>CAMTZB010000003.1:7200000-8400000 GCA_947086495.1 Morpho achilles
TCAAGATATTGACAGACGTAATCACAGCAAAAAAGGCAACTGGACCAAAGATTTTCAATGAAATTTATCAACGTTTCATAACAAATACATTGGAAACTATTGGATATAAAATTAATGGTAATTGGAAATATATGAAATTGGAAAAAAAGAACTCAAAGAATTGATTCATTTTCTAATAAATCTCTAATAGATTCTGTAAGTACTACTGCATACTGCCTCAAAGCCGGTAGCAGTCGCTCCTCGTATGCTTCAAATGTAGATCTTGGTCCGGCGCTTTTATTTCTTCGTCTTACTAAAGTACCTGGAAATTAGTAAATAATATATAATAAAACAAACATTCTATAAATGTTGTGCAAATATTAGTGAATTATATCTACCATTGGCCGCATTAGGAGTTATACTTCTACGTGGACTATCAGTGTCTTTTCTTAATTCTTCTTCTTCTTTCTTTAATATTTCTGGCTTAGATTCATGGATGGGTTCGATTATTTCGGCCGGTTGCGGTTGTACTTCTAATTCATCTTCAATCATTTGGACGGGTGACTGTTAAATAATTTTTTTTTGAGATCAGCATTTTTTTATACATTATTAATATTATAAATTTTTATTGTAAGATATAGCTTTCTTACAAAAACAAACTTGCAATAATAAAGACTTAATCTAAATTAATCTAATTGGTTTTTTATTTATAAATTTATTTTCAGAGAAAAATAAGAGAATTTAGAGCTAGTTGTAATCTTGATAACGATCGGTAGCTTTACCTATTTTAAGATAAAATTCACGAAAAAAATATTAAAATACTTAATATCAAAACTTTCCTTAATAAGCCCTCTACTCCATGTTTATAAACACATTAAAATCATATATTATAATACAAGTGCAGACTACGAAATCCATGCATCGTACAATGATATTATGTTCAATTCTGTTGAATATGGTTTACTCACAGCAGGAATATGGCTATCTATATCATTGATTCCATTAAATTCGTCTTGCGTTTCTGGAAGGTTATCTATAGGAGGAACTGGTGAAGGTATGTCAATACTTTGAACGCCAGTAGCGACAGATGGTGAGAGGTGATGGGAGAAGTCGTACGCTTGCGGCATGGACGAATCGTTACGGGAATCCGGCTAAAATTGACAGAAAATTAATTAGGTAATTGCTAAATTAGTTAAAATTATAGGAAATAATATTTAAAAGTTGTTTTCTATTAACTTACGCCTTCAACTTCAAACAACCTTCTCAGCTCTGGATCTTCTTTCACTCCCATAAGTGCATCAGCTATTCTATCTCTCATTCTCCTTGCTAATTCGAAGTCATCTCTTGCCGCTGCTGTTCTTTTACGAAGTCTCCACCTTCCGATTCTTATTCCCGCAGCTGCTAACGCGGATCCAGCAGATTTAAGCCGTCGCGCATATTCGAAACGTTCTTCTATAAAATTATAAAAATGTATAAATAATATATTTTTATGTGTTAAAGTAACAAAAACAGTATCGGTATCTGACAAAAATAGTAAAGGTACCTTACACCTTTATTACCTTAAACTAAGAAATTCTTTAAGGTCTAATCAACGATCTTCGAAAGGACATAAAATAAATTTTTGAAGGTTCAGCAAATAACTGTTACGTACTTAATTCATGATTGAAATAAAACATTATATAATCACTTTCGGGCGAAGAGTTAAGATTTGAGATAGTACAAGTTTATTTTCATATTGCCATATAATAATTTTTAATTTATCCCATTTTCTCACCACACACAGCAGCTTTCTTCTTGCGATCCAGATTGCGCACTAAATCAGCTATTTCGTTATCCACATACATAACAAAGGCAAGGTCATCATAAGGAGAGAAAAAAACTTCGGCTTTTTTTATAGGAGTTGATCTGCTTGCGTCTTCTATTTCATCACCAAGGACATTTACTGCCATTAACGCAACCTAAAAATATTTGAAACTTATATAATAGGTTATACATACGTACATACATACGTACGGGTTTTCACAAAACATCAACTTTTATGAATCTTATTACCAATAAATAAATAAATATATGGGACACTGTATTTGAACATGTAACGTAATTTTTACCTGATCATCATCTTTTGCGGGTGGATGAGGGCCAGACAATCGAAGTTTTACGAATCGCGCTACAGTTGGTTCTGGGAGAGCGGCAGACCTTAAAAATCGATATCTATACAGTCAACCAAAGTAATATTTGTACAAAAACTTTTAGTTTATAAACACAGTGGAGGAAAAAATATAACAAAAATATTTTCAGCTTTATCTTAGATCCTATACAGATGCTTCAGTCCTCAGTGAAAAATTAATTAAAAGCTGGTAACTTGGCTTAATAGAATAAACTAGAGTATTGTTTAATAATCTTAGAGGTTTTTTTGTTAATGGTTTACCTTAGTTCTCTAGTCCGCGCTTGTGGTGCCGGTTTCGCCAGAGTAACACGTCCTACGCTTGTGTAGGTGGCTCCACATGGAGTGGCTGCTCCCTCTGATACTAAACCACCCGATACCAACACTTCTACACAGGCCGCTACAAAAAATATAAATACCATAAAGCAAAGTATTATTGACAAATTAATTCCAGTACTTTGCACAGTAAGCAAAAAGAATTCAATTCAAAATATTTGAGTAAAGTTTAAGCAAAATGTTGTTTGGTCTTAGAACGAAATGATTCAGAAACAAGTCGTTACAAATGATTAAGGAAGGAATAAATGGCCTCAACCGAACAATAAAGTTACATGTTCTATGTTAGAGCATGTAACTTTATTCTTCGGATGGGGCGAAATGAACATTTGCATGAATTTTACTTGTAAATTATGAAACTTACGAATGAGCTGATGGTGTGCCAGTAATTGTAGCTTGTGAATGCTCGTGACGGCAGTAAGGCGCAAAAGTAATTCGTGAGGTGGAGGTCCGGAACTCCGCCAGCCGCGTGCTGCCGGACCTTGGGCGTTCAGCTCACATGCTGGGTATGAATTGTCCTCGCCTAGTAACACAGTTATAATTTAGAGCCACCTAACTACTAGTAAAATAGTAGGTTTAAACCACGAGCTGTGATCTATAAGTTTCTTTTGAAAACTTATGAGCTTGATACTTACAATTCATCATCGGTGAACGTTGAAAAATTTTCTGGGTATTTTTATATGGGATATGTGCAAGGTACCAATCTGTATTAGAGGAGCGTTTTGAGTGAATGCTTTATCCCATCTTTCCAAATAGAGAGGACACTTCAGCTAAGTTGTGGGATGAATCAATCATATAGCAAGTTAGTAATTAACATTTTTTTGCTATTACTTAAGAAATGTATCACTATTTTATCCAGCTAGTTCAATAATCAAAATAATTACAAATCGATCGACCATCTTTTTTGTTGTTTATTATACAATGTTTTGGAACCTTGAACCTAGCGAAAATAATTATTCGACGAAGAATTTCATTATTGATTTTTGACAATGCTAATGAGCTATTAAAAAACATGTACGATTTATAGAAGTAACAATACAATTATTTTGCTATAATCCGCGTTTGTTAAGAAGATCTATGTAATGCCAAGTATAGGATGCAGAAAAAGTTCACATACCTTATACATGAAGGACTAGTTACCACATGTATCACAAATCGCCTCCACCAACAACACACAAGCACTACACACATTTATTACGACAATCTCTACAATCGTTTCGCCCCGTAACCGAAGCATCATCAGGAGGATAGGCTTCACGACAAACCTACGATGACGACAGTAAGTTCCTTGCTTTTGTCTGCTTTCTACACTTAGCATTATATAGATTTTCTTAATAAAGGCGGTTTCATCAGTCTCCTTCCCTTATGGCACTCTAAGTTTCGTCGGCACAAATATGTTTTGAACATGTTATTTTACGACCCGCCGCCTGCCTAATGTCAACTAAGTTTAGTCGGATTTTATGAGACCTCAGTAAGAAATGAGGGTGGTATATTCAACTCAGCCGGATCCCACTCGGCGTCTCAAGTTACCCTAAACGCGAAAGAAATGATAAGAAAAATAATTCATTCATAACATCTGTACTATAGAATTCCGCAATATTGTCTGCTTCTATAAATTATGTTCGATGTTTAGGTAATTTAAATAGAAAACTGAGAAATGAAGTACGTTGCTTTAATAATGTTAAATGTCACGAAAAAACTTATAATTAACAGAAGTCCTTCAACGCCAGATTATGTTATTGATTTTCCTAAAGCAAACATTGAAATCACAACTTCGGTAAACATACCGTATTCAGCCTACTTCATTATTATCACGATAGCGTAAAGCTTTTAAATCGCCTGTTACTATTTCCACAACTGGGAAAATATCTCCTCTCTGTCTGATTAATTGATATGCTACATATATCCTAGATATTTAGTATGTTAATTTTCTCACCATGTTTTCTTTGACCAATAAGCGGGTGATAAATATATATAACTTTAATGAGGTATAAGCATATAGGTTTGAATAAAAGAATTATTTTTATCCCTGCCCGGGTTTTGAACCCGCTACCTCGTCTCATGGTATCACAGCTGTATGTTGTCAGTTCAATCATCTTACCGATTAAGCTAGATCAGTATCTTTGTAGTAGTATAAAACTTAACATATATTGAATATTGTTAAGTAACTAGTAAGAACACCAGATTTTATCTTTCTGATATAACGAACATACACTCTACTGGTACAATACTTACGTGTAACTAACTGATCATACATGAACATGTTGCAATATGATTTGGCTACGTATTTTACGATCGCCTGCCTGACGTCAACTTAACTTAGTCGTATTTTACAACACCTCGGTATGAAAGAGGCTTGTCTATTCTACCCAACCGGATACCACACGGTGGGTCAACCTTACCTTAGTCGCCTTTTACGACACCTCGGTAAGAAATGAGGGTGGTCTACACTAATCTGCCGGATACCACACGGCAAAATTTTTTAAAATTTTATTCGTAATATTAAAAGAAAATAAAGGCATAAAATATTATAGGCGCAATTGACGATACCTACACTAAGTATTAGGCACATAAAGTTAGCTAAATAGGACAAGCAATTATACGATGTCTAACAGAAAAAAATTTAAAACAACTAGTCAGCCGATAACGTTAACACGCAAGCTTTATTTAACTGATCGTTAACAAGCGCACATCGGTTTTTAATTATATGAAAATAACGCCAATAGCAAAGGTAAAAATGAATATAATTTTTTTAATAATATTAAAGACTGTGGTATACACAATATCTTACTCTAAAGTAAAAAATAGTCTTTATGCATGTAGAATATGTAAGGCCCTATACTAATAGACTCAATAAAAATCCGCTATATGACTTATACCTTTGATATCACAGTCATAATTCGTGTACCATTTTATCCGATACTAAATGGAGTTGAACAACATGTTTACCTTTTCCGAATATATTATTTAATATTGGTATTTTTCAGGCTTTCGAATAATTAATTTTGATTTATTATTGTATATATTGTAATTGAAATAAATTTCTGCAATATCTGACTTTTATTCTAATATGAAAATATTGGTTTATTCCATTTGAAAATAAGAAAAAGTAAATTGCTATGCATACCTCTTAATTATATAATAATTGTAGTTACTTACTTGTGGCATATACGACGTGGAAGGGTATACGTTTCGGCATTATCCCTAAGCTACCTGCAGACTCTCATTAAAATTATATTTGTTTCCATCGCTACCTATTTTTTTTTTCACTTATTTAAGTAAAAAAACCGACCAAAATATAACATAATTACTACCGAAAAATGTAAATATAAATTGAATATAAGGACTACATTTCTTTGCTACACAATTGTTCGTTAATACTAAGTGTATACGTTAGTAGAATTGCAAATGGTGAAATAGGAATGGAAGGTTGTGGACGAGTGAAGTAGGCGCGGAACGAGAGGGTGAAATCAATAATGCGGTTATCAAGAACCACTGGGGTATTCGTGTTAACGCCATCTAGCGAGGGGTACAGAAAAAGTTCTGCGAGCGTGATTGCGTAAACGTTTTAAGGTTTTTAAATTTTTTCTTAAAAATTTAGGGCATTTAGATTACATTAGAAAGAAATGATAATCAGTTCAATTAAATATACTAAGGAAAGTATACGTATTGTATTTAATGTTAAAGTACTTTTCGTGTTTGCGACTTTCTGGCGCCATTGCAATCTTTGGCGGAGGCTCCTGGCATTTTGCCCGCTCTATAGAGCAATAGCTTAGGGAAACATCGGTAACCCCATTGAAGATCTACCATTTATATTGCTCCCTGACTCAACTCAACGTCAATTAGTTAAACCAATGACTATCATAACACATGATTGTGAGATTAACCTCATTTTAACCCTGATCGTTAAGCCAAGCCAATTATGGCAAATACATTATTATGGCGAAATAGAAACGCAATATGTTCAAAATTGTTTTATTTCTTGCAGTAGTCAAATGAAGCATTCTGTTGTATCCAATCAAGAAAAACAGTAACACGTGTATTCACTCCAGGACTATTAGAAGCACAGAAGTACCCGTAACTGATAATACCAGGGAGAAATAAACTTCCCGTCGCCGGATCTGTGTACAAGACTGGACCACCTGAATCATCCTGTAACATTCGGGAAAATGAACATTTTACTTGTATGTAAAACTTTACGATAGACCATAGTCGTTTATGACCAGATCAGCACACCTGCTTTACTTAAAATTTACCCGATTGATTACCCAAAAACAAAAGTTTAAGTTAAAATGATTTAATTACAGTTACATGACAAAGTTTTTCAAATGATTGCCACATAACCGTTCCTCAAAAATATGTTCATTAATATAGTCTATGTAATAACTTCAGTTAGCAGTAGGACCTAGTTATTATTAAAATTGCTTACTAAAAGTCTCTTAAACATGTACTTTAAGCGGTTAGTTATATATTGTAAAATCATGAGCAAATTCAGCGTACTACTCGTATGTTATACATGAGAGAGAGAGAGAGCTATGATATATATGTATATGAGAGAGCTGTTATAGACCAGCGGTGAAGCCGTGCCACTCTTTCGAGAGGCCACGGATTCAATCCTGAGTGTCCTGTGTCTAATTGATAATTGAAATTTATCACACGCTTTTCGGTGAAGGAAAACATCGTGAGGAAACCTACTTATCTCTAGAGAATTCTGGAGATATGTGTAACCTATCAATCGGCATGGGAGAAGCGAGTTAGCTCTTAACTTCAATGCTTCTCTCCAAAAACGGAGAGAGGAGGCCTATGCCCAGCAGTTGGATATTAACAGGCCGGAACTTCTCTTACTTTTATGTTGTATATGTGCGAGTAAGGAAGTCAAAGGCAGTCCTATGGGTGCCAGTGTCCAACAAATAATAGAGAAGGAGGTGAGATAGAAATTATACTTATGTTTGTCTAATAACAAGTTAAAAAGAGACAGATAGGTTACACGTAGGTACATTTGCTCATTTGCTTTATCTTTACGACGAATTTTCTATTATAAGATAGTCCTGATACCTGGCAAGCATCCTTCCCTTTGGTAAACGTGCACATTTGTCGATCCGTGAGCGTTGTGATGTTCCTCTTGCAAGAAGCTTGACTGATCACATCCACATTCACCTTCATGAGCGCCTTGGACACAGGACCTCCGGGGAATAGGGTGCCCCAACCTAGAACGATTCAAGAATAGGGTTGAGCGATAGGTATATAGATTATAAAACAAATCTATGTTTTAGGGAATCTGTGTTATAATTTAATATCCTAGTGGCAAATACAAATATTGATAACTATTGTGGGGACTTAAATTTGTTTTTCTTAATGCAGATGTTCAAAATATAATGTTTTAATGAGTGAATGTATTAATGAAATGAAATTTATTAGGAACTACACTTATAATGATAATTAATTTTTAAAGGCGACTAAGGTTAGTCGATCCGCCGTGTGGTATCCGGCTGAGTAGAGTAGAGTACCCTCTACTACCCTCATTTATTACCGAGGTGTAAAAGGTGAATAAGGTAAGTTGAACCACCGTTATATTGGACGTCTGGCTTACAGGTCCCCGAGGCGGTCGGTGCATCTGGTGCGCCCGATGCACCGGTTAGCGGAGGGGGGCTTCTCTTTCGAGGGGCCCCTACCCAGAGGTGTTTGTTCTCTGGGATCAGAGCTGTCGGCGGGATGGGGGCAATATGCACAATGATACCCTGTCCTTGCCATCGGCAGCGTGGTGGAGCACACATGTCGTTTTAGTCGGTGCGAGTCCGACATAACCGCCGCCTGTCCCCGTCGGGCGGCGGTACCCATAAGGGGTTTTTTCATGTATTAAAAAAAAAGAAAAAAGTTGAACCACCGTGTGGTAGCCCGTTGAGTAGAATAGACCACCCTCTTTCTTACCGAGCTGTATTACGACTAAAGTAAGTTGACGTCAGACAGCCGGTAGGTCGTAAAATACGTAGCCAAATCATGTGACAACATGTTTATAACATGTGCCGACCTCACTTTTTGTAAAACAAGGGCAGGAGGATGATGAATTATTTTAATATTTAATGATTATATTAATTCTCCGTTGCAGATCCATAGTAAATTATTATAACGCTTTTCATTGGGTAGCTAGAGAAAGAAAAGCATAAAATGTTTTAATATGAAAATAACATTAGTTAAGTTTATTATTTACTGAAAATGTTGAAATATACGGTTAAATTTAACTCAATTTGGTGTTTAATGACTTTACTAGCTGTCTCTATGGTCACGTCAATGGGCGTTAAATTAGTACAAAATTCCAAAAAGTTATACCCAACATAGTAACACTGGCACCAGTGAAGTCCCTGTTAATAAATTTGAAGGGCAGACAAACAGGACCCACTTCGTTACTGAATTTTATCTTCCCGTCCACTCGAACTAGCGCCAAGTCATAATCGTATGTAGCCCTAAAATACACTAAATATTTCACATTAAATAATTTATAAAGTTTGGCGTACTTTGTACCTAAATATTACTTTCTTATAGACGAAACTTAATTTATTTTTCAAAATTTAATGAAGTAAAACATAACAGTCCCATAGATTACGTAGATACGTTAATAGAGGCAAATTCATATTTTGTGGTTTCTCCACGAGCCTAAATTTGCGCGAAATTAAAAAGAGCCTATATATTGTTACATTCCATTATTTTGCTACAATCCACGATTGGCGTTGCTGGTTTACACTGCGGTTTTGACAATCGCAGTTTAAACACAACTTTCAATATTTGTTTAATATTGCCATGTGGTATCCGGCTGATTAATAGACCGCTCTCATTTCTTACCGAGGTATTGTAAAAGGCGACTAAGGTAAGTGCCGCGTAGTATCCACCAAAGCAGAATAGATCACTCTCATTTCTTGCCGAGGTGACATAAAATGCGAATAAGGAAAGTTGACGTCTGGCTGGCGGCCGGTCTTAAAATACCTACTCAAATCACATCAAAACACGGTTAAACCATGTTGTGCCGACCCCACTCAGAGTGGTGTTTTAATATGATCTTTAATTATTTTTTTTATTACCACACGTATTTTTTTATTTAACACCTCACGAATTTTTTTTAATTATTAGTTTTATTACTTACTGTGTGTAATTTGGATGTACAAGATATGAAGCGACTTTGAAGCCTTCTGTTGCTGATGTATCATCTAAAAATATTAAATCCAAACGTACATATTTAATGACCAATTACGAAGTGTGAAATTTTGTGTTCACGAAAATTATAATATTTCAAAGACAATAGCGTATGAATAATCAGAAACATAATATTGCTCTTAATCCAAAAAAAGAGTCAACTTATAGGGTGGCCCCCTATAAGTTGACTCTTTTTTTTGGATTAACTCAGAGAACTAATCAATACTACGAACTAAAACCTCTAGGGAAAAATAAATCATAGTTTTCAGTACATACTTTGATAACACCGCACACAAAAAAAAGTTGTTTTTAAAGTTTCTTTTTTTTTCTAAATTACCGAGACTCGCAAGACTCGGTCAACCAGGTACTGTTCTTTATAGACACCAAAACGGCTGGACCGATTTTAATTAAATTTTCAGATAGTCTTTAGAATGACCCATCGGACGAAGTTTAGTAGCGATCGGAGCATTTTTTTAACCGTTGCTTTCTGTTACGAGAGTTATTCGAAATCACACACTGAACTGACTGAACCACAGCAACGCGTGGCCAGACAGCTAGTATTTAATAAAATTACTACTTTGTACTTTACTAGTACAATTATAACATATGTGTCGTAAAACTTGATTACTTACTTCCAGTAGTAACATTGTGTTCACCGACTACGACCGCAAGCTCTGCCAGTGATTTGCCTTTAACGCAATGGCCAGCGGTTAGGACATAGTCGTTTGAGATTATTACAGCCCCACATTTAATGACGACCTCTAATACGTACACTATGCCAGCCATCATCGGGAATTCGTTTGGTTGTGTTTCATTGCCGCCGACAATGCGGTTCTACGATAAAATCATGTCTTGAGTGCTCAAATCAAAAAATAAAGTTTTGTCGAACTATTGAATGGAAGATAGTTAAGAAATTGCATTCTAAATGCGCGTGTTATTATAGGGATATAAATTAAGTAGTTAAAATTTATGGAATACTAGCTTTTACCCGCAACTTTGTTTGCGTGGATTGTTATGTAGTCGTGTCTTATGTATATGTAATTTGAGGCTCTGTGTGCAAGAAAAAGTTACCCACGACTCACTGGTTGGCTGGAGTTGGTTGGACAACCCATTTAGCATAGAGCCTTTAAGAGTTTTTGATTTAGCCTCTCAACCTCTCAACATCTTCTATTCATTAAATTTAGGTTTATTGAAAAATTAAAATAAATCTTGCAGTAATCAGTATGATATAAATACATGTTCCGCCTTTACCTATAGTTTAATTACGACATATTAAATGTAATATCTGGGTGACCGAGCTTCGCTCGGTAATTTTTTACAAAAAAAAAACTTTAAAAAAAAACAATTATTTAGTTGGGGATCGATCCTTGGCATTCACATTTCTCAAGTCTGCTCGTCACCCGAATAAGCTACGTCGACTTGACAGTTAATGGCGAAAATTCAATTCAATATAAATGTCAGTGTTTTTTAATGCCCAAAAACAGGGATAAAACAATTTTTTTTTTACATAAAACCTAGCAAGATCAATTTTTCTCCCCCAAAACCTCCTACATGTTGAATTTCAGGAAAATCGTTGGAGCCGTTTCCGAGATTCGGAAAATATATATATATACAAGATTAACTCATTTAAATATAAAGATTATTTAATGTGTATGCATGTTAACTTAATAAGTATTAAGTAATAAAGTTTTACAGAAATAGTGCGAATTCCACACCTTCATATAAATCCTGCGTGGTTTTCGAAATGTGTGTTTGTGTTTAATATATGTCACAGAATTTGTATTGGAAAAAAGAAATTAAATAAAATTAAAATATAAATAAATATATGGGACATTTACACGCACGGTTGTCCGTCCCCAAAGTAAGTAACTTGATACTTGTGTTATGGGTGGAAGACAACTGGTGAATATGTACTTATATTTTTTAAAATAGATACTTAAATACAAATATACACCCAGGCTCAAAAACCAACAAATTCATTTATAGAAAATGTTGGCCCTCGGCGGGAATCGAACCCGCGACCCGCGGAGATGAAGGCAGGTTCACTACCCTCTGCTCGAACGGGCCAGTGTGTGTTCAATTTGTGTATATTACCTGTTTTGTATATCCACAGGTGCACGGTGAAGATGTCGCCGTTTGGGCAGTCAAGTCACACCTAAATCTTCCTCCGTTGCTTTTTAGGGAACTATCCAGACCTGTAAAATATGCAAATTGATCCATAATCAAAATATAATATTTCATTAGTTCACAGCATATTTATATACCACTACATTCATGTATTTTAAATAATCGACATACTTGTTCAAACTTCAAATGCCGTGTGGTATCCGGCTGAGAATAGACCATCCTCATTTCTTACCGAGGCATCGTAAAAGGCGACTAAGATAAGTCGACCCACCGTATCGTATCTGGTAGAGTAGAATAGACCATCCCATTTTTACAGAAGTATCGTAAAATAGGACTAAGGTTAGTTGACGTCAGGCAGGCAACCGGGTAAGTATTTAAAAAGTATAGTTTAAATAAATATAGCTATATATATAACAAAATATAAACCTAAGCTTATCTTCTGGCCTAATGAGACAACACTTATAGTCCCTCGTCCACAATAGTATTCTGCCGATGCGAGCTGCGGATCTCCAGTTCTAGAGATTAACAGACGATCTATAGAACATGATGTGGCCTGCAGATATACACAAGCTTATAATTAGTTAGTGATAAAAGTAAAGTAGATAGCGGCCTGTTACTATCCCACTGCTGAGAATATGCCACTTCTCCCCTTTTTTGGAGAGAAGGATTGGAACTAAGACCTACCATGTTGCGCCAATGCGGATTGGTAGGTTATACATATCTCCAGAATTCTCTAGAGATATGCAGGTTTCCTCACGATGTTTTCCTTCACCGATAAGCGTGTGATAAATTGAAATTATCAATTAGACACATAAGTTTTAACAGAAAAACTCATTGGTGTCGGCCCGGGTTTGAACCCGTGCCTTCCTCGAAAGAGTCGCACGGTGTTACCGCTGGGCTACCACAGCTCTTAGTTAGTGATTTTCTTACTCAGATATGTGTACTTAAGTAAGCCGTGTGGTATCCGGCTGAGTAGAACAGGCCACCAACATTTCTTATCGAGGTGTCGTAAAAGGCGATAAAGGTAAGTTGACCCACCGTGTTCTATCCGGTTGAGGAGAATAGACCACCCTCATGTCTTATCGAGGTGTCTTAAAATAAGGGGATTGAAGTCAGGCAGGCGGCCGGTAGTAAAATATGTTGCCAAATCATGTGACAAAACGTTAATAAAATATTGTGCCGGCCCCACTTAGAGTGGGATAAGGGAAGGAGGATGATGATTACTTAAATAAAAATTTATTTACTCTTTTACAAACCATTTAATTGGTTTTTTGTATTTATTCTATATTTATAAAAATTGCTTTTTAAAAATATACGTCATATTTTAAATTAAAGCATTAAAAAGCGAACAGAACCGGACTTAACGCCAATAGCGATCTCTCACAGACAAACGTTAGGTGTGATTAGCAAGCTATGAACTGTTAATGTGATTTTGTTCAATATTTTCCTTTTAAGGACAACACTATAATAAGTTCTTACAAACGTAGTTTTAAATTTGATATATTGGATTTAATTTCAATAAATCCATTATAGCAACCAATCCCTGGTAAATATGCCATTTTGTTTAAGAAATAAATATATGGGACAATTATCCTTAAAGTAACTTAAATAATTATGTTGTGGGTGAGAGACAACCTGTTAATACATACATCCAGACTCGAAAAACCAACAAATTGTCGACGGGAATGTAACCCGGGAACCTAGAACTGAAACCAGCCACTATCACCTGCGACAACGGGCCAGTCAAAATATTATGACTCGGGACAAAGGGCCAGTCAAATTATCTCTGTATTAAGTCATTAAATGAACACGGTCATCCAACGCCAAAAGTGAATTTGAAATATATGAAGTGTTTTAAGATAACTTACCTGCGGAATATCTACATCATTACAGTCGACCCTACAATTGTATCCACTGGGACATGTCGCTGTCCATCGACATTTTGTCCCTCGTTGGTAATTGCGGGTATAATTCGGACTGGTGATATAATATGTTTTTCCTGGGGTTACCTGAGAAATGTTTTAATATCTTTAATATTTAAGTATAATATAAATATATTAAATATATAAATTAAATATTATATAAATATATATTTTCGGAATCTCGGAAACGGCTCCAACGATTTTACTGAAATTCAGCATGTAGAGAGTTTTGGGGGAGATTAGCGGGATATTACCAGTATGTTATAAATATGCTGTCACATGACTTGGCTGCGTTTTTACGACCGGCCGCCTGCCTTACCTTAACTTACCTTAGTCGTATTTACGACACCTCAGTAAGAAGGGGTGCCAAAGTGGTCGGCCTCCTCGTGGCGCACCCTGGGCAAGCTTAGTCTTGGCGAACGGACCACTGAGGGGTGGCCAATCCAGTTGTCCCTCTGATTAGCAGAGGGCAATCTGGACGGGCCGGGGACTTCGGGGGGGTTGGGGTGAAGTCCCTAATGGGCGACGGGTCCAGTTGGGCTTACTCTATGTCTGGCTGGACATGGTTACGGCCACCGTCGGCGAAACCCGGAAGCCCAGCAATGGGAACGGGGACCTTCGGGTTGCGAGGAAGAAAACCTCTATAAAAAATTACCCGGTGGGGGCGGAAACGCCCACCAAGGCGTTGGGGCCCCTACTTGGGGCGCGATCTCTCCCTGTCGACCGTGACATAGCAAACACGGTGGGCAGGGAGCGATCGTGGGCAGCGAATGCCTCCCTTTGCTCTGCGGAGGGGGCGGAGGGAGGCGGCGGAGCGGTTCCACGAACTGTTGTTCTGGATCCAATTTGCTGCTGGTGAGTCCAGGTGTTAGTGACTCGCCCAAGCCCATAGTCTTCCGCCCTAACTGGGGACCTTCGGGTGTTCCGAACGGGGTACATCGGACGCCTGGCTTACAGGTCCCCGAGGCGGTCGGTGCATCTGGTGCTCCCGATGCACCGGTTAGCGGAGGGGAGCTTCTCTTTCGAGGGGCCCCTACCTGGAGGTGTTTATTCTCTGGGATCAGAGCTGTCGGCGGGATGGGGGCAATATGCACAATGATACCCTGTCCTTGCCATCGGCAGCGTGGTGGAGCACACAGGTCGTTTTAGTCGGTGCGAGTCCGACATAACCGCCGCCTGTCCCCGTCGGGCGGCGGTACCCATAAGGGGTTTTTTCCTGTATAAAAAAAAAAACCTCAGTAAGAAAGAGGTTGGTCTATTCTAACAAACCAGATACCACACGTTGGGTCATCTTACCTTAGTCGCCTTTTACGACACCTCGGTAAGAAATGAGGTTGGTATATTCTACTCCGGCGGATACCATACGGCAGGTCGACTTACCTTAGTCGCCTTTCACGACATCTCGGTAACAAATGAGGTTGGTCTGTTCTACTCTGCCGGATACCATACGGCGGGTCGACTTACTTAAAAAGCGACTAAGGTGTCGCTTTTTAAGTAAGTCGGCTCGATAAGAAATGAGTGTGGTCTATTCTACTCATCCGGATGATTCATTTATAATGCCGTGTGGTATCCGGATACCACACGGCTTTATAAATGAATCATACTTATGTTTTAATATACTTACATATTGATCGTAATCACAACCTTTAAGATCTTGTGTTTGCGTATAGGAAAACAGCAATACAATGAATAAACTTTGATACATCTGAAATGTGAATGGTATACTTTAATTTATAATCTAACTTTAAATAGTTACGCATACAGATATACGTCTGTATCACTTCTAGTTAAATACAAATAAAAATTTATGAGACAATTACACACACGATCTTCACTCCCCTAACTTAATACTAATGTTATGTGTGACAGACAGCTGGTATATATACTACCGATACAATTAAAAAAATATTTAAGTATATAAGTACACCAAGGAATGAACAGTGGTTTATTCCTTGGAATAAACTGAACCCAAAATCATATCATAAGGGCAGGTTCCAAGGGAGCTAGAGATTATAATATTAAAATTCCTATTGGTATACCTACTTTATTAATCAATTAGCTATAGGTACTTACAATAGACTGGTCTGTTGTGTTAACTGTTGAGTTATATGACAATATTGCCATAAGTATGAGGCTAATAATATACGAAAATATATGATAAGCTGTCTACGTAAGCATAAAAACACCTGTGTAAATATATGTATAACGAATTGTCTTTTACTAGTGTAATTATTTCTCAACGAAACTACATAAAATGTATGTTATCGCATGTTACGATGCGATCCAATTTGTGAACAAATATTTACTTCATTTATAAAGCTGGTAACAAATTTCACTAAAGAACGAAAGGACGACATATTTGTTGTACTTGACTTAAATTTTAATTGAAAACAATAGATACTTAACGATAACTTTTTATAAGTATTCATTTCCCGAAGCTAAAAATCCAACTCGGATAACTAACGTTTGGGAAGTTACGCGAAATCCGTCCAAAATACCTCAGTGCCTGAAGAGCAAAGTCTTCGAACAGTACGTATTGCCACTTGCCAGTGATGATATATGGATCCGAAACGTAGTCGCTGACTATGGGTCCCATATGACAGCTCAAAGTCACTCAGCGGGCGATAGAGCGACCTATGCTCGAAGTATCAGGATAAGAAAAGATTTCTTAAAGCAAACGTGTTTACATACACAAGCCATTAAGTTTACATTAAGCCTGCAAAGATTTTGTTTTACTATTGTTAATGGAGACCGCAGTATTATCGATGTTGACTTTAGCAGCGTTGATATCCTAGCTGCTGATAAAGGTGTTAAAACTACAACGCATCGTTCCTGTTTTTCTAATCTACTGGTAACGTATCACTGTAATCTTTATTTAACGCTTTCCTTTAAATATGAAACAAAGTCCGTCTAACATAAAAAAAAAACAATTGTTGAATTTTTATGTCTCTATTTTTTTTATGTACATAGATGTCTATAGGTCTTGTGGCGTAAGTTAGGTGAGCGTGAACTTTGGACCAACATCAGAAATAAGAAAGTTGCATACCTGGGGCATATGCACACGAACAGTATGTACTCTTGCAACTTATTATGATGGGCAAAGTTGCAGGCAAAAGAAGCATCTGTCGCAAGATATATCTTACTCACTTAAGATATGTCTTATATCACTTATTAATATTTTTTTCTCCTACTTCTACTTTAGACTTCTACGAGTATATACTTTTAAGGTTTGATCTTCTTACACAGTGTCAGTGCGACATAAATAAAGCGTTAATTTTTAGTCGTTGTTAAGGTCGACTCACAACCACAACCTCTACGATCGTTTCGCCCCGAAACCGAAGCATCATCAGGAGAATAGGCTCCACGAAAAAAATCGTAATGCAAGAAATCGTAATCTAGTTAAATGAAAATACAATGTTATATAGACTTATATATTTATTGCTGACAATAGATATCACCAGTACTCTCTACTATCCAAGAGAGATAGGAAGTGACCCGAGTGTTAACTTTAGGATTTGATTCACAAAAATTTTCACTACTGACGATACCAGCGAGGTACACATTGCTACTCCTCGGCTCTATGTATAAGACAGGGCCACCAGAATCGTCCTGTAATATAAAACATGAGTGCAATTAAGTAATTGAAAATATCGTATTGGCACCTACTTATTCATATTTCGTAGATGTCTAAAATGAAATTACAAATTTTATTCTTGAGGGTAATCAGTCATTACAGATTCTTTCATTCATTTCTTCATTTCGTTCATTTCGCAGTGTTATCGTCTTCTTAAATCTTGTGGGCCTAAGCAACCCAACATAAATAGGAACTAACATAAACCAATATAGGAAAATCGAATATATAAGAAGGAATATTTTTTTTCAAATTAAAATAAATAATAAATTTGTACCGGACAGGTATTATTTTGTGCAGTAACTGTGCACATTTCACGTGATGTGAGAGTTGAATTGCTCTTTCGACATTTTGATTGGCTGATAACAGTCATATCTGTTTTCCTGAGCACGTCAGATTCCACAGCTCCACGATACAAGGTTCCCCAACCTTAGAAAAAATAAGGATGAGATAACAAGTATGTTACAAATATAAATCGGAGCACTTCAGTATCTTACTATTCCTATATAACTTTAAATTCAAATTCAAGCAAAATTGTAAAAAAAGTGATTTGGAATCGTGAACTCCACAGCTAGTTCAGAAAACTTCTACTTCCTAGAAGAATCGGCTAGAAACTCGGCAGTTGCTCTTTTCAAAATATAATTCGTATAATTTCGTATTACATTTTGTCATTGGTAAAAGGCACAAGATCGAAGAGTAGTAATATACTTTATCTACTGACGTATTTTTGTAGGAAGCTTTTCTCTGATCCTCCTTTATCTATTATATATCGTAATTTTTTATCATTGATTAATAGAATTATATATTGAGAAATATTTTAACGTCCGAACTACCATACAGAATATATTTCTATATACTAAACACATTATACCCAGCATTGTTACATTTGCGCCATCGAAGTTCCAACCGATATATTTGAAAGTCAGACATACTGGTCCAACGTAAGTACTGAATGTAATTACTCCGGTGACCTTAAGTATAGCGATATCATTATGGTATCTGAAATAGAAATCGTTTTATAAGTCTATCATAGTTTAAATCTTTATATTATTTTTTTTTCATATTTTTTGTATTTTTTTCAGATTATAGTTCTTGCCTTGCGTAATTCGGATGCACGTGTGATGAATTGATTCCGTAGAATTGCGTAGCCGTAGAATCATCTACAAAAGATGTAATATTCTATAATTTAATATTAAGATAAGATTTATACTAATTATGATATAATTATATAAAGTTAAACTATCCTAATTACATTGTAACATTTATAAGTGTTTCGATGAGGCTTTATTGTTATAAAGACAACTAATACTTTTTCGAATCAAGTTCAATGTTATAGTACCCCCTATATACTATATTATTTTTTTCCTGAAGGATTTTTTTAAAGAATTTTTTGTATATGTTTTCCCGGTATATAAGATTCAATTGTTCCAAATTTCATCAATATCATCCCAGCGAAGTAGCCCTGAAAAGTAACTAACAGTTAGATGGATATACAGAGCTATTTAGCTATTTAGACTTTGCTTGGAGAACATTAACGTGATAAATTCAAAAATGAAGAGATCCATAGGATTACCAAAATTACAGAGAGATAATCGTATCGCGTTGCAGAAGTAGTGGCGAGTGAGATAATACGAGGAATGGTCGAGCTTTAAAGTCCTAAGGTGTTGATGTTTGTAGGGCGGCCTTGGAGCGAAAAATGGGCTGGAGATAGACTCCCCGTTAGGTGGAGAGACAATTTCGAAAAGGTCAGATAAACAAACAGTCGATCGCTCGGTCTGTTATATCTTAAGAATGCTAGTAGAAGTGCTGATGCGCTCTGGAGTCTGGAGCCGTGAGCTCATCCGGCACCGGAAGCGCCAGTCGTTACACGGCCACGACCGCGACATGCTCTGTTTTCGTTTCTGTTGCTAAAGGTTCCTATCCGAAGTTAAAATAAAAGTCTTAGTTTCAAAATATTTTTTTTTAAAAAGCCTTTAGTGGTTTACGTTACAACAGGTCGGTCAGGTTGCAAATTTCAAAGAAAATTCTGTCCAGGAGCAAACATTCATCGTTCAAAGAGTAGCCAAAAGAAAATGAGTTATTTGTGATCTGTGGAGAATCAAAAAGTTGTCAAAAGTAATTTTTTAGCTTAACTTCTAAATGCAAATCAGATTACTTACTTATGGCAGAAATATTATATAATCCGACCACAACGGCCAGTTCCGTTATTGCTTTATCGTAAACGCAATGTCCTGCAGTGAGGACGTTGCGTCGAGAAATAATAACGGCTCCACAAATGACGATCCGCTCTGAGGTATTCATTATACCAGCCATCATAGGAAACTCGTAGGGCAAGGTAAGTTTAGTTGGTTGGTTGTCGTCTCTTTCAACAGTTTGATTCTAGCAACAAATTATTAAAAGTGTTTTAGAATTGTTAATATCTTTAATATTTAAATGAGTTAATCTTGTATTTATATATTCCGAATCTCGGAAACGACTCAACGCTTTTCATGAAATTCAGCATGTAAGAGGTTTTGGGGGAGAAAAATCGATCTATCTATGTTGCATTTAAAAATGTCATTTTGTCCCTGTTTTCGGGCACTGAAATAATTATAAAATGTTGAATATATAGTAAATTAAATTTTACCAGTCAAACGTTGTCATGCTGTGATAGCTTAATTGACGGACGGGCGACCAAAAAAATTCACCAGGGCTTTTTTCTTTATTTAATTGTCATTTCTGAATCTTAAAACAAAATACCGATCAAGGCTCGTCCCTCGTCACCGAGGTACTACTTTATTAAACTATGTTTAAAAATTATTAAACTATCCTAGTTCTCACTGGTAAGCATCGTATTTCTGGCTTCTTACATAATTTTTGCCGTTCGCGAAATAGTCTCACAAAATTCAATACTGTATAATAATTTTTAACAATTTGTCTATTTTTTTAGTTCTACCAGCCCTGGCGAGTGCATAGAAAACCACCCAAAAAGAACCGTAACTAAGATCTTTTTGGTCATTGTTATCTCACCTAATTTTAAATGAAATAATAGGATACAACAACCATTTTATAGACAGAGCAATACGAAAAACTATATTTTTGGCACTATAACTCAGATGTATCGAAATATTTTGGAAAATATTACTTGCGTCTTACACCACACCAATGCACATTTTATGAGAGGAATCCCATCTTCTATTTTAAGAGATCTGTATTAGCAAAAAATTATGAGCCTAAAAGCGAAACTTTGTCCTAGTCACTTAGAAGGGAATAGAATCATTATTCTAATCACAATCTATTATTTTCTTCGCTCTATCATTATTACAAAAACACTATTATTCAATAGTTCACTAACATTCTAGTCAATTTACTAATTTGTATTTATGTATATTCCTTACCACCCTATGATATCCGCAAGCACAATAATTCATACTCTGGACACTCAACGTGCATAGATAATTGTATTGACTTGCAAGAGACGAAACTACAGCACCTGTAATTAAACATTACTTTTATTACTTTATAAACATCGACCGATAAATATAGGGAATGCAAAACATGTTCGACTGACGAGACGAGGGCTGAGTAGCCTGTTAACGCAGTGGATAGTGACCCTGCCTTAAGCTCCATGGGTTGCGGGTGCGATTCCCGCCGATGGCCAACATTTTCTATTAATTTGTTGGCCTTTGAGCCTGGGTGTATTTATACAAATGTATTTAAGTATGTATTTAAAAAATATATAAGTATACATTCACCAGTTTTCTGTCTACCATAACACAAGTATTTGCGGCCGGCCGAACGTGTGTGTAAGTGTCCCATATATTTATTGACTGTCCCGTTGGCGCAGTGGGTGACCCTGCCTTCAGCTCCATGGGTCGCGGGTTCGATTCCCGCCGAGGCCCAACATTTTCTATAAATGAATTTGTTGGTCTTCGAGTCTGGGTGTATATTTGTATTTAAGTATGTATTTAAAAAATATATAACTTGTTCGGGCAATTTTTTCCACCGAGGGTAATCGGGGCTTGCTGCACCTGAGGTGTAGGTAGGTGAAAAATTAATGTCACACACAAAAAAGAAGATAAGTCGGCCGCGCAACACGGTGCACGGGCCTCTGTGTGAATTACAATAAATATCGGTGTTGGGTGGATGATCGTATTAATATATACGAAATATAACGGATAATTGGTGTTTGTGTGTATAAACTATATCACGGAACAATTTAATTTGTGATTCCACGAATATAGGTAGATTAAGTTTTTTGTGGTTATACTCCGGCCGGAGCGTCGTGGAAGCCATAACTTAAGAAGAAGCCTCTTAGTCAAAGGTCAGTATCCTTGATTTTTCGGGGTGGAGAAATTGCCTGTTGTCTGCCTATACTACCTATGCTCACCAACTGCAGCTATCGAAGGCACGCAGTAAGCGCGAACATAAGTATATATTCAGTATATATCCAGTTGTCTGTCACCCATAACACAAGTATTAAGTTACTTATTTTGGGGACGGACGACCGTGTGAGTAAGTGTCCCATATATTTATATTATTTATTTATTAATTCTTTAAAGCTTTCACCGTAATATGCTAGTAGCTCTTTGAACTGTAAACTTTTGAAAGGATCGTATTATCGATACTATTATTCCTTTAGGCATTTGTGGAATATAATTTACCAAAATTAAAGTAAGTACCTTATGTTATTTACTACTTTAATTTTATATAATGGGTTGGCCCTTGGACGCAAGTGGCAGTGGGCCAACATTCCATTTCCTTGAAATCGAAATTTCGTACAATTATACTGGGAGCAACATTATAAAAAATTACGGTTCCTTGAGGAACAGGCTTAAAACATT
Organism: Morpho achilles; assembly: GCA_947086495.1. Taxonomy (NCBI): domain Eukaryota; kingdom Metazoa; phylum Arthropoda; class Insecta; order Lepidoptera; family Nymphalidae; genus Morpho; species Morpho achilles. Next base: position 7,222,165 of record CAMTZB010000003.1, read on the forward strand.
ACAAACAGGAACAAAAACATATTACATAATTGAGGATACGTTAAATACAACTAATACTAAATATGATTAAACACTTTTGTTGTATCTGCCTACCAATGGTGATATTCCGGCCAGTCGAAACTACAGTCATATTTTTTTGACCACAGTAGCGTTCCGCCGGTGTCAGTTGACGGTTTCCCGTCATCGAAACGAGGAAAACATCGTTGGAACATAACTGCGTCTGCAAAGAACTTTTATAATTATTGAAATTACTGAAGGTATTATTAAAGAAAGAAACAATAGAATTATAGTAGAGCAATTCCCTTATTTCATTTTATTATTGTGAACATTTCACATTACACACTAAAAAAAACCGACATCCATACTAATGTTAAAATGTGAAAGTCTATTTATATATTCACAATCAAAGCTTATACAACGGGTAACACATAGGAGAAGAAATATCCCGTTTTTCTTTCGGGAACTTTGAGTGTTGTTTCCTTTTCATAACCTGTTAAAAATATATAGATACGTTAAAAATATAAAACTTTCTAACTCTAAGTATTCCGGAAATGGAGTAGAGTTGGGTTATGGGATATCTGTACGGCTTAATAAGCATAACTTTTAGCACAAAACGCTAAGCCCATTCTAACAATAGGAATCCAATTTTAGTGGCGCCTTCCCATACCGGAATACAATACGATATATACATTGAATAAGCGCTATGGAAACTTTACGAGATTTATAAGTCTTACTATTTAACTTTCCAGTTGAGCTGCGATCACAGAGTATATTATATTTATGTTATGATATTTCATTTATATTTAAGAAATAATTATTTATATCGCGAAATATAGTACAATATAAATATAGTATAATAAAATAATTCTCAATAGGTAAATTATAAGATTACCTCTGGAATTTGGATACTGCAGTTCAATCGGCAGTGAGATTCATTAGGACATGTCACGTCCCATCTGCACTGTGTCACTCCCGTATCATTGTTTGGATAATTAATATTGTAAATGTAATATATGTCACCGGAGTTCACCTGTAAAACAAAGAAAAAACTTAATAATAGTAAAAAAAATTTAGTAAAATTTGTAGCTATTTGTGTTTTGCTATTTTTAACTCATCTTCAAAAATATATTTATAGTACTAAATTATTTTTTTGTCTTAAAATGAATACATCACCCAACAAGATCTGTCAGGAAGTACAATATAAATTCTTCCCTAATAAAAATAGTATTTGAACATAATATCATTAATAAATAAAAATAATAAATATATGGGACACGTGTAAGTGTCGTCGTCAATCCCCAAAGTAAGTAACTCAATACTTGTGTTATGGGTGACAGACAATTCGTAAACATATATGTTTTTAAATATATATGTATATATGTTTGTATGTATATGTGTATTTAAATATATATGTATATATATATATATATATATATATATATATATATATGTATATATTATATATATGTATATAGAGTTTGTTTAAAGACATTCTGTAATTAATTGTAAAAATAAAATACAAAGGGAAAATGTAAAAGTAAATAAGTAAAAATGTACTATATGAATTTAGATATTCCAAAGATAGCAGGAAATCTTCTTGGTATAGGGAAAGGAAATTGTTTTTCTCCAAATTTAACGCGTGCGGGCCACGGGCAGTAATGAATAAATCAAAACTACTCGATCGGTTTTAATCATTTTTTTACACTGACTGACATGGGATATATATTTTATACCCGTGCGAAGCAGGGGCAGGCCGCTAGTATATATATAAAAGAAAGAAGAAAGCTTGGTTTTAAATGGCAACCAGCTACGCACTAGATTATATGGTAAATTTTTTAATTTATTCTTAATTAAGCCATTATTGTAATACTCAATTTTGAAAAGAGTGACCGCCGAGTTTTTTGCTGGTTCTTCTCGGTAAGAGCACCTTTCCGAACCAGTCGTAGCTTCATTGTAATTTGACGATTCGAAAGTGCTTGTAAAGGCCAATTTGAATAAAGAATTATTTGAATTTGAATAATGAGGATTCTTTTTAAGTAAAACATTAAAAAGGTTGGATAAATTAATTCACTTTTAGCTTAAAAAGTTTTATGGAAAACTATATGTAGTTAGTAGAGAAATAGATGTTTGAAAATGGAAAATTTTATTACTACGTGTGTCACTTGTTGGCAACCAGCAGTATACATTTCTCAGAGCCTCGAGAGTATTTCAATATGTTAATAAACAATAAAAGTATTTGAATTTCATAAAAGTATTTGACAATATCCCGAGAGGAAAAAAAGACACATTTTTTTTTTGAAATTTTACTCAGGGAAGTGGCCCTACCCCTATTTTATATCTAATAAATTCAAGACAATTATTTAAGCCGGCTTGTCCATATGGTTATAGTTTTGTTTGATACTATTATAAACACTTTAAGGCCTTACTTTTTAGTTTTGGTATAGCCTCAAAATTAATACAGAAGAGCATAAAACAAAATAACATAAAGTACTTACAGTTTGATTATAATCACAGCCTTCGAAATTTTGTGCTTGGATATAACCAAAAAGCAAAACAAAGTACACACTTGGATACATCTGAAGAAAAGAAGAAATATTATTTGTACAAAATATATTATAATTTCATATGCAACAACTAAAACCCAATTATATAAGCCATTATGTATATAAATATATATATGAAAATTTGGAACTGGGAAGTTTGAACCGTAAACTTCTATCACAGACGGACTGATTACAAATTAATTAAATATGTTTAATAAAAAATATAACTATGTTCTAATTCGAATATTATTTAAATATTATTAATAATTAGCTAACGTAATATATAAAATAAATAGCAGCAGCTGTTTAAATAATTATAAATAATGAATATTATTGAAATTCAAATATTTCACCACAACACTAACGATAAACATAACTCACTGTGCACTGGCTCATAGCCCGCAAGTGAGCTATATAAATGAGTCGCTATATATTTCACACATTATGTTTTTTTAACAATAGTGTAAGTCAACGATTATATTTTTCTTTTATTATGCTTACTTAGCGAGGACTACCTATGTTTCGTATTTTTCATAAAAAAATTTGGTATATGTTATCGCAAGCAAAGACTTCTTGTCCTTAACGTTAACAAATTTAATGTGTGAACAGGCATTTAGCGTGTTTATCAAACTTGTCTTTTCAAAGGACAACATATATAAAGAACTTAGTGTTTTTTGTTCTATTTACACGGAAGTAAAACCTTGTGTGCGAATCTTCTGCTTCCGTCTCAATTAATAATGTTTTATTATCCTCCTGACCTTACCCTTAAGCAGTATACCTTAGTCTTGGCGAACGGACCACTGTGGGGTGGCCGATCCAGTTGTTTGGCTGGACATGGTTTCGGCCTCCGTCGGAAAAGCCCGGAAGCCCAGCAATGGGAACGGGGACCTTAGGGTTGCGAGGAAGAAAACCTCTATAAAAAATTACGCGGTGGGAGCGGAAGCGCCCACCACGGCGAAGGCGTCCCTACCTGGGGCGCGGTCTCTCCCTGTCGACCGTGACATAACAAACACGGTGAGCAGGGAGCAATCGCGGGCAGCGGTGGACTCCTTCTGCTCGACGGAGGGGGGCGGTGGACCGGTTCCGGGTTCTGGATCTAATCAGCTGCTGGTGAGTCGACGTGGTAACGACTTGCCTAAGCTCATCGTTTGCCGCCCTGTCAGAGGACCTTCGGACATTCCGAACGGGGTATATCGAACGTCTCGCTTACAGGTCCCCGGGGCGGTTGGTGCATCTGGTGCTCCCGATGCACTGGTTAGCGGAGGGGAACTTCTCCTTTGATGTGTGCAACGATACCCTATCCTTGCCATCGGCAACGTGGTGGAGAATACAGGTCGTTTTAGTCGGTGCGAATCCGACATAACCGCCGCCTGTCCCCGTTGGGCGGCGGTACCCATAGTGGGTTTTTTCATGTATAAAATAATCTTATCTGCTGAAATGAAATTTTTTTGTAGTTAAAAATTAATAATAATTTTTATTGTTTTATGTATAATATAGTCTTTGATAACCATAAAATTGGTTAAAGTAGTTCCACTCAAATAATTTTTCAAATCGGTACCTGAGATTAGCTCGTTCAAACAATCAATCAAACAAACTCTTCAGCTTTATATATTAGTATAGATACCTACCTATCTAGCAGTAAATAAACAACTGACAAAAAACTAACAATTTATCCTTTACACAAATCGCTTAAACGCTAGTACACTTTTTAATCCTGGCAAAAAAATCCACTTAAATATACCTTAGCCATTTACTAAATGAACTTTTTTGGTAAAAAAGTAATTAGCGACTGAATCGAAATTATAAAACGGCAGTAGAATATTTTAACGTCATGTCATTATCGATATCTTGCCGACTCCAAACTTTGACAAAAACAAAGCTAAAACTATTATGTATTTCATAATACTTTTAGCTTTGTTGTAGTTCTTTTTATTTTCATAAGGCAACCTGATAAAGCTTCGACTGTACCAGAATGTATAGTATTCATTTCATTTTTTTTAAACAGTAAACGGAATTCTAATGCATGTTGAACATTAACAATCAAAAGTTTTCAAAAAGCATTAATTTGATGTAAGCCCTTCGAAAGTCATATTTTTTTAAAGTTAAAGTAAGTAAGTATTGATAGTGGGGATGTTTATATCTATGGGAGATATCCACATGTGGTATTTGTCGATAATAGAAAGTAATTTGGTCCATCCGAAGTAGGTCAAAAATATTGATGTCTATGATTGGGATTTACTTTGCATTACTGCAGATGACTGTACTGAGCTTGTGCAGAGAAAAGAAGTTACAATTGTATTGAATTCTATAACCGCAGCTAAACCCTTATCATAAGTCAATTACGTATTGAAATGGCTGAAGCCAGACAGTGGCCTCGGATTGATACGGTTCTTTTTTGCGATACGAGCGTAGACTACGTTCATCCTTGACTTCAATCCAACTGCTTCAAATTTTCCATTTATATTCTCCGGTAAATATTGTATTTCAATATTTCTCTTGCATTATCCTTTCTCGAATCCTCTTTTTAGTCTTTAAGTTTTCCGTATTTTCATATTGGACTCTTAAAAATTCAATGGAATCTTTTAAAGATTGTACTTAACGTCAGCTTCTTATTTAATAAATTATACATAGAAGTGTACATATTTGATGGACTTTCTCTATGATGGAGCTAAACTCTTGACGAATTATTCCTCGAGAATCTTCACCCGACACCGCAGATTCTCCTGGACAATTGCAGTATATTTTAGTAATTTCCGTACAAAAATCCGTTAATTAGATTTTGAGAAAATCGATCGAATACGTTTGGGGACTTAATAATAATATGTATAGATTTATTTGTCAATCAACCGTCATCAACCAAAACCTTAACTTATCGAATTGTCAATCAAATTATGTTAAATTGTCAATCAAAATATGAAGTAGGTATGTATGAAGGATAAGCATAACACTAAAGTTAACGCGAATAAATTCGAGGGTAAACATAGTACAGGATAAATTTAGCAAAGTCTTTATTGCCGGACGTTATTACGTACGTAACGGACGTAAAATCTTGTTTCAGTCTGTTATGTAAAAGAGCGGTAGCATAAGAAATCTAAACATCATCATCTTCCTGCCCTTATCCCACTATAAGTGGGGTCGGCACAACATGCTACAAATATGTTGTCACATGATTTGGCTATGTATTTTACGACCGGCCGCCTGCCTGACATCAACTTACCTTAGTCGTATTTTTCGACTCCTCGGTAAGAAAGAGGGTGGTCTATTTTACTGAACCGGATACCACACGGTGGGTTGACTTACCTTAATTGCCTTTTACGACACCTCGGTAAGGAATGAGGGTGGTCTATTCTACTCAGCCGGATACCACACGGCGGGTCGACTTACCTTAGTCGCCTTTTAAGACACCGCGTGGAAAAGGCTTCCAGTCGTTGGGTCTGGGTAAAGAACCGGACCACCGGAGTCGTACTGTAATTGTTGGAAAACGTAAATTATTTTTTTTAAGATCACATACACTTTCTAACAACACATTTATTTTATTTGGCTTCTTCCCATTTTTCTCTTTATAGATATTCTTGAGTTTAAACTATCGTGAATAGTGTCGATAGTTTATGTATCGAAACAGGCTATACTCACGTTTTATTCTATCGGGTTAGCCCGACTAGTAAAGAGCCCATCCGGGGCCTTTATAAATAAATAAATAAATATATATAGGACACTTACACACACGGTCGTTCGTCCCCAAAGTAACTTAATGCTTGTGTCATGAGTGACAGACAACTGATGAATATATACTTTTATAATTTTAAATACATATATACACCCATCTCGAAGACCAACACTATTGATCTTCGAGAAAATGTTGGGAATGGAACCCACGACCCGCGGAGCTAAAGGCAGGATCACTACCAACTACGCCGACGGGCCAGTCTTTATTCGTGAGCTTTTTAGTTCTTAGGCAGTTCCAGCCGTTATAACTCCGTGTAAAGACTCATGAATAAGGGAAGTGATTTAGGTTTTATTATAACCAGTGGCGTAGATACCGAGGGACTCAGAAGTACGTCCAATTCAGAACAGTTAATTTCAGAATAAGTTGAGGCACTAGTATATTTTTCCCCAGGGCCTTTGGCTACCTAGCTACGCAATTGATTATAATGTGCTTTTTTAACGCAAAAGCTGAGATAGCTTATCGGTGCGACCACGTGCGCACGTGTGGCTCTTTCCAGAGTAACGAGTTCAAACCCCGGGCAAGGACTTATGAGTTTTTCTGTTAAACTCGTGTGTCTAATTGATATTTGATATAAATTTATCTTACCTTCTGCGGTGAAGGAAAACATCGTGAGAAAACCTTATGTAGGTTTCTTTTTAGAGATATCCGGATATATGTGTAGCCTACCAATCCGCGTTGGGTAGCGTCTGGAAGACTTTGGCCAGCAGTGCGATAACAATTACTTTACCAGTAAACCCATTACTTACTTACGCACTGAGCCTTATTGTTGGATTAGATTGAATTAGGACTTCACGTGGGGTGCCAAAGTGGTCGGCCTCCTCGTGGCGCACCCTGGGCAAGCTTAGTCTTGGCGAACGGACCACTGAGGGGTGGCCAATCCAGTTGTCCCTCTGATTAGCAGAGGGCAATCTGGACGGGCCGGGGACTCCGGGGGGGTTGGGGTGAAGTCCCTAATGAGCGACGGGTCCAGTTGGGCTTACTCTAAGTCTGGCTGGACATGGTTACGGCCACCGTCGGCGAAACCCGGAAGCCCAGCAATGGGAACGGGGACCTTCGGGTTGCGAGGAAGAAAACCTCTATAAAAAATTACCCGGTGGGGGCGGAAACGCCCACCAAGGCGTTGGGGCCCCTACTTGGGGCTCGATCTCTCCCTGTCGACCGTGACATAGCAAACACGGTGGGCAGGGAGCGATCGTGGGCAGCGATGGCCGCCTTTAGCTCTGCGGAGGGGGGCGGAGGGAGGCGGCGGAGCGGTTCCACGAACTGTTGTTCTGGATCCAATCTGCTGCTGGTGAGTCCAGGTGTTAGTGACTCGCCCAAGCCCATCGTCTGCCGCCCTAACTGGGGACCTTCGGGTGTTCCGAACGGGGTACATCGGACACCTGGCTTACAGGTCCCCGAGGCGGTCGGTGCATCTGGTGCTCCCGATGCACCGGTTAGCGGAGGGGGGTTTCTCTTTCGAGGGGCCCCTACCTGGAGGTGTTTATTCTCTGGGATCAGAGCTGTCGGCGGGATGGGGGCAAAATGTACAATGATACCCTGTCCTTGCCATTGGCAGCGTGGTGGAGCACACAGGTCGTTTTAGTCGGTGCGAGTCCGACATAACCGCCGCCTGTCCCCGTCGGGCGGCGGTACCCATAAGGGGTTTTTTCCTGTATAATAAAAAAAAAAAAAAAAAGGACTTCACGTCTCTCAAGAAAACAGGTAACCTATTTATTAGAACTTTTTCAGAATCAATTAACTACCTGACACGCGTCTTTTCCTCAGGGAAAAGACGCGTGAGATGGATTCAGGGATGAATTCAGGGATGGTAGAGAAAATATTTGTATATGAAATGAGAGCATATTGCCGACAAACTGTTTGGCAGATATAAATGTGATTACAAATTTTTTAGACATAAAAAAGATAAATTTAAAAAATTGTATTCAGAAAATGCTGCCCATCAGCGGGAATTGAACCCGCGACCCAGTAGCTGAAAGCAAGGTCACTCCATCCACCACTACAACAAGCCAGTTGCAGCAAATAAAATAACATTTGAATTTGATAACGAAGCAAAGTGAAAATGCTTCTCATTTTAAAATTTACAGTCATATACTTCAAGTTTTCTTTACAGAAAGAACACCTGTGTTAATATATAACGAATTGTCTTTTACTAGCGTAATTATGTAAAGTATTTTTAACGAAACTATATAAAACTATGTTATCGCATGAAACGATACGATCCAATTTTGAACACACAGTTACTTCGTTTTTAAAACTCTTAATAAATTTACGAACGACATATTATGACGACTAAATTTTTAATTTAAAATGATAGATACTTAATGATCATTTTAATTTAATTTTTCTCGAAAGAAAATTATTTAAACTTATCAAACCTGTTCAGATTTTGTTTATGGAGAGCGCAGAATTATCGATATTAACGGAATAATGGAAAACGCTTTCCCGCGAACAACAGATTATGTGGACAAACTAGAAACTATGCTGGCAAGAACTAAGAAAGATTCCGAATCGATGACTAAATATTATCACGATAAGCTATCACTTTTAAAGAAATGCAACATCCATGGAGAAGAAGCGATCTCTTGCATCATTACGGGCGGGTCTACCTGGAGAGTTACGCGTCAACGCTAAGGCGTACCAATGTCAAACACCAGAGCTACTTTATTACGGTTATCTTTCCTCCTTAGCAAACTATAGAAGAGTGGAGGCCACCACAACTATGAGGAAATCAACATGGAGGAAAATGGGAACCGCTTTAAATTCAACACCAAATTCACAGCAAATTCAAGCGATGCTATTTTTGTCGTCGGACCGGCCACGAAGCGCGTGAATGCCGCGCTCGCCAACGCTGCGATATATGCCAACGTGCTGGTCATACATCCGCCAACTGCTGGTTTGCGGCTACACCGGGGCCATCGGGACGTCCAAATCAAATACTCCAAGTAAGTAATGTAATGTTTACTACGACTAACATATTCAGGGATATATACAAACGGCTTGGATACATCGGTAAGAAAACACTTCTTGCTTATATTGATACAGGTAGTAAGATAAATATTTTGACTAAAAGTAAAGCTGAATCATTAAAGATTATCAAAAGGCCGGTCATATATAGAATTCTCTATAGATGCTGTATGTTTATGTGTTTATGTTGAGATTACCGATTACGATTTGTTAGATATAGATTTAATTAATGGACAGCAAATGATAAATCAACCAGGAATAAGTCTTGTAACTACAAGTGAATCGGCAAAATTCATAAAAACTGATACGATATTTGATAATTTAAATCAGCTTCAAGTAAAAGATTTAACATATATACGAGGTGTGTTCAAAAAGTATCGCGAATTTTGTGTATTTTCAAAAATTATTTATTTATTCGTAAATATCTATTTTGTCCCATTCAAAGTAATCCCTCTGGGATATTATACACTTGTGCCAACGTTTTTACAAATCTTCGAAGCACTTCAAAAAATCATTTTTTTGTATCTTGTTCAGCTCCTCCTTCGATGCCGTCTTTATCTCGTAAATCGTGGCGTAGTGTCGTCCTTTCATGGGCCTCTTCAGTTTCGGGAACACGAAAAAGTCACAGGGGGCCAGATCTGGGGAATACGGTGGCTGCGGTATCATTGATCTGTTGTTTTTGGCCAAGAAGTCGCGTACAAGCAGCGATGTGTGAACAGGGGCGTTATCGAGGTGCAAAAGCCAATTTTTGTTTTTCCACAAATTATCGATTAAAATCGAATGGCACGAGCCAATCAATATGCCTAGGTCCTCGGCAATTTCTCTATCGATGATTTGAAGATTGGCCAATACCATTTTCTCCAATTCATCAATTTTTTCGTCTGTTATTGAAGTGCTCGGGCGTCCGGCACGCTCTTCGTCATTCACATCTTCTCAGCCTTTTAAAAACATTTTGTACCACCGATAAACGTTGCTTTTGTCCAAAGTAGCTTCTCCATATGCCACAGTCCACACTCGGAATGCATCCGCGCACTTAATTTCGTTTTGTCACACAAAAATCGATACAGGTTCCTTGTTCCATTTTTTGAATAGGTAAAAATCGAAGACGAACCAAAACACGTGCAAGCAAAGCAGCTGTCAACAATTAACCGAACATTCAAAATGGCCCAACTTGTCAGCATAAGTGAGAGACATATGTACCAACATAACGCCACAAAAAAATCGAAATTGGAATATATGTAACTCGCGAAAATGCAAAATTCGCGATACTTTTTGAACACACCTCGTATATAAGTACAACGTATGTCTAGAATTTGATATAGATATCCCAGCCCTAAGTGTTAGTAGGATTCAGGTTTATGTAGATATTGAATCTAACGAACTTGTTTATTTTTTGACCAACTCTGTTTATGTAGAATTAGGAAAGTTATGTTATGTTATCCCTGGGGGCGTTATTTGTGCAGAAGGATATTTAAAATTTGTAAATCTGAGTAATACATCGATTTCTTTCCCCGCGAATAAAGTGATCGCGCGCGCTGAACTAGTGAGTCAAGTTTTAATGATTTACGTGATTTCATGACTGTAGGAGTGCCTAACCGATCCCCAAATGTTACTCGGAAATTAGATGAAACTGAGATTTATGCGAGTGAAATAGATCATAATGATTTAAAGAAACTTTTGATTTTACTAAATAAATATAGTTGTTTACTTGCCAAGGATACGAAAGACTTAGGCTGTACGGACCTGATTGAAATGCATATTAAAACAACCACCGATAAACCGGTTCATTATAAGCCATATAGATTGTCACATAAAGAAACTGAGATTGTTAATAATAAAGTACAATACTTAATCGATGCAGGAATTGTTAGAACCTCAATGTCCGAATACGCTAGCCCAGTTATATTAGTAAAAAAGAAGACTAGAGATTACAGGCTGTGTATTGACTACAGGGCTTTAAATTCCCAGACAGTAAAAGATAGCTATCCATTGCCGCACGTTGACGATCAGATTTTGAAATTGTCGGGAAAATGTTATTTCACAACTCTAGATCTCGCCCAAGGCTACTATCAAGTAAAAATATCTGAAGAATCCGTTTCAATAACCGCTTTCGTAACACCATCCGGTCAGTGCGAGTTCTTGAAAATGCCTTTCGGTTTAGCTGATGCTCCAGCTGTTTTCTCACGATTAATACGACTAGCCCTTCATGATGTTAGAAATGATATCGCAACGTATTTGGATGACGTCATGTTGCCTACCCTAACTGTAGAGTCTGGTATACAATTACTGTATCAGAATATCGACGTCCGCGCAATGTTCATGAGATCCGACAGTTCATAGGGTTAACCTCTTATTTTAGGAAGTTCATTCAAGGCTTCGCTGAGATAGCTTTACCTTTAACTCGACTGACAAAAAAGGACGTAGATTGGCACTGGGGTCCACAACAAGAAGATGCGTTTCAAACATTAAAGCTTCGTTTGACTGATAGACCTGTTCTTGGTATTTATGATAGTCAGGCGGTTACGGAACTTCACACAGATGCAAGCAATTAGGCTTGGGTTGCATTCTCATTCAACACCAAAGAGATGCGTCGTTGAAACTGATTGCTTATTTTAGTAGGGTGTCATCTAAAGAGGAACAGTTCTATCACAGTTATGAACTTGAAACCCTTGCAGTAGTTGAATCACTTAGACGTTTTCGAATATATTTGACGGGTATTCCGGTTAAGGTAGTTACAGATTGCGCAGCATTACGCACCACATTAACTAAAAAGGATCTCATTCCTAGAATAGCCCGTTGGTGGCTTACTATTCAAGATTTTGATTTGCAAATAGAGTATCGGTCTGGCGAGCGAATGAAACACACAGACGCTCTAAGTAGGAACCCTTTGATAGAAACTATTTGTCATATTGATGAGACAGATTGGTTAGTTACCCTCCAGTCTCAGGATGATGCATTGCAACATATACTAACGCAATTAAATAATAGAACCACTAATAGAGATATCATCAATAATTATGTTGTTAAGGATAATATTTTATATAGAAAAACATTGTATGTCGAACGTTTTGTAATTCCCATGTTAGCCAAATACAGCCTTTTGCAGAAATACCATGACCAAATAGGTCATCCAGGTTTTGAAAGATGTGCTAAGTCAATAAAGGAGCAATTTTGGTTTACCGGTATGACCCGATTTATAAGGAAATACATTAAATCATGCCTGCAATGTGCGTATGGAAAATCTAATTATGGAAGAGGTCAAGGGGAATTACATCCTATAGAGAAGGTACCGGTACCTATGCACACCTTGCATGTCGACCACTTAGGTCCATTTGTGAAAACTAGAAAAGGGAATACGTACGCTTTAATGGTAATAGATGCATTTACAAAGTTCGTTTTTGCTAGGGCAGTCAAAAATTCAAGTTCTTTAGAGACAGTAAAACATTTAAAAGAAATAATCGACCAATTCGGTTATCCCAGCAGAATTATAACAGATAGGGGTAAAGCCTTTACTAGTCGTTACTTTAAACAGTTTGCAGAGGAAAAACAATTTAAACACATCCTGAACGCTATAGCGTGTCCCAGGTCGAACGGTCAAGTCGAAAGAGTTAATCGAACCATTATAGACGGATTAAATACCATGTCTGAAAGTGAGAATACCTGGGACGATAAACTATCTGATGTTGTGTGGGGCATTAACAATAAGCCAAATGCTACTACTACTTTTTCCCCATTTACACTTATGTTTTGTCACAACATTTCTCGTTTACCAGCTTACCCTGCTGGGCAACCGCTAAATTTTACATCACAAAGAGAAGCATTACAGAGTAGGAGAGAGAGTGCTAAATTACATATTGATTAGAACATGACCCTGATGAAAAATCGTATGAATCTCGTAAGAAATGTGTAAAATACTCAGTAGGCCAATTAGTATTGTGGAAAGGGGGTAGTACTAGGGATACAACCGCTAAGATCTCACAAAAATTAAAAAGTCTATATACAGGTCCTTACAGGGCTACGAAAGCCGACCCCAATATTGATAGGTATATAATTAGTAGTGTAAAAGGTATGAAAGGTTATAAAAAATTTAGTGCAGTTGTGCGTGGCGAAACGTTAAGACTTTATAAGCCCATAGTTTCTGGGTCGGAAAGTTCTTCTAGTGATAGGGAGGTAGACAGGGATGATCTTATTGACTTACTGGAAAGCTAATATCTAATTTAATGTCCTAAGCCGATAACTTGAAATTATTTAAGCTTTATCAAAATTCATTATTATTGTAAGTACTTGTTGTTATTGTATTATAATTCATTGTTGTCACTCAGCTTTACTTTGAGCTTCTTGATATAAAATAAAATTATAAAAGATTAAAGTAATAATAAAAATCATAAAGATCATAAATCATGAGTCGACTTTGTGTAAGAATAATGTACTCGAAATTAAATTAACAATTAAATTTGATTCACAATATGTATATCGTCTGTGTGACATAGTAAGGAAAAAATAATTTAAGAGTGAATATTATATATCCATTGTTATGATATTTTTTTTCTTTTTTATTCCGATTTAAAGGTTAAATAGTCTGTGTGACATAATTATTGGATCCCAAAATATAAGTCTGTGTGACGCTCTTGATAAGGCTGTGAAAGCTGTCTGTGTGACAAAGTCTCCTGTCTATGTAACACTATGGATAACTTCAAAACCATGGACGTAGTATATACTGGACGGCGCCAAAAGACGTTGCCGATCTTGCGTCTGTGTGTAAGCGATTTATCGCTTGTCTCTGTTCTTATCGCGAACTATACATAAGAGTGAAAGAGATTGTGATGAAGTTTGGCAACGTCGCTAAAAATGTGTCCAGTTGGTGGACACCAAATGAGGCCATAACATTGAGTTTGTTGAAGATTATTTCTTGAAATCTAAAGCAAATACGAGTGTTACTGATATATTTTTTCAAAAAAGGTGGAATATGTCGTGTGCTGCCTTAACGTGTCTATCAAGAACAACGAAAGGAGGAGTTAAAACACGGAATTACCATTTCATAAGTAAATCTTTGACTCTCATTTGCGTGCTAAATTAAAGCGTTTTATTCAGTTAAAGCGTTTCAGATTATCAGTACAGTTTGATATTCTCTAGCCGGCACGAGTGTGGGATACTGATAAAACATAAAAATTAATCATTAAATATTCGATTGAATTGTGTTACCTACGTAGTGATGTGCACATTAACGAATTATTATGTATCGATAAATATCACTCAAAGTTATATTTACTAGCCAAGTTAATGCGAATTCTCTAATTTTAGATTATTTTCTTAGGTTTCCTAAATGCCCACATATAAGAGAACAGTGGATAAAATCTGTCACCGGTCTCACGGATATGTAAATGTTGGGAATAATGTGGATCATGATATTGTTCAATTGGCCACTGAAGCACTAACATTTATGTTAACATTTCATCTATACATAAAGCACCGAGTATGGGCTGCACCTTCGACTTTATTTTTACGCTTCAAAGGATTCTTTGGTAAATCTAGGCTCTCAGTCAATTGACTGATACCATTTTTGAGAACCACCCATCACAGTAAGATATTCAGTAAAGATGTGCATCGGATAATTCATGACATTATACTGCAGACTGTACACTCAGGAAATTATGTCAATGTATTCAAATATTTAAATCTATTCTGAACAGTAAACCAACTAGGTTGGTTACAACTGTATATTAACTTTACAGTACCTAAGCTAGGCTTCGATAATTATCGACGCCTAGTTTAGCTTATCGATAAGCTAAGTACTTCCCTAATCACGCACACTAATGCAGTTCTAAAATTTCACACAAGCATAAAACGGACACACAAAAATAGCTAAGGCGGCATCCAGTGTATTCTTTATCCAAGTTCAAAACAGTCTGTGTGACGTAGAATCCTGTCTATGTGACACTATGGATAACTTACAAAACGGTCGGGGGAAAATACCAAGAATCGGATCGATTATTATTAGGTACTATTATTTCTGCTTTCTCTTTTTTTTAATTTCAGACGACGGGAGGTGGTGATACCCGAGGAGTTGAGGGGAGCCGCGAGTCGCGGCAGTTGCAGGATGGCCGAGTGTTATCGCACGAGTAACAGCTAACGCATACGTCACATCCAGTGACGTATTGATATCCCAATATTTTAATTAAGTGTTTATTGTTAATCTGTTTTTCAAACATTATCTATTAATTTGTTGTGATTTTACATCACAATTTAATTTATAAACAATAATTAATAAATTAAAATTGATTAATTATTGTTTATATCTAAATCAGTAATTGATTGACTCCAGCGATTGTGGCGCCATCTTAATTATAAACATGAATCATCAATCAAACCTTTTCACTTAAATAATTAATTATAGCTCAAATAATTTACATAAAATTGTATAAAACTACTTTAATTATTTACTTAATTTACATGTATCTAACAACCGGAATGTAATGTGAATTAACATTCTGGAAGTATCATTTTACTGTATTTTATCCGATAATTCGTGTTGCTAGCGCTAAAATTAAGTTATAAAAAGGGAGTACACAATAAATGATGAGTCAGTTTACTCTGTACAGTGCGAGTGTTATTTGTTATCACAGCGTCGTTTTACATCACTCATAATTTAAAATTTATATATAAATATATTTTTTTGTATATGTCTGACTATGTAGCTATTAGTCAAATGACATTTGTCTATTTCATTAAAACCAGAAGTGTTTCGCAAATGAGTAACATAATTTCTTAAAATAGCGGAGTTGCGTGAGTGAAAATAAATCTCGTTCTAGACATCGACTCATTACTATTGTCAGATGCTTAGGCATGTAGGTCTTGACTATCGTTTTTGTTAAGATAAATAGGTAAAATCTCCTCGTGTCATAAGTGAATCGATTAGAGATATGTTATTTGTAGATTTACGTGTCAATCTATGTTTTTGTAACGTCGGTTTGGTAGATGCCAGCGTAATCACATTAAGCTGTCGGCTGCCCTGCTATTTCCTACACATACTTTCTAACAAGCCGACGTCATTGTTAATTTCCATTAACTGAATTCTGTTTGATTTATAGATCATTGGTTGTGAAATGAGAGAATGGCAAAAAATAAAAAGAACAATAACGTTGCGAGAACAATTTATTTGTAACAGTAATTGACCTGAGTGTTATCGACTATCCACCCAAGGATAGCAGTAAGACGAGTGTTTACTCGAAGGCCCCTTTCATCACATGAAGTCCTGGATCTGAGACCAACGAGAATTAAAGATCCACTTGACTGATCCGAGTATATGAGTGGACTGCCAATATCACCCTAGAAATCGAAAATATCTGTGTTATTGATTGTTACCAAAATGTTTCATAGGCATTAACGACATAAGTTGCTATGCTTTTTTATTTTAAATTATACACAAGCTTTGAGTTACGAAAACATAATGTTACATTAACTATATTGGTTATTAAAAATTGGCCAAAATCAGATATAATTAAACTGTCAGTCACTAAAATTTAGATTTAATAACCTTGATAAATTTTTTTGTTCACCATCTTCTGTTGTAAAATATCTTAAACTATATATTTTTTACTAAGGACACACCCGATAACTATGTGAATACTAAATCTTCCAAAAAAATATTTCAGAATGTCGACTTCGTTGCCTAATTGGTCTACTTTGACTTAATTAAAAATGATTTGATGAAGTATCCTAGAACTAGATTACTATTTTTTTTAAAGATAAACATTTTTTTATTGATTTTGTATATTCGTCGTCATACGTGTCAATTTCAAATCAATTGAACTAGCGTCAACTATATTTACAATTAATACAATGAAGAATGCGTTATCACAAAATTTTTTACTTGCATTAAACTAAGGATTCACGTGACTTTCATAGGAGATAAAGGGCTTACATTACATGTACCAGTCCTTGCATTAACTGTGCAAATTTGACTTGACGTTAGATTTGACACACTCTTCTGGCAAGTAGATTGGTCCACCACAGTCATTACTGTTCTATTAAGTAGCGCAGCTCCTCCAGTTAAGAGACTCCACTCTATGGAAATGATGAAATGTCTTTTCAAAGACTTAAATAAGGCGTGTCATCAAATTTACACTTACTTACTATATTAGGTATTTTATTTGATTACAGGATGATTTTGAGCACGGAGTAATACCCGAATTACGGTAAGCGCTTTGCATAAAAACTTAAGTGAGACCTAAATATTTACAATTTATCAATCGTTATCCTGTGAAGATAAATATCGCAAGGCAACCTGCATAGCTCAGGAATATACCTAGGAAATGTTCATATAATCTACTATCGCATCGCAATCAAGCTGATTTGACTGAAATTGAAGCTGTTTTGGGTTTAAGCTCTAATCTTTCTCCATAAAACAATAGAGGAGACTTTTATCCAGTGGAATAGTACCACGCCTTTACTATTCTTTGTAGGTTTATTTGAATTGTGAATTTACGTGAAGTGAATTTACGTACTTGGCACGGTAACATTTTGGTTATCGAAGTCCGAAGAGATATATTTTAAAGGCAGACACATTGGGCTTATGAATTCATTAAATATAATTTCCCCGTTCACTTTAATGAGTGCGACGTCATATAGACCATTCCTGAAACAGAGTAACTATTTGAATTGTTAATATTATATAAGGCTCTTTTTTTAAGTAATTACCTTAAATTATTTTACTAATAATATGAATACGAGATAATTCTTGGCATCAACGCACCCAGACCCGCAAGTGAAACCCCCTTTTTTTGTTGTTGTTTATTCGACTTCAACTATGGGCTTTGAGGGAGATGAGACGAAAGTCAATACTCGTGAATTATAAACTAGTGGAACTACATTTATTTTAAAATAGAAGCTTTCCATGTAAGTAAATTGGCACATATATATAACAAAGCTTAAAAATTAAATTCCTTTTATATGCACTGAATACAAAGTTCTAAGTTTTGAACAATGACTAATGGGTAAGAAAATATATGGAATACATAATCTTATGAACTATTTTTAATTAATTTTGGTGATATTCATAAAACAATCAAAAATTTACACTTTTTTTAACAAACAAAGGAGCCAAAATCGCAATTCTATAACGATAAACACAAAAAATACTTACTTTGTGTAATTTGGATGCACAGACGTTGAATTTATTTTGTAGAATTTCGTTGTAGTAGAATCATCTGCAAAAATTAAGGGATAAATATATAATATACCTAATAAAGGGATTGAAATTTGTGAGAATTTCAATATTTAAGTAACTGATGAAGGGGATGATTTAGTAAATTAAAAAACTTTAATTTCAGCAGTTGATCATCTAATACAAAATTTAAAGTAATTTTAACAAATAATTTATGAACCATTTTTGGTTCATATATTTAATATTTTTAACGCCGTGTGGTATTCGGCTGAATAGAATAGTACCACCATCTTTCTTACCGAGGAGTCGTAAAATACGATTAAGGTGAGTTGACGTCAGGCAGGCGGCCGGTCATAAAACACGTAGCCAAATCATATGTCAACATGTTGTAACATGTTGTGCCGACCCCACTTAGAGTGGGAGAAGGGCAGGAGGATGAAAATATGGACCATTTTTATAATTTACGGAGAACAAATTAAAAATAAGTATAACCTGTTACTACAAACGATACGATATTATTTTGCTATAACAGCACGTAGAGCAAAATAATATTATTAACTACTATGTATTATGAATCTCCACAAAGTCATGCCTAAATCTATAAATCATACTTGACGTGATTCTGACTGCATTTAAAATATGATTCTAAAAACTATTGTGTATTCCGTTATAAGACGTATCTAGTGAAACAAATGAAAAATTTCATATTGATTTATTAATTTCGTTTCGGATATTACAATTTATTCCCATTAGATTCAACAAATGCAGAAAAATAAGTTTATAATAATACTAGCGGCCTACCCCTGCTTCGCACGGGCATAAAATATATAGCCCATGTCACTCAGTGAAAAAAAATGATTAAAATCGATCCAGTAGTTTTGATTTATTCATTACTGCCCGGGGCCCGCAAGCGTTAAATTTGGAGAAAAACAATTCCCCTCTCCCTATACCAAGAAGATTTGCTACTATCTTTGGAATATCTAAATTCATAAACTACATATTTATTATGCTGTATTGTATAAAAATTGCTTTGAACATAAGGCATTATTTTTCGTAAAAAGTAAATGACAAAAAATGCTATTGTGTACAAATACTTAGTACGTTATTATGATAAATCTCGTAGGGTTTAGCCTGCGTTTGCAATGTAAGCGGAAAAAAATATAATTATTTACATCACATTAGAAATCTCAAAAATTACAGTATTTCTCTACTGTATTACGGTATTGATTGTTATTATACATATAAACCTTCCTCTTGAATCACTCTATCTATGAAAAAAACCCGCATCAAAATCTGTTGCGTAGTTTTAAAGATTTAAGCATACATAGGGATATAGGGACAAACAAAGAATGTGACTTTGTTTTATACTATGTAGTATACATATCGATGGCTTATACATAGTATACTAAGCCATCGCTGGTGCTTTAATTAAAAATTCAAAGAAGAATTCCTACAATAATATCAATCAAACGGAATGACCAGTTCGGTCATAATGTGAATAGATCGGTATGTTGATACGTTGGACTAGTCCTATACCATGGACTATCCCATCCTATAAGATTACCCACGGACCATGTTGCTTTCAGCCAGTAACGTTAAAGTATTGCTGATATTAATATGCACGTATTTATCTCGTTTGTGGTCGTCATTTTGTACTGGAGGTGAACTTATCATTCATGTTGCGTACTTATGATTAGACGAGTACATATTTTATAAGATTTGATATAAAAGTATGTTAATTGACATGGGTTTT
Source organism: Morpho achilles (assembly GCA_947086495.1). Taxonomy (NCBI): domain Eukaryota; kingdom Metazoa; phylum Arthropoda; class Insecta; order Lepidoptera; family Nymphalidae; genus Morpho; species Morpho achilles. The sequence continues at coordinate 7,242,318 of CAMTZB010000003.1, forward strand.
GAAAAGACAGAGAAAGGAAAACAAAAACAAGGGACGATATAAAAAAGGGGATTATTGGAATTTGGGATTAGAGAGGGAATAAGAGGTATAATTTTTGTTAAAGACAATTTTGCGGGTGGATAGAATAAGAGTAGGATCTACGAGTAGTTTTTACATATTTTAAATGAGGTTGACATAAAAAAGAGAAAATTACAAACAGTAATTTAAAGTATTACCTATTATCGGGTTCAAAGTGTAGAGTTCCTTACAATAGTAAATCATATAACAAACAAAACGAAATTAAAAAAATTAAATGCCAAAAAGATTTTTAATTCTACAGATGGCACAAACAAATTTAAAAAAGGGCCCTATTTAGGTCAGTTTGTAAGTTTGTAAAATATGACTTTAGATTACTTACTTCCGGCAGATATATTTTGATTTCCGACCATGACTGCTAAGTTTGATATTTGACCATTTATAATACAACTCGCCCCAGTTATAATGTGATTTTTGGAAATTATCGCGCCTCCACATATGTGGCTAGAACCGCGCTGTATACTAACATACATGTGATAGTCGTTGGGTTTGGTAGCTTGAGAAGTTTGTTCACTGCCTCCAGTAAGATTCTGGAAATAGTAAATTGAAACTCTTTTAACAATATTAATATAGTACATGTATGTAATCTCACACATGTATCTGAATATCATCATCCTCTGACATACATAGTGTTGTTTTCTCACAGCACTATGTATGTCAGAGGATGGAAGGTTTGATTACTTCGAGAAATGTTATGTTCATCATTGATAACGGCCTCATACTACTCGTAGAAGTGGCTTTAACTCTAGCATTGTCGAATCTTTTTATATCACCAGTGGCAAAGGTGGCACTTACAGTTAAAGCCTAGATGATATATATAATACTACCACAAACAAACTATTGAAGTAAGCTCTAATGTTGGTTGAACGTTGTCAAAACCACATTGATATGTTTAGCACTAACTTAGTTCAGTATTCTTCAGTTATGCGCATGGAATTTTGTTTGTTGTTTCTATAGTATTATTTTGAAATTTTTATTTACTATCTTATTGTTAGATTTTATGAGTTATAAAATAGTGGAAACTTTATTGGTTCATGATATATACATTTTAACTAGCTATTAAGTTTAACTATGTACTGTTTGTTTCTATTGAAAAATAAATAAATAAATTTCGTTCGGGAGTTAATTTGGTTTTCTACTATAGATTTAATTGGTCAAAAAAAATTCAACTAGACAAATTTTTTGCTGCTTACCACATTCCTTGAACCACAGGTGCAAGTTCCAGCGTTAGTAGTCAACTTGCACATATAATTGACTCCAGTGGTACTGGGTGGAGATATGACACCTGCAATCAATAACAAAGTTTAATGAATGAGATAGAAAGATTGACGATAAAACGCAAATCTTTTCCACTCAATAATAACTAAACCGCTATCTTGTTGCTTTCTATTTTATTTTTTTTAACCCGAAAAAAATCTAAAAGCGATAGGAACTTTTTCTTAGAAGAATACCTTGCCTTTTATAGTTTTATTATTTTTTTCTTTTTCTATAGTATGCGTTGAAAACAAATAGAAAGCACATACATCGAGGAAATATGTTCCAACACGAATTCTGGTGTACGAAACATTCAGAACTGGACAAATAAGTGTAGATGTTTCGATATTCGATATTTATGTAGAAAATAGAAAAATAGATAAAAAGTAAAATAATAGTAAAATAGTTTAATAGAAAATAGCTAGAAAATTCAATAGTGCGGAATGCTTTCATCAAGTAAGAAGAACTAGCAAAAAATGTACTCATATCAGGATTATTAATCGCAATTAGGTAAAGATTCCATAAATACAATTATACTGCTTTAACGCCCCATTAGAATAAAATATTTTTTGAAATAATATCACTTCTTATAGCCATCTTGATACTCTTAAAGAAGTGTTTAAATATCACCTCACCGAAAGTAAAATTCACTCCAGTCGAGACAACGCTTATATTATTTTTTCGACCACAGTAGCGCTCTGCCGTTGTCAGTTGAGGATCGTCCGTCTTCGAGATGAGAAAACTGGCGTTAGAACAGGATTCAGTCTGTAAAGAATATATTTGTAAAAGGAGATTATTTTAGACAATCAATAATCAATCTGCTGTCTCTACATAAATGTCAGTTATACTTTCATTACTTTAAAAAGATTTTTATAAATAAGTAGTTGAAGAAGCTGTCGGACCACACGTTGCTGTGGCTCAGTCTGGTTTCGAATACCCCTAGAAACAGAACTCAACAGTAAAAAAATGTTCCGATCGCCAGCAGACTACAGGATAATCCGCTGGTTTATTTTAAAGATTGTCTAAAAATTTCATTTAAATCGGCCGTTTCGGAGTATATAAAGGACATACAGAAAAACATTCATTTTTATAGATCAGACTCTTTTTGTGAATTGCATGCTTATCTCTTCCATACTTCACGCAGTAACACGCGCAGGGTATAAAACGTTTTCCTAAAACAATCCTGGAAAAATATCTCTGGATGACGCATAGACTTTACATTTGTTTGACCATTCTAGTCACGATTTAGGATCATTGTTTAGAATGTCGTTATTACATTAATGCTTTATATTATAATTTTATGTAAAAATAATTTTACCTCTGGAATTTGGATATTGCAATCCAATTTGCAACGGTCTCCTTGAGGGCAAGTCGCGTTCCATCGGCATTCCAGTTTCCCCGTATTGTTATTTGGATAATTCGAATTGTGTATATAAAACACATTATCCTTGTTCAGCTAAAATAATAATTGATAGGTGGAATAATTTATTTATTTATTTTTACAAAATCCACAGCTCTTAATCTAATAACTTACAAAGTCTTAAATAAAGTAGTTTGTACATACAGCCAATAACGGATTTTAAGTTTATTAACATAATACTTATTATAATTAGGACGCCAGAGAAGCATGTGGTGCGTATGTAAGTGTATGTGTGTGTGTTGCGTGTGTATGTGTATGTTATGCGTGAAATATATATAATATACTAATAATAATAATCATATAAAATTAAATATGTAATCTTTATATAATCTTTATTCTATTATGTTTATTTCAAAAAATACTTTACAGATATAATTTTAATTAATGAACTATGAAGTCTGCATTATATCGAGAATTTTTTTGTAATGTAATGTAAACAGATGCTTATTACATATATTACTGTAAAATTTGCATTTTTAATATTTCACCGCCCGTTTCGATCACTTAAGGTATTTGTAATAATGTTAAGTCTGTGAAAGTAGTATGCCAATACATTTTCTTTGTCCTTTTATGAATAAAGTTTAGTTTTTTCCGTAGTGTATTTAATGGTTTAGTGTAGTACTGTGAATATATAAAATGATAATCTTAATGACGATATTAGTGTGGTACTCTATCAATTTATTATTTTATAGTTCTGGTTCCCAGTTAAGAGATATTTGGCGACTGTTATCCTTATTTATGTTTAGGGTGTTTTTATTTCGAAAGTCTCATTCTCAATGTCAAATATTTGATTAATTATTATAAGAATTATAAGTTGTATTATAAAGCATTCTACACAAAAAGAAACTGTTTTTCGGTTGATCTTGATTCACTTGCTGAAATATTCGTATAGTAGGCATAGACCGAAAGTGAGCTAAAAAAGAACTAGAGCTAAATTATAAATAAATACAAAAAATAATTATATTACTTTGCTAATCCGCGATAAATTATTAACTGTGGATTTGTATTTATTATGCATTTATCGCGGTATACAGCAAAAAATCTTTATTGCTTTTGTAGTATAGATCCTCCGTAAAATAATGCGTAATTATATCTATTTTTCCCAGTATGAAGTTTTGAATTGAAACTATGAAACCTAATAACAGTGAGAAAACGCTACCAAGAGAAGTATTGACAACAGTCTGATCTGACAAGCATTCGAAAATCTTTGCTTGTCCCTTACCGGACGTATCAACTTTTACGCAATAACGGCACCAAGCTGGACTGGCCTGTGAATCTTATTAACATTGACTCCTTAAATTATGTATAGATTACTGCTAAAGGTATATATTTATATTTTACTAATAGTAAACGTTTGTATATAATATATGTTATGTATAAATGAAGACAATATATTCGTCTCAAATTATATGCAGATGTTTGAGGCTTTATATATAATATATATAAAGCCTTGATTCTTGAATTCCAAGTTTTATTCCGAAATATAATGGTGAGTGAACACTCCTCTTTAATTATTCTGTTTATCGCCTAATTGTTATACCTATATAAACGCTTTCTAAGAATTAGTAGTTTTAGTTTCATCACGTAATTTTTGCAGTAACGAAAAACCTGAAATATTAAAAATACTTACGATTCGGCTGTTATCACAGCCATCAAAAGTTAATGCCCGTGTGTAACCAAACAGAAAAAATATACATACAATTGGATACATCTGAAAAAGTTTTATAGTTATTATACATTTCACTTGGATTACTGGATGAAAAAAACTTTTTGAGCTATTAGCAATATATACAAATTAATTTCAATACAAAGTCTATGTATTCGTTTGTTCGACAAAACCTAAAATAATACTAATAAAAATTATTGAAAAAATCACTTTTCAATGTCATATTAGTATTAAATGACTTTTTTAATGCCAACACTAACTAATGCTGACGGCCTTTACATCGTCACCGAGAGCGTGGGTGGGCGGATAAGCATCGTCGGGAGTGAAACTTGGAGAGCGAGGGTCGCAACATCCTGGAAGCGTCGCCTTAAGGCTGTGAGGCTGGACCTCACAGTCGCTTTAAGCGACACGCTGTCGAAGATTATATCGGACTTGTACAGGTCTATTAAATGACGTGAAATGATATTTATTTGTACTAAATATTGATTAGAAATTGTTATATACTAATGTTTGCTGATAGTTGATTATACTTTATAACATACAAATGATAATCATATTGCCTTGTCAAAAATAATTTATAAACAAATAAATTATTTTTGAATTTATAATTTGATTTTAAATGCAAATAATATATTTATTAAACACACACACGCTATAAAAACAGGTTTTAAGCACATCTTATTAAAAATTTAAAAAATAATTCTTAATATAGGTAGAATAAACAAAATGAACGTAAAATATTTTCGTTTCGTACTAATATAAAACACCCCACGATTTTTAATAATTTTCTTTTACTTTTATTAAACTATTTTCATTTATTTTAGTAAAATAATATATTACAATTAAATTTCTTCTTATGATTTTTTTTTAAGTTTTGAGTAGAGACAATGTTATAGCAGTTTGACAAGTTGAGAAGCAATAAATATTTTTGGAATATACCAAAATAAAGCCTTTCTGACTTACGATGAACGAAACAGGATCACCAGATGGTTATAACAATATTAAATGACACTAGTGGTTAATTATAGCTTAATTTATATACTACTTATATATTAAATGAATATTTGTTTTTTAAATTTTATTACAGCTGTTTAAATTGACGCGTTTACATTTCTTTTATCATATGCACCGCGAAATTACATTGTATATTTCATCAGATGCTTTTCTTAAATATAGTCGGATGGTAATATAAATAATGATATCATTTCAACAATTTTATTTATTCAATCGAAATTACTTATTCATAAATACTGTTTCCCAAGGACAACAAATAAAGAGCTTAAGTTCAGATATATTTTTATATTTAAAATAAAAAAATCATTACTACAAATCTAATTCTGTAAGATATATAATGTCACATACTCTAATTGTTACATCCATATCCATCCTAATATTATAAATGCGAAAGCTGTTCAGTATGACTGTCTGTTACACTTTGACGGTTTAATCCTCCGGCTCTATAATTACGAATATTGATGACATTCGGCACAATGGAATCTTACATACCGGGTTAACATAGGATTTTTTGATGTCATTGACAATATCATACTATTGGTTCTAACAGTTGCATGCGCACTCACTTATTTTATTTTATTTTTATTTAAGAAAAATGTACAAGTTACATCTATCTTAAATTACTTACACGCAAGGACTATACAAATCATGCCCACGTGGAATGGTACCAAGAATGCTAGCAGCGCTTCCGCGTCGAATCGCTACGCTGATTCTTTGTGCGAAAAAGGAGCCAGCCCTCTTGTCACCTGAAGAGGCAATTAACCCAGGTGTTAAAACAGATAAAAAAATGCACTTTTTTTAAACAAATAATAATCACATTAACAACTTCTTCACAAAATTCACTTAAGAGCGCTTCGCTTTGCTTATACACTCGTATAATACTCTATACTCTATTGTAAAACAACTTCAAATATGTTGTGTATGGCAAAGGCAGGCGACATAATGCGTCTACGTTACAATCATCTTTAGATTTGACAAATTCAATATTATAGTCATGAGCCGCTAGTCTGATAGCGTATCTTTGTATTTGCCAGCAACTGTTTGTGGCAGACCAGCTTTAGAGCCAAAAATAAACAGAAGAGGTTTGTGATCAGTTATAATAATAAACTGACGGCCATATAAATAATGATGGTACTTAATGACTCCATTGACAATTGCTAACGCCACCTTATCTAACTGACTATATCCGCGCTCGGCTTTGTTTAAAGTTCAAGATTCAAAACAAATAGGACGTTCCTCGAAGTTAGGATATCGATGCTCTAATATACTGCCGATACCGTACGACCTACAATCACGGATAGATTAACATTAAAAGTAAGTTAGGGTCATAGTGAACTAATACTTTTTCACTTAAAATTATTTTCTTAACATTCTGAAATGCATCTTCACATTTATTACACCAGTTTCAACCACCACCATCGTTCTTACCTGTGTTGGGAGCAAGCGCAGACAAACTTTCAGCTTTTATAAAATGACGAAGGACTGGGGTTCACGGGCTCTCAGTCTTTTAGTGGCGTTCGTGATGGGCGAGAATACTCTGTTATACTATATCCACACCATCTTATAATTCATTTATTATTCAATAGTATTAGGCTTTCTGTTTGAGCCTCTATTTAGTAGTTTTTTAATTTACTAATGGCAAAGCTACAACTGATTCTGGAATTTTATTATAGAATATACCACAACCAAAAAATGACTTACGTACTATTTTAGCAAAGCAGGAACCGCAAGCCTATGTCGGTTCCTCCATTGTATATTATATACATCGTCAAATTTGTATGAAACATACTTATATTTTACCGTAATATTTAAAAATCACGTCAGTCAATGCCAGGTAGATACTCAGCATTGCAGCAACCACTTGCCATATTTGATATTAATTTTATTAATAACAATTTATAAAAAAACAAATAAAAGAAAAAAAATCACCATAACCATAAAATATAAACGGCGGCAGTTAAGTGGTTAGGGTAACGAACCAGCGATCGAGAGGTCGTGGGTTCGAAGCCCGGCTATTATACTACCGACGTGAACCCACCCGTAACACAAGGAGGAGGGGTTAACAAGTTTACTAATAATTTGTATCCCAAATTGCTAGTAACCTTTAAAAAAAGAAAGAAAAGCATTATACATTCTGGTACAGTCGAATTTAATGTACCGGAATGTATACTGCTGTTTGTTTTAAAGTATAAAATGTATAAAAAAAACAGCAACTAAAAAACGTTACCTACAGAACCAGTGTCTTTTAATGCATGTTCAAGACTAAGGACAGGAGGCCTTATCCCACTCTAAGGGGGGGTCGGCAGAACATGTTAACTCTTGTGCTAACGCGTCTATTTCGGCTCTCATACTCACTAGGCATAGTCCCGAATATATGGAAGTCAGCCCTGATACATCCGATCCCTAAAAAAGGCGATGCTTCAGATCCGGCTAACTACAGGCCTATTGCTATTACCTCCCTTATCTCCAAAGTTATGGAGATGATTATAAACCGTCAGCTTCTGTCTTACCTTGAGGATCAGGAGCTGATCAACGACCGTCAATACGGTTTTCGACACAGTCGATCAGCTGGTGATCTTCTGGTTTACCTGACTCACCGTTGGGCGGCGGCAATAGAAAGCAAGGGAGAAGGTCTCGCAGTTAGTCTGGATATGGCGAAAGCCTTCGATCGTGTATGGCATAGGGCACTTCTTTCGAAGCTAGCTTCCTATGGGCTCCCGGAAAATCTGCGCTTTTGGATCTCCAGCTTTCTCACTGGACGTAGCATACATGTCGTTGTCGATGGTTTCTGCTCGAATCTTAAGCCAGTGAATGCTGGGGTTCCCCAAGGTTGCGTGATATCCCCTACACTGTTTCTTCTGCATATCAATGACATGTTAGATGATCCTAACATTCACTGCTATGCAGATGACAGCACAGTGGATGCCACATACACCGGTAGCGCAAGCCTTTCTTGGGAAAAGGTCGATGAGTGCCGAATAAATCTTGTGTCTTCTGTTGAAACCACCTTACGGAAGATTTCCTACTGGGGTAAACTTAATTTAGTTCAATTTAACCCCCAGAAGACACAAGTTTGCGCGTTAACCGCAAAAACATCACCATTTGTTGGGTCACCGTCTTTCGAGAATACTCTTTTAGGTCACTCGAGTAGTATCGAAATACTGGGTCTCCACATCTCCAATAGCTGCAAGTATCGCGATCACTTAGAAAGGAAGGCTAAGTTGGCCTCCAAAAAATTGGGTGTTACCAATATAGAGCGAGACAGTACTTCAAGCCGTCCCATAGACTAGCGCTGTATAAAGCGCAAGTCCGGCCTCACATGGAGTACTGTTCTCATCTCTGAGCTGGTGCACCCCAGTACCAACTTAAGCCATTTGATCGCATACAGCGCAGAGCAGCTCGTATTATTGGGGACAAGGTGATTAGCAAACAGTTGAACTCCTTAGCGATGCATAGAAACGTGTCATCACTGTGCGTTTTCTACCGCATCTTTCACGGAGAGTGTTCCATTGAACTACATGACCTGATTCCTGCCGCTAAATTCCACAACCGCACTGTACGTCACAGATTAAAATATCATCCTCACCATCTGGATGCGAAGCGATCCACCACAGTGCGGTTTTCAAAAAATTTCATTCCGCGTACCACCATTTTATGGAACGATCTCCCTTTAGCGGTGTTCCCGGATCGGTACGATATAAGTACCTTCAAAAAGCGTATTTTCCACCTTTTTAAAGGACAGCAACACACTCGCTCTGCGAGAGGTCGTGGGCGGCGGTGATCACTTGAGGTGCACCGCATGCTCGTTTGCTCTCCTATTCCATAAAAAAAAAACATGTACATAAAACATGATGTCATGTATTTTAGACCGGCCGCCTGCCTGACTTTAACTTACCTTAACCTTATTTTAACCTCAGTGAGAAATGAGGGTGGTCTATTCTACTCAGCCAATTACCACACGGCGGCAAAACCTTATATCAAATAATCTTAAGTAGTCAATCAAAATATGAAGTAGTAGGTATGTATGTATTAACAAATGAATGAAGTATATAGGAAATACAGTGTACTAAAGAAATAAATGTAAAAAAAAACTTGTCAATATGTATTTATTTTCTACAGTAGTCGTCCGGTGCGTTTTGTAAAATCCAATTGAGAAAAGCAGTCACCCGTGTATTCACCCCAGGGCTGTTAGACGCACAGAATCGCCCAAAACTGATTATGCCCGCGTGGAAAAGGCTTCCAGTCGTTGGGTCTGGGTAAAGTACCGGACCACCGGAATCGTACTGTAATTGTTGGAAAACGTAAATTAAATTTTTGAAGATAACATACACTTTCTAATATATATATCCTCCTGCCCTTATCCCACTCTAAGTGGGTTTGGCACAACATGTTCAAACATGTTGTCATATGATTTGACTACGTATTTTACGACCGGCCGCCTGCCTGACGTCAACTTACCTAAGTCGTATTTACGACACCTCGGTAAGAAAGAGGGTGGTCTAATCTACTAAACCGGATACCACACGGTGGGTCAACTTACCTTAGTTGCCTTTTACGACACTTCGGTAACAAATGTGGGTGGTACTTTTCTACTTAGCCGGATACCACACGGCTATCACATACAATTTCTAATGTCACAATTATTTTATTTGGCTGTTTTCTCCCCATTTTTCTCTCTATAAATGTTCTTGAGTTTAAACTATCGTGAATAGTGTCCATAGTTTATGTATCGAAACAGGCTATACGTACGTCTTATTCTATCGGGTTAGCCCGGCTAGTTAAGAGCCCATCCGGGGCCTTTATAATAAATAAATAAATACGTAAATATATGGGACACTTACACACACGGTCGTCCGTTCCCAAAGTTAGTAACTTAATACTTCTGTCATGGGTGATAGACAACTGGTGAATATATACTCATATAATTTTAAATACATACTTAAATATTCACCCAGGCTCGAAAACCAACAATTTTTGTTAGAAAATGTTGGTGGGAATCGAACCCACGACCCGCGGAGCTGAAGGCAGGATCACTACCAACTACGCCAACGGGCCAATCTTTATTCGTGAGCTTTTTAGTTCTTAGGCAGATCCCGCCTTTATAACGCCGTGTAAAGACTCATGAATAAGAGAAGTGAATTAGTTTTTATTATAACCAGTGGCGTAGCTACCGAAGGACCCAGGAATACATCAAATTCAGAACAGTTTAGTTTCGGAATAAGTTGAGGCACTAGTATATTTTTCCCCAGGGCCTTTGGCTACCTAACTACGCAATTGATTATAATGTGCTTTTTAACGCAAAAGCTGTGATAGCTTATCGGTGCGACCACGTGTGCACGTGTGGCTCTTTCCAGAGTAACGAGTTCAAACCCCGGGCAAGGACTTATGAGTTTTTCTGTTAAACTCGTCTGCCTAATTGATATTTGAAATTTATCACACCTTCTGCGGTGAAGGAAAACATCGTGAGAAAACCTTATGTAGGTTTCTTTTTAGAGATTTCCGGATATATGTGTAGCCTACCAATCCGCGTTGGGTAGCGTCTGGAGGACTTTGGCCAGCAGTGCGATAACAATTACTTTACCCGTAAACCCATTACTTACTTACGCACTGAGCCTTAACGTTGGATTAGAATTTTAATTAGGACTTCACGTCTCTCAAGAAAACAGGTAACCTATTTATTAGAACTTTTTCAGAATCAATTAACTACCTGACACGCGTCTTTTCCTCTAGCAAATGTGCACATTTGTTGTGGTGTGACTGTTGGTACACTAGTGCGACACGTCGATTGACTTATTACGTTTACATTGACCTTTCTGAGTACTTTGGATATCGGCCCTCCGGGAAGTGTAGTACCCCAACCTGAAGCAACATATGAAAATTGATAACACTCTAAAAATTTAGAAATCATCATTCTCTCCTGCCCTTATCCCACTCTAAGTAGGGTCGGCATAACATGTTTTTCGCTTTTATTGTCCTAACATTCGTAATTCTAATGTGTCTGAAATATATATTGTTTTAAAAAATAAATATTATAATAACAGAATTTGAATAAAGAAGATTTTAAATAAATAAAGCAGCCCATATTTTATTGTAATATAAAATTCTGCACTCTTTGGACAGTTTTAAAAAGCTTGTAAATATATACGATTTATTTGTCGTGTCGAAAATATTATTTTAATAATTATTTAAAGCTTTTTGTAATATCCATTAGCTATTCGTGATACTAAAGCGATTTTCATAAAAACCCATAGTGTAGTAAATTCTCTTTTTGATGTCAATGTTATTCCAAATAACCTACATATTCGTAGTTAGGAATTCATTCGAATATGCTATCGTAAAAAAATAAAAAATATATATATTATTATTATATTAAGAGCTAATCATTCAAAATAACATTTATTTTATTTATATACAATGAATAACCAATTTCAGTTTTTGGAATAGTTGCCACTTTATTCCATCCATTATTAACCGCACTAGCGTTAACCCGCAACTTAATTTGCATGGACTGTTGTCGCGTGATAGGTTGGTAATAGATGGCGCTTTTTAATGACATCTTATACCTATAGAGTTTCTATAAAACAGGATTTCTATAGCCTATATATTACCCCGTTGTGTAAGGAACAATTGTGCCAAAATCGGTATTGGCTCAGCCGATTCACCGTGAAAGACTAACAAAGATATATCCATACTCACCAACTTTCGCATTTATAATATTAGTAGAATTATGTGGCGATATTCATTAGCTTTATACTTACAGGATAGTGAATGATAATTACCTAATAATATAACACTGGCGCCAGTGAAGTCCCAGTTGGCAAATCTGAAGGGTAGACAAACGGGTCCCACGTATTCGCTGTACTTGATCACTCCGTCCACACGAACTATCGCGATGTCGTTCTTGTAGTCGGATCTAAAAAAGCAAGATAGATCTATTTTCTTTACACACTTCACATTGATCTTTTAGAATAAAACTAGAAGCAAATAAAAGTAATAATTATTTTGCTTATATTCCACAATAAATTTGATTACCGCGGATTAAAAGCAAAATAGAACTAAAATTATTACTTTTGTATCGATTTACGCAAAGTGACGCCTGATTCTTCTAACTATAATTAATTGAATGCACTGACTGTTATTATAAAAACCTATTTTTTGTCTTTAATTTTTTTAATTTTTTTTTTTTTAGTAGCCATAATTGTCGTAAACGTATGTTTATCAAATAAACAACTGCACAACATCTGACGAAATACAACTCCATATTTAACCCTATTAAAAAATCGCGCAAAAAACGCAAATATATAGATTTATAAACCTAGCAACAGTAGTAAAGCCAAATAAAGTCAATATGCTGGAGATATTCGAAAACATTTAAACAACTTAAGTTATAAGAGATATACGCTGGGTTACGGCAGCAAAAGTTTTCTTCTGCTGACCAAAAAACTTGCGATTCAATGCGGGATCTGAAAGTATTTCTTGTCCCATTACACATAAACAGATTCTAAACTTTGAACATAACTTATATAATAATATAGTTTGAAAACAACAAATATGTATTGCAAATAAAAAAAAACATTAAAATTATAGTCAATCTTTAAACAATCAATAGGATCTTAGAAATTTAAGAATTTATCAAAGGTTCGATAACTTAGTACAATATTTACAAACTCTTCACATCACAGGGTTTACTAAAAATACTTACGATGTGTACATTGGATGCACCAAATATGAAGCAACTCGGAAAGCTTGTGTTGCTTGCGAATCATCTAAAACATTTTCAATTCTATTAATTCTGGAATTTTTTATATAACTTTAAATAAGGGAATCTTTTTCAAGTACCTTGACTAATAATTGATATTTAAAAACTAAGATTTTACTAAACGAAATACTGGAATTTATAAATAATAGGCATGTCATGTACGATTTAGTTAATATTGGGAGAATAGTATAGGTTACTCACTTCCAGTACTAACATCATGTTCTCCGACCACAACTGCCAGCTCTGTCAGTGCTTTGCCACTCACACAATGCGCGGCAGTAAGCACGTACTTTGTTGAAATGATTACAGCACCACACTTAATGGTCACCTCTGAAACGTACACTATACCAGCCATCATAGGGAACTCGTTAGGTTTTGTTTCTTCTCCTCCGACGATACGATTCTGTCGATTATATTATATCAGTAATTAATTCCACCTTAATGTTCAATTGTTTTCTTACAAAGTTTTAAATTTGGTTTTAATAACTTTCAAGTATAATAATACCTTTACCAGAGTGTCAAGACCTCAAACCTTCGGCTTGCAGTTATGAAATTTTGATAAAAATCTATGAGTTTACTTGATATTTAGTAGTTAAATAAAATATCGTCAGGTAATGTTGTGTATATTTAGAATATAACTTCTCCAAATCCGCATTCAAGCAGAACGAAGGCTCTAAGCTCCAATTCCAAAAGAATGAAGAGTTTTGCCCGGCTATTTTTAAATAATCAATGCGACTCAAATTGACCGATCATCGTGATACTTATTGAATGATTTGCTTATATGTATTATACAAGCATTATATATAATATTAAAATAATCTAGATATGGTTAGTTTCATTTACTTACTCTACTTGAATATCCGCAAGTACATGCAGATTTTTGTGCAGTTAAAACGCACTTGAACTTGCCTCCAGGGCTGTTAAATGACGTAATAAGACCTGTAATGAAAAATCACAAATACAATTAATAAAAGATAATAAATTTTAGATGGAATTGATGAAATTCTTAGTATATAAATTAAACGTACATTATGAAAGACTGTTATATACCTTATAGTTGTTATCTTATCCTAATGTTTAACTTTTACTAATTATCATAAACCAAGAATTTAATCCACCATCTTATTTATGTATGGTGTAAACAATCATGATGTCAAGGATGAAAGGCTTGAGGTATCGGAAGCATTTACCTAAGTTATAAAATTAAATTCAAGTCGATTAGGATTAATACTAAATCCGTCTGAATAGCCTTTCAATTATCTAATTGTACTTTGTTCGGACGCTAGAATTAGTATAGTAATCTACCCTTACCAGAAAGATATACACCGTCAAGGACTTTTTATAGCTCTATGAAAGAGGAATATATGTTGGATAAGTAATACCCGACAGCTTCACTTTTTCCCAAATTTAAGTAATTTACACAAAACCTTACCAAATGATACATTAAGAATTTCGTCGTAAATAAATATAACAATTGAAGAAAACTTGGTAGAAATCTTTTCAATGGTTCGAGATTATCACCAACAAACAGTCAGACAGGGCATTGATAACATAAAACATAATAAATGTATAGAAACAGGCTATAGTCAAGTCTTATGGCGAATAATACCGCTAGTTTCAATAAGACCGCAGCCCAAAGGGGGCCCGTATTCGTGGGCTCTTTATACGGTGTATCTTTATAAGCGATGATGCTTACTCCGTTCCCGCCTCGATAACCCCTTCTGCGTGAGATACCCGGTTTCTATACAATACGAATACCACTCACAATGCAGACTACATTCTAATATAAATCATAATGGTTGAGAACTTAACACATGTTAAATACTTGATTTGGTTAATAGAATTAATTAAACGAACCTAAACTAATTTTCTGGCCGGTGGAGACGGCCGAAACAGTTCCACGGCCACAATAGTAGTCAGCCGATTCTAGTTTGGGATCTCCCGTCTTGGATATGAGGAGCCGATCCATAGAACACGATGTTGTCTGTAAATTTAAAACAGCAGAGTTTAACTTCGGTAAATGGTTTTGGTATCCTTCTAGTACACTTTAGTATTTTGCTGGTAATTCCAACGAATTTCCGATTTCAGAGAACTTGAACTAATTTTATAGTTTGTGTGAAGTTTAATTAACTCCTTATGTATGTAATGATAATGATTAATGATTTAAGGAAGTCACTTGTACAGGTTTTTTTTAATTGCACCTACAAAAAGATAAGCAATTTTTATTTTTGTCGATATATATTTTTTATGATGTGTTCACGGTTACGGCTATATTCTGTAAAGCTATTAAGAAAAGTGAGATAACATTACAGAACAATTCATCATCTTCTTGCGCTTTTCCTTCTCTAAATGAGATCAGCTCAACACGTTTATCACAACAATCTCTAATAAAAATTCAAAGGACAATAAGATTTTTTCGATCAGAAACATTGTAGTCGTTTAATTCTGGTCATCTCCTTAAACGTATGTTAGGTTTAATGAGATGATCAGAATTACTGGTAGTTGTTAGATAATGCTATTCCTTGAAAGGATCGACTGTTTCTGTTGCTGGTTGCTCCTGACTGGATGATAGTGTTCTCTATTAATAGCAGAATCGTTTTGGCCATATCATTCATATTAACTGAAAAATATCTAAATTTTTCACAATATACTACACTACTTCCGCAAGAACTTTGTCGTAAAAGGCGTCTAAGGTAAGTGCTTTGTGGTATCCGGCTGAGTAGAATAGATCACACTCATTTCTCAACAAGGTGTAATAAAAGGCGACTAAGGCAAGTTTACTTCAGGCAGAAAGACGGTCGTTAAATACGTTACCTGTGGAATATCAACATTACAATCAACTTTGCAGTTGTATCCACTTGGACATGTAGCTATCCATCGACACTGCACCCCTGCTTTGTAGTTTTTCGGATATTTTGGACTGTAGATGTAGTATGTATTTCCCGCATTCACCTACGGAATATATTGTTATTTATTAGTAACAGAATCAGAGGGAGTATGTATAGAAACCATTACATTTTTTACATTACATTACATTTTGTCTTCATTTCTGGTGATATCAATTTTAAAAAATCATTAAAATCTTTTTTCAGTGCGACGTACATATAATTCAGAACTCTTAACATCCTCAACATTAAGCTTTTTACTTATGTGTATCATTATAGATCCTTGGCAACGAAAGAACCTATTTATCCATATTAATTAATGAACGTTATATTGACTATTGAATGACTATATTGTACACTACAAATCTTATAAATGTTGGTAACATATACCTTTATTTCTGGTTATACCACAAAATGTGTTATCAATTGTATAACATTTTCAAACTTTAGTTGAAACCTGACTGTTGTTAGAACTTTGTTGTGATATTAAGCATACAGTTACGAGTATTTATATAACTTAAATTTCATATCTAAAGTGAGACTTACATATTGACTAAAGTCGCAATTGGCATCCTGTGCTAACGTGTAGGTAAAGAGGAAAATTATGACGCCTACAGTTCCATACATCTGAAATTTTTATTAAAAGACCATTAAAGTTTTATACAAAAAAAAACCTTTGTAACATCATTGACTAAATAAATACTAAATCATCCGTCCTTCTCCCACTCTAAGTGGGGTCGGCACAACATGTTGTCAAATGATTTGACTAGGTATCGCGCCCGGCCGCCTGCCTGACGTCAATTTGCCTTAGTCGTATATTACGACACCTCGGTAAGAAAGACGGTGGTCTATTCTACTCAACCGGATACCCACTCGGTGGGCAACTTACCTTAGTCGCCTTTTACGACACTTCGGTAAGAAATGAAGGTAGTCTGTTATACTCAGTCGGATACCGCACGGCATTAAATAATAAATAGAAATAATAATTTTATTTTAGTACCTAAGTTTAGGTACCTTTCTTTCTAAAATGCGATCGCGATTGAACAAAAGATAACGTTGCTATATAAAAACTACCTAATAAAAGTAGTAATTGTTCAATATCAGATTAATTATGAAGATCAATATCCATAGTGATTATACATATATCTGTATTTTGATTACTGATAAGTGGTAAAAGACTTATACACCCCAAAGAGTTATTAAATTTTAAATTTTAAAGTTATTAAATGTTATAAATAATAGGTAACACAAATTACCATATTATAGGAAAGAAACTTAATAAGGTGAGGTAAAAACTATCGTATAGGTTGTCGTAGTGAATGTGTGCAGTGCTTGTGTAGTGTGTTGTTAGTTGCAGTGTTTTGTGTGTGATACATGCGGTAATTAATCCTGCATATATAAGGCATAAAAACAGTTTCTACTTCATATAGCAAAATAATTCTTTCATAACTTCTGTCTTATTAATTATTTTTAGAATAAACACAAATTTTATTTTGAGCTAAAATCTTTTTTATGTAATCGTTTAAGAAATTTTTTAACAGTTGCCATAAAATAATAATAATAACTAAAATATTTAAGCATTTTGGGCTATATATTTATATATATTTGGGCCTGTTATCGCAAAGAATAAATTTCAAAAAAATCTAATCCTTAGACTCTAAACGTCTAAAATTGATAATTCAACTACCTTTTACAAAATACATGTAAAAATACTCTTTTTAAGATTTGAGTGTCCATTGCGACATCGCTCAATTAATTAACAATTGATCAACTATTATTTTAATATTTTATAAATGTTTCGCACACTAGTATAGTTTTTTTTTTGTTTAAAGTATAGTAGAAAAATAAAATATTATGTTCCTTAGATTTTACTCATTTTACTATGTACGATTAAAATGTAAAATCCTGTGTATGTTGAGAGATCGCAGTTGACTGCATCCAATGAAAATTATTTTTTTATAGCTGCACGCTAAGATTACAGATTTGTAAAATTGTAGCTCTTGCATTAAATTTCTAAATACAAAAAACTTTTAGGATCTAGGATCTGAAGTTCTACATCTGGTTTCCTAATTTTTTTATTTCATATCATTTAAAGTATTTGTTCTGTCTTCATCTGTGTGAATGGTGATTTTTTGTTATTGTATATACCTAATGAATAACATTAAATTTAAATAACATATTTTTAATGAAATAAAATTATTTATAAAATAAACAAACTTTTATAGCATTTTAGTTTTATTAAAACTTACCTTAAAATGACCGTTTAATCTTTTGTTAATTATACCCTGACGATGCACGTTAATTATTTCAATGACATAAAGATATTTTATAAAATTGACTACTTATATACTTTCACAAACATTGTGTAAATTTAATATATAATTTAAAATGTGTACTGCCGTTTTACGCACACTTAAGTTGAAAAGTGGTGTGAGAGGAAGCGCGTAATATTTTGCTTTAAATGGCTCATTAACACAACAACAACTGATATAAAGCGTTGAAAAGGTACATAACGCTTCAATACTTTGCATAGATAAAAAGACCGTATTCAATGATGACGTAGCAATGATAATATTCTCAAAATAATTTACTTGATATATACCATGTCTACTGTCTCGAAATAGCGTCAACCTCAAGCTTAGATAGCAAAATCTTATGAAAGTCGTAGTCAAATTTTTAAATAGCTTATCTATGACAAACCTTATCATTAAGCTTGATGAATTGACCTTTATGTCTTTGATCTATATTTAGTAAGTAAGTAGTAGCCTGTCCGTTTTTTTTTTTTGGAGAGAAGGTTTGGAGCTAAGACCTACCACGCTGCTTCAGTGCGGATTAGTAGGATACACATATCTCCAGAATTCTCTAGAGATATGCAGGTTTCCTCACGATGTTTTCCTTCACCGAAAAGCGTGTGATAAATTGCAATTATCAATTAAACACATAAGTTTTAACAGAAAAACTCATTGGTGTCTGCCCGGGTTTGAACCCGTGACCTCCTCGAAAGAGTCGCAAACTATATTTAATATCATTCAAAATTATTAAAGCACGCTCTAATGAAAAGAGCTATGAAATTCATACTGGCATAGTACGAAATATTGTTGCCATCTTTAATTAATATAGCATTTAATTTCAAGTTTTAATGTATCAAGTATATTCTCAACACGTATCTAATGTATATATTTTTGATTGATATTGCTAATAAAAAAAATGTTCAGTGTGTGTTCCAATAAAGCTAAACCCACAGCCGCTAGCTTGTTTAAAAAAAATAGCATACTTTTTAAAACTCATAATAGGTTTCTTATCATTACAATAACTAGAGTATTTTAATAGTTACGAACATTAAGGCCATGTACGTGGAATTATGAATAATCTGTCTAATATGCACGTCTCTAAAAAATTGACATATTTATGGACTGATAAAAATAGTGAGGACAATGACATGCGGGACGAGGTCTCTCAGCGAGTACATTTTGTATTTGGCCACTGGTATATGATACAGTAAATAGTAAGTATATAATGTAAGTATAACTGAACATTATTTAGAATATCTTTTCCCAGTTGGCCTCCGGAACGGATCCGCGAAGTCGAGTCCTTGGATCCGATCCGCCGCAGGCGATCCGGGCGCACGTGACTTGCTCAAGACCATCGCGTGCCACCCTATAACGGGAACCTTCCGGGCGTTCCGAACGGGGTTTAATCGGACGCCCACCCTATAAGGTCCCCGAGGCGGTCGATGCATCTGGTGCTCCTGATGCATCGTCCTGCGGAGGTAGGGGCCACTTTTAGAGAGGCCGCGACCCAGAGGTGGCGCACTCTGGGGTACAGAGTTGCTGCTGGTGGGGATGGGGGCAATGTCTTCATAGGTACCCTATCCCCGCCACCAGCAGCGTGGTGGAGCACACAGGTTGTTTAATGTTTTAGTCGACGCGAGTCCGACATAACCGTCGCCTGTCCCTGTCGGGCGGCGGTACTCATAAGGGGTTTTTTCCTGTCTAAAAAAAAATCTTTTCCCAGTGCCAAATCATCCGCCATCATTGCCTGATGTCAACTTACCTTATAATTGTAATATTATGTCCCATATATATTACTCATCCGTATACCATACGGCGGGTCAACTTACTTTAGTCGTCTTTTACGGCACCTCGGTAAGAAATAAGAGGGTGGTCTATTCTACTCAGCCGCGTATCACACGGCTTAAAGCTGACACAGTATTTCATCCACGAAAATTGATCGTAAAACATGTTTTCCCGGTGTTAAAATTGTTTATTATTGAAGTCTACCGGGGTATATAGATCGTTATATATAGGTACAACTTCTTTTGACTTTTGTGTGTTTATTTGTATCTGATAAGAACCCTCTACATTTATTTTATTATCATATTAATTTTAAATATAACAGTTATTTAATTAAATATTTATTTCGATAATTTCTAATGTAAGGTTTTAAATGCATCAGGAATTTTTGTCTTGAAATAAACAATTATCAATAAAAAGTCAGAACCTGAAAATTTCGTGTGTAGTATTAAATTAGTGTTTAAAGAATACAAATATATGGCAATTAAACACTAATATAATACATATTAGTGTTTAATTGCCATATATTTGTATTCATTGAAATATCCATAGTTATGTCAGCCTACTGGAGCTTTCCTCAGCGCCTCAAAAGTATGTTCAAGATAAGAATATGCCGACATATGCTTGCGGCTCCTGCTTTGCACTTTACAGAAGTACGTAATTGGTTTGTTGGTTTTGGTGTAGATTCGGTTGAAAAAAACTTTATTAACAAAAGGCTGATACTTTTGGTAGGAGCTAAAGGAAAAGTTTTAACATAATTTTCTATGAATTGAAAGGCTTAAGTCAACGAATTTTTTCTAGGTATTAATAAAATATTGTAAGTTTGTTCGGTTATTTTCAGTGTTTCGGAGAGGTTATAAGCAACTACGATTTAATTTTCAGCTCAATTTCTCAGAGTTAATATTACTCTCTTGGTCTATCTACATGATAAACGTCTATTTTCTTTCAATTGGATATATTCATGCATGTCGTGATAATCTCAATGAACAACTGTTATTGTTATAAATTCTAATAGGTATTATTCAAATATTTGCATAAAATCGTGCAGATACAGGCGCACTCAGTAGTATTATTTCAATGTTTCCGTTTCAAAACCGGTGATTGATTTAGAATAGAAAGTAAGACAAACAAAGAACATGAGCTGCTTTTCTGATTACGTATGCAATGTCATATCATATTTCAGATTTTTTTTCTTTGCAAGTCATTAAAACTTGTAAGTCTTTCATTATTAAGGAATAAGGTAAAAATACAACCCACATCTTTTTTTCTTTCTAGACTTAAAGGCTCGAGGGAGCTAAAGTATAAACGTTAAACTGTATGAAATCTACCACGTTATCTCTAACTTAACTCAAAAATAGGCTTGAACGCCTATTCGATGGAAAGAAGCGTATCATTTCTTTTTTAGATTCTTTCTTTATCTTAGTTTTGCATCATAATAGTTTTGTGGTTGCCTAAGCCAGTTAGTATAGAAGATAGTTTATCCATCTTTGTATCGTCGTTTAACTCGGAAAAAATAGACATAGAGTAGTAGAAAAATAGTATAAAATAGACATAAACAATTGATGTTCTTAGTAAACCTTCTTATTTAAATTTACCTTTAATTTAATTACAACATATAATGCAGCCTTGACTCATTTTAGATATAGCCTTAGTAGAGATTACGTATCTATTTACTAACTGATAACAAAGGTATAACCGATTAGAAGCAGGTAAATAAAGAAACATAGGTAGTGATAAAGGCACCTTATTTTTGTATGGCGACTTTCTAGTCTATTAGTTTGAGTTACCAAATTTTGCTCGATTCTTTAGCTGATTAAAAAAAATATAAAACATAGAAACGACAATGCAAAAATGTAAGATCATCGATAATGATGGAGCTTACCTACTAATGAGGACATTTTAAAAGTGCAGTATAAAATCAGGAACACTAAACTATTAAAATATGTATGCTAATGTCGAACAAATGTTATATCACTCATTTCCTAATGATGGTGATCGGCTTAGTTTTTTGAACAAATAATAAATATAACCAGTTAGTAATCGTCGAATATTAGAAAGACAAAGGCGGTTCATTTTTTAATTCTGTGAAATAGTCTTTCCTCCTTTATGATCTAAGCCCAATATAAAAATAATTTGCTTAGTTCACACACATAAATCTTTGAGAAATTACCCTCTATAATGACTTTTGACATGCTTTTTATATGCATGGTTACGCCCCATTCGGAACATATATCTGTTATTTTTTTAGTTACTAAGTTATTGTATAGTAAGTAAAAGTAAGTAGCAACCTGTTACTCTCCCACTGCTGGGAATAGGCCTCTTCTCTCCTTTTTTGGAGGGAAGGTTTGGAGCTAAGACCTACCACGCTGCTCCAATGCGGATCGGTAGGTTACACGTATCTCCAGAATTCTCTAGACATATGCAGGTTTCCTCACGATGTTTTCCTTCACCGAAAAGCGTGTGATAAATTGCAATTATCAATTAGACACATAAGTTTTAACAGAAAAACTCATTGGTGTCTGCCCGGGTTTGAACCCGTGACCTCCTCGAAAGAGTCGCACGGTGTTACCGCTGGGCTACCACATCTTACAACAAGTTATTGTATGATAACGAGCAATTAGTAAAATGCTACGTATTTCAATAGCTTTGAGTAAGGAAAAATGATTTCATTCCAATTTAGGGATGAAAAAAGCCAGTAGTGCGGCAACAGTAGGACATTACTTTTTATCGGTCTTTTAAAATTTACAAATTGCTACCTTGGGACATGGATAGTTTTTAGCGATAAAGTACAAGTTTTGCAATGAATAATATATTTACGATGCGCTCGTTACGTCTGCGGGCTATGCCAAGGTGTCGGCGTAAAAAACTGTAGGACACATTATGTTGATAAGAATATAGTACCTGAGTTACCGAGCCTCGCTCGGACATTTTGTTAAAAGATATAATAAATGTAAAAAAAAATAAAAAAAGAAAGTAAAGGCTGATGATATCTGGGACTCGAACCCGGATAATTTAACTTTTTCGCCCGTTCTACACAGAGCTATTACAACTTTACAAATGAGAGCACAATTAACCTTTGTGTTCTATTTCTATATACAAGATGGACTTATTTAAATATTATTGATTTACAATGCATTTTCTTACTGAGCAATATTTTGAAATGTACAATAACATACAAAACTGAAGATGTATATAGGTATGGCCAACATGGCTGAAACGTTTCAATCATAGGGTAGGTAACAGTTTTGTGACACGACAGCATTTTAGCGATAGCTAAAATTTCTTACATCCTTGAACACCTTACTAAACAAATTCCTTACACCGTATCTGTACAGTAACTAATATCTACTGTATGTTGGAATTTATTACCATTTATACCATCTGACCATAGTTGTTGAAATACTCCTCTGTCATTGGTTTATTTTTATAATATGGCTGCTTTAACTGAACTTCTTTTAAGAAAGTGTGTCCAACACAGATATTTAGAAAAACTTTTAAAAATTTACTTAAAATTTAAAATATATGTATTAAACAAATAACTTATAAATGTTTATAAGTTTATTTGACAAAAAAAAAATTAACAACTTTGAAATGTCAAGTCTAGGGCTGGTTCGGAAACTTGCTGCTTGCTACCTTCAAGAACTATCAAGATTCTTAGCGGTTGCTCTTTAAAGAAAATTTCTTGTAACTCGTCACATTGTCTTTACTGTTATGAAATCTGTTATCTCGTATCTTGTGAAAGCTGGGAAAATATTTACACACGATTATGATACACGCATATTTATCATTCATCTAATCCTCAATAGTAATAAATTAATAAAGTTGCAGGCAATTAAAAAAAATAGTTGTGGTGATCTATCAGATGCTGAAATATGGAGAAAAAATTTGAATATCCGACGAAAAAGGTATGGATACAAGACTTTTGATTTATTGAAATGGAAATTTGTGAGAAATAATTTGAAAGAAAAATTCCCAGAAGATTCCAAAAGAAGACGAAGAAATGAACAGATTCCAATTGACATTATTTATATATTTGACTTGAAAAAATAATTAAAATATAAACAACCACTGGTCACGTGGTTCGTGACCACGGTGGATGCAACTCTGCCGAAACGTCGAACCTTATACAAAGGTAACGTGACCATCGCGATGTGACCCGGTTGTTTATATTTTAATTAGTATGAATCGCGAAAGTTTAAAATCTACTATTGAAAAAATAAAACAGAGACTTCATATGTAATGTTTATTTTTTAACACTAAATTATGACATAATAAAAGTATGTAAAATTATATCAATAATACAATGGATTTAGAACACATTAATTGAACATAATAATTTCGTTAATATAAAAAATTGCTATTTTTTCTTTTTGTCTCTCTCTTGGTAATAGCCGCCAGATGCTGGTAACAATTTAACATTGGCCCTCTCTTTCTTGTCTTGGTTCTTAGGGGAAGCCAAATCGGATGAATCGGAGACAATACCTTGGAGGCGATGTGTGTTAGTTTGACTTAACCTGATACATACAAATATTATATTATTGGTTAATCTTTACACACTCTAGAAACTCTACGATTTTTTTGTTACTGCAATATTATCCCAGAAAAAAATGAAATAAACTCATTCTAAACAAATAATCTCATTCTGCAAAGTAAAAGAAATTTCAATTCATTGGCAAAATTATTTTATTATTACTTTTGCATTATGGATCTCCGCAAAGTAACGCCTAATTCTATAAATTATATAGAAATCATTATTCATAGCTATACAAGATATTTAGCCCAACCGACCAGTCGGGTGGACTGACCAGATCCAAACTGCCATGGACACTAATCTGCACGGATCTAATCTTCATTCGGCGAAGGCAAGAAACAAGTGGCGAGCAACTGTCCAAAAGATTTTAGATTCAATAACGGATAACGTTGCGAGTAGGAGGAAGATATAAGATATTGTGGCTTCCTCTACTACCACGCTGTGGTAGCCCAGCGGTAACACCGTGCGACTCTTTCGAGGAGGTCACGGATTCAAACCCGAGCAGACACCAATGAGTTTTTCTGTTTAAACTTATGTGTCTAATTGATAATTGAAATTTATCACAAACTTTTCGGTGAGAGAAAACATCGCGAGGAAACCTACATATCTCTAGAGAAGTCTGGAGATATGTGTAACCTACCAATCCACTGGACTGGAGCAGCGTGGTAGGTCTTGGCTACAAAACCTTCTCTCTAAAAACTGAGAGAAGAGGCCTATTCTCAGCGGTCGGATAGTAACAGGCCGCTACTTACTTACTTACTACTACCACGGTCAAATGGCACTCATGGAGTTTCTAGTGAGATTGGGGCGAGTATGAACATAGTGACATACGAACAAAAATGAAATCATCTTGTGAACCCATACACTATTGAGGTTCACATGACGTAGGTTGGATATAAGGTCACTTCAAAGGATTACTGTACTAAACACACTTGTTATAACTAAATCCTGCTGAGCCCAGTTTTTAGGTAGTTGAGCTAATTCAACACGTTACGACTCTAAACATTATTTTTAATAGTATACACCTATTCCGTCACCACCGCCGTGTGGTATCCGGCTGTGTAGAATAGACCACCCTCATTTCTTACTGAGGTGTCGTAAAAGGCGACTAAGGCAAGTGGTGTGTATCCGGAATCCGGTTGAGAAGAATAGACCACTTGTTTCTTCCCGAATTGCCGTTCAATACGACTAATGTAAGTTGACGCCTGGAACGTGTTAAACTTACCAAATCATGTGACAAAATGCTTAAAACATATTGTGCCGACCCCACTTAGAGTGGGATAAGGGGAGGATGATGTACCTATTCCATAACCATAGCTTCCGAACTCCTATAGCTATGTAGGTAACACCATTTCTAAAGATCTCTTATTCTTAATTAACCACCCACAGACCCTCCCGAGACTTAATATACCGCACCTGACTTCTTCAACATCAGCCACCTTGTCGATAAGACTTCTGATGATGCCTTCCTTATGCTCTAAGGCCAACGAGGCCCTTTCCAGCTCGCGCCTGTACTCGGCTTGCGCGTGCGCAGCTCGCCGCTCTTGTTCCATTATACGACGCTCCAGCTCTTCCAATGAGGTGTGTGCTCGAGATTTCACAGCCTAATATTATATAAATATAATTTTTAGGGGATGTTGTACAGTTAACCATTTCGCCGTGCGGTATCCGGCTGAATAGAATAGTACCACCCTCATTTCTTACTGAGGTGTCGTAAAGGGTGACTAAGGTAAGTCGACCCGCCGTGTGGTATCCGGCTGAGTAGAATAGACCAACCTCTTTTGTTACCGAGGTGTCGTAAAAGGAGACTAAGGTAAGTTGACTCACCGTGTGTATCCGGTTTAGTAGAATAGACCACCCTCTTTCTTAGGTGTCGTGAAATACGACAGAGATAAGTTGACGTCAGGCAGGCGGCCGGTCGTAAAAACGCAGCCAAATCATGTGACAGCATGTTTATAATATGTATTGCCGACCCCACTTAGTGTGGGATAAAGGCAGGAAGATGATGATGTTGTATCGTTAACCATTAATATGAGTGCCATCTATGAAGAACTGCGTGAACCATGTACTGATCTAGCGCTGTCGTTTTATTTGGTGACAACCATTGCTGAAAAATACTGCTTAGGTTTCACCCAGCAGATGACGCTAGTTGAATATAAGACGTCATCGTGAGAAATGAAAGTGGCTAGATCCTATTAAAATTTGTTATAAGAAACAAGTTACTAAAAATGATTTAGGATTTGTGGGCCCCTTAAAAAATGAGGATGTCAGATGACTGAACTGGAAATGTTATTCACGAATATTTAATATAGCTGTGTAAACAGCTTCGCCCGCATGGAAACCCTTAAATTTCGCTGTTTTCGTAATATCTTTTAATGCTGCTCCCCTCCTATTCATCTTAGCGTGATGTTATATATATAACATCACGCATAGGCCTATAGCCTTCCTCGATAAATGGACTATCTTACACGCAAATAATTTTTCAAATCGGTCCAGTAGTTCCTGAGATTAGCGCGTTAAAAGAATGAAACAAACGAACAAACTCTTCAGCTTTATATATTAGTATAGAGTATAGATATCGTTTAAATAACAGTTCAATTATTGTGTATGAATTATTATTTTGTAATTACTTATTATATTGATCAAAGAGTATGTTCCCACAACGTTACCTTAATCTCTGATTTGATTCTCTCCAATGCATCCAAAGCCTTTCTTAGAGGTTCGCTGCTCTGCATTTTTCTGGTTCTTCGAGCTCTGGTGGCTCTGGCTGCGGCTGCACGTGCTCTGTGCCGGAAGACTACTGCAGCTTTACGGTATAACCTACATATTAATATATCCTTTTAAAACGATATCAACTGCATTAAAATGTGTGTGTAGTGCCTTAATTAATTGTTGTTGCTCCTAGTGACTAGCAGTTATAATACCGATATTAAACAATATATTTATAATATATACTAGCAATAGCCAGCGGCTCCGCCCACGTGGAAAGATTAAAGCCGTTATATAGGATACCAAAAAAATGGTTACAGTGGGTTAACCTTAAAAGCTAGTCATATGCTGTCGCGGACTTTTATTTAGAACTTTTAGAGGGAAACAATTTTGTAATACATGATTTTTGATTAATTATTACCTTTTACTCGGCGCACGCAAAACAAAGATTTAAATTTTGCCGTTTTTGTACTATTTTTTATTGATACTTCTCTCCTATTTATCTTAGCGTGATGTTAAGCCTATAACCTTCCTCAATAAATGGACTATCTTACATTGAAAGAATTTTTCAAATCGGTCCAGTAGTTTCTCAACAAACAAGCTCTTCATCTTTATATATTAGTATAGATTATAGTGACCTATCCTATTAACTCATATTAGCCGTGTGGTATCTGTGGTGGCTGAGTAGAAAAGACCACAAATGTCCATTACCGAGGTGCCGTAAGAAGCGACTAAGGTAAATTGACCCAACATGTGCTATCCGATTGACATATACCATAGCAATATACCATCTTCATTTCTTACCGAGGTGTCGTAAAATACAACTGAGGTAAGTCGACGTTAGACAGGCCGGTCGTAAAACACGAAGCCAAATCATGTGACACCATGTTGTGTCGAGCGGGATAAGGGCAGAAGAATGATCCTATAAACTCATATGTCGAAGTAAATAAATAAACTTTAAGAGAATGGATAAACCCAATAAATTATAAAGTATAAAGTATGTGACCACTATCAGTTGGGTTTGACTTTGGTTACAGTTGCCTCTTATAATATTTTGAATATTGAGAAGTTAATATTTTGTATCAATTTAAGATTCACCTGACATTTTTCAATGCGGCTCGTAATTCTTCTTTGGCAATTTCATGTTCCTGGCACATCTTGTTAAACTTATCTTTCGTTTTTTGTAATTCTTCTTCCAACTTTTTGATGTGTTCATTCTTTCGTTCTGACTCCATTCCGTATTGATGCTTCAGCTCTTCTAGTAACCTATCCAATAATAATACAGAAACCGAAAAAATATTCGACCTTTACCCTTTACAAAGTATAGGGCTACTTTACGTGTTTGTGGATTTAGAAATATTTTCCTAAATTTCAGTTCTTTTTTAATATTACTACAGATACGACAAACTACTCCAGATACGCGTGATTTTGGGGTACATTTTGTTAGTAATAATATGAAAACTTTAGAAGCTAAATCTAAAAACAAGTATTATATTTTTAATATAAGAGTAATAGTAAGTTCTAAATAACGCCTTGTGGTATCCGGCTGAATAGAATAGTACCACCGTCATTTCTTACTGAGATGTCGTAAAAGGCAACTGAGGTAAGTCGACCCGCCGTGTGGCATCCGGCTGACTAGAATAGAACAATCTTATTTCTTACCGAGGTGTAAAGGCGACTAAGGTAAGTTGACAAAACGTGTGGTATCCGGTTTAATAGAATAGACCACCCTCATTTCATACTGAGGTGTCGTAAAAGGCGACTAAGGTAAGTAGACACACCGTGTGGTATCCGGTTGAGTAAAATAGTCAACTTATCTTAGTCGTAAAATACGACTAAGTTAAGTTGACGTCAGGTAGGCGGTCGGCCGTAAAATACGAGGCCAAATCATGTGAGAACATGTTGTGCCGACCCCGCTAAGAGTGGGATAAGGGCAGGAAGATGATGAGTAAGTTTTAAATCATTACTTGTAGGAGTGAGTAATATGTAAATGTGTTTCTAAGTAAATGGCTAAAATCCGTTTCATTATTTACATTATAGGAATATTACCGTTTACAATCATCTAATCTTCTTTCGTGCAGATCGGCGGGTACGGTTTTGGCTCGCATTGCGTCAAGATGCGCCATCTTACCAGCTGAAGCGTCCAGAGCCGTCTTCACTGAAAAATACTCCCGATGGACGGTTTCGTAATCTCGCATCATTGCTGCCACTGAAAAGTACAATAAAAAAATTACATAACCTTAATGGTCTGTGGCCTTAGTATCTGTTCTAACATCTTAGTACATTCATCGGGGGAGAAGAGAGTTAGCTCCTTTTAACATAACAAGCCTAGCGGTTCAACACGAAAACGCCGCCAGCATTTATTGAACCATTCCACGTAGGCATGATTTGAATAGTACCAGCATGTTAATTTAGGATAGATATACGTTGTATATTATTGTTGCCAATAAATAAATAATCATTCCGACCTGACAGTTAGAATTTTCCCTTAAAACATCTGAATTCGACACGTGCATTTCGAAGTCATACTTCAAAAAAGGCGCAATACACCCAAATTGATCCATGAGCTCTAAATAATATAGCTGTCCTAAATGCATCTTATAAAGTGTTCTTACTACCTTAAATAAATACCTTAAATACCTTACCGTAAATACCTTACTATTAAATCACAGTCACAAACGCAAGTATACATGAAAGAAAACAGCGTCTTCGCCACAAAAGCGAAAGCTCAGTTTTCTTAACGCGTGAGCTCACATTTTGTTCCTTCGATATCACCGTCTTTTTATATACACAGTTTTACCCGGGACTACGTTCGCATGGCTGTTCCAATATATATTTTTATATAAAAGTAAGTAAAGTAGCGGCCTGTTACTATCCCACTGCTGAGAATAGGCCTCTTCTCTCCGTTTATGGAGAGAAGGATTGGAGCTAAGACCTACCACGCTGCTCCAGTTAGAATTTTTATATATTTGAGTATATTTTTTGATATATTTATTGAAGTATATATGTTGCTATTCCAGAAATAAAAACAAGAATCTTTTATCCTAATATAAGCCCGGCAATTGAAACTTACATAGATTTAATTGCCGAAGTTTTAAAATGGATCAGCAGTGCTTGCCTTATAAACAACGTAAGACCTTTTTGGTATTTCATATTTAAATAATAGGATATAAATAATTTAATCCGTTAAGTACATTGACAAAAATATAAACTTACTTTTCCCTTCGTATAGTTCGTACACTTCCTTCAGTTTAGACTCAGCCCTATCCGCTCTTTCGACTAACGTACTTTTCTCAATAACAGCTGTCTCTTTCTCAACCACAAGTTTCTTATAGTTTTGTCTTACTTGCACCAGTTCTTCTTCTAGTGTGGTAACTTTATCGACCAAACTCTTGTTTTCAGTTACGATCTCTTTGGATTTCTTGTTGATGTTTTCGAATTGCTTCTCGTAATCCAGTATGAGATTATCTTTTTCTTGCAAGTTTTCTTGATAAGCATCGAATAAAGGCGCTAGAAGGTACGAAGGTGTTACAAAGATGATAATTCAAACAAATTGACGTTAATTTTTACTATTATTAATTTTTCTCCTGTTTTATCAATACGCCTTTGATAGTAGAATGGTAAAACCATGTAATAACTCCATTAAGAGGATCACGAGGACAAACCCCAAGCAAGCCTCAATGAGTTGTTCTGTTAAATGTTATGTGTGTAATTGAAATTTTTCACACGCTTTCTGGTGATGGCAATCATGAGGAAACCTGCATATCTCTGGAGAACTCCTGGGAGATGTACACCAATGCGCATTCAAGAATGTGGTGGGTTTAAGTTCTAACCCTTTAAAAAAAGAGAGTGCATGCCTATGCTTAGCGATGGCATAGTAAGTAGCCTTTACTTATTTCAATACGCTATACTGAGAAAAGGTTAGCATGTACAAAACAAGTAAACTTAAATATTTACCTAAAGCTTGCGCACTCAGCAGTCCCGATAAATCTACAACTCTATCCACTTTCGGTGTACCCTCTTCGGTAGTGGACCTAACATGACCGTCCTCACTAGTCGGATCTGTAAAAAATAGATTCATAAATAAAAATAAAGATAAAATCAATAAAGGATATAAAGAAGATTCAAATTAAAATAATTCTTTATTCAAATTGGCTTTTACAAGCACTTTTGAATCGTCAAATTACAATGAAGCTACGACTGGTTCGGAAAGGTGTTTTTACCGAGAAAAACCAGCAAGAAACTCGGCGGTCACTCTTTTCAAAAATAAATATTTCAATAATGTATTTGTATCACAAGTCAAAAATAAATATAATCTATTGCGTAGCTGGTTGCAATTTCAATCCAACCTTTCTTATCATTAAGATAGTCCTCTACAGTATAAGCTTTCTGAATGTCTTTTTAAAAAAAATGTATACCGAATATAGGCTAGCAATGTTATTTGTAGCACTTTTTAGACTATTTTTGAGATTACAAAAAAAATGTTTTTTTTTTAAATTAGAAATTTAAAAAATCTCTAATATTTTTTTTTAAAAGTATTTCGAGAGCCCTTGGCGAGATGCTCTCACAAAAATTACCAAAGTTGTCAGTATCTAAAATACAATACCTTGTCTCTGCCCTAAGCTGGCTGTTATCAAAGAATCGAACCCGTCATACTTTTCACTTGGTTTGTAAACATCTTTGCCACCAGTGTTTAATGTATGAACGCTACTGCGTAGTCGTTCTTGATATCGTGATAATTGAACATTAAGTCTGAAATGATTAGTAATTTTGTAGTAATACAGATAAAGAATCTAAATATGGTATTAAACCGACACAGAATATTACACAGAGTTCAGATTTTCTTTTTTTTACTCTGACGAATATAACATTGTGGCTTAGGTTCTGATTTGGATGATCTACATGACACTTATTTTGCTAATTATTTGCATGTGCGTGGTAACTTGAGACCAGAATACGCTTGACTACATCACAGACGCTACCGCGCTCAAAATGAATCATGCATATTGTATTTTCACAATTTTTATTGTAATTTTATATATAGGTATTGAATGTCATCATCCTCCTGCCTTCTCACTCTAAGTGGTCGGCACATGTTGTCACATGATTTGGCTATATATTTTACGACCGTCGGACTGCGTGACGTCAACTTACTTTAGTCGCCTTTTACGGCATCTCGGTAAGAACTGAGGGTGGTCTATTCTACTCAGACGGATACCAGAAAGCATTGTAATCTATACTTTTTTTTTTTGACTGGCCCGTTGGCGCAGTGGGTAGTGATCCTGCCTTCAGCTCTGCGGGTCGCGGGTTCGCTTCCCGCCGAGGGCCAACATTTTCTATAAAAAGAATTTGTCGGCCTTTGAGCCTGGGTGTATATTTGTATTTATGTATGTATTTAAAAATATATAAGTATATATTCACCAGTTTTCTGTCTACCATAACACAAGTATTAAGTTACTTACTTTGGGGACGGACGACCGTGTGTGTAAGTGTCCCATATATTTATTTATATTTATACTAATATTATAAAGAGGAAAATTTTGTATGTATGTTTGTAATATTGTCACACAAAAACTACTGGACCAATTTCGAAATTTCTTTCACCATTGGAAAGCTGCGTCTTTACTGGGCAATATAGGATATATTACATTCAAGAAAAAGGGGTCCATTACCTCAATGTAAAGGTGTAAAAAAATGAAAATTACGCGGGTGAAACCTCGGGATATTACTAGTCTTGTATATAATTGGATTGAATTGGATATACCTATACAAAACATCTTTCATAGCCTGCATATCCTTCTGCAGCCGTGAGTTTTGCTCCTTCGCATGATTAAGCACGATTTGTCGACTGCTGCAGTTCATACAAACTTCAACTAGAGGAATAACTGTGGAAGGCTCTAGAAACAATTTCTTTATTTAAATAAGAACGATATGAAAAAGGAAATATCACAAAATGTATTTAAATATCAGATGTATCCGATACCTTTACGCCGTGTGGTATCCGGCGGAATAGAATAGTACCATCTCAGTAAGAAATGAGGGCATTTCTTACCGAAGTGTCGTAAAAGGTGACTAATATAAGTCGACACGCCGTGTGGTGTCCGACTGAGTAGAATAGACCACCCTCATTTCTTACCGAGGTGTCGTAAAAGGCGACTAAGGAAAGTTGACCCACCGTGTGGTATCTGGTTAAGTAGAATAGACCACCCTCTTTCTTACCGAGGTGTCGTAAAATACGACTATGGTAAGTTGATGTCAGGCAGGCGGCCGGTCGTAAAATACCTAGCCAAATCATGTGACATGTTTATCACAAGTTGTGCCCCACTTAGAGTGGGATAAGGGCAGGAAGATAATGAAGTATCTGATACCTTTATCAGGCACCTCATATTGGTTAATCTTTTCCTCCAATTTCGTAAACTTCTTCTGTAGCTCTCCATTTCTCTCCCTTTCTTCTCTTATAACTTTCTTACATTCGTCTACATAGTTTACTAGAGTAGTGTATTCGTCTTTTAGACGGTCATTCTCATTAGCAAATAACCTGTTGTAGTCTAAAACAGTTTTGAGTTTTCCTTTCAGTTTGGTAATTTGAGATTCTTTTTCAGATATCTAGAAAATATGACATACAATTTACGGATATCAAAATTTAATTGGTAAATTATATAACCAAAAGAAATTTTCTAGTTTCTATCTCAATTTTGCCAAAACAAAAATAAAATAAATAAATATATGACATTTACACACACACTGCTTTCCATTCCTGAAGTAAGTAATTTAATACATTTATAGTGGCTGAAAGGTACAGCTGGTAAATATATACATAGATAGTTTTAAAATACATACTTAAATATTCACCCAGACTCGAGAACCAACAATTTGTGTATAGAAAATGTTGGCCCTCGGAAATTAGGAACTTGCGACCTGTGGCGTGTGGCGTGTGACAGGTTCACTGTCAACTGCACCAACGGGGCAGGCGAAAATTACCTTTAATCGCGATAATTATGTTTTGATTATGATTTAATCCACTAATTGGTATGGTCAAATATGAGTAAAGAAAGTGTACAAACATACAATATACCTACAATCAAAACATTCTCTTCACATTTATCCATAAGAGCAGTTACCAGTCCTTCATACTTTTTGTTCAGCTTTTGTTTCTGCTCTTTAACAAATGATCTTGCTTCTTTATTACTTCTCGGTGTAATTGTTGCAATGCCTTGGATGTTTCTTTTTCTAGGAGGTTTAGGGGGCTTGGCAACTAGAAATACATGCAGGATTAATACAAACTAATAGTACATAATTTAATAAATATATATCTCTTCATCTTTAGAAAATAATATGAATAATAATGTATTTTTTTAGCATAGAAAAGTCATAAAAAACGGTTGAATTGAGACTATTTCAAAATAGACAATTAGCATTGGAATTCTTGAAAACTAATTATGTAGAAGCAAGACTTAAGGATATATACTTCTTAAAAAGCATCATTGGAAGTTACTAAATAACTAATAATGCAATGTTCAAAAATATAGCTGCTTATAAAGAAGTTGGATCACATACTGAATAAGTTTATGTCTACCTTAATAAAATAAGGAATCATGCAGAAACCATTACTTTGGTAGATGTAGAAACATATTAGGCTGCATCGTTCACAGTCAAACAAACTTGCTGCTAATCAGAATTGCTCTATAACTTAAAAAAAAATAAGAAATTAATACCAATGTCCTTTGGATCCTCATATAACGGGTTAAAATCAGTTTCTTTTTGTCCCAGCATTATAGATTCTGTTCTCTTCATAACTGTGTCAAGAATATTTTGCCGCATGCAATATCTTCGATCTGGAGAACTTATGTCAAAAATGCAATGACATGGTGTAAAATTGCCAGTAAAAGTTAATTTGTGCTGATTTAATTTATTTTTGTTTATTTTTTGAGCTATGCTGTAGGTGTGCTGTAAACATGTTATTTCAGATTTTTTGCTTTTATTTATCATGCAATAAAATCCCATTGAGTAGATAAAACTAACTAAGACCAGGGGTAAACTTTAAATGTTTTATTATATAAAGAGTATTTTTAAAATTGGTCAATAAAGGTCTATGATTCTAATAGAATCGCTACTATTTGATACTAATAGCGAACTAACTACTTATCGCTAAATAACTTAAAATAAACTTGTATAACTTATAAGCTAAATAATATTCAAATTTTACACACACCGCGCAGAATGTCTTCTTCGATGCATGACAGTCAATTTGCATCACAATAGGAACAAATCCTTATACTCCAGTGCCATAATATTTAAGTTTAATTGCTAATTTTATTTAATAAAGAAACATACTTTCAAAATTCAAATACAAATAAACCAGACATAAAGGTCACTAGAACTGATCAATAAAAATTATTGACAAAACTTGATGAAATTTAGGTCACGAAAATACGAAATACTTTCAGAAAACAAAGTAAACTTTTTAAATAGTTTTAAACTTATTAAGAGTTGAATGAAAGCTTTGACGTTAGTTTTTTTATATAACTAACACGAAACTAACAATCTCCATTTTTGCGCATCCTAGAGATGAAGATTACATTTATCTTTATACTAATAAAATCATACTTTCATTAAATAACATAAATAAAGCGTAAACAATCTTGTTTGATAGCGCCGTTTCTATAGTTACGAAGTATACCAAAAAAATACACATCTGTTGTATGGTAGTAATTACAAACATTTCACAAAAACATTTTTTAAACTGCCCAAGTTAAGGGCAAAAAGTTAAATTATAATGGTTATTCATTTTTTTGTATATTCCACGCTGAAAGAAAATATAATATGTAGTGATAGACTACATAGATATGACGGTAAATATTCTAACCAGTTTCCAAAAGGCTTTCACTTGATTGTTGGGTCAGGGGTAAAATATAGGAGACAGAACTTGTAGCTATAACGTGATGTTTTACAATAAGTGAGGCGAGGTGATGCTTTATATCTTAATCGTAGCCTTTATCTTAACGTTTAATCATACTCTAACGGGCGCTGTCTACGTATCATGATTATGTTTTATGTCTTTTTTAATTAAAAAAATATAATGTATGACGAATTTATATTGAAATAAATGAATGTCAAATATTAGGCAATTTATAGACATATTAATTGTAGGCTATAAATGTTGACCACCGAATTTCGTTTTGAATAGTATTATTTTGAAATATTAATTGGTCATACTGACACTTGTGCATCTCCTGCTCCTAGTACGTCTATCTTGATAAAGATGGTAGCACTAGTAGAATGGAGTCAATTTAATCGTTTATATAAAATGTATCGGAAACATACGCAGAGTTTACGAAGACAATAGCTTTCGTATTTATTCGTATAACATATAGCGTGAGCGTGCGCGGAAACAGCTGAGCGATAGTGGCGACTTGACGGTTGTCGGCGTTATATAGAATTAAACAGTCGCATCATGTCTGCCCGCCGGTTCGGTGTATGACTTTCGGTGTTACTAACAGAAATAACCTAAAAAAAAAGATAAGTTGCTCCGTCCTCTTGGACGTGGATGATATTATTAGTTAATTTTACGTATTATTATTTTTTGTGATAAGTTTATGTGATAGTACTGTATGATCAGAGTTCACAAACTCGAGATACGCTACGCCGTATCTTTACTGAGTTTTGTAGAACATTTATCGATTTTCATTTTACAATGAGTGTAACGTTTTGTTTACTTTTTATTCGTGTGTAACATTGTCTCTTAAGTTTTTATAATGAGCGTAATTCAACCCTAGTGTTGTGCCGTGGGATTGATTCAATTATGTGCGAGGGTTCGGGCGAAGCTGCTTGTTTTGGATGACAAAAACATGGAATTCGAAAACGATTTCAGCTTGAAAGAATGGGCGAAGGACAAGCCTTTGTCCATTCTACAGCTGGACCCAGCTGACCGGGCCGTTTTGAGAATAGCAGGTAAGTTTAAAAGCCTCTTCAAAGGCTTATACCTCAGAAACCTAAAGGCATAGATCCCTACGGAAGTCCTTTATTTCGTGTATGCATTAATCATTGCGTTATCATTATAATATGATAATGAAAGCAGTTTTAGATTAAAATACTTGTTAAATATGATAAATAGTTATGAGCTGTTTATAATAAAAAAAAATGTATAGTCTTTAGGTAGGTAGGTGTATTATTGTTAGCGTGATTAATTCTCTTGCGACCTCGCGAAGTTTTCGCTTTCTAGTGATAATAAGTACTGATAATAAGAGGTACTTACCACCTAACTATAATACCTTTTATTATACCTTCCTTTTTTTCTATTATTTTTTGTCTCGTTAAACAAGTTGTTCCTATTGTTATAGATAGTTATAATTACCTAAAGCCGAAGAGTACACAAGCATATCAATTATCTGTGTAATTCAGACCTTGACTTAATATTGCGTAAATATATGGCGTTAGTTTTTACTTTAATGTCTCTTATATAACCTGAAAACTAGGTACGAGCTCTATATATATTAAACCAAAAAATAACAAAGTTGATAATGCTGATAAACTCAGTATTGTTAGCCTTAAAAAAGGATATAAAAATATAAGTGGATTAATTACGTGTTTGTAACATGTTAATCAACTTTACAGTAAAGGCGGTGAGTTAAACTGACGACTAAATAGTTAACTTCGAAATTTGAAATTCGAACTATTACTATTATAGATTGTTAATAAAACCGTATAACGTCGCAGTATCACAATTTAATTAAGAGGTATTTAATGTTAGCAAGGTCGGCCTATAATGTTTTGTCATATCATATTAAAGTTAGAACTTTCGTTACTGAAACATTGACTTGATGTTTTTTAATTAGGATTACTTTAGTATTTAATATTTAGTTAAATTTTACAATACAATGTAGCGTTTAAAATAATTTCATTTGCTACTGGAAAAATCATAATGTTATAAAGGATGTATATAAGGATAATTATTTGAGGCGCCATAGTGTTTCCATACCGCCGTCGTTTAACTCCACTGTGTGCCCACGACTGGGCATAGGAGTTTTCTTTTTTTTTGATAATTTCATATGCGACTTTTTATCGCAGAACTGATTTTAACACGCCGATAAAATTCTGCTCGTTATCGGTCAGTGGTATTTGAAACATGTTATGAAATAAAACGTCATAAGTCGGTCGTCACAGCCTCATCGCAGGATAATTGAGTTGTTTAAATAAATAAATAAATTTGGAAAACTGAATTTCCCCCCTGCTACTACACAGTGCTACTACACATGAAATACAAAAATTCAAAGTAATCACACGATTACTTTGAATTTTTGTATTTCATGTGAATTTAATTTTAAACATTGGCTATTTATTGGCTTCTGGTTGTATGTATAAAATATTGGCCAGTACACAATATTCTTAATAATATTAAAAAGAAGTTACAATAAAATTATTTTGCTGTAATCCGCGTTTGTTAAGAGAATACATGCATTGCTAAGTGTATGAAGATGGCAACAATTACAATTATTTCATACATGCAGGAAAAGTCGCTACACGTATCATAAAACGCCACCAACACTAACACTCCAAAACAAGCACTATACACACTCACTACCACAACCTCTACGATCGTTTCGCCCCGAAATCTAAGCATCATCAAAAGGATAGGGTCCACGAACAAAATCGTAATGTATTCTCTTAAAAAACGCGGATTACAGCAAAATAATATTGTAAATTCTGTACTATGGAATTTCGCAAACTAACGCCTGCTTCTATAAATCATAATAATTAAGTTATTTATAATATTTATATTTATTCATTGTAGTTTTTCTTTCTGTTTTAATAAACAATAAACAAAAGCGATGTAACGTTATTTGATTTAAACCGATAATTGTAATGCCGAGAAAGTTCCAACTGGTGTTTCCCACTTTGTTTCACCCTTCACCTAAGTTCAATATCAATCGATTTTCGCTTGGATTTTCCAACTGAACTAGTACTTAATGTTATTGATGTAACTTTCCTACGTTCTTTGTAATTTATTTATCATTTCCAATATCATCCCCTTCTCATCCTCATCCACTAAATGAGGTCGGCACATTACGTAACATGCTGTCACATAATTTGGCTATGTATTATACGACCGACCTGACGTCAACTTACCTTAGCCGCATTTTACGATACCTCGGTAAGTAAGTAAGCAAGAGGGTGGTCTATTCTACTCAACCGGATACCACACGGTGGGTCAACTTACCTTAGTCGCCTTTTACGACCCCTCGGTAAAAAATGCGGGTGGTCTATTCTACTAAACCGGATACCACACGGTGGGTCAACTTACCTTAGTCGCCTTTTACGACACCTCGGTAAGAAATAAGGGTGGTACTATTCTATTTAGCCGGATACCACACGGCGCAAACTAAAAAAAACGGATGAACAATTGCTACTTTCCTTTTCATAATGTTTCGCTTGATTTTCTTCGCTAAGTAGGTATTATGGAAGTGTGCGTCACAACGCTGCATTGATTTTACTCCCACGCATCTCACGCTCTCACGCCGTATACAGTAGGTAATTCGTCTCCTTAGGCATTCATACTGTCTTTGTCATGCTAAATGAAATAAAACTTTCTAGAAGGCGCCAGAAGGCTTTATTTTGCTGATAAATAAAACTTTATTATAATTTGTCAGGATATTTAGAGAAAGCGTTTTGTATATCATCATCCTCCTGCCCTTATCCCACTCTAAATGAGGTCGGCACAACATGTTATAAGCATGGTACGTATTTTACGACCGGCCGCCTGCCTGACGTCAACTTACGAGTACCTTAGTCGCATTTGACGACACCTCGGTAACAAATAGGGAGGTCTATTTTACTAAACCGGATGCCACATGGTGGGTCAACTTACCTTAGTCGCATTTTACGACACCTCGGTAAGAAAGAGCTTGGTCTATTCTACTCAACCGGATGCCACACGGTGGATCAACTTACCTTAGTCGCATTTTACGACACCTCGGTAAGAAAGAGGTTGGTCTATTCTACTCATCCGGATGCCACACGCCTAAGAAAGCGTTTTGTATAATATAGTAAAATAGAACATCAAACGACCAATATCCGTCGAAAAAAATCCTAAACACTAGTGTAACACTGAAGTGATGAGACAGACGACGATTACTAATTAGTTATCATTGTCATTTCTAGATCTAAAATCTAGATTGAATATTATTTTTTTTAAATACTTTTGTACACAAAAAAACATAAATAACTGGTTAAAAGAAAAATCACACATAATTAAATTTTAAATTTACTTTTACTTAAGTAGTTTACCCTTATTCTAAAAGTTGGTAAGTTATCATGTACCGTCAAAGATAAAATTCGCTACCTTTAAAAATATTTTTTTTTTTAAGCATTAAGTACATTGAACTGAATATCATTCGTTGCCAACATCGATTTTTGTACATAATGATCTCACGATGAATAAGAACAAATTTTTAAGTTTTTAAATAACTTGTTGCATTCATTAAAGTCAAGTTTAATAGTGGTCGCAGTACACACCAATCAAATACATTTAAGCTCCAGTGTTAGGGACCGTGCGACTTTCACATTTCGCCATCACCATACTAGGGCTATCGCTGCACCTATTAAACTATTCAAGACGATAGATGATCAAGATACCGAGTAAACTTACGATTTTCTTACGCTGAAGCCCGGAGCGTGGGATTGAGATATCATAAATTTCCCAGGGTCATACTATTATAATTAATTTGTAATATTGGTATTTTCATTCAACACAGACTGATATTAAGATTACAAAATTATAATACACTCTTAACATACGATCATTTTATATGCGTTACTTTATATTGTTAAGTTATGTGTAAGCAAAAATGCTGTTTAAAAGTAGTGCCACAAAAGCTTATTCAAGTTATTTGTCTATTACCTTACCTCCTTTTCAAAACTATCTCTGCACAACAATATCTCTAAATTACTACATACAAACCATACTATGAAGCAATATACTTCTCCTACGAGGAAGAGGTCCGCTATTATTACAATTGCTGACTAGGGATCGCAAATATCTAGACCTATTCGCGGACAACAATCCCAAGATAGTCGCCGTCTTGTATCAAATAGATATGATCACAGGCCAATATCTAACTAACGGGTAATTAATCACTAACAGCACTAATTTTGCGATAGATGAAAAACTTTTTTGATTTGCCTAGATAAGATACGATTAAGGTAAAATTTTCAATAGAAACGTTTCAAAGGTTACTCATAAGAAACTCATTTATTTCTTACATGGTCTATTTACTACCGGCCGTCTGACGTCAACTTACCTCAGTCGTATTTTACGACACCTCGGTACGAAGTGAGAGTGGTCTACTCTATTCAACCGGCTACCACGCGGCGGGTCGGGTCACCTTAGTTGCTTTTTACGAGACCTCGATAAGAAATGTGGGTGGTACTATTCTATTCAGCCGGATACTACACGGCGTTTATTTTATTCTTATTATTGTTATAAATTGAAAATCTTTAAATAGGTATAAATATTCTTAGAACTTACCGTCGCGCACAGTCCATTAGTATAGTCCTTCTGTTGTCTAAAATAACAACCAGTTAAGTATATTGTCGTTCTATTTGTTGTCTATAAAGCATAGCTGCAATGTTTATAGAAATTAGCAGTAACTTGTATTTTCTTTAGGTAGGAATTTGTTATGTTGGCCTACTAGACAGTATTATTATTTTTTTAATGTCTATAGTTTTTCGAAGTAGTCTTGGAACATTATTTAGAAGCGGATGAATCTAAAAATAAATCTAAATCTTAGAATAAAACGAGTACAGCAAAAATACACTTTGGCAAAAACTGAATCAATTATATGATTTCTCCATAAGTATCCTATAAATAAGTTATTTAAACATCATTAGCTATATATTAATTATATTCATAGGTTTAATTCAGATATATGTATTTAAAACTATTTTTATGTTATAGTGCTTCAATTAATAACTAAATAAAGTAAGCTATCTTTGGATAAATATAAGTGTATTCAAAACTACACAAGTACTGAAATAACCAAGTTATATGATTATAATATCGAAGTTCATCATCATCCTCCTGCCCTTATCCCACTCTAAGTGGGGTCGGCACAACATGTTATAAACACGCTGTTATATGATTTGGCTGCGTTTTTACGACCGGCCGCCTGCCTGACGTCAACTTACCTCTGTCGTATTTTACGACACCTTGGTAAGAATGAGGGTGGTCTATTCTACTAAACCGGATACCACACGGTGGGTCAACTTACCTTAGTCGCCTTTTACGACACCTCGGTAAGAAATGAGGTTGGTCTATTCTACTCAGCCGGATACCAAACGGCGGGTCGACTTACCTTAGTCGCCTTTTACGACACCTCGGTAAGAAAAGAGGGTGGTACTATTCTATTCAGCCGGATACCACACGGCGTGATTATAATATCGAAGTTATATAATATAATTATAATATAGAACACAAGTTATTCTGCCTCGTACATATACATATATGTACATATCTATAAAATATAGCTAAAGAGGATACGATAGTATAATGAAACAATTATATATTTGTGGATTTCCCAGAAGCGTGTGATAATAAATTTTGCAATTGTTATTTGTATTAATCATATCCATATATTCGATTTATATATGATGTCTCATACCAAAAAAAAATCCTTAACTATTTTTTACTACATACATATTATATAACCTAACTAACAAACCTGGCCAAACGCTAACGTGGCTAAGCCTGTTTTTAATTTCCTCCCCCTCTGAATATTTTACTGCGCATTCGTTTTAATTTTGCAGTAACTTCTGATGAGCACCAAACTATCACAGCCTTTATAAGACATTGTTTGAGCCGTACTTGTTTCTCAGTTAACAATGGTTGCAACACTAGTCGCCTTGTCTGGACTATAAACTATATTTGTTCTATATCAATTTAATATTATAAATAACATTAAGTTTTCCTCATAAAAGACTTTATTATCACGATAACTCCACAGTAATTATGATTCCATTAATAATGTCAACCAAGACAGAG
Source organism: Morpho achilles (assembly GCA_947086495.1). NCBI lineage: Eukaryota > Metazoa > Arthropoda > Insecta > Lepidoptera > Nymphalidae > Morpho > Morpho achilles. The sequence continues at coordinate 7,285,740 of CAMTZB010000003.1, forward strand.
TCATCCATGTAGAACTGCTTTCATATTCTCATATATCAAGGCCTTTGTAACCCTAGTATGATACTTAAGCTTATTACTATTATAGTTTTAACGTGATCGTCCATATATAAATAGTTACCCGCGGCTTCTTACACTTCTCGTCAGAAATTTAAAAGCTTTAAAAGTCCGTCTAGTTCATCGTTTTGAGTTTTAAGTCTTTATAAAACATAACTTCGTAAACATTTGCAAAATGTATACATACCAAATTACAAATCAATTAAAAAAGCTTGCTTATCATAATCGTGCGTTGTCATCGGGACTAGACCATTAATAAAATTTAAGCTTAATTGGACACCGGGAAGTGTGTCGAATTTAACCTGCAAGATTCATCCTTCTCATACATACAAGCAAGCATGCAATTTGAATAAAAGGTTTTTTATGAAAGTCAAAGACTTCTACCTGCGACTCCGTCTTTTTTCTTTAGTGGACTTCTTTATCGAAAGCATTTCTCACTGTAGCCCGTCGTGTAAAAAAATCACGTCGAACCGTTATTGCGGGAAAGAGGACAATTCAAGTAAGCATACTTGAATTTGTAACATATATAAAAGTATTGTTACGTTGCGTACAACGCATTCCGGCCATTCCATCATTAAATGTTTAAATATTATGTTGAGTAAAGAGCAAGTATTAATAAGTTAGTTGAGATAAATAATGCGTATTTTTTTAGTGTAGGTTCTGTATGCATATTATATAATGTTCCATGATAATAAGTAAATATATCTACAAAAAAAAGCTTCGAGAAAATAATATATTGCATTTTCTGGTATGAAGACTAACCTAAAAGCTAATCTCAAAATCACCCAACGCACATTACTAAATTGGAAATTGCATTCATAGGACTTCCTGAGATATATGATTGCCATCTTTTATGAGTTTTTATTTTCTACCTTACTAGAGTACATTATCACTTGCCTTCAGACTGGTTTTTTTAATATACCGTTATGCCTTTATTAATACCGATACTTTATTTATTTATTGACGATGATAAACAAGACACTTGAATATAATAAATTACTCTAACCTATTTAACTAAATGTAGTCTTAATTATATGTTAACATGCAATATGGCTAGTATGCCAAAATAGAATCCATTACTTAAGGGCTGAAAATATATTTATATTCATATTGTGATCTTACTCGTATGTTATATTATTAGTCAAAACATTTGCATTGTTATTTTTAATATTTAAAGAGCTATTTATAATTAAGCAATCATGAAAAAGACAAATGTTAAGAAGATTTTTGTAAGGACGGCGAGAAAAACTGCTTTACATTAAAAGAAATCAAACCCCATTGTAATCACAGATTAAATTTATTTCGTATATCAATATCGTTAATATTTTCAATATGTTCTTAATAGTTATAAATAGCAAGATTTGTTTCATTGTTTTGTTATTATTATGAGAATTCGGTACCTTAAAAACGAATATTTTTCAAAATATGAGTATTTAAATACATTTCGTTCAGTTTCTTAAATGGTTTAGTGACCATATTAATCAGAGTTTAGTAAATGATCTGCTCCTCATATTCTTAAATGATGTGCTTATATTGATATATCTTTATTGCATCATTATTCTCCTGCCCTTATCCCACTCTTAAGTGGGGTCGGCACATGTTATAAACATGTGCCTTAACATCATTTGGCTAGGTATTTTACGATACGACATCAACTTACCTTAGTCGTATTTTTCGACTAATCGGTAAGAAATGAGGGTGGTCTATTCTACTCAGCTGGATACAACTTTCCATAGTCATCTTCTACGACACCACGGTAAGAAAGAGGGTAATCTATTCTACTCATCCGGATACCACACGGTGGAAATATAGCATTATTGCGAAAATGTAATTGATATAAAAACTGACTATCTGAGTTTGGAATACCGTTTCAAAGTATCTATCCACATTAAGTTAAAAATGAAATATAACTAGGAATATCAAAAAATCACACAAAATTATTAATGATCACGAGTGCTATTCTTAATGTTGTCTGATATTGGGAACAGAATTCAAAGAAGTGCTCGTTCATCATACACCTACATACTTTTATTTGTCAAGAACAATGGCATTTCATAATGGGTTTATAATTTTTTTTTATCAAGTTTACAGAGAAGGTTATGGATAGAATATAGATCGTATTGAAGGGAGAAGCGGTATTCAATACATTGACATAGTACATAAATATATATTTATAATATCGTCATTTTATCTAATTACTTGGATATTAAATATTGTTCTATTGATGATTGAAAAAAATAAGCGATAATATATTATCCTTATTACTTACATAATCATAAAATTCGTATAATCCTAAACATAGTGATTTCTTATTGCTAAAATTAATCATGAATACATAGAATATATTCATATAATTGACATAAAATTTTTAAAGAATGCTTGTCCAAAAAGCAATATAATATAAAAGCAATAATAGTAATATTTGGACAAGCAATTATGTCGGTTCAGTTTATTAATCTAAACTTAGGCAGTCTACAAATGGAGTAAGTGATATTTTAATTAATTCGCTGATACCAATTACTAGGTAATATCCGTTAGATTTGATAGCACTGGGTCAAATAAGTTAAAAGTAAATTAATTTTTTTTTATTAAATAGCAGCTAAATCTTTTTACGATGTTTCTTTAGCATATACCGTACGTGATCTCTTACATAAATGTCTTTTAAATAAAATTTTGAACAATTTACATATGTTAATTTTTATTTACTTAATCTCTATTTCGTCTTATTTTATGTACGACGATTTTTTTACGTATCTTTTTGTATAGGTATGACGTATTTATCTCCAAAACATGTTAAAATATTACTTCTAAACTAATAACAACAAAAATATTCAAACATTCAAAATGCGTTAAGGTCACTATTGTATTGTCTCATATTGTCTTTGTAACAAAATAATTCGAGAACTTCCTCAGATACATATCAAAATATATTGCCGTAAAATGAAGAATCAGGGTTGGCACAAAAATATGATATCCTGTACCGAGAACCGGTTTCTTTATTACCGGACCAATTTTTTGTCGTTGATCCAGATAAGTGTAGTAACTGCGTATTCTAACAGTAACAACAAGTATAATAAACAAAAAGTCTGTCTGAATAACTCATACCGCAGAACGTTTAACATATAAAATAGCTACAACCGCGATTACGGTCGCTTAAACTTCATATCACTAAATAGTATAAAACAAAGTCGCTTTCTCTAACACAAAAGTAATAATAAAATTATTTTGCTATAATCCGCGATGAAGTAAATTAGACAATATATATAATGCTAAATATAGAGTAGACAATTCGTTTTCATACATGCAGTATTCGTAAAATGCACATGCACAAACCACCACCGCCACCACAATACACAAGCACTATCACAAACTCATTGACTACTAAACGGATTTTCCAAAAGATAAAATGATTAATAAGGTGCATCATATATTTTATCTAAATTAAATACTGTTAAAGTAGCCGTCTTTTATAATGCAGATGTTTGCAAATTATTATATCTAATTATATTTAGATATCACAGAACAATCACAACTGAAGATATAGTAAAAAGTAAATTAAGTGATCGAATCACGTAAAGTGTTAAAAAACAATTAGTTCACAAAAAAAGGTGTAACCGACAACCTTCATTATCTTGAAAGGTGTTATTCTTAATTATTTGTTATCGCAACTTACTCCATAACTACAGGACAAATGCGTAATTTCTTTTCCGAACAAAATAAAAGATGAAAGAAGAATCTCTTTTGTTAAGTTAAAAAATATATATATTTGTTCCTTTTTTTTGCGTTTTTTCAAAAAAATCTATACAGAAGTTGTGGAACAATAAGAAATGATAATGAGCAAAAGATTTTGAGTTGTGTGAAATACAAATGACATTTTTGCTTGCCTCAGCCCTACGTGGGTACTTGAATAATTTAAAGTGGTTTACGTTTTCCCATTTAACAATACTTTTGTTCAAGAGTGAAACCGGCCTTGGATCGCACACGGTGGAACAAAGAAGTTCTTTGAATACTGTAAATACTTCTTGTTTAACTAGTACAGGCAAGAGGGTTAGTGTTGTCTTTCTATAATAATAGAATTTAAATAAAGGGACTCAAGTATAAAGTGATTATGAAAGGTAAGGTAGTGTAAACGGATCGAGCAAAAAAAAATGATGCGATTAGCTATTGAAATAGGGGCTTGGAAAGATCTGGCACAAGGTAAAGGAAATTAGCATGAAACTCTCATCTAGGCCCATAATTGAGCGTAGCGCCAGAAACGGTGATGATGATGAACTATAAATTTGATTTATGAATTTCATTTAGGTATTTATTTATTTAGTTGTATCCTGCTGAGTAGAATATACCATTTCTTACCGAGGTGTCGCCAACTCGCCGTGTGGAGTCCGGCTGAGTAGAGTTGACCACCCTCATTCCTTACCGAGTTGTAATGCCTAAGATAAGTTGAGCCACCGTGGTATCCGGTTGAGTAGAATAAACCCCCTTTTTCTTACCGAGGTGTTGTATAATACGACTAAGGTAAGTAGACATCAAGCAGGCGACCAGCCGTAAAATACGTAGCCAAATCATGTGACAACATGTTTATATCATGTTGTGCCGACCCCACTTAGAGTGGGGTATGAGCACGAAGGTGATGATTTTGGTATTTATTTAAGTAAAATTTACTATGTTCTCGGCGTGATTATTTTTATAGAAGTAGCGTTAGCTTATAGAATTCCATAGTACAAAAGGAAATAATGGAATTGTTTTGCTATTATCTGCCTTTTGAGTAATTCTATTATTTAATTTAATGGCAATATCAATAAAACAGATACATAATCTAGTCACCAATTTAGGCTTTTCTACTGTTATTGTCGGTTGCTTCTATTTATTGCTCCCGTTCCCGTTTTGGGTGTGGACTATTTCTGAACATCAGAACGGCAACGGAACGTTTGTCCAATCGATAGGCGAGAGGATAGATTAGAAATAGTGACGACATACGTAACAAGAATAAAATGTCATTGTGACTTGAACGACTTCTATAAACCTGGATACAATCAGTAGGAATAGAGAATATCTTTTAATTGTAACATTGTATTTCTTAACTTTATTGTCGGGTTTTAACAATTTCTATACCATTTTTCAGTGTCATTTTAAGTTTAAAATCCTAAATTATTTCAAAATATCAAGTGATTTAGATATACATAAACATTTGCGTGATAATACCTACACAAAAGCTTTTGGTGTTATTGTCTCAAATCCGAAATACGTTGTCTATTTATTTTACAGTACCTAATATATGTTATTATTACTGATGATTGTTATAAAATCGATACACACTTCATGAAACTTATTTTTTTAGATTAAAACTGCAGATAATTTTTTTTTTACACCTGGATTTATGAAAAATGAGGAATCTTATTTGCATTTTATTTATATTGGCTGTATGGATAAATGATAAAACTTGTTGCATTTGAACACGCTAACTCATTCTTCTCACTATGTATAACATTGATAACGCTAGAGTGAATGTTTCTATAAAAAATATATCATATACATATTTTAGTTTTTTTTTACTACTAAATGTTTTCCGAAAATATATAGACGGGCTCTACCTAACAACGTGTAATAGTAGTCCATGATATAAATAAAACTTATCTCAGGAATAAGTGACAATCCCAAAGTTCAACGCACCTGCTAACTTGTCCCGTAGTAACGGTAAAATGCGTAAATAACAATTAGACCTTCCGCTCGAATCATTGTTCTTATATCTACGGCTTCCGGATCTGTGACACGCTGCAGCTTTTGTAAGGCGACAAAGACATTTATTGCTTTCTATATTAAGCTTTTGTCCCCTTTGAAGAGCTTCGGTTCGTGTTTTTGATACCTGTTTTAATTACTTCTAAATTGGTTTTACAACATAGCTTTTTTTGGATATATAAGTATTTTTAAATGCCGTACATTTTTTGGTGACTTTTCAAAGAATATTCTTATGGAGTATGGGATGGAATAAAGTGCGTGTATATATCTAAGATACATATAAGCATAATATCACTTACATTTAATTTAAACCTTTCTGTAGACTGGTCTACAGAAATAGACCATCAAATGAGTTGCTAACTCTGCTAAGTCGCGACACAGGTATCACAAGCTTTTTGTGACCTCTGGTATGTCTATAATATACATCAAATTTCGTGTTGTACATATGGATATTTTTCTGTTATAATTTCCATTACCGGTAGATTTTACCCGTAATTGGATTTGCGTGATTAATTAGGAGATATACATAGACCATGTTTTTGTAGGGTAAAGAAAGTAAGAAGTAGTCAAATTTAAATTAACAATGTAAAAACGCAACGGCATAAACAAAGAGTTCTCGCTTCTGACGACCTCTGTGGCGCAGTGCTGTACCTACGTCACAATACAAGAATTTTCGGTTACTCAGAAATCAGTTTTTGTTGATTTACGCTCGATTGTGTCTTAATTCGGAATTGGATTTGGTTATTATTTCGATAGTTAGCTTAGACCATGGGTAGGTATCGAGTTATACAGAAACTGTTAATGGGTAAGTTTACCTAAAATCTTCCTGAGATATGTGCTTGAATCTTGATCGACATCGTATTTACTATCAAGTGCTATAGACGTTAAGTTATATAATCGGTCATTAATATAAATAAATTTTTATCTTTAATATGATAACGACAAGCGGTATATTATAGGAAATCAATAACTGATATGGGAATATAAATGAAAGATGAATAATGTTGATTACGTACATCTGTAATTAAAGGAAAATTGTGTAAGAAAACTACTCAACTTGTGAGTCACTTTAACTTAGTAACCAAAATCAATAGTGCCGTCCACTAGAACTAACTTAAATATTTACAAATGTGAAACTTATCACGATTACATAAAGTCTACATTACAATGGCTCAAATATGTAGAACCACAAATATTAGCGCAAAAGCAGTCTCGTCTACGGACGTCTAGACTAGCAATAACATAGTTAAGTAAATGTTTAATGTTTCAGGTGTGTTGTTTATTATGTATTAAATATCAACTGCAGAGCCTACTAGAGTATATTATTGTAGGTAAACTCAAGCAAAGGTTTTTAACGCAAAGTTCAAAAGTCAAAAATCGAGTGTATCCTTTTTTAAAAGAATATATCAATCTCAAATATTAGCCGTATGCTTTCCGGCTGAGTAGAATAGACCACTCTCATTTATTAATTAATTTTTATTACCTATTTGGAAAACAAACTGTATACTTATGCTAATAACTTTGATATAACTTAAACGAACGCACAAACCAGTAAAGTTTTCACTAATAAACTAAGACAAATAAGAGTAGAACAAAAACTTATAATTTATTTAAAAAAAAAATTATAAATTATTTTCTAAAATTATTTTCTTAATTTTTTTTAATGATTCCGAAAACAAATCAATGTGACAGAACTCTGTATCTAAAACAAAAACAACACTAAAACAAAATGTGTTTTCTACATAGTTTGGTCTAACCATTAGCAGATCAAACAATTTTTTTATGAAATTGCGGGTACGTAAGTTCGGGCACCTGAAACGTAACCGAGATGTCGTAATATGTGATTAAGGTAAGTCAACCCGCCGTGTAGTATCCGGCTGAGTAGAATAGACTAACCTCATTTCTTACCAGGGTGTAGTAAAAGGTGACAAAGGTAAGTTGACCCACCGTTTGGTATCCGGTTTAGTAGTATAGTAGTTTGACATTGCTTTATTTTCTGACATTGCTCGTTAATATCGAGGGACACATTGCTCATTCTTGTATATATGTATATATTTACTATCTATACTTATATTATATGTATGGATATATGATAAAGCCTGACTGTTTTACTGTCTGTCTATATGTTACGCTTTCACGGCTAATCCGCTGAAGCAATATCGGTGAAATTTGGTACCGTTGAAACTTATATTTAACTTTTACAAAACCCCTTTTTTGGGATCAGGCAAATACAATATAGTACATAATTTAGGGGATTTTTTTACTATTATTTAAATTTAAGTTGACGCGAATGTATTTGCGGGTATTATATCATTTCGAAAACATAGCAGAAGTTTTATAAAATGAATTATCACAGATTTTTCTTGTTGTAGGAATTACTACATATTATAAACCACTGTCCTCTGCCGAGTCTTTTTGTCTGTCTGCCTGTCTGTCTCACTACAAACTCTAATTATCTGGCAACCAAAGCTTTTTTCACAACGATACAGTTAATTTTTCGTTATAATTTTTGAGTTCTAGTTTTTTTTGTGATAAGTGTAAAAAGTTTGAAATAATTTTATCCGCTCGAATTTGATCAAAGAAATACATACATTTTAAATTAATATAAAGCTTGTATGTATACATTCATATTTACACATATACGTACAGGTGAAACTAATATAAAGTTTGTAAAAAAAGATTTACATTTTAGTGGCCTACTATTCAAAAAGCAAAGGTATGGTATGTATCTTTACAATGATCATCTACTGACTGAGAAAACTTACCTCAACGCTCTGCGTGAGTCAGATTATCAAGGGTCACAAGTTCAAGGCCGGCTCTGCGCGTGTGTAGAAAGATACGCCTGTATTTTTTGATTCGGTAAGCCAACCGTGGCGTGATCCAGAATCATTAATTTGTGCACGTTAACTTGATGGTAATAGATCTCCATGACTAGTTATAATCAAGGAATATAAAATGTTTTCCGTTTTATACACATTATTCTTTTTTAAACAAAGGTCCAATTTTCGATACTTTCAGAAGTAAACGCAAAATAAAAACGATTTTGTGTTAACTTCTTAGATATAAATTTAAATTATAGGGTGTAAAGGATCCCAATGTTAAGCAAGAATTTTTTTATTTTTTTTTCGAACACTAACTAAGGCTGTTAGCCTAGGCTTTGACAGCGTCACCGAGAGAGTGGGCGAGCGCGGAAGCATCGCCGGGGGTTGAGGTGCTGGGAGAGCGGGTCTCGAGAGAGGCCCGCAACATCCTGGGAGCGTCGCCTTAAGGGTGCCTCCTGTGAGGCCGGACCTCGGCTTAAAACGAAGCGTTGTGGAGGACTGTATCGGACTTGATTAAGCAAGAAATGCTTAAGGTAACTTATGTATTTCGGTGGCCTCCTTCTGCTCTGCGGAGGGGAGCGGAGGGGGGCGGTGGAGTGGTTCCGGGAACAATGCGATATTGACTTTTTTCGAATTTTCGATAACTATCACGAAATATACAGTAAATCAATCGACCTAGTCAAATCAACCCAACTATTCGGGAAAATCAAATGAAAATACGAATTAATCGTAAACATTCGTTTTTTACACATGTAAATTGTTCTGTTGTATGTTATCTTGAATTTAACTAAATTGAACTGTATTATAGTTAATCTTTAAATAAAAGAGACAATAAGATTGCCCGAAAATCACAACGACGCACGTTTTCTGCCTGTCTATCACAGTTAATATTCTCAGCTCAGCCGTAAAAATTTGAACGAAGCGTAACACTTAAGAACAGTTAAGCATGTTAAGTGTAAAGGATATAAAAAGGTGTATTATATATGTTGTATTTTATTAATTAATAATAAATATATTTGTGTCGCTAACAACGCATTTTATTATTTCTTCAGAGAAATATAATTCTAAAATTGGCTAACCTGATGTCAGGAGAATGAACTTAATGACGTCTATCCTCCGCATCCAATAAAAGCTGTAAACAAATTGTAAAGTTAATTTAAACCCGTCCCATTGGTTGAAATGATTACTTCTACATAAAATATCTTTAATATTTAAATGAGTTAATCTTGTATATATATATATATATTTTCCGAATCTCGGAAACGGCTCCAACGATTTTCCTGAAATTCAGCATGTAGGAGGTTTTGGGGGAGAAAAATTGATCTAGCTAGGTTTCATTAAAAAAGTCGTTGTATACCTGTTTTCGGGCGTTGAAAAAATGCTAAAATCTAGAATTAAATGAAAGTTATATTTGAGCTCTCAAATGGAAAGCTATATACATACATATCAAAGTTACATAAAGTAAGCTATAGGTAGAGATAGCTTTATAAATAAAAATACTAGAGTATCAGAAGATTTTTTTAGTAATAAATAATAAATATATATAAAATAAAAGCAATTATTTAAATAGGAGGAATTCACTATTATCTCACCCTGTATAATTTTTAATATAAGAAGAAAATTTAAAGGCTGCGTAAAAATTCTGGTTTAACGCCAATGAAGGAATATTCTTGTTGCCTCGTGTCCTATATTTGCAGGCGTCTGTGAGACTGGCGCCCGACGTTAGAGGGGTTGAGTACACCCCATTTTACGTAACCAAACTGGCAAACGCTGTCTGGACCAGATTATTATGTGATTCAAAGTAAAAAGTGGTCAAGACAGTTTTCTACAATATTATCATAGTAATTTGTGTTATCTTTTCTTTAATATTTAAATGAATATATCTCGGAAACGGCTCCAACGAAAATGTAGGGGGTTCTTCGGGGGTTTTTTTTTTTATTATACAGGAAAAAACCCCTTATGGGTACCGCCGCCCGACGGGGACAGGCGGCGGTTATGTCGGACTCGCACCGACTAAAACGACCTGTGTGCTCCACCACGCTGCCAATGGCAAGGACAGGGTATCATTGTACATTTTGCCCCCATCCCGCCGACAGCTCTGATCCCAGAGAACAAACACCTCCAGGTAGGGGCCCCTCGAAAGAGAAACCCCCCTCCGCTAACCGGTGCATCGGGAGCACCAGATGCACCGACCGCCTCGGGGACCTGTAAGCCAGGTGTCCGATGTACCCCGTTCGGAACACCCGAAGGTCCCCAGTTAGGGCGGCAGACGATGGGCTTGGGCGAGTCACTAACACCTGGACTCACCAGCAGCAGATTGGATCCAGAACAACAGTTCGTGGAACCGCTCCGCCGCCTCCCTCCGCCCCCCTCCGCAGAGCTCAAGGAGGCCATCGCTGCCCACGATCGCTCCCTGCCCACCGTGTTTGCTATGTCACGGTCGACAGGGAGAGATCGCGCCCCAAGTAAGGGCCCCAACGCCTTGGTGGGCGTTTCCGCCCCCACCGGGTTCTTCGGGGGTTGATCTAGCTAGATTTTTGCTGATTTTAGCCGATGGGCGGGTAATGGGCGGACCGAATATGTTTTGAACCCGGGTTCGAATCCCACATGTCATCGGCGCCTTCTTTCTTATATTATATTTTTATATCTTGTCAAAAATTACGGGGCAAAGCCCGTCCCACGTACTGATCCTTTACCTTAATTAGAATTTGATTAATACAATTTTCTTTATGTACAATTATTATTTGATGCGTACGCGAATATGTTTTTAAATAAGTTTACATTGTGTAAGTTGACTGAAATATATTACATTCATGAGCCGTGACGACCTTGTGATTAGAGTGCGGGGCTTTTTTCCTTGACACTGCCTAGGTCGCCAGTTTAAAACCAAAATTTTTTAATTAGATTGACCATCTTTAGCGTTACAGAAAATATAGTTATAGCGAGACGTAAGTATTATGAAATCTATTGGAGAAGTGTTGGGACCACATTCAATATTGATAGGTCTAATGAAGGAAATGTGATATAATCAATTATAATTTTTTTACTTAATACAAACTTTAGCAAATATAATATAAGAAATTTTTCCTATCAATATTATGGAAGATCACCTAGTATATTTAGTATTCTCTAATCAGCTTAGATTATATAGGCCCAAACATGATACTGTAGCTGAAAGCTTAAAAATTTACAAAAGGTTAGACAACGAACGATAAATAGAAATTCCGTATAAAATTTTTGTCCGATTTTGTTGCGAATAATTAGGACTGACAAGTTAAAATGCCGAAATATGGAGGGCAGGTAATTAACGAAACGCCACACCGTTAACCGTATTACGTGACCTTCGTGTTTATAAATTTAATATGGGGTTAAATAAATTGATAAGATACTATCCAGAATATGAGTATGTATTCGTAAAGAGTTGAGCAGATCTAGGCTAAGTAAATGTGCAATTTGTACTTGATGAAATTAAAAAAAAATTGCTTCGCTTAATAGGTCCAATTTTCATGCCCATAAGTAATTACATAGATGATAAATCAAGAAAGTGAAATGACCGGTGCGATCATTCATTATACATGCAACATTACGTTCTAGGCATTAAATTGCATAAATTGCAATAATTTTAGAGATCGGCGTGCTGGTATCATATAAACGTAAATTAATTAAAAGTAGAGTAGTTCCGACACTTTCAGGCAAGAAACCTTTAAGTATTTTAAATAAGTACATACATATCTTTTCTTGTGTATAAATGTATTAATAAAGTACACAAAATTATAACTTGTTACTGAAATTGTATTGTCTTTAAGTTATTTCTCGAGTTGTGAATATGGTATTTACCTGGATGGTTTTATTGCAACTGAAGGGAAGAACGAATGCAAAATGTTACCGAGTGTGAAAATTGTATCGAGTAAATCTTTATATGTACATTATCATGTGAACTGTGCTGTGTTAATTGTTTGTAACGGCATATATTTAAAACAAAATTAATACTATTAAACTAACGTTATAATTCATCAAGTTAATGGGGGAGTTTATGGGATATATATAAGTGTATAAGAAACTACACTGTACAAGATAGAAACGATTAAATGTAACTTGTATTAAGAATTGTATTTTTAAAAATACAATTCTTAATACTAGTTACATTTACCACCAGCACGAACCAGCATTAGAGTTGACGATTCAAAAGCACTTGTTTACAAGTTTATTTCACAAAATAATATTTTGATTGATTTTAAAGATAAAAAGTTTATACCAAAGTTAAAAAATTAGATATATTTATAATTTTATCAATATCCTTATATCGTTTCAAAAATAAACAGTTTTTAATATATATTAGAGAATATTAAAAGAAAGCATCGCGGTACGTTCACACTGTAGCTTTCTATGACAATGTATTCGTAATGCAATCGAGTGTTCGATTTATTTCATTATTCTAACTCGATCAACCGTGATTTTTTTTATAAGCGGATCATAATAATGTTATTGACATTGGATTTGCGCAAATAGTTTTCCTTTTTTACGCAATCTAAATGTTTTGTTGCTATTAGCTTTTTCCATTATGTTCATCGTGTTTGTTGTCAGAATGAATTATCTTCTGATAAATCTTTATCAATCTAGCAACTTTCTTGTTTTTATGACTTTTTTTTTCATATTTAGCGTGATAACTGAGTTATTTAGAGGAGTGATTAGCCTGTCTTCGAAAACCCATCTTTACTTTAGATTCGATATTTTCGTAATAATTTCAATCTTCCAGTTTTATCAAATTATCTTATTAGGTTCTAGTGTTGCAAATGAAAAAGTTTGTATTCATATAGCAATATTAATGGATTCGATATAATTAAAGCTTACAGGGTTAAAACGGGAATTTTTACTTACTAAGTTAATGGGTAAAAATTCCCTTTTTTTCCTTCGGGAGCAGGAAATACCCATAATACTTAACTGAGGGTACATTGTAGTTGTTTTACTGAGGAGAAAGTAGTTGCAGGTGCAACTAATTCTGTTACAATACTGTATGCGAGAAAAATGCTAAATTTTTCTTGCATATAGTTGAGATCAGTGTTTCCCGACCTTTTTTTGTCCATGCCCCACGTTAAAAGTTATTTTGCCCCCCTAAGTAACATAAATAATTTTGAATATAAAGAATTGTCCACTTAAAGAACATAAATAATAGGTTTTAGGAAGAAAAAATTCCTTTTTTTGTTAAATTTAGCACCGAAATCTGGCATTGTATTTAAATTACCCAGTGTCGAGTTGCCCCCCCTTAACCATCAAATTGCCCCCCTGTGGGTCGTGGGCCCCACGTTGGGAAACTCTGGTTTAGATGAAAGGTATCGCATTTACGAGCGGTATATTCCGTGTTAAGTAATCGGAATACTAATATATTCATCATTCAAATGTAAGAATTTTCTAAATTTTAAACTCACAGAAATAAATTTAGTTATGACCTCAAGCTCTCTTTAAAATATAGAAAGGTCAGATGCTCTAAAAACTACCGTGTAGAAATAGGTCGAGTTAAAAGGCGCTAACTAGCACCAGAGTATTTTAATATCAAAGCAAAATAAAAGCAGTATTTTGCAGCTATTCAAATTGCTTGTAAAAGACGTATTAGTATTAAAATTAAAATTAATTAATAATATAATATTTAAATTTTGTGTGCTACCAAAATATGTTACCAATCAGTAGAAAATGTACTGGTGTAAATCGATTACTTAAAATTCAACAATAATATTGTATAGGTAAAGCATTACGCGAATCGTCAAACGAACGCATGTAATCTATTTTTAAAAAATATCCGTGTTTGACTGCCCGTTGGCGCAGTTAGTAGTGACTCTGCCTTCAGCATCGTGGGTCGCGGGTTCGATCTTGGGAGAACATTTTCTAAAATCAATTTGTTGGTTCTTCGAGAATAGGGGCATTTATGTTTTTAAAATTATATATGTATATAATTACCAATTGTCTGTCACACATAACACAAGTATTAAGTTGCTTTCTTTAGGGACGGACCGTGTGTGTAATTGTTCCATATATTTTATATTATATTTTTTAGGATAATATATAAGTAATAGGTAGGTACGTCTAATAACTATTTCCACGGCGAGAAGAGATTAGATTTAGATCGACAGACAATGTACAGCAAAATTTGCAACATTTTCGAAAAACTACATCGTCAAAGTCAGTCAGTAATCGCTAAATAAAGTAGGTAAGTTATGAAACTCGACTGTGGCACGAGTATTCAAAAGCACCTTGCAGTCTATCAAGGAATACGTTATCTATTGTGTTTCCGTTAAGTTCGCAGCTGCTAATTTGATGACTATTTAATGTTTTTGTTGTGCAAAGGCTGTACTGTTTAAGTGTAGTTAAAAGTCAACTAATAATATTTCATAATGAGCTGTCGAGCATTAGTGTCCCCACGGTCTATTATACACACCCTTTATTTAAACTAAGTATGTCTGTAATATAAACGCTACCTTTGCCATTGGTAAAGTTTTACAGACAGCCACAGCTAGACAGACTAGAAAATATTCTAGTCTGTATAGATATAATGTCCTAGCCGCACCAATTATCAGAGTCAAAAGAGGTCAACATTCGATTTATGATTTAGGCAATTTATGTCATGAATCAATGTATATTAAGATACGTCTCGTAACGTGAGGCTTATTATTCCCAGTTGTATTTTATTAATCTAGCTTACATTACTATTTTAGTTTGTTAACAGTGGTCTTTCAAGTACAAAAAAATGTTTTTAGTCAAAGAAGCGGTAATACTCCACGTATTTATTGCATAAAGTTATTATACTAAAGAAGGTAGTCTACAATGCGCCCTACTATAATAAAGAGAAAGCAAATTACTGTATCATTCTCTTTTTGTGTGGGTAAGCTATACGAGTTTCATCTTCCATCTTATTATTTATTGTGACACTCTTACTTAGCGGCCTGCCTATGGTTCCCCTACTCTAGTATAATAACTCATATGATATATATAGTCATTAACAAATGCATAAAATTCATTCATTCAAAGAATCTTCATTTCTTTAGAATGAGCGTATCTATTGCCTACCGCATTGTTGTAAATTTAGTTCTAAGAATACACAAACTAACAGTCATATCACACAGCTGGGTAAAGAAACTTAAAAGACTTTATTAGTTTAAGCAAGTAGTAATCGATTCATGCGTACAGCCACTGGCTGTCCGTGGTTCGTGCGCAACGCGAACCTCCATAGAGATCTCGACCTACCCACGATAGCCGATCTATTCAGACGATTCTCGACGACTTACTTCGAGAAAGCGTCCATCCACCCAAACCCCCTTATAGTGGCCGCGTCCGACTATAAGGTGTTCAGGCACCCCAACAAGATTCACAGGCGCCCGAAGAGCGTCCTTACAACCCCGACGATGTTATCACAGCATCCAACAAAATACACACATTACATTCACACAAACAGCGTCTTCGCCGGCGAAGACGAGGTCCCCGCTTGCTTGTGTCAAGCGGCCGCAGCCCTCTGCCGCGGCCGCCGTGACGCAGACTTCTTTCAAGTCATTTATTAGATGCAGCCCTCCAAAAACGCGCCGCCTTAAGCCGAGGTTCGGTCTCGCAGGAGACACCCTTAAGGCGACGCCCCCTGTAGGGCGGGTGCTTGTAATGCACCCGCTTGTACTATCCATTTCTTCTCGGCGATGCTTCCGCGCTCGCCCGTCTTATCGGTGACGCTGTCAAAGCCATTAGGGCTAACATCATTAGTCATATTCGAAAAAAAAAAAAAAAAAATAGGCAAGTAGTAGTTTTAAAGGAGATTAACAAGAACAACATTCTATATTCGTTACACGAGTATGGTTTCAGAATATACTTCTAAACTTGTAAAAATAAGTAAGTTCCCATCTGCTTACATTGCGTCTTTGAAAATTATAGAAGCCTCTGCGAGAATACTTTTATTGACGTTTTTTGTGCGGCTCCATTAAGCGATCACAGTAGACAACGTAAACACTATTGTCATCGTTACAAGCTAAACGCATTAAAAAAACATCGAGTCGGTAACTAAAAACCACCGACGTAGTTGGTGCTTATCCATACAAAAAATCTAAGTGAAGTCATCTGACCAATATTAGCATAATTTAATGCTCTAAAAAATACCAAACTTGGTGAACTATTCATATGAATATTTTATTCAATAAAATTTATGATAATCAATAACCAAAAACGAGTTTAACAACCTATACAGTACTGACTTAAATTTGTAAAGTTATACAAAAATCAGGGATGAACAGAAACCGGCCACCCTAATATTTCAAAACTTGCATTTCATCGACATTCGGTTCGGGGATTTTCCGAGGTACTTCTTTATGCTATACTGCGTCCATCATATTATCAGTCTTTTGACAGCTCACGCTCATTAAGTTTTGTATTGCTTACGTACAAATATCATACAAATAATATTTGTACTTTATGGATGGGTACCGCCCACTTAGTGATGTCACACATAATGGTTACTACGATTATGCCACAGATTAAAAATAATCGGTAGAAATCGATGTTACGAGTATTAAAAGACATTTAATAACATTATATAAAGTTTTACTTTCTTCTTAGTTAATACATGAATACAAATAAAACAATCAGGATATTTTAATTTATTTTATTAGCACGAGTCGTCGGAATGATAATCAACACTAGACTCCTCCGATGAGGAGTCTTCAGTAACAGTTATTATTAGCTCTTGTGTAGATAATATATTATCAAACGCAATATCACGTTCCCAATCAGAGAATATTACTCTTTTAGTTCTTTCCACCACACTTGCCCAGTTCTCGGCCGTTACGTGGGTGCAAGCATTTTTTAGCAATTGCAACATTTTATTCGCTGTGAATGGGGGGCTTGTATTGCATCTCGCAGCATGCCCTTTTACTTGTGCCCATATAAGTTCTATTGCGTTGTACTGGCAGTGGTATGGAGGAATCCGAAGAACAGTATGGCCATATTCTGCTGCCATTTCATTGATTACATAGCGTTTTGCTCTCTTTTTGGTTTTTAATATTTTTATTAATTCAACTTTTAACATTGAGTCGTCCACATTTTCTCCATTGTCCCGAAGCCAATTAATTATTTCATGCTTTTTATTAGCCTGTGTTGGCATTTTGTCAATTTGACGGGAGTGGTAGGGCGCATTATCAATAAAAATTATTGATGGTTCTTCCAATGAAATGAGCATTTTTTTGAACCACTCTTCATACACATTTGCATTCATCTCTTCGTGGTAGTCATTTGATTTCTTCGATTTAAATGCCAACAGTGCGTCTTGTACAAATCCTTTTGCTGTACCTGCATGGCAAATGATTAGGCGCTCACCTTTTCCCATTGGTACTGAGGAAGTGGAATCAGCAGTATCATCAGTCCAGAAACGAGATAGTGTGTGGTTAGCGTTGAGCCATGTTTCATCCGTGAAAACAATATTTGCCCAATCTTGTATTTTCTTTGCCTCTATTAAAAAATCACAACGTGCTATAGCTATATCTGTGCGTTCCATTAATAATTTTCTTTTATTTAACTTTTTATATGAAAAGCCAATTGTGTTCAAAACTTTGACCAAAGAAGATTTTTCACCATGAAATAGACCACTTCTTTTCAAAGAAACAATAAGTTTTCTCAAAGTTGGAATTTCTTTTCTCAAGTAGTAATCATATACATGACGACGAATAGCGTCAGCGTCAAAGTCATCAACAGCTGTCACCTTATGAGCCCGGCGCTTTCTTTTTGGTGTAGATGGTTTGTTTTGCTCCAAGCCGCTCCTGCCGTAGGCATCAGTAGTGATTTTAGTCACAGTTGATAGACTGATCCCCAACGCGGCTGCAACACGGTTTCGGACTTGCGTGATAGGTATAAGAGGTCCGCCATTTTGATTTTCTTGCTCAAAATACTCATGAAGTTTTAACACTAACTGTCTCGATTGTGCTTTCAACACACGTCCTTTCGGCATTTTCACGATCAATTAATATAAGTTTCACAAAAGTTTTTCCGAGGAATAAAGCTACTTAACTCAAGGTGTAACAGATGCGAGAGAACACTCAGCGAACGTAAATGCGTGTGACTATCACGGGCGTTTCGTTGAGAGTGACAGATCACGTCAAAATGGCGGCCGAGCGGAAGGTCTGTTGATGTTGCCAGTTGATGTATAATATATTTTTTATGATTATAATAAATACACACGGATTAACATTTATTTTCAAAAAACTAAGGCAATATTAAATCAAAATGTTGATTTCTATATCTGTTATTAGTTTACGTAGGTTATCATTAATCGAATTACTTAGGTACGTAATTCGATTAATGATAGTAGGTACTATAATCGGAATGGTATCGCATACGAGAATCTTTAGGACATCACTAAATATGTAAATCGTCAATCTGTCAAAAGATGGTTAATATAATGGACAGTGTATAATGAATAGAAAATCGATGTTAAGTCGAAACGATTGAAACGGTACAAACAGCTAGATAGGTGCAGTGACTTCATTAAAAATAAATAGGGTCTTAAAAATAATTTATCTTGTTGTGGATTTCAGTCGAAATTTAAATGAATATAAATTAGAATATCGTATTACGTTGGCATAGCAATATCACCGGGGAATAAGCGACCTCACAACGGCAATTGAAGCCTTACGCTATACAGTTTAACATTGAAATCTTGCGTAATACAATGTATACATGATACAAATGTCGCTTAATATTTCCTGTTAATCAATCATTACTCTCATTTATTTATAATTTTAATATTATTTATGTCAATGTTTATATTTAGTTTCTATTGCTGTTCCTTTTTCAATTCCAAACGGAGCAACGGCTTGAAAGTAAGTTTGGATACTTGTAGGGGAATGACAAAGTCTTGTTTTATCTCGGTAGAAGTTATTCTTTTATTTATATACAAGTATTAAAGCAATATTTGGAATTTAAGTATTAAATTAGGTACCTGACCGGACATTGGCCAGAAAGCCAAACGGCCATTGAACCGCAGATTACGAATAAGACTTATGGATCACGCGCATGCGTTGATTTGGATTCGAAAACGTGTTTTGTGTATGTGATCTTTATTACACGTTTTCATTGCACTCAATATTAAATTTTCGTTTGTTTCCTACAGTGCTAAATGTGGGCTAATATAAAGTCAAACGTTAGTCTAATGTTAACATTTCTACATCACCAAGGAATCGAATCCACAATATTTTAGCTTCTGGATATAAAGCTAGATGTCCACATCTCCTTTAAGATTAAAATTCAAATATCCTTTTTTATAATACCTCAACAGTATGCTAACAATATCTCACTACGAATATAAAGTATGTTAGAATTTACCATTTATGGTAAGGTACTCTATATCAAAATTTGTTGCACGCCAACATCGAAACAGCGTAGTGGGTTTTAGCTACAACCATTTTCTTCTAACGAAGAAGCTCATGCGTAGTGAGATAGTGACTGAGATTTCTAACAATATTTTATACGACATGAAAGCTCGCTAACCACAACGGCAGTTGAATTAAATTAGTTCGAAGTTAGATATTGAAACTGGAACGCAGTAAATTTTCCAGTCAATTATTTTCAATTAAAATAACCTCCGAATCGACAAGTTAAGGCGGAAGAACACTGCGCAAACGCATAAACAAATAAGACTTATTATGTTTAGAAATTTACGGATTCGTATAGGTCTAATAAATTACCAGTCAAGTCTGTAGTCTGGTTGATAAACTACGATTTCGTATTCATCAACTTTAGTTTTAAAATATCCTCAATTATGTCCTACATATTGTTTCAAGTTTCCGGAAAAACTGGATGTTATATCCCATTGTTATTTTTATCTTATATTAATGATAGCCCGGCATATAAGCTTTAGTTGCATCAAGTTTTATTAATATTAAGCCAGCGGATTAGCTGTTAAGACGTAAATAACAGACAGATTTTCAGCTTTTATAATATTAATATGGATCCAAACAATACTACTGAACAAGTAAAAAAACTAAGTTTTTATACCTAATAACTACCCAGACATTGAATGAAGATAAGCATACCTCATTTAAATGTAAATTGAGTAACTATCTACACCTCGCGTATCAGTGAATTGTAAAAAGTTACATCACGTCAACCTTGCTAATACACGAACATCATAATGCGTGAAGTATGTTGATTTGTTATTAAAATGGTATTTGTGCGTTATTAAGGTTATATCGAGGTTACTTACATAAAAACGATGTTATTCAGGTTTCATCTTATCTATGGTTTTACTTTTAACATTACTTAAAATATTTTAAATCGACCTTAAATAAAAATAATTCCTTATAGCGGTTGTATGGTGACCTGTCTTTTTCTGTAGTATTCGTTGTTGTTAATGTTTTTGTATTATATTTTTAAAAAAAAATTTCATTTTTAATTTTTTTATTTTAGACACACACACGGTCGTCCGTCCCCAAAGTAAGTAACTTTATACTTGTGTTATGGGTGACAGACAACTGGTGAATATATACTTATATATTTTTTAAATACATAAATACAAATATACACCCAGGCGCAAAGACCAACAAATTCGTTTATAGAAAATGTTGGCCCTCGCCGGGAATCGAACCCGCGACCCGCGGAGCTGAAGGCAAGGTCACTACCCACTACTCCAACGGGCCAGTCTTAATAAAAAATTAAAATATGAAATTTATTATTTTAAATTATTTTGTTACAATTTTTACTCTTATAGCTTAGAACAATCCTCTTTAAGCTCTTTTCCTATGCAAAACCATCTCCATCTAAACTATACCTTATAGTATTTATGAAGAATTTTGTAGATAATCACTGGTTTTAACTGACAGTATTTATTATTTACCAAAGAGTTTCCGTTTCCAGTTTTCTTTAACGTTTATAGTATATATTTAGTATCAATAAACTTTATAAAATATACGTTGTACATTTAATATTTATAAAAATTAACTTGTATATTATTCCACTTTGCTTTTAAAGGTTTATACCGTGGTTGGTATTTTACAGCAGTGCTCTTTTTTAAACCCATTGTTATTAGTTTCAATCTCTGTCTCCTTAAAACTGA
Source organism: Morpho achilles (assembly GCA_947086495.1). Taxonomy (NCBI): domain Eukaryota; kingdom Metazoa; phylum Arthropoda; class Insecta; order Lepidoptera; family Nymphalidae; genus Morpho; species Morpho achilles. The sequence continues at coordinate 7,307,424 of CAMTZB010000003.1, forward strand.
ACTATTTTGTTCAATTGTCTTTGCATGTAATTGTTGTTTTTCATTATAAGTAGGTTCATTTTTTTAGAATACGTAGTACGTTTGGGGGTGCCAAAGTGGTCGGCCTCCTCGTGGCGCACCCTGGGCAAGCTTAGTCTTGGCGAACGGACCACTGAGGGGTGGCCAATCCAGTTGTCCCTCTGATTAGCAGAGGACAATCTGGACGGGCCGGGGACTTCGGGGGGGTTGGGGTGAAGTCCCTAATGAGCGACGGGTCCAGTTGGGCTTACTCTAAGTCTGGCTGGACATGGTTACGGCCACCGTCGGCGAAACCCGGAAGCCCAGCAATGGGAACGGGGACCTTCGGGTTGCGAGGAAGAAAACCTCTATAAAAAATTACCCGGTGGGGGCGGAAACGCCCACCAAGGCGTTGGGGCCCCTACTTGGGGCGCGATCTCTCCCTGTCGACCATGACATAGCAGACGCGGTGGGCAGGGAGCGATCGTGGGCAGCGATGGCCTCCTTTAGCTCTGCGGAGGGGGGCGGAGGGAGGCGGCGGAGCGGTTCCACGAACTGTTGTTCTGGATCCAATCTGCTGCTGGTGAGTCCAGGTGTTAGTGACTCGCCCAAGCCCATCGTCTGCCGCCCTAACTGGGGACCTTCGGGTGTTCCGAACGGGGTACATCGGACACCTGGCTTACAGGTCCCCGAGGCGGTCGGTGCATCTGGTGCTCCCGATGCACCGGTTAGCGGAGGGGGGTTTCTCTTTCGAGGGGCCCCTACCTGGAGGTGTTTATTCTCTGGGATCAGAGCTGTCGGCGGGATGGGGGCAAAATGTACAATGATACCCTGTCCTTGCCATTGGCAGCGTGGTGGAGCACACAGGTCGTTTTAGTCGGTGCGAGTCCGACATAACCGCCGCCTGTCCCCGTCGGGCGGCGGTACCCATAAGGGGTTTTTTCCTGTATAATAAAAAAAAAAAAAAAAAACGTAGTATGCATTCTTATGAACCATCTTTACCTTCTAAAGGAATTAAATAAAAACACCAGTGAAGAGATAATCTTATCATCAATTTGTAGGTTCTATTATGCCCAATGTATTTTTTACGTAGAATTTGTATCAAAAAGATATTATATATTTCTGTCAAGTATAGTATATATAAGAATGTTACGGTGCATAAGTTTTAAGGTGTATTGGTTAGCAAGTAACACTTACAAATGATGTCACCGGGCGGGGCAACACCTGCAATTAAGTAGGTGAGGTCAATTCTAGGTATAAACTTCAATAGTTCATTATCATTACTGATCCTTTTATGTCCTTTTTACCGTGATTGATTCCGGATGAACAGTTTAATCAAACCCTCAAATGGTAGGTAAGTAGTAATAGATTATCATATCTTATCTACCAAAACTATAATTACTTTAGTTCTATGTAACTCAAATCAACACCAACTTATAGCAAATTTTCAGATAATATTTGATAAAGAAAGAATGTTTGATGAAGAATAGTCAATTACCAATTATTAGTGAATAATTAGCACATTTTCGTAATTTTATAATTAAAGTGTTAAAGATATTCGAAGCTATGTAATTGCTTGCCATATACGAGCACGTAATTTACTTACCGGAATATTAACCCTAATAATTTTTAGTGAGATCGTTTACAACGAATATGGCACTAACATGGCAACTTTTCCGCGTCTTACGAGCGATACAAACTACTTTAATATCGATGCTTATAGAACAATAATTGCATACGCGTTTGCAATTCCTTCACGGTGCTTTGTGTCCCTGTCCTTCGTAGTACAGTAACACGATATTCCTGTTTTGACTAGAGTTGCAGCTGGGCTCATGCGTGATATTTATAATAAACATACCTCCTTTTGAGGATTGTAGAGTAATCAGTATTAAAAATATTTACAGTCTATTACACGATTTTCAAATTGGCATGGTTTTAGCTATCAGTATGTCGTGTGGTATCCGCCTGAGTAGAATAGACCATCCTCATTTCTTACCGAGGTGTCGTAAAAGGCGACTAAAGTAAGTCCACCCGTGCCGTATTCGGCTGAGTGGAATAGACTACTCTCATTATTTACCAAGGTGTAGTAAAATACGATTAAGGTAAGGACGTCAGACAGGCGGCCGGCCATAAACTACGTAGCTAAATCATGTGACAACATGTTTAAAAGATGTTGTGCCGACCCCAGTTAGAGTGGGATAAGGGCAGGTAAGGGTATAATAATGAGGATATATTCATAGCCACTTACGTTGAACTTACTCATTGTTAAAAGAGAGTCCTTATTATGAAATATATATACTCACTGAGTTGATTTTGAAAAATTATTAATTCTTGACAGTTTAATGATAAATATCAAATTGAAAACATTAAATAACATTTGAATATAATTACGGTTTATGTAATTATGTTTTACTTGCTTTTTAGACTGAATTTTTTCTCAAGTGTTTGTTGGTTGTTTAATCTTTTGCATAAATGGGGGTCAGACAATAAACCAAAATCATAGCTGTGTTACTCCGATCCCACACACAGTGTAGATAACCTAATAACGTATCGTAAATATAATTAAATTATCACAAGACTGTAGTATATTCTCAAACGTAGCCTGAATACATGCGAAAATATTACACTGTTAGTCCTGTTTATCTAAGTGAGATAAACTATCATGATTCACTGTTAAATTACACAAACAAGTGTCTTAGTTGAATAAACTAAGACATTTGTTCATGCAAGACGATTCAAATTATCTTTTCAAATGATACGAGTATATAATTATTTCTGTTAGCCGTGTGGTATCCGGCTGAGTAGAATAGACCACGATGCTTAGATGCTTCGGCGTTCGCCGTATGGTGTAAAAGCCGTTAGGGCTAACAGCATTAGTCAGTGTCCCAAAAAAAATGTTTTTTCAAAACACGTCACTTAGAGCCGTAAAGGTATGTACAGGTATGTAAATGATGAATTTTACTTCAATTACATTAACATGCACCATGTAAACTAAGGGGTATAAGGAATTTTATGTTTTCTCATAAATAATTTTAACACCGATACCTACATGAAAAAAAAATTAAGAACCATCAACATTTTTGTGTTAATGTTTATGATTTATTTTTAATGGACTGAAATATAAAACTTTAAATTTTATAGTTATTATTTGTTTTGTAACATTGAAAGAAAAACAACTTTAAAATGATTATATCAATATAGAGATATTTCGTTAATAGCTTTAATAACGGTATAACAACATTAGGAAGTTTTAAGTTGTCATTATTAAAAAAGGAAACCAGAACGTGGGCAAGTTTGTAATTTTAACATTTTAAGCTCATAGTAGTTCAATTTTATTTAATGTTATTTATAATGTAGTTAGGCCATTAACCCTTGGGATTCTCCAATTTATGGTGGGAAATGAAATGGTCAAAAACTACAAACTACACGACAAGCAAAACAGTATTCCAAGGTTTACAAAAAGTTGATATTATCCGACCATTACTTCAATTTTTGCCATTCGATTTTTGGTGCAATACGAGGCTGTGATTAATTGTCACCCTACAAGTAAAACGGTACAGAGAAAAATTGATATGTTTTGGCGCGATAACCTAAAAAATATTTAAGTAACATCCGAATATCTATGTCTGATACGATATAAAAGTCTGTCTGTGTGCCTCTCTGTTACGATTTCAGGGCTATTACGCTAAACCTATATTGGTGACACAACAATCTAAGCTTATATTGACGTACACGAAACCAAAACTGAATTTTTACTTCAGGATTGGGATAACACATCGTACATAATTATGTACGCTGAGGATAAATTGAGGATATTATAACACTAAGGTTGGCACGAACATAAACATGCTGTAATATGTTATAAACATGTTGTAACATGATTAACTACGTATTTTACGACCGGCCGACTGCCTGACATCAACTTACCTTAGTTGCCTTTTGCGACACCTCTGTAGGAAATGGGGGTGATCTGTTCTACTCAGCCGGATACCCGGATACCACATGGCATGACTTGTTTAAACAGTATGCACTTATTTTATTCTACATACTATATTAAAATATAGATCTGAACTATATTGAACAGGTAAACTATTCTTGCTGCGTCATGTGATGCTATTTTAAATTTATAAGACAGCTGAAAAAACACTGAAAGTAAAAGCCGCAAAAGTATGTAAGTACAGAAAACGAAAGTGTAGCCAGAGGAGCGGCACCGACATTGATATGTAATATCAAATGGTCATATAATATTCGTCGCAATATTCAGTTACTGTTGTCACTTATTATGTAATAATTCATTAACCCTTTCAACATTATCATATTTGGATCATTAATATGGCTAAAAAATACTTCAACTGTTCACATTACACAAACAACTCCGTCATTGACGTTACAATATAAAATGATATAAATTCTTGATCCAATTAGTGCTGTTATATGAAATATGGAAATGAAATATAACCTTCTTACATAATATCTAGGTAATTAACAAAATATCGTTATCTCCATTTTTAACACAGATCTTTAGACTGTATTTATAATTATGTTAGTCGGTAATTGTTACGACAATGAGCCTGGTAGTGTAACTTTTTAACATTGCTATTATTATTTTCATTTATTTTTCTTAATCCTAACTTCAAATATTTCTAACTATAAAAAAAAATAAAAAAAACATTTAAAAATATAAAAAAATGTCGTCCGCCGGGAGCGGCAAACATCCCGAGCTGCCGGTGGTAAGAGATCTAAAGTGAGGAGCTTCCTCACAATATGCGCCGCTCCAAGCAATACTGCCTTCTGCATCCGACACTTGATCCAATTATTAAGCGAAGGCCTCTGAAGATGTTGGTCGAGGCTCTTCGCACTCAGACCGTTAACCAACACAACATTTATAAATGAGTCAACATTCCACATGACGGTTATCTCATAAGAAATGTCTAAATATGGTCTAATATGCTATTATTATTAAGGATCAAAATATTATTCATAGTCAAAGTTTTTTATCCTTTGTTCATTCGTGTTCACATTATTTGGGTTCGGCTATTCTCACTCTTTGCGCCAAGATTGCCGATCTTGCCTTGTCAGCTCTGGAAATTGGACTCTCTTGAGTTCTTTTTATATATTACACCACCAAGTCTTTATACTTAAATTCAAATAAAGTTAGCTTTGACAAGTACTTTCGAATCGTCGTATTACAATGAATCTAGTGAAGATGCTATTACCGAGAAGAACTAGCAAGAAACTCGGCAGTCACTCTTTATAAATTTCAGGTAACGAATTGTCAACCATAAAGGTAACTTATATTGACAATGAATGAAAATGTGTTTATTTTAAAATAAGTAAACTAACGCAATTGACGTTGCATAACAAAATTTTTAATAACTAATACTTACTTAATTACTAATAATACTTATTGAAACATGTGTAACAAATTACGATTAGCGATATTTAAAAAAGTTTAATTTTCACTTCTTATAATAATTACTATAAATATCTATGTATTCATTAAGTTTATGATAGCAATGATTTAAAATTAAATATTACTTCTAAAATCAATAATTTCCTAGTTATATGTAATGTAAAGCTAGATGTATATATGATAATGTAATGCAAAGCTTTCCTATTTTATTCTCACGATTTAATTAAATGTAACACCTAAAATTTACACTATTTATCGCTTTTTCTGTCTAATCAAACTATTAATTATCCACTCCTTCACAGAGGACGTAACCATGGGCCGTGTCTTGCAGGTGCTCGACGTCACCTGCGTTGTTTTGAATCAGTCATGCGCATCTAGCGTAAGAGAACGTTGTCCTATGATTACTATAACTACAACATATTGTGACAAGTTCACATATTGAATTGTTACGCTTTGTGTAAGAGGTTATGAGTGAATTATTTTGATATTATAAAGGCTGTATGGTATTATACATTTAGTGCACATTCTATCAAATTAAACCGCTAAATTGTGGTAGTAGATGTGTGCAGTGCTCGTGTATTGTGTTGAGAGTTGAGAATTGTAGTGCATGCGGTTTTACGAATCCTGCATGTGTCAGGTATGAAAACGGATACTCTATATTTTGCATTACATGTATTTTCTATTTGCCTTAGTTATACGGATTATAGCAAAATAATATTATTATTAATTTTATATTACGCAAAGCAAACAACTAATTTTATAGATTACAAAGGTCTTTTCAAAGGTGCTTTCCATTCCTCCAGATCTTGTGCCGGTTCGATCTAGGTACCACTTACAACCTATTTATGAATTCATATTATGTCCACCTAGTGGAACGTCGAACATACTGCAATTTTTTGGTTTATTATTAATTCTTAATTATATCCTGCTATTGACGATTCTTAGGTAAAGAGTTAAATACATTTCTATCGCAGATGGATAAAAATTTGTAACATAAAATACGTCCCGAATAAGCATTCGACATGTGTGTGTGCAGTTCTAAAACCAAGTCTTATTTACGAGTCGGCCAATCTGTTAAAGTATGTTGTAAGATGTGAGAAATAATTCTATAATTGTTATTTGCTTCTGTTTAATAGTTTAATAGATCAACAAAATACATCGAGATTAAAATATTTCTTTAGTGCGTAAAGTGTATTGCTAATATTTGATTATAGTTACCTAATCGCAGTAATCCTTTAAAGGAATTTTATCGAAATCATTACTAATAAGCATTAATCTTTAATACAAAATATGTGTTTATTCGTGTGAAGATTATAGTTTTTATCCTTAAAATATTTGATAGTGATTGGAATATGACCAACTTAACTATTTTCCGTTGCTATTATTTTTAGGTTATAGTACAGGCAGGATCGATCTACACTAGACGTTCCCAAACTTATTTTTTAATAGACCACTTTGTAAATTTACCTGGTTCCGACAGATCCCCTGTAAGTACAGTACTACTATATTCTCAAAAGTTGTCAAAAAATTATACCTATAAGTAGGGATTGTGAACGCCCATAAGTTGTCAAACAACGTAGACCCCCATCGGTTATCCCGAATCACTAGGGGTCCGTCTGGAGCATTTTCGAAACTAATGATGTACTACATTGTAAAATTATAGAATACAAATAATTAGTTATCACCATTGAAGGCTAAATAACGACTGTTTGTTTATTTTATGAATAAAGCTAAGTGTCTGTAAAAAACGCATTCTTTCATCCATAAATCGAGCCTCATCCATGCGACGAATGCGTATTGTCGCTAATATCGATTAGTATTCCCATCGCTCGTCTAACGGAGACTACTCTCGGCACGTGGACCGCATTCCGCGCTAACTGTTCCCTGGTTAGCGTTCCTTTGTAATGTATTGAAATCCTCTAGCTTATTTTACAAAAGCATTGCAAATACATCGCCGACATTTGGAATTAGATTTCTTAACTTCTATGCCTATATATGATTACTAATATTATAAATGCGAAAGTCTGTCTCACTTTTAAGCTTTACGACTTAATTGCTGAGCAATATTCAAGACATTAAATACGACTGAAGTTGATATATCGCTCTAACACATAGCGATAATGCATTTGATTTAAATTTAATTATTAACGACAGTATTTAAAGAGTCGTTTATATTACTTGTATACCTGAATGTTTTTTTTATGTTTAAAATAAAAATAACTGTAGAACCCTAAGCAGTCATTTAAAAATATTACAAGTAACAGGTTTTTTGTTATAACTAAAGTGTCGCGGAATGAGGCTAAAAGGAGGTTAAATGCGTAAAGTATTGAGCATAGATACTGAATATTAACAGGTCAATATTAACAAAACCAGATTGTATCACCACTTTTGTTTATTTTTAGTTTTTACTGTTATTAAAGTGATTTTCAATAAAAGTGTACATACATTCATTCAAAGCCGTGTGTTAGCCGGCTGAGTTGAATAGACTACCCTCATTTCTTACCGAGGTGTCGTAAGATACGATTAAGGTAAGGTGACGTCAGGCAGGCGGCCGGTCATAAAATGCGTAGCCATATCATGTGACATGTTTTTAACATGTTATGCCGACCCCACTTAGATCCCCCTTATTCCACGATAAGGGTAGTAGGAGATGATACATTCATTCATTCATTCTTTTTTTTAGGTTTGTCTAGATTTTATAAGAATGTTTATTCTTCCATTCGGTCATCGTCTATGAAACTTCTAACATCACGGATTTAAACCAGTCAGTATTGAGATTTAATAAATTACAGATGTTACATCCCCATGTGGCAAGAATTACAAAAGCAATTAGTACATACAGGGAACGACATTTTGAACGAAGTAAAAAACATAAATCCCGTCAATTTAATTGATATTGTTTCTCAGTAGCAGACGTCCGTTGATCAGGTTTTAGAGAAAACTTGTACAATTTATTCTATAAATGGGATAATGGCGCAGTACATTTAATCCAAGGGAAAGATTCTTTATTTTGGTATAACGAAAAAAATCATTTTATTTACTTTCTTTCCATGTTAAGAATTCAATAAATCGGAGTGGAATGATCCGTAACTTCCTTTTTTGGTGATACCTTTGCAGAATTGCTATTTGTATAAGGTAAAAATTTTACCCCAGTAACTTATTCGCAGATATAACAAGTGTTAAAATACCCTCAATTGTGTAATTTATGTTTTTTCCTGTTCCCGAGAGAAAAATAGTAATTGTTTATCCTATATGCCGGTTAGCTATAATTGTGACAAATTTTATCGTTATTGGTTCAGTGGATTAGCTGCTAAACTGTAACATAGAGACTCGTATTTATAATATTAGCAAGTATGATTTGTTTAAATTATTTTATTTTGAAACGGTATCGTTTTTACCAATATAAATCACAATTTTAAACTTTCACGATTCAAACTGAACTGATATTCTATAAATATACGGGTCACATCGCTCTAAGATCGAATTACCTTTGTATAAGGTTCCTGTTTCGACCGAGTTGCATCCACCGTGGTCACGAACTGACTGGTCTTCGTTCCCGAGTACTATAGTCATTATTTTGTTCATCTACCCTCACTTGAACCGCCTAATCCACGTAAGGTTTTATTCCTGTTGTTCCTTATACAAGGTTATTCGATTTTGACGCGATTTGACCCATGTGTGTTGTATGTTTATATAATAATAAAGCATAATTTTTATCATAACGTCAAATAATTTTATCAATGAAAATAATACGTACCAGTCTTTATCAATCGCTAGTTAAAGTCAATGTTATGTTCTTGGCCGTCGATTTTCCGATCATAAAAAATAATCACGTCATAAGACTGGATGCCGTTACATGTAATTAATGCAATTAATATAATTGTCACTTGAACCTTTTATAAAACTTATCGGTCAACAGCTTGTCAATGACACCGTTTACGTTACGTGGAAATAGACGTCCGTTAAAACTATGTAGGTAATTCCTGACTAAGATCACTTTAATTTGATCGGTGTATATTGCAATCTTATGTTACAAAAATATATAACAAAGATAATACCAGCTTTGAATAAATAAATAAATAAATAAATATATGGGACACTTACACACACGGTCGTCCGTCCCCAAATTAAGTAACTTAATACTTGTGTTATGGTAGACAGACAACTGGTGAATATATACTTATATATTTTTAAATACATACTTAAATACAAATATACACCCAGGCTCAAAGACCAACAAATTCATTTATAGAAAATGTTTGTCCTCGGCGGGAATCGAACCCGCGACCCGTGGAGCTGAAGGCAGGGTCACTACCCATTGCTCCAATGAGCCAGAATATTTAATAACCAAAAAGGACTTTCATTTAAACGATAGTTATAATAGGTAATGACGCACAAAAAAGACATTAGAATTCAGTATGTAAAATAAGACTAAATGACGATATAATTCTCGAAGAAATTGAGGTCTTTAATTATGTAAAACAAGCTATATCTGCAGCTTCGCTCGCGTGAAAATCAGTATCACATAGTTTTCTCGCGTAAATTCCCACCCCGCGGTATATATAATGTAATGTAATATTATTATAATCCTTCCTCAAGAGTTGCACTACCTTTAAGTAATCAATACTACTTAGAAATTTTACACGTGACAAAAAAATAAGTTTAAGCTTATATGAAAGTTATGGCAAAATTACAGTTGCCCATAAAATTAGGTGCTTGTTACACGTAAATAACCCGGAAAACCAATCAGTACATTGCAATATAAACAGGTTCTCAGACTCATTTAAACAAAAAGCGTGCTGTCGCCCACATACGCCGTGTCACTGACCTATCCCAACGTGATGTGAGAAACAGAATCGACATCTCAGACGTGATGATAAGATCTACGCACGTCAGTAAAAAACTTATATTACTCGCAGATGCTAGAAACTTCGTTAATTTAACGATGCTTAGTGGACATTAACGCCTCGCTTGTGTAAATAGTAAAATTTCAGTATTACTTCATTATATTAAAGATAATAAAAATCTCAAGGATACCAGAAAATTATGTAAATCAGGCATAGTAGTTAAATGTTATAATTAAAACTAGCGGCCTGCCCCTGCTTCGCACGAGGATAAAATATATAGCCCATTTCACTCAGTGAAAAAAATTATTAAAATCGATCCAGTAGTTTGATTTATTCATTACTGCCCGTGGCCCGCAAGCGTTAAATTTTGAGAAAACAATTCCCCTCTCCCTATACTAAAAAGATTTCCTGCTATCTTTGGAATATCTAAATTCATATACTATATATTTACTTGTAAAAATAAATAAGTAAATATGTAGTATATTTTTCCCAATGAATTTTATTTTTACAATTAATTACAGAATGTGTTTATATGCAACATTCACAGTTTCCTTGTCATTAAACAAACTCTTGAAAGAACGACAAATAGCTGCTAAATTCGAAGTACTATAGGGCGAAGCGCGGCCTACTCACGGCATTTTAAATCTGTAATATCTCCGAAAATGTTCACTCAAATTACATGCTGTAAACGGCCATATTGATCAATATTAAATCAACAATTTATTTAAGGTACTTTATTGGATAAGTATTAATGTTGTATTGTATAAAAATTGCTTTGAACATAAGGCATTATTTTTCGTAAAAAGTAAATGACAAAAAATGCTTTTGTGGGTTATCCATAAGAGATAGACATATACTATCGCAGACTTTCGCAGACCTTTATAAGGTGTACAAATACTTAGTACATCATTTTGATAAATCTCGTAGGATTTAGCCTGCGTTTGCAATGTAAGCTGAAAAAATGTAATTTATTTAGAAACCTTAAAAATTACAGTATTTCTCTACTCGGTATTGAATGTTATTATACATATAAACCTTCGTCTTGAATCACTCTATCTGTGAAAAAAACCGCATCAAAAATCTGTTGCGTAGTTTTAAAGATTTAAGCATACATAATATGTAGTAATTGTCTGATTTTTAAAAAAAACCTTGTTCGAAATCTTTTTGTAGAAATTATTGTAGCCAAAGAAGTTAAAGCACAATAGTACTTCATGAAATTCAATTTCGACTGTAATGCTGTCGCGACAGACTGGCGACTGAAACAGACTATCTACGTACTTAGTTTTATTTTTATGTCCATATTGGTTCATATAACAATCTCATATATCTCATATATATTTCAATGCGAATGGATTCTTCTAATGAGAGCATTTTTGCATCAGAATTATCGTACTATCTGTAAGAAATCTCTCCATATAAAAAGATATGACAATTGAAATTAAACGAACGTATATTAACACAAATATACTTTGATATAAATAAGCTTCATTAATCATATTTATGTTTCTATTATCAATTTCCAGGAACCTTTGAAATTGAACAGAAACTTTTAAGGTTTGGGTTTAAGTATTACAGACATGTAATTTGATCGCGTCTCTAAATTGAATGATCTGTTTTGTAAGGAAATATATTTAATTACTAAAATATTAAAAGGGAGATTGAAGTGGATTAAGATTACATAGGTCTATTTCTAGAATATATTTGGAAACTAGAGACTGGTTATTTCATAAGCTTGATTTTATGGCATAATGAAAAAAATAAACACGTGGGTTATATCGACTCTCTGTGGACTCAATGAATGCTAAACGTTACGATACCCTAACACTTACGAGGTCCTATTTATAAATAATTTGTTTGATCAATGTGACACTTCTGTACACTGTCTAATCATCGGTCACATCGGAACTAAATACCACGCGTGGTAAATATTAGTCATCATGTCAGTCTGTCACGTTCATTAGATATTCTTTCGATATTGACGTCTACGTGCAATACTATTTTAATTTGACCTGCAAGATTAATAATTCAGAACGTTATATAATCAAAATATTTCTTAACTCGTTTCTTACGTCTGATATGCTCAGATATGTGTTGGAATAAAAAATAACTCCTTGATGATTAATCACGCATGCAACTAATATAATATGAGCTAACAGTATAGTTTATTTATTTACAGGCGACAAAAACAGTACGTTTTATAATTAGTATTACAATGATGCCCGCCACTTAATGAACTATCGTATTCAAGGCACTTTTTTTTTCAGCATAGAATTCTAGGATTGTGTGACGTACTTTATTGAAATTTAATTAAAAGATTTCAAAGTCAAATACAGATACTAAAGCCTAACAAAGCTTTAGCGTGTAGAGTTCACACTTATATTTTAATATCTGTGCTCACGGCTTTGCCCAGATGGAAATAAGTGTCACAAATATTTATTTCCTGGTATAAACCTGGTAAAACTGTATAGAAGTCCGTTTTGTAGATTTTGTGAATATTTATCACATACAGACGGACAGCTTTTGGGGACTTCTTTGCCTGTCCGTCCGTCATGTTAATTTTATACTTTAGTTTGTAACGTTTTAAGCCACGGATTAAAACTTTATATTCTCACACCGAACACTTCATTTTAATACCCCTTTTATCTCAATCTCAAGAGGTTCGGTCTCGCAACTATCACTAACATTCTATAACGATTGTTACACTCAAATGTTAATTTATTCTTATCTGTGATCTTTTCGTTTCACCAATTAGAGTAGTGTTAAGGATTACATTATTTAGATCTTAATCGTTGTATACAAACTGATAGCTACTTAAACCGAGCGTAAAGTTTGACTTCTATGGATGAGGTTGTAATCAGTAATTGTTGACGGTTAAATCACCTTTACTTTCGACGATTAAATTAACCTAAGTAAATATTCACAAAATGAAGCCGAATGAAGAATGATGTTGGTGCATATTTCTTTGATTTAATGATAAATAAAGTGATGTTACGTATACATATAGGTGACAAAGTATTTTTTCTAAAAATAGCATTAATAATTTAATTTATTTCTTCTAATAAAAACTTCCAAACACTAAAATATAATAAAATTTATTCCTTTGCAACGTAATGTAATTCGTAATTTAAAACATAACGAACTTAAAGAACCTGAAAATGGATCTTATGAAAATAAATATCTGCAATAGAGAGTATTCTTCTTATAAATCAAATGCGCATTTGTTGATTTCATTATATTATATTTGTATTTGATTAACATGCAAGGGTTTAAATTTTTATAATTCTGTAATTATTTTTATTTTTATTTGTTTATAACTTGTATAATGAGCTTTATTATTTAATGAATATAGCTCATTATACAAAACAAAAAAAAAATAAGTTCACTGATTGAAAAGTTTAATAAGGTTTTACAATACAATATCTGCGTGTCTATGGAAATTGAAAAAATCAGCAGTACGTTACGGCGAAACGGCTGCAGTGTCTTTCATCATGTGATTATCTTGAAATTATGCAATAACATCTTTGTGAATACGAGACCAAACAATACGTTTGCACTAAATAAGGAATTATTATTCATGAATGTAAAGGCAAATGAGGAAGATTTGTATGGATCAAGTAAATAGAAACTGCGATTTTTATATAACTAACTTTATTTGAACATGGAAATTGGATAAGATAAGTTGTACGTACTACGTTCCTAAAATGTATAGAACAATAATGAGAATAGAATCTTTTTTCGTTAGACAAATTGGAGTAATAAAAATAAAATTATAATTTAGAAAAATGTACCAAAATTTCGCAAACGCAAACAAATTTTAATGTTGGATTCAGAGGAGAACAAGGAGAAATCATTGATAGGAAACACAGGGTAAATTTTAATATAGGTGACTTGAAGGCTTGCTTTATGTAATTGTATTAGTAGTTGATGATGCACATTGCTTTTGTTTTACTCAAATAATAAGTTGCAGTCTTTATATAAAACTGTTGTGTACACTTACAACTTAAAAACTTTTTCAAAAAAAACCTAGCGTATTCACAGATATTAGTTAATACTTGTGGTTAGCTAGCGACGAAAAGTCATACATTAGTATTCCAATATCAATTGTGCTACATAAATAAAATTGATGTATGAAATAATTTGCCAACTCTCAAGTTGTATATAAGATTTAGTGTTTTAATGTCTATTTTGGCGAATCATGATACAATATTTGAATATATTTTTTATGATTTTATAATTTTAGTGCATTCTTCAGGTTTTAAAAACCAGTGTTTTTTATATAAGAATAAATCGCTAGCGAGTACATTTTATACCACTCGCTAAAATATTGCGTAAATATATAAACCAGCGCACCATAACGGATACTTTCTCAGTCATAACTCGCTGGATAATTATTTGCAAATAGTTTCCGTAATCAGTAACCTTAACGTAACCTTATATTTGGTTCATTTATTTCATTACTCGGAACAAGTATAATATATCTTATTTTACTGTAATATATAGTTTTTAATAAACTAAATAAACTTTATTAATTGGTTTTTGGTTTAAAGTGATACCACATCTTATCGAGATGTCCTAAAGGCGAGTAGTATTCGGCAGACAGCTGGTCGTAAAATACGTAACCAAATCATTAACATGTTTATAACATGTTGTGCCGACCCCTCTTATAGTGGGATAAGGGCAGGAGGATGATGATGATGAATCTTAACAAATATCTTTTTGCATTATAATAAATACGTCCTTTTGTATTGAAAATAATAAATTAAATATATTAAAAAATAAAAATTCACCTATAAATTAGGTTAAACATTTGTTACATTAGTTACGAAATTTTATTTTATAAAGCTTAATTACTGCTTGCTGCTACTGATGCTTATATTTACCATATGTCAACTTTTTAAATTCGTAACTTATTCATTGTCTTTCCATACATTTATTATTATTAATAATGAATAAAAAAAATTAACTATGATCGCAACAGCTCATGTCTCGTGCTGGAAATATTGCGTTAAGTCATCAACCAGCGTAGCATGACGGGCACTTTCTCAGCGAAATCAGTCCGCTTGTTTACGATACGCAAATAGGGTTAATAATCTGATTGACTTAACGTAACGAAATAATTAGAATTTCTTATTATATGTCTTTATCTTTGTGCTCCATCCACAGCAAATAATTATACTGGAAGACGAAGCGAGATATATGAGGCGGAAAACATTACTTTTCTTCTTTATTTCTTTTGCTTTGTTCTAATTAAATGAATAATTCTATATATTTTTTTCTGTGTTCAAATAAATATGAGGCAGTACTCTTCTATTTTTTTTTCCCTTATGGACATGTCTTGGTGTATGTAGATCTCTTACGAAAGAGTTACTAAGCTCTTAAGCTGCTTGAGTTAAGCGATTTTCTGCGGTTCTTAGGATTCGCATGCCTACTTATTAGAGAATTAACTATCAGTAAGTTTTCAGTGCGGGATTCACCATGAGTTTTTAATGCCCATAACTGCTTTAGCTATGCAATTCGTTGGACTATATCGGTGTATCTAGTTCTTCGACGAATCCATGATCTAATATTCTCAGACAGGTTCCTATTGTTCGCCTTATAAGCCTATAAGTCATAGTAGACTCAGTTCTGCTCTTTAGGTATTAAGGTGTTTTGGACAAAGAGAACTGACGTAACAAATAAACTTTAACAACTATATATATATATAACTAAATAACCTAGATTTATGAACTAACTACAACACTCGGGTACTTGTACCCGCGACATTGTTTACGTCAACGAGTGTTTAAATGACCTCAATTATGTATTGCTTTTTCGTCCGTTCCTTAAGGAAAAACAGAAAAATTTCTATGCATATAGTGGTCCAGTATATAACCTTAACTTGTACCAAATTACATTAATATTGGTTCAGTGGCTTACCCGTAAAAGCGTAACGGGCAGGCAAATTTACATTTTTAATATCATTATGGATTTCCATGGATGAAGAGTATCCATAAAATTCTCGAAAAATATGGTTTAGACATGGTCTTTATCATTAATTTTAAATGTTTTTTTATTCAGCGATAAAGAGCATCAAGGAAAGAGGAGTATATCTCTTGTAATCTGATGACCGTCGTAGATTTATCTCAAATACGGATTGACATAACTGGTTTTTTGGACTCATATGTCACGATAATACATTCTTTTTATATAAAAAAGTAAATCTCATACAAAACTCGAAGCCACTGGTATATGAAACGGCAATTAAAGATACGTCTTTATTATACGGCACCGCTACACCGTGGTAAAATGACTTAAGATTACAATCATTCATAATATAATATATAGACATGAATGTGATACTTTGAGATATTTTCCGACATTGCTTATTAAATTTTTATACCTATTTCTTCATTATTTTTATTATTTAAAAAAGTTATAGTTTGATATAAATTACAATGTTAGTTTATTACTTTTTATTATTTGGACTCGTGGACTATGGCTAATAATAAATATGATTGTAATGTCTCTTAGTGATGAATTACGATATTGGTCGACGCCAGTTCACAGACAAAGATGTTACGGACAAGGTGATGAAAAATGTCACTAGCCAGGCCTTGGCAGATAAGTAAGATGAAAGGGCACCTGCGCAAACAAATGATATCGTATATTTACGATCTAACCTTGCTTTAATGTGACACTTAGGTTATTCCAGCGTGTGTTATTCAAATGAATTTTAGCCTTATTACTGTAACGAATATAATATAAACAAAATTATGCGCATTCTAAGTTGCTCTCATTTCAAGAAAACCGGTAAGAATCGTTATTTTAATATGTAAATTGGTCACGACCTAATAAGTGGCCTCTTTTTGATAATGTGTATATCTCACTCGTCAAGCTTTATATTTTTTAATTTGTATTTCAATATTGCCTCATCTAATAAACATGATATACATACATATTTCAATTATTCTGGCCTATCTACAAAGTAATCAGTAACGTAAATAATATACATTCCAAAATAGTATATGTCTATGATGCCGCTTCCGCAGTGCCATCTATAATTTTACCATGAAATAGTTACATTGTATCACACCATAACAATATTTTTTCTCTAATTAATTAAATTTAATGAAAAAATATCATATTGGAAGATTAGTTAGGGCGAATCTTACAGGTCTTTAACGACCAACGAACCAATATTATTTTGAGACCAAAATTTGTGAATTCCTAAACATAATGTGAATCCGTAAACACGGTACGAAAAACTGTACAAATTTAATGTAAGCAAAATCTAAAGCTTTATCTTATGACAATAAGAGCATTATAGAAAAATCTCGTATTGTCAATTATAGACCGCCCACGATGTAGTTATCTGCGCATCTACTCGTACTTGTGGCGCAAGTCATGAAGATAGGATGGTAATAATATACGTTTTAATGAAACTTATTTATTTGGTTGTCTATTTAAATTAGTGAATACCAGTGATAGGTAACTTGAGTTTTTAAAAAAGCCTACATATGAAATCTGTACTTTTCCATGTTCTTAAACGAAAAAAGGAACTGTTCTATCCTATATGTTAACTCAGAGTTTTTGCTGTATTTGTTTTATTAGTAATTCATCAATATTAGTCTAGTGGGTTATTCATGTAAACGTAACAGACAGATTTTCGCATTTTTAATATTAGTATGAATATATTTATAATGAAATAAAATGCAAGAACAAGTGCGACGGATTGTTTTTGCATATAACCATAAACAATTGTTACATCAAAGAGTAAATATTTTACAGTAAGATAAAATAAGAAAAAAAAAGACAATTGATATTTAATCATTTTTATGTCTGAAATAATGCATACGTAACATAACACAAAAAGAATAAGAGAAAAATATTAAAAAAAATATTATACTATTATAAATATTTAGAACTCCATTAACTTGTGCCAAATTAAATTTCTTAATTGAATCAGCGCAAGATCAATTGAACGGTTCAATTGCAGTTTACTGTCAAGAGCTGAATAATGTAATAAATTAAGTAGTATTCAATTATTTTATTTTTAAAAGTGACTAATCCAATGAGGCGACTATTAATGTAATTCATAAACGTATTCAAGCATATATCGCCCTATATAAGAATAAAGTCACATCTCCCATGTATAACCATAAGAAAAGCGACGTTATTCGTCGCATAGGGCGATATACTAAGTTTTATATTATAAATATTATTTTATTATAAATTGTGATATCGAAGATGAGATTAAGATTCCCGTAGTTTTTTATGTGGTCAATTAAAATAGTTTTAAAATAAAAATATGACATACATTGTAGCAGTTCATTATCATAATGTTAATTTTTGAATTTAAACTATCGTGAGTAGTATTCATAGTTAATGTATAGAACCGGCTATACTCACGTCTTATTCTATCGGGTTAGCCCGACTAGTTTCGAACCCAACCGGGGCTCTTATTCATGAGCTCTTTACACGATGTTATCGCATGGTTCTATACATTAACCATAATGTTAATCTCCGCTGTATAGAAAATCATCTATCAACACAGCCAAACTTATGTAATAATATTCTTATTTAATTTATATTTGCTTCATATAAACGGTTGATGTCTGATCACATTTTACAAAGATTAGTTATAGGTACACTACTTTCAAATTATACCAACAAAGTACCTGCGCCAGATTGGAACCATTATCGTTATCTTAAATTGTAAACACTTGTGGTAATAAATCACAACAAAACTTAATCTTCGTTCACTCTTAGTCAAGTGTTAAAATGTACTCTTATTTTTAGGAGCGAACGTTTAATTTAGGCAGTAGTGATTGCTAAGCACGTTAACGCCTATGTTTTTATGAACATCATTCACTCTTCATCAGTTTACTACTTATAGATTTTACTTTATAATTTTGTAATAATCAAGTAGCTTTATAAACGCAACGAACGCTAAGTGTTTGTTGCGTTAAATAAGCTACAACTTGCGTTGTATATGAATAAACCATTAAAAATTATAAAGAGACTTTAATTATTCCTTATTCCAGTGTGGATTGTAATTTTAGTGTCACTTAATTTTAACTTCAAATTAAAATTCTATTCCTCTCTGTACGGTTAATGTATTTTGTAACTCGGACATCCTAAAATACTAACTGAATAATTGATAGGAGAAATAATTAAAAATATAAAGTGAACCTCTTACTAGGATCTTGGCAAAAATGATGGCAAAAATGTCTCTTATCGCATCTTATTACACGACATACAACAGACTACGCGACAAAAGCACAAAGCCGATTGCGATTTTGTCGTGTAGTCTATCTTCTGATGATTCTTCTGTTGCGGGGCGAAACGATTGTTGAGTTTGTGAACGTGTGTAGTGCTTGTGTATTGTGGTGGCTGTGGTATAGGTTTGTGCATGTGTTTTTACGAATCCTGCATGTATTGTGTAAGAAATCTGATAGTCATACATTTAGCATTATATATATTTTCTTTACTTTATCGCGGATTATAGCAAATCAATTTTATTATTACTTTTGTGTCATGGATCTCCGCAAAGTAACGCTTATTATAAATTTGTGATCAGTGCCTAAAAATTTATCTGTTTATAATCTGTTTTTAAAATGTTGATATTTAACTATATCAATTCTAAAAAACGTACTTACAATTACGTTGTTGCTGGAAGTAGGTAATTTGTGTTTTCATTCGGGACTAAATCAATGCTTACCTACCAGTATAATTGACAAAGGTAATGAACATCTAGTGACCTGTGACTTCGTATAGTTATTTTGAATTGTCTTTGCCCGTCTTTGGAGAAGGGATTCTCCAAGATCTAATCTTTCTCTACAAAATTCATCGAATAAACAGAGTTTCTTCATTATTTATGGTATTAGAGTGTATTGGTATGGATTCACAAGGTAGAAAAAGCGAAAACTTGTATATACGTAAGTTAAAAATATTGACTATAATAATATTATTATGATTTCCTTTTTTTATGATTTAATAATCAATGTATTGCGAAGTTATGTCGTCATCATTTGCCGTAGGGTCAGATTATTTAGATGACATCATAATTCTTCAAAGATATGAATTAATCACTGCAATCATGCGATGTTTAAAACGTACTTTGTAAATCTTATGTCATCTTGTTTTCAATATGTTTTACCAATGCTTTTTTATAGTATTAATAACAAGGTTTTAGTGACAGTAATGCTTAATTAAATAGTACCTACACTAGTAGTTTTAACTTTGTTTCAGTACTGTATGAATAACGTAATACTCGTGTAAAATTCTCCTTATTTGTCGTTTAAATTTCCTTTACCAATTATTTCTATTATTTACGAGTATGACTATATTATATTACGAATATATTATCGTTGATAGATTTTTCATTGTCTATAAAATCACAAATCAATTTATTTTCTTTAAACACGGATTACACGAAATTACTGTTATTTCGTATTGCATTGGATCTTCTCTTACGCACCTCCAGAGTAAGGTGACAATGTTGCCCAATATAAAACTTCCGCCTTAATGATAAGACCTCATAAAAACAACAGTAACGGTCGAAATAATGGATAGTACAAAGGGGGCTAATTTAAAACGTAATGGGGCTAGTTGCTTTCAATTGGTCTAATTTTGACTCATTTAGCGGTTGTATAAATCACATTATTCGTCTTGTCAGTTTTAAATTAGTTATGCTGTTCACTATTTTCTACTGGTTGGACTAATATTGAATGATTAAAACCATTAAGCATTAGGTAATCCTTATACCTTAAATCCAAGGCAGCTTTCATTTAAGAATGTTAAAATTTCGCTGGTACCTAATGTAGGAGCTGTTAAATAATAATTATGCGAAATATATTATAACTAGCGACCTGTTCATTCTTGGCAAGGATAGTTGAATGACGGTGAGGGGTGGGGTGCAAGAATAGTATCGTTAAGCGACCCGGTGGTGAGACTCCCCTATTAACGTAAAATAATCCCACTACTCAATGTTTTCTTATATCTCAAAGGCAGCGTTACTTCAACAGTTTCGTATTTCAATCAATCGACACATAACCTTATCAAATTAAATGTTCCTTATAAATCACTCTCTTTATTATTGAAAACCGCATGAAATTCAATAAGTACAAAAGTAATGAGAATATTATTTTGCTATAATCCGCATAATACTTTTGTATTATGGACCTCCGCAAAGTAACGCCTAATTCTATAAATTATTCAATAAGTAGTTTATTTAAGCAGATATGTATTTTGGCTGTCGTAATATGCATACTGCATATAATTTTAATCCATTTTTATTTGTTTTCATGATCATATCATAGTTTGTACATCCGTGACCAGTAATACCTTTGCCCAACAACGGATAAATCGGTCTGAATTTGAATTTTAAAACTACTGCCACTTCCTTCCAAATACGTTATTTTACTATGACAATTATTAGAGTAAATACCGAAAGAGGAAGTTATTAATTTCGATCTATATTAACTAAACGTATTTTTGATACGTGCATAATAAAATGTCATGTGCAATGGTTTTGTACTTATTAATTTATACTAGATTCTCCCGGTAGCTTTCCTGCCTGGACATACGGGGATAAAAAGTAACCTTATTCAATCCCCAAATCCAGAACTGTATTTCATAATAAATCTCTTATCGATCTGTGGCTTTCTTAGGACGTGTAAAAAGAACAAACGGATAAATAATCTCGTTTTTGCTTTACTTAATTGTACTTTTATCGAGGACATTAGCATTTGACTAACCCGTTGGAGCAGTGGGTAGTGACCCTGCCTTCAGCTCCGCGGGTCGCGGGTTCGATTCCCGCCGAGGGCCAACATTTTAAATAAATGAATTTGTTGGTCTATGAGCCTGGGTGTATATTTGCATCTAAGTATGTATTTAAAAAATATATAAGTATATATTCACCAGTTGTCTGTCACCCATAACACAAGTATTGAGTTACTTACTTTGGGGACGGACGACCGTGTGTGTAAGTGTCCCATATATTTATTATTATTTATTTATTATTAGCTGCCTTACTGAAGTGCCTTCGAGCAACGAGTACTATAGATAAATTCAAAATCATAACGACGTTTATCATGGCACTGTTGAGCATGCAACGTTAGAGGATGTTATCTATTCCGATCCTCGTATTTCGCCTCATTGAGATGGGGGTCATTATACGCACTCAGAGAGTGGTAATAAATTCATCACAGTTGTTTCCTGACTATGACATATGTAATCGAGTTTAATAAGTATCATATCATTATTGAAAAATTATAAAATCGTATTCGTATCAATACTGAATCGCATCATATTACAAAATGTGTTTTACTTAATGAGGTTATTATTACTATCATTGATTAGTATATTTATTATTGAATAGTATTCATAAAATGCAAAATAGGTCATAGAAAACTGTCTTTTTAAACGTACTGATCTTTTAAGAATACCCTGGATTTAAGTCTATTTATTTTTAAGTACATAAAGGTTTTGACCAAGATGATATGAAGTAGTTTTTTTTTTTAACTCAGATTATATATAATACATATCACAAGAACCAAAGACGTTTTATCGCGTCATTGAAAGCGCTAACCGTACAAAAAGATTCAGTATTTTTTTTTGTCATTTTTTAATTCAGCATTACAATTACAAAATATAATTAGTAAAATCCGGGAAATCTTTTCTTTTATCCAATCGTCGCAAATTGATAATATCCTTACCGTCTAGATCTTCAGTATCATAGCTAAGTTATGTTTTTTGTCTTTGTTTTTAACAATGTTATAATTTTTTTTGGGCTAACATACATTTAAGTGAGAAACGAACGACTAATACGATTTTTATAAAGGCGACATTCGATTTACATTTGATGACTATTCTTTAAAAAATAATCTTATCATGTGCATTATTTATGTGTTATAGAATGCTTTAAATTTTTAATACAATAAAGTTATATATTCCTAGAAGATACACACATACACACACAGATCACTTCGAGCTACGGTGTGCTACAGAAACTCAAATATACTAATATATCTTAAATGTAAATTAGATAAATTTTAATTTTTATTAAAGATTTCCGCTCTTCCTTTGTAAATAATCCAATCATTGTCGGGTTTATATTATATTAGTTTTATACATCTATCTCTCAGTCTGTGTATACTACGCCTTATCCAACGTACGTAATAACGATGTCGGAAGTGTTTATAAGTTGCGGTCGATTTTGCTATTCTTCATCGTACGACATTAAATCGCTAACATCCTTGGGTTCTTCTTCCTCAGATAGTCAATTATTGAAAATGTTTGTTTCCTATCACGTAGTACTCCATACGTCCATACTACACGTCGGTGCGTTAGAATATTAATATGTGCATAAGAAATACATAACCGTATGAATAGAAATTTATGTTGCGTTATTACCGCGTAGGTACGCATTTTTTTTGCAAATTGCTCACTTTGTGGTTCAAACCAATCTGAATTATCTTTTATCTTTTTTATACATTATATTAGTACAACTTGAGAGATTTTAATATAATTTTGAAGGGGATACTATTGACATATGATTACGCATTGGCGATAATAACGGGTAAAAGGCGTCTCAACTGGAATGTTTAGAGCCTTGATTCTATAATCGAACCCTAAATTGTAAGTGAAATATAATGCATGCATTTTAAATTTATCTCATACATTTTTGCTTACACGAGTTTTATTTTAGCCACTCGACACACCACCTAGACCACCATTTCATTACTTGCATATAGGTATATAATTTATATTTAGTTTGTTTAGTTAATTGTTATTATTCCTTAGTACAGTCAAACTCGGAATGAGTTTGACTGTACTAACGGCAACTACACATCGCCTGAGCTTCTTATTGTCTCACTGGTGGTACTTTTCAGGACGACTTTCCTCAAAGCTAGAGGAACATTTGCGCTCTATTCTTCATATAGAACTCACTAATTGCAAACGCCGCGTTAGGGCTTACAGAATATTGACAAATGAAAATAAATGCTCATATAGTAAGAAAATCAAATTACGGAATGATCAAAGTAAACATTCACACGGTAGTTTTGGCGATTAGCACCGTATTGTGAATTCCGTTAACTGAAATCGTTGGCAACTAGCACTCCCGCTATGATCGTTTATACAAATACGACAGTCCTTCGATTACATAATTAAAAACAATAAAATAATTGATGCTTCTTTAAGTTACATGGGATAACGAATTATAATATATCATTTTATATTATGTAGTAAATAACGTGTAAAAAACACTTATTTTTAATAGTAATTACGTGACAATTTTATGCTTTAATACAATCATTTTAATTTGTGATAATTTCAGGTTAATATTGTTTATACTACACGCAAGGACTGAGAACTTTATTCACTGTAGAATTATGCTAGTAGAAGATTTTTGCAGTAATAAACACAAAAAATTATCCAAAATAGTAAAAATGAGAATAAAAAAAATTAAATTCTATTTAATTCTTTGTTAAATTAAGTGGGATATTGAAAACTGGGTAATGAGCTACAATTTGTGAGAAATATGTGTCAAAACCTACATGGAACAATATACTCGTAGCTACAATCTAGAAGTCTGGAATATTCTAAAGAAATGTCCAATAAATACGACTTACACCAACTGTGTAAGTTATTTATAACAATACCAAAATGTTTCTTATTTTGTACTTATATTAAAATGTCTCTTTTTGAAAAAATGGTGCGGCCATAAAATATAAAAAACGACCCAAAGTGTTCTTCGGCACAATATACGTAAATACTTATGAATTTAAAACACTGGATGTGGAAATATTGCCCGTGGCATGCATAATAGGATATTACCATAAAACATTTTCACGAAACCGTGACAAAAAAAAATAAACATTTTATTAGACCGTGTATATTTAAATAATCTCAATTTTCTCTCATTCAACCTCTCAACCTAATTTTTTTAAATTTTAATTAAACGGGACACATTATCTATTTGATACTCCTAATCCTATAAGCAAAACTGCAGTCTAATTACACGTCCCTTATTGAAAAGCATTTATTGATTCCTTGTCAATGGCCTTGATCTGTTTATGAATGAACGATTCCGCCAATATCATTTGAACGATGACATACATTTCGTAGAATTAACTGTTAGCCGGTTGATTAGTGTCAACTAAAAACAAAAGTTATCACATCAATATAAATAAATTTTGTGATCGATGATATGGAAACAATATTAATAAATTTAAATATATATTTAGGAGCCGTGTGGTATCCGGCTAAATAGAATAGTACCACCCTCATTTCTTACCGAGAATCGTGATCTTCTCAATCACGACACTATTCTCAATTGTTTTTTTTCGTCTTCCGAAAGGTAAAATGGCAATTTTTTGCCCTTTATGTTAGCTTATGTTTAGGTTTCAATCTATCACATTTCACGCATGTGACAAGCGTTTCCACACGCGTATTTGAATCAAATGTTATTGAACCTATGTCATTTACCATTATCTTAATATGAATAACATGTGTACATCTGGGTTACGAGTGTAATTGACTGACACCGTATGCTGAAAAAGATCGAAGACAAGAGTTAACCGCCATTTTCGCAGCCTCTTATGTACGTGACAAGGGTTTCAAATGACATCGGCGAGTTTGAACCGAATAGTTCTCACGGACACTACTACATGCATACAAATTATATTATTTACAACCTAGGTCACGGATTTTGGCCTTTCTGCCAAGTGCCTTAGTAATTTAAAACGGGAAAGTACTGGCGCCTATGAGACTTGCCTGCTTGTATATTACTTTTAAGAACCATTGATTTCTCGTTTTCACAACAACTTATTAGTTTCTTGAAAAATTAAATAGTTCACGTAAACTATTCCATAGTATTTTAAAAAAATGTTTCCATTAAAATTAATATTATATATATTGCCAATTTACTCTAAATAGAATATGTACGAATATTTAATATTAACTACGTCTACATGTTTCATTTAATTGTTATTTATACCTTAAATATTTTTTAAGTTTCGTTACTTAATACAACATACGCACTCTATCGTCAGATATTTATAACATCTGAACTCAAGCCGATATCTCGTTACAGAGCGCATCATATACGTTGTGCTAAGTAGTTCCAACTGACTACAATAGATGGCGCGGTTATGTAATATTTTATATTAAAATTGTTACTCTCATTGCAGGTAAACATTTACTATACTGCAAGTAATACATCTGAAGCAAGTCTTTTTAACAGTATAATAATGTAAGTAAAGCTTAAGACTTATAGGAGAATTGAAGAATTAGATACGTTGTTTAAAAAAATTACTAACGCTATTACAGTTTACAAGGGTGTGTGCCGTAATTGTCACGTATACATCCTTCTGTTATCTGCTTTATCAAGCAAATGAATTTATTTACATACCTTTTTATCAACGAAATTGGTCACTAAAATATTTTTAGCTGCCGGTAGAGAGTAACATTTTTTTTGCGCATCCACACTAATACTATAAATTGACTGGTCCGACGGCGCAGTTGACAGTGAACCGCCGTTCAGCTTCGCGGCTCGAGGGTTCACATTTTTTATAAAAAAATTGTTGGTTATTCGAATATGGGTGTATTTAACAGTCATTATCATCCATAACACAAGTATTAAGCTGCTTACTTTGTACGAAGGACCGTGTGTGTAATTATTCCATATATTTATTATTAAAAAAGTTCAGTCTCTCAGCGGGCGATCGGATAAGCTGTGCTATTATCTTTGTTTGTTCAAATTAGAAACTAGAAGATCTGACGACGAAGTAGGACAACTAAAATTACAATGGTGTCGCTAAGCTGGATTGACAATAGGCGGGGCTGGGTACAAAATACCGATCGGCATTGTGGTCTACAAGGTCTTTGGAAAGCCAAACCCTTACTGGTAGGGCCCTCCCCCAAAAGTTAAAGAAACGGATTCAGGATCTAGCCGGCGCAATCGTATGGCATGAAAATCCCTAAACTTTTATCGAAAACATCTATTAGTTGAAGAGAAAATGAAGAATGCCTTGGTTAAAACGAAAATGAATATATTGCCCAATATCCGAAAAACAAAGCGCATTTCCTACATACATAAGAGATGTAACTTTATTCTTCGGATAGGGCGATATGTGCATCGTACTCCAGAATGCTTTACATGATAAATAGGCCAATACCTATTACTAATCTACTTACATATTGATTAACATTTTAGCATATATATATACAGTTAAAAAGATGTGAAAACAGTTTCTAATTAAGTTAAATTTGACTTTAATAAATTGAAAAAAAAAAATAATAAAGTACGTGATAAAGGTTGTGACGATAAAGATTATGTAAACTGCGTAGTTGCCAAGGATTGATGATAATGTATTGCATAGTCTGTGCCTTATTCGTATTCCGCCATTTTAGGATATGATGTCTTAACAGATTACCGAAGTTAAAATGGCGAAAAACCATTAATATAAATCGATTTTGTTTTAATGTGTATAAATATAACATATAAATAATAAATTGAAAAACTTTGTAGTTTACATTACTGATTTTTAAAGTTCGAAATCACCATTCTTGCAGTAAATTCCTCTTATTCGTAAGCTTTAAAAAAGTAAAAAAGCACACGTATAAAGGCCGAAGGGATCTCTTCCACTCAACCTTTAAGTAACAGAAGGAAATAGACAAGATTTGAAGAGAAAAGAGTTTGTAACTTAAATTACTGAAAGGAAAGAGATTTGCGGATTGATACTGGTAAATTATTCACGGTAAATTGTCTTACAAAATTTACCGTAAATTACAATGTACTTCAGCTTAACAATATTCCTAGCTCTTACCAAAAAACTGATATAACTTTGCTTTAATCCTAAATAAGGCAGATAATTATTTATCGCACATTATAGTCAAAATCAATTATCATTACTTTTGTGCTCTGGTGTTCGGCAAAGTAACAAATATTTCTACAAAACAAAAAACGTGGATTTAATGAAGCAAACCATCGTTGCATGGTTTTTTTATCACATAGGTAGCTAACCAGAGCATCAGAGTACGATTTTTTTTCTGCGTAAAATCGAAACAAAATATGGCAATATTTTATTTCGCGACTAAATTTTGTGAATGATTGCTACAAGTTTGTTTTCACAAATTACGTAATAATGTAAATATGTCGAATAAACTTAAATGATTTGTGTAGATTTAAAGTTTATTATAGAAATCGCCTATAGCCACGTCTTATTTTATGGGGTTAGCCAAACTAGTTTCCGAGCCCATCGGACTTATTCATGAGCTCATTATACGGCGTTATCGCAGCGGGAACTGATGTAGATTTAATAATATTTAAATTCATTCAATCTACGAAAGTTCAACAGTAATAGAAACGTAGACTTCCAGATTTAGCGATACAGATTTAGTGCACGGTGTGTGACAGCTGTTGAGTTTCCCGAAGCTCTTTACGATCCGGCGGAATTTCTGGAATTGGATTGAAATTTCTAAATTTTTTATGAGACAACTGTGGAATACATTAACGTATTTTTGCGTGACCTTTCATTATAGACATAATTGGTTATCAGTCGATACAATAAAATAATAAATGTTTGCAATATTTAATTTCCAAATCTATTTGAGTAGACTTAGTGGACTTTTCTATACAAATTTTTAGAAATTACTAATAGATCATTTTTTTCTTTGTGTGAATAAAAATAAAATGGTACTTAATCGATTCTTAACCAGAAATTAAACGCTTACGCATTCAAGATGCCTTAAGAATATTTAAATTTTATAAAGTAATGCTTGAATTAGCTGAACTTAATTTTACTTGCCTAATGGACTTTCGAATAGCAAGCTAATATAGAATCAAATATATCAGGACTAAATGCCCATAAATTTGCATTGTATCAACCACGTACTTGATTATAATGAAATACTGTAATCGTGCAATAAGTAAGATAATGCATTTATGATTAAACGTGAATCTTATATTTATAATTATAAAGTTCAAATTCGATTGCATTAATCTTAAAGATAAATTAAGTATATAAGTCCTCATTGATGTATGTTAGTACATACAAAAAGATCTTAATAGCCCATTAAGAAAATGCGCGAGCTATCCACGTGAGACTTTATTTGCTATGCGATGTCCAATTCATAGCTTGTTCATGTCATGGCTGTCTAAAGTTATTTCTATATTGGTCGATACGTACCTTGAGCAACTATTTCTTCAGATTCTATATCTAGACTCAGATTACTTTACTAACAAGATCCTACTCGGAAATACTAAAGATAAAAAAGCTCAATCATTATTGGGCTATGATACTACCTTGTTGATATATTATTTTAATATTCTTGTATCAATTTAGCTGCCTAATTTGTTGCAATTTATTTAAATATCCTGGACTTTAATTATATCTATGTCATTAGTTTTCTATATATTTATAAGGTGTATACCGTTTTTAATACTTATTGGTGCGTGAAAGTTTTATTCTACTCGTTATTGAAGTATTGTGGCCTTTTTTAAAGTCGTAATACTCTAACGGAAAAGATAAAATGAAGAGAAGCTAGAAAATTGACATTTATGAATGTGGGCAAGCTATTTGATATTGGATTATTCATTTTTTAATTTGCTCAAGCGAAATAGCTAGTGGAAAACGTATGGTGGTTATTTGATATAAGAAAAAATCATTCACATTTTTAACAGTACAGTTTTGTAATTGGATATTATGATAGCATTATGATTTATTTATTTTTTAATGTACCATAAAAAATGTGTGAAAGAAGTGTACAAAGGACAACATATCCCTATGACATAATGACATAATTATGATGTTAATAATAAGTTCATAAAAGCGAACTGATGTCATTCAGTGGATAGTAGGTGAATTTTTGCGTACAATGACGCTATTGATTCTTTATCACGTCGAATAGGTGACATTGATGTATTCAGTATTCAATGTTGGAGCAAACAGATCAAGGGCTCATTGCGTTTCAATCAAATATTTTATTGTAAACTAGCTATTCGGCTACGCGTTGCTGTGGCTAAGTCTTGTTTTGAATTCCCCTCGAAAAGAACTCAACAGTTAAAACATGTTCTGATCACCACCAAAGTTTACATAATCATTCGCTGGGTCATTCTAAAGATTTTCTCAAAATTTTATCAAAATCGGTCCATCTGTTCAAGCTAATCTAGATTATATATTGTCTACTAAATTACAGTCAGATCCTTTGGCATATTTTAAAGGGATAAAATAAAAATCATCTAAACACCAAACAAAATTTGATATTTTCACATCATACTCGTATTTCATTCATAATTTTAAACAAGATGGTATTTTACAGATATTTATAGTATACAGTAGTGTTTTTCAATGCCTTTGTGATTACTTAAAATTATACGAATTGACTAGACTGCATTAAAAAAACTATGCCTTATATAAATTATATTATATATAGACCTATAAATCATGTGACTGTGAAGTGACCACTAATCAAAGTTGCAGACAATAAAATATTTAAATTTCATATATCTTGTTTTACTTATTTGGCGTTGTGACATCATTGGCATCAAAAGCAATTTCACATGTAAAGCAGACAAGTTAATATCATCAATCAAAGAACTAATTAGGATCGCAACGTGCGTGCTTTGGCGCCATAAAGTTTTATACAGTACGACACGATGGCAACATACACGACAAAATATATCAAGATGTTTTTTATATATTCAAAGCATTAAAATATTGAAACTTCTGTCTAAAAGTAGAGTTGTCACTTTAACTTTTATTATATGTAACTTGTAATACTGAAATAAATGGGAAAGAATTGAAATGAATGTTGATGAAATTTAGTATAAAATTTAGGCTTATAAACCGGGTAAAATAAGGATCAAAATTAGTTTTTCATAATAAATCAGCTAAACATAATAAAATTAGGAAAACACATAATTGAGAAAACTCAGTACATAATTTAAAAAACAGTACAAGATAGCAATGATAACTATAACCGGATATAGGATTTTATTTATAAAAACAACCGCCTTTTCTTACTGGTTCTTCCCGGCAGGTGCAATTTTCTGACCGACGAATGTCTAAATTGATGATTCAAAAGTACTTGTATTTACGTTTATTTTAATAAAAAATATCTTCAAGTTGAAAATTTTCAATTTAAACTTAGAAATTTCATCAAAATGACTTTTTGATTTTCTTTGAAGTTAATTGTTCATAAATAATTGTATATGTAGTGGTAAAAAGCAGTATAAATAACGAATTTTTAAAAGAGTGTAAAACTATATCTCAAACTATACCTAATGTTACATTTGCCACAACAATACTTCAGCTTGCGGCGTAGTTCAAGTACGGTCAAGGCCCGGTGGCAAAGTGAAATGCATACGAATGAGATTACCACCATTGTTAGTTCCGGCAATACTGACCATTGTCCTATATGAATTTTAATTATTATATTTAATTGAACTACAATTAGGCTCAAGTACAGAGCTGTGATAGCCTAGCGGTGAAACCGTGCCACTCTTCGAGAGGTCACGGGTAAAACCCCGGGCAGGTACCATTGAATTTTTCTGTTAAAACTTATATGTCTAAATGATAATGGTAATTTATTACACACTTTTCGGTGAAGGAAAATATCGTGATGCAACCTGCATATCTCTAGAGAATTCTAGGGATATGTGTAACCTACCAGTCCGCATTGGAGTAGCGCGGTTGGTCTTACCTTCAAACCTTCTCTCCAAAAATGGAGAGAGGAGGCCTATGCTCAGCAGTGGGATAGCAACAGACTGTTACTTTACTTACTTTAGGCTCAAGTAAGTTATATAAAACGTATTGCAATCTTTAGAACATCGGAAATTGTTTATAGTTTTACATGTTTTATGTTGAAAATTGTTACCACTCTTTAGTAGTAGTGTGACTGAAAACCTTTTGTTTTGTATGTTCTACTAGATATCAAACTAATATTATGACAAGACATTAGGTTAGAGTACAGAAGCTTCTTCTCTGACTTAAACTTAACTTTTTTAAAGGATTAAGTACTAGTTATTAGTAAAAAAAAACACAATGACTTATTTGAATTTATAACTTTATATTTATTATTTTATTAAAAATTTAATAAAATAATAAATATATTGACTATTAATCAAAAACGAAATATCTTGAAATGTCAAACAGACCTGTCCATAAAGAATAAGAAATCAGCCTCGGCTTAGCCGCATTCCCTAGCTACCAGTTTCTATTGAAATTAGCAATCTTTGTGCCGTTCACGAGGTTTAACGCTTTATGTTTTATATATATGTCTGACTGTGCTTAGATCATGATTTAACAAAAAATCAAATTGTGTATATATATAAATAAAAAAGTTATGGTTCCAACTTTGTATATCGTCTACATGGACTTACCGAGTAACAGAAGTACATACCGAAATAGCAAGATTTCGCTCCACCCTGCCAACTTTGTCTAACTATTGCAGAGAGAAAATACTTTTTATTTATTGATGTATTTACAGATTTTTCATAAATATCCGGGTTAATTAAGTACACGAAAGTAAAAGTGAATATTAATTCTAGTACTGTACTGGAAGTTGAAACCCATTCATTCATTTATTCGAATTTATCGTGGTAAGTAATTTAAAGCGTAGAATAAACTATTGTAAAAACTAGGACAATTTCATTTTGATAGATGTATAATAATAGTTGCTAGGATACTGTTGACTCAAAGTTATGTTTAACTATACTTACAGCAACGGAAAAAGTAACCCTAAGTAAAGTAAGCATTTTACAGCTGCTTGCATTTAAAGTTTGAGGTTATGTTACTGTTGCAGTAGCAACAGCAATTCAACATTCAATTCGACAACCCATTCGATGTCTATTACAGTTTTATAATTTATTGCAACAATATCGTGACAATTCTATTTCTAAATATTATTATTATATTGTAAATTGCTTAATATTTCTAGGTATTCAAAATAATATAGTTCTGTTTTCGCAATGTTGAATGTCAACTTTACGTGTTTCTAACGTAGATAATTGGGCTAAAGAAATGTAAACATGTATGATATTTCAATAATAATTAATGAATTTCATCAACCAAATGTCGAATATCATATTTAATTTCATAGTACAATAATTTACTCTCACATGTAGGTTAGCAATAGCAGGTCCATATTAATATATAATGACAATAGCTGGGGTGCCAAAGTGGTCGGCCTCCTCGTGGCGCACCCTGGGCAAGCTTAGTCTTGGCGAACGGACCACTGAGGGGTGGCCAATCCAGTTGTCCCTCTGATTAGCAGAGGGCAATCTGGACGGGCCGGGGACTTCGGGGGGGTTGGGGTGAAGTCCCTAATGAGCGACGGGTCCAGTTGGGCTTACTCTAAGTCTGGATGGACATGGTTACGGCCACCGTCGGCGAAACCCGGAAGCCCAGCAATGGGAACGGGGACCTTCGGGTTGCGAGGAAGAAAACCTCTATAAAAAATTACCCGGTGGGGGCGGAAACGCCCACCAAGGCGTTGGGGCCCCTACTTGGGGCGCGATCTCTCCCTGTCGACCGTGACATAGCAAACACGGTGGGCAGGGAGCGATCGTGGGCAGCGATGGCCTCCTTTAGCTCTGCGGAGGGGGGCGGAGGGAGGCGGCGGAGCGGTTCCACGAACTGTTGTTCTGGATCCAATCTGCTGCTGGTGAGTCCAGGTGTTAGTGACTCGCCCAAGCCCATCGTCTGCCGCCCTAACTGGGGACCTTCGGGTGTTCCGAACGGGGTACATCGGACACCTGGCTTACAGGTCCCCGAGGCGGTCGGTGCATCTGGTGCTCCCGATGCACCGGTTAGCGGAGGGGGGTTTCTCTTTCGAGGGGCCCCTACCTGGAGGTGTTTATTCTCTGGGATCAGAGCTGTCGGCGGGATGGGGGCAAAATGTACAATGATACCCTGTCCTTGCCATTGGCAGCGTGGTGGAGCACACAGGTCGTTTTAGTCGGTGCGAGTCCGACATAACCGCCGCCTGTCCCCGTCGGGCGGCGGTACCCATAAGGGGTTTTTTCCTGTATAATAAAAAAAAAAAAAAAAAATAATGACAATAGCTCGAATAACTGGCGGTATAATGTCGTTAACCGATGTCAAGAAACCACAAATCAATTGCAGTTCCACTTAATCATAGTACTTATCATAAATTTTCGTCCAACTTCTCTTAATCAATGTTCATTGAAACGCTGTTATATTGAACATGTTGAACACATTACCTCTTTACTACAGTGATTTTCATTAAAATCAATCGGAATGTGTATCGTTCAAAGAACTCACTATTAATTCTTGTATCAGAAATGAACTTTCGAAAAGAAAGAACTTAAAATTCTTAACATAATACTAAATTCTGGTTTCCGTTTTAATTGTTACATTCTATAGCTAAATGTGTATATTTATGCTTAAGAAACTAAGCGTAATTGTATAAGCGATACCAACTTAAAATAGATACTGTATTTTTATAACGCTTACATAATATCTGTTACAACCGCTGCAATATTCATTGTTGTTAGATTGTGGAAGGTACATGTTCTATTATACTCTAAAAGTTATAGGCGAGTATAAAATTGAAAAAAACAAAATTACTACCTACTCAAAAAAAATTCTTGTATCCACTCTATCAACAGCACCAAAGGTTTCAACGATGACATCAGAGAGTGAAACCTACGTACTTATTTGGTAATGTCGTCGCCTCCGCTACGCCTACACGGTGATTATTATTACCACGCCAATTTATTAAAGGGTGCCATTACAAGGATAGTCATCGCTAAAACCTTTTGCTAAAGAAACTCACTGAGTCTTGCAAATATAAGTAAGCGCTAATATAATGTACTGGCAAACGCTAAAGGCTCCGCTAGCGTGGAAAGATTAAAACCGTAATTAATATAGTATTTTGATAACCATAAGAATGATTAAAGTGTGTTAACTTCAAAAGCTAGACATATGCTGTCGCGGACTTTTATTTAGAACTTTTAGAAGAGAAAAATTTTGTAATACATAATTTTTGAATAACTTTCATCGTTTATTTAACGTACGCAAGGAAAGCTTTAATTTTTGCCGTTTTCGTAATATTTTTTATTGCTACTTCTCTCCTATTCGTCTTAGTGTGATGTTACATAGTCTATAGCCTTCCTCGATAAATGGACTATCTTACACTCAAATATTTTTTTAAATCGGTCCAGTAGTTCCTGAGAGTAGCGCGTTCAAACAATAAAAGAAACAAACAAAATCTTCAGCTTTATATATTACTAAAGTATACAATAGCTAAGGAAAATTTTATTGTCCTATAATTATATTGGACATTGTGTTTTAAGTTTAAAACTCTTATGACATTGAAAGCGCAGAAACCTCGTAAAATATTTTTTGATTTTAATTGATATTTATATACGATTTCAGAATTCTTATTATGTCTATATTCGTAAATTACTAGTTTTTATTGGAGCCAGGTATTTTAAACCTCATTATAACGTTCTACAAGTTTCATTCCGAGAATCATAAGCGCGTCGCTGCGAATATAAAAATACAACGAAAAGAATTGGTGAAAATAATATCCATAGTAATATGCGAAAGTCTATTTGTGTGTTTGTTACGCCTTCAAGGCTAAGTCGGTGGAGAAAAATTGATAAAAATTTGACACAATTGTAGCTTATATACCTCGATAACATTATTAATATTAAATAAAATCCTGTTTTTCCTTAGATTACAGCATAAAAGGGAATGTTGCTTAGTTAGGGTTTTTATTAGAAAACTGTCGTATAGTTATCAGAAAATTCAAACATTAATATACACAATTACATTGTGCGCAGACTATTTGTGTAATATTTATTTGGATTAGGTTAGCTGCCTGAAGTTATTGCAATTCATAGTACCGCAACGTATCTATCTACTATATTTGTCTCTCTCTATTTCGATCTTGCGATTTATTTATCCTTTATGTTAATTTAAACGAAAAGGTTTTAAAATAAAAATTGAAAAGGTTTAAAAATAAAAAAGTAAAAATTTATTATAATTAAAACGATCTATACGCTGAACTTAATTTACTTGCGAATTATTACGAGGCCCTCAAGGTCAATGTATTAAATCAATGAGAGTGAAATAAGACCAAGTAACTAAATCTAACTAACGACTGATAACTAAGTGATACGTATAACTTGAAGAAGATAGTGACTGCCTTAAGGCCTATTACTCAAATATTACTAAGACTGAATCTATTAATAAGCATTTTTCTTAATACCAATGACATAGCAGCAGGTTCCTATAAGCTCCATAAATAGTGCGTCCGTCGATTAGTCTTACTCATAAAGCCGCGATTTTATCGTAAATTGCAAATAGCATAGGATTAACTATGCTTAAAAATTCCATATCAAAGGATACTAAAGATGAACTTCGCAGAGATGTTATTAATAATGTTCTCTTCTAAGCTGTTTTTAATCATATTTATTATTTCTGGTTGTGTTCATGTCATTATTTATAAAGCCTTTATAGCCATGTTTATTAATAATATAAATGACTTAATAATACATACATAATGTATACGATACAAATACATAATACAATAATAATAAATAATTCTCATTTGTTTTCATTTTTCATGCAATTCGGATGTGTCCATTATACTATATACACATTATACTATTCCTACAAATACTATACTCTACTTAAAGACTCATTACAACCACTAGGGATATTGGCTTCTTTTTTTGGTAATTGTGATATCTATATTATTTATTTTTATTTCACTTTAAGTGTCAGATGTTATATTATTTTTTTGTCTTTGTATTAATATTAAGTGGTTGCAAAGGATATCCCACATGATATTTCTTGCTTTTTTTCTTTCTATGAACCAAAATAAGTTACATCATATAGTATATATTATAATATAACAATATAACTAACTTTGTAAAGCTACATTTATAAACTCTCTATAACCATATAAGGTTTTTATTAGTGGGCAGTACTTATCTTAATTTTATTATACGACCGGAGGATGGTAATAAATGCTAAGTTTTGCAATACACCTTACTTTCGTGTAATTTATTGTATATATTTTTAATGTGGATATATGCGTTCGTAAAACTTAAAGTGCATAATATATAGGCAAATATAAATATCAATTAAGCACATAAGTTTTGTAGAAGTAAGAGTAGTTAAAAAATAGAACTGTTTCCGTTGGGTTAGGTTGGGAAGGAAAGTAGGTTATAAAATTTACGTGATGTGACAATTGGAAAATAAACTAGTTTTTGAAGATTGTTAACACTATAATATAATTATAATAATATCTATCTACAGTAACATTCGGGTATTACTTAATCATTTTAATTACGGATAATTTGAAGTAATATCCATTGGTAAATTTTATAGCGAATCGATTCACCCCCATATTAAAGTAGGCGTTGTGACTACATCAAAGTTTTCATTCAAAATATTATATACCTTATACATCTCTTTGAATAAGATGCAAATTTATATTAAAAAAGGATTATTCAACTGATTTTAACCTGTGAGTCGCATATTATATTCCCTTGTTTCCGAAATGAATATTAATAATACTCGTAGGTCAACTAGATCGTAAATTTAAGAGCACATATAATTTATAGGTTTGATGATTAATACATCTCATGGGTGGAAAAAAATATATTCAACGATAAAAACAACTGACAGTCATATTATTTATGACTAATCTATTAAAAATAATGAAGATTGTGTTATTCTACAATTTCCGTTTAAATAATTATGATGATTGTGAAAAATCCCACAATATTATTAATATAAATATCGGATAAATTAAATTTAACAATAACAATAAAAAATTACGATGTAAACACAAATTTTGGTTTACAAAAGGATGTGAAAAGATGCGTTAAAAATTCTAATCTACAAATTCCAATTTACAAAAGCCTTAACGAATAAAAATAGTATTAACGAATACAATTTGTATTTAGTTTGAAAGGAATTAAAACAAATGACGATGTCCATATCAGCTGACATGCAATCGACTTTAAATAAAGAATGTAATCATTTTTTTATTTACTAATGTTTTATTTATATCTTTACAGCAAAAATTACATTATTTTCTTATCGATGACACAATAATTGTAAATCAACGAAAACGGCTTAAATTTAACCTTGGATGGTGCCAATAAGGTTCCTTGTTTTCGATAACGGCTCATTAAGTACCAGCCACTATTTCTGTGCGGCGTTAGATCACTGCATATCGCCTACGATCAAGCCTACGCGATTGCTGTTTATAGTGATATGGTGTGTTGACTACATTCCTGTGTCAACAATTGTTGTCAACTTGGAGCATGAATGGTGCCTAGTACGGAAATGGTAGATCTGATAGTTTTGATGCCCAAGTTCTAATAAAGTTGAAGATATCAGCGGTTGACTTTTGCGGTGCTGATACAATACTATAATCATGTCTGCATATGCATATCACTGCGAATGGGAAACGATATTTTACTTATCATCAAACTGGAATATTGGTACTTCACTGCTTTATATTCAGTTACATTTTATTAGCGATTATCTTTTTTATTTATCAAAATGTATAAGTTATTTTACAGATTTTTTTACTGACACAATTTTTCGCTTAGAAAAAATTAGATTATTATTTATAAAAGATCATCGCAAGACTGCGTTACAAAAATTATAATACAGCACAAGTAGTCTTCAGTCGTGACTTCCGACAGATAAGCTAACGTTAAATAACTTTGTTATTTATTAAACGTTGTTTTACGATGTCGTGTTGAAGCAGTTAAAGGTAGAGCTAAGTACCGTACCACATTCAGTTTAGTGTGTCACTCAGCATAATCAGACAATTTTCATCACAAATACGTAAGTAATAACACAATTACGCTTTAAAAAGAACATTTAAAATAATGTTTCCATGTTTTGGGTTTTTTGGTTATTGGCAATGCGGGACACAATTTGAAACTTTGAAAGCTACTTGTGGGTGGTATTCGTCAAATATCTGAGTAAGTATATGCTTTGGTGAAATAAATTTTATGAGGAAAGTAATGTATTCATTAGGCATATAGGTAATTTTTTGGAGTATGTAGTATATTCACTGAAACATATACTTTATAGGGGTCTTAGCTCCATATGCCTTCTTCTCCGATCAAAACCTAAAGCCTCCGCCTATCAGTTGAATAGGTTTTTAAATTACGTTAAATCTTTACACCTCTTTGTAAAATGTATACATTTTGA
The DNA here is from genome assembly GCA_947086495.1 of Morpho achilles. Lineage (NCBI taxonomy): Eukaryota > Metazoa > Arthropoda > Insecta > Lepidoptera > Nymphalidae > Morpho > Morpho achilles. The sequence goes on from CAMTZB010000003.1 coordinate 7,346,882, forward strand.
AAACAATAAGCTATGGTACATCAAACTTACTGTTTACAACCTGCAGGAAATGACCGATACCTATTTTAGTTGTTTCCGCAGTACCATTTCCTGAGTTATAAACCTTACCGTGGCTCACGATAATTTTAACCTTACGTCTTTATACATAGGAGTAACGGCATTTGTTGCAATAAATTGAAAGTTTCTAGCAAGTCGTAAGTTCGCAAGGCAGCTTTTATGGGAATTGCAGCTAGATATCTGTACGTTGTATATACATATACTCGTTATAGCAACACCTTTCTATAGTATGGAACGGAAATTAAATTATGTTTTCCAGTTGCAAACATGTCTTTCAGCACTTTTTTTTTTTAATAATGAGATATTTCCGTCCTGCCCATTATCATGGAAAACAAAGACTAAGTCTAATGACATTTTTAATAAAAACATATGCTACTTTGGACGAAAACATATATTATTTATATTTCAATTTCTTTTTTTAACAATTTTACGATAACTCTTGAATTTTATACTCTACTAATCACTTCATCTACATCAGCCCAGTATTTCAGTTTAAAATAATTTTTACATATATTTTTCAAATTCTATTCCGCAATGTTATCCAGGAAGTCTTAAATGTTTGCATATTTATAAACACTACCTAATGGGCGTGCACCTTAAGTTCTTTTCCGTTTCCTCAACACAAAACTCATTACTGTTGTTGGGCCATTCACCTGATATAAGGCAGTCTGATAAGACAAAGGCGGCACTTTGATCAAACAATAGATAAATATTGTCTGGTTGATTATAGTTTAAGAGTTAACGTTACTATATATTTAATAAGCGCAGAAATCAAATTTAAGATTATTTTACGTTCCTTGTTCTTTGAAAGTTTGAACATTAATAGATTTGCGAACTTTCTTATAATCCATCACAAAACCATAATTTATAAATGCAATGCATATTAAGATGTCGGGGAAAGAAGTAATTGTCGTGTCTATTGTAAAACAAATTGACCTTTTTGTAAAAATACCTGGTAGACATCTCGAGACGAATAAATCTCAGACACGTGTAATTTTGTAGGCCCGTGTCTAAAAGAGGCAGATTGATACTAGTCAGCATTTTTAGAATCTTAAAGTCCAAACATTTTTTTTTTGCACTCTTTGCAACAAAATCTCCCCACTTTTGAGAAGTACTTCAACAGTTTGCGATGGGATAACATTTCTATAACCTATAAAATATACGATAATGTTTCCATTACCATATTTTTATTGAAATCACGATTGCTTTACATTGATTGCTATACATAAAAATAACCAAAGTGATAATGTATGAACGCGCTCTCGATTCAAAATTTATGGTCGCCATCTCTCTTTGTGAACGTGGATATTTTGTTATTAGCCTATTTATTTATCGATTAGGACTCATCTATACGTCGAAAACTGGCAAGGCAAAATAATATCTTGTTAGTTTTTGTTGATATATTGTTTCGTTATTAAGTCTGTGTATGAAAAGAAGTGAGAGTCGTTATTAAACTTTGTGTGTTCACATATAGTGTAATGTTGTATACAATCAAAACACCTGCTGGATTATTTGGTGTCCTCACTGATGTAATACGGTTCTTGAAACGACTACATTTACTAACTTATAACCAGACATCCGTTCAATAAAATTTCTAATAACCAATTTCACAAAAGCTTTATTTTAGAATGACTTTAGTTTATTAAACGCCCTGCTAAAAAAATACCGGTTATTGAGGTCAGATGAATACAAACATACATTATAATGATTAGTCACTAATATGTAGAGGACAGATGATGAGTATTCACCAATACTTAGATATTTTTTTAATGCTTATTTTACAATGTTTTTTCTAAGTTGTGTACTTTTTCTGGTCGATTAAAATCTAGGTACCTACAGAGACATCTACAGAATAAATCTTTTGTAGACAAGCAAGCTAAAATAAAACATGGTCATACTTCATAATCCACAATTTTCACTTTTTGAAATGGATTTATCGGGATCAGTATATACTCAAAAAATTTTTTATATATTTTTATGATATTTTATAGTGCTTAAAAAAATGTTTAAAATACTTTAGTAATATTTTATGAATTAGAATAGCATGAGCTATAATGTCTTAGATTGTTATATAAAGACACCACACATAAAAGGCATTAAGATTTTAACCATTTATCAAAAGTGTAAATTTTGTTAAAAAAATAAGTTAAAAGATAAAAGTGATAAGTTTTTGATGGGATATTTTTTAGTATTTATTTTAAATTTAAATGGTACGCTAATGTGTTATTGTATGCATCTTTTTTGTGTATGCATATTTAATTGGCACTTCCCGTGCCCGGCGTGACGCAATTGTGCGGATGCAATATAAATCCTTTTATAGTTTTCTAGAATACAAATCGTCTCTTTGATTTACCGGTTAAGTTATCATTTTCAAGTCATCACATTTAAGGTGTAAATAACGGTTTTTACTTTTGATTTTACGGTTGTACAGCTTTCTTAAGTTATAAACGTCTTTTAAAATTAACTTGACGAAATAAAATATATTAATAGTTATATGATAAGATTTCTGTCGCCGTGTGGTATCCGGCTGAATAGACCACCCTCTTTCTTATCGAGGTGTCGTAAAATACGACTACGCAGCCAAATCATGTGACAGCATGTTTATAACATGTTGTGTAGACTCCACTTAGAGTGGGATAAGGGCAGGAGGATGATTAGGATAAGATTTCTGATTACAATTTAATAAATAGTTGTTTAAAACATTTAAGAGAGTTCCCATTTTAGGGAAGAGAAAACAAGTAATATTTGCAGAACATTTTACAAATCTGACACGATCTAATATAAATTACGGATTAACATAACAAGAATCTAAGTATGGGTCTCTTTGAGTCTTGGTGGTATTTATTAACTAATGAATAATAAGACTATATTTTTTAGTTTTTAGTAAGTATATATAATAACTTAAAATTAGAAAAAAATATTTTAAGTTTCCTGCTTTCGTGTAGGAAAAGATGTATTAACATGTATCTCATTCTAGATATTATTGTACAAAAGTAATGAAAATATTATTTTGCTATTATAATATGAAAATATTACTTTTATATTATTGACCTTCGCAAAGTAACGCCTAATTCTATAAACTATTTAGAAATAATTGTTTGATATTATTTACCGATCTACAAATAAATCAGCTGAAATGTGTATAAGAATTATATGTCACTTGTTTGTTACTTGCAGGCATACCTGTTTTCCATTTTTCGTCCCATATCTGTCATTGCAACACTGACTAAGCTAGTAATCACCATAGTGACTAAGACGCGTAGGCCGTGTTAATTATTCTAACCATTAATCCTTGATTTTCGTAACGTTACAGAAAACATGCTTTGTCATATACAATTTCTGCAGCAATATGTCCAAATATTATTTTGAACACATCTAGTTTTCCTCATCCTCCTGCCCTTATGCCACTCTAAATGGGGTCGGCAAAACATGATACAAACATGTTCTCATATGATTTGGCTATGTATTATACGACCGGCCTGACGTCAACCTACCTTAGCCGTATTTTACGACTCCTCGGTAAGAAAGAGGGTGGTCTATTTTACTCAACCGGATACCACACAGTGGGTCAACTTTAGTCACTTTTTACGACACCTCGGTAAGAAATGAGGTTGGTCTCTTCTACTCAGCCGGATACCACACGGCGGGTCGACTTACCTTAGTCGCCTTTTACGACACCTCGGTAAGAAATGTTTGAACACATCTAGTTTTATAGTTAAAAAAATTGTTACTGAATAATGCATTCCTGAACTTCATAACAAGTTGCGAAACCGTAACTGGAAGCAGTGATAAGGTTATTTTTTCTTAAAGTTGGTAGTTTTTCTTAGTACGCTCAGTCTTATATCGACACAAGACCTTTTCTGGTCTAAGCTATGTTTGTAGGAAGATAAACATGAATAATCAGTAAGGCTGCAATGCCGGCGCATAAATTTTTACTGGTCTAAGCTACCTACTAAGCTAAGTCTTAACGCGTAATGAATTTAAATGACGCGAAAAACTCGCTCTTGTTGAGCCAAGAAAATATATTTTGTCATCAGAATATAAACCACTAGTGGTACCCGCGACCTTATCTGCATCAACTTTAGTGTGAAGTACACTCAAATGTTTTTTCCTGTTCCCTGATAGGAAAACAGTATTTTCAATGCTTATTATTTATTTGGTAAATAAGCCAATATTTCATCAATATCGCTACAGTGAATGAGCCGTTAAAGCATTACAGACAAATTAGTACGCATGTCCTTAATGTTTTTTTTTGCATTTGAAGTCTCTAAGGCTACTTCACTGACTATATGTCATACACATTAAAAATGAAATAAACAAACTCAATGTAAAAGTATATCAGATTTTTATCTTGTATCTTTACCGTTGGGTTTTGAATCAGTTGTTGGTTTATTATTAAGATGTGCATTTATTTATCCCTCTTTTATACTCAAAACTTAAATTTACCCGAGATGAACATAATAAGTTATGCATTGTTTCTTTCCATCATTACACAGTAAGTTACACTACCCATAACATTCAGTAGATAATTTATGTAACAGAGCTTAAAATCACCATATACAACAATTTCATTGAATTTATAATACGGGGTCGCGTAGTTATGCCATATCCAGTAGTGCAAGGGAATAGCCCATATAAGCTGAGTATTCAATAATTACTATATTATTACAAAATGTTTATAGTAGGTTAACTGGTACGTTTAGTAAGTAGTATACAGCATGTCCTTAGAATTTCCATAAAAGATAGTTTGTGATTAGTAGTAGTCTTTCTTGTTTATTTAGATAATTGATGGAAGTTGGTGGAAATTAATAGTAGTGCATTAGTTAATTTATCGCCTAAATGTTGACCTTCAATGCTCCCTAGGGGCATGACAGATCTACACTGAGGCATTATCTGCGGTTTTAATAATGATGAGCTGAGAGCGTATTTTCTTCTTAACTTTACTTTTCCAGATAATCGAATCGAAACTTAATAATGATGTTATGAATTATGGCTGATAATATTCTGACTAACCTACCATAAATAAATCGTTTTCTTTGAAATTCAATGACATCATCTCATGGTCATAGACCACATGGTTCTAAGAAGAGGAAAATAACTTTGTGCTTGACCCACTTTTACATCATTCCAGGATTACACTGTCAAGGAAAAGGAGCGCTATTTACCTAATGACCTTTGCTGTTATCTTGAGTAATAACAATGCGTTTACGAGAAAATTCTGACATCATAATTAAATATCTGGGTGACCGAGCTTCGCTCGGTAATTTTTTGCAAAAAAAAAAACTTAAAAAAAAGAAAAAACAATTATTTAGTTGGGGATCGATCCCTGGCATTCACATTTCTCGAGGCTGCCCGTTAGCCGAATAAGCTACGTCGACTTGACAGCTATCGGCGAAAATTCAATTCAATATAAATGTTAGTGTTTTTAATGCCCAAAAACAGGGATAAAACAATATTTTTTTACATAAAACCTAGCTAGAACAATTTTTCTCCCCCAAAACCTCCTACATGCTGAATTTCAGGAAAATCGTTGGAGCCGTTTTCGAGATTCAGAAAATATATATATATACAAGATTAACTCATTTAAATATAAAGATTTTAAAATTTAGTATTAAAATTTTATATTCAAACATTTGTATCTTTTCCACAAAATACAAGCATGTTTAAAATTTTACAAATATATTTATAATTAATATAAATATAAGGTATGATATGAAATAGCGCCAATTTTCTATTTTGAAAGATACCAAATTTCAAGTTTGGTTCTTGTTTTATGTTAAAGAAGATCTATTTGCAGTTTTCGTAATTTGCAATTGCATTTTTGTTAGGAGTACAGGATCTTGGGTGGAATAGTCCGGAATAGGAGCTGATCACCCGTCTCGCACCGACAGGCGTCCCCGAAATTAGATAGATAGATAGGAGTACAGGAACTATATATTATTTAGATATATTTAGTTCTTAAAATGAATACATAACTTTTTGTAAAGAATAAAGTGACATTTGCAGCTTAAGCTTAAAAAAAACTATTATTCCGACACTAAGTGCCTCCTTCATAACTTCCCCTTTGCGTTGAACACAACCCGAGAACAATAATACAGTAATTAAGGGGTGTAACAAAATGGACGTCGTTAGGAAAACTTAGTGAAAACTATACCGATTATACCCCTTTATATAAAACATACATGTTTTCACACGCCTTTTTGAAATTAAAAAAGGGACTTAGACTTGTCATTTAAAAAAATTTCGATATAGATATTGATACACTTTTATAACTCTCATCAGTTTTATTACTTTATTATTTTATATTATTTTTATTATATTATTGACTCTGTGGACTACTTAATTTTAATACCTCGAGTAAATTAGACGCTTAAATTGAAAAAATAACAATGAATGTGATATTGTATTTTATTTATATTTGTGACAAAAATATTATAAAAATTTCTCTCTTTTCTTTTCATAAAACTCTTTTCATATTATTCACTCAACTTTTAACTTTTATATTTTCAAGACTAAATATAGAATTCCAAAATTAACAAGATCTTCTCGATCTACATTAATAAGTTTATTTTTTAATTTTTATTTAATTAAATTTATTTTTATATAGTTATAAACTATATAAATATACTCATCGCTAATAACGTAGCAAAAGTTTCTTAGTTTATGGTAGACTTAATTATAGATATTTTTCACTTAAAATACGACTAATTATCTGTATTTACTAAGGAGGTGTTAGTTTTAAATCCTAACGATCGTACCGTGATTGAAACTCCATCTTAATTAAGAATATTATTTTCATATTAAGATAACAACAAGTCTGATGATATATATGATTGCTCATAAAAATTTATATAACTTTCAGCATACTATTATAAATATGCTTTCTTTTAATTAAATAACGCAGTTCTAGATCTGTAGCCTATTTAACTGATGACACGCTTACGAAATACAGATCTAGAATTGTGTAATTTCATTTTTTCTTCCAAGAATGTCATAACAAAAATTCACAGCTAGCTCCGACGGCAGTTATGTTTGTTTTGACGTCACGTAATAGTTTTATTATTCCATTTGCAATTTTTGTAATATATTTTCCATTTTGTATTGAATTCATCACTACATATAAAAAACGATTGTTTCTTAGCGATAAATTCAAAATCTACTTGACGAAAATTCATACGATTCCTTATTGATTTCTGTGTGTCTATTGGTAACCCATTAGACACACACTCAATGAGTAAGGAAATTGAATGCATAATTTTTTAAGGTCTTTTGTGAATTGGTATAGACAATATTATAATATTATGATAATTGTTGAAAATTGCGAAAGAGTATTTGTCTTGGATCTTTGATTGAAAATGCTGCCTAATCTTATTGAGATATAACAAAACAAAATGTAATGGGATATTGGTTTTACAAGTACGTAAAAGTCTGTCATTGACTGTATTTGTATATGAATATTTTAGGAATTATTGCAAAAATAAACATAATTGTTCAAGCGCGGATATTGTATATAGTATAGCATGCTATATTCCTCCGTGACACTGGGGTTAGTTTATACATATAAAAACTTGAAATTTAATTTTTTACGTTTGAAAATTATAAAGTACTATATGTAAAATGCTATAAGATTATGTTTACGCTTGATATTTCAGTAAGATTATAGACAGCTAAAATAATCATTATTATTTTTGTAATCTTTCCAGTTATTTATGATATTTATAGTTATTTTTTTAACAATAATGAGTGTCTAAGTCTTTAATGCTAGTTCAGATTAGTTAGTAATTAATAAATTGTTTTCGTCATTAGATAATCTGCACAAAGTATGATATTTAAAATACTAATCACGTTATGGTTAAATTTCAATTAGTACGATTTTTATTTATTTCTTTTTGTACATATAGTAAGGAAAGAAAAAGAAAAAGTAACAAAATCACATATATAATTACTGAAGACGAATATTTTTAACAAATTCGACTAATAAACGTTATAAATTTTAGTATTTTTTCGCGTAATTTTCGTATCTATGTAACTCTTTTGTAACTGTCTAATCCTTTAAATACTGTCCCAAAGACACGTTAATCCGTTGCACGTTTTGGACGTAAAGGACAATAATACTTTTATACGTATATTTACTAATATACGTATAAAAGTATATAATTATATAAATATAAGAAATACTAATGTATTTCTTTTCAATGCAAATCAAATAGAAATATTTATCCAAATAGAATTTTTTCATAAATGGTAGTTATACAATAATCTAATTTTGTTTTAATTCAATACTAACATAGTTTTTAAGCTCTTATATTTTATTTTATTCAACTAACACAATGAATGTAATGTCTGATTGAAATAAATTATTATTATTTTACAAGTACTTTTGAATTATAAAAGTCCAGTCAGATTTCGGTTTGATCTATTGCTTGTACGTAGAAGTACCCAGTAGTACACTCGCGATTACACTTGCAATTGCAGGTTTAATACTTAATGTATCTACTTTCTTATATATAATACCTTAATATACTACTATCCATAATATTTAATTTATAATAAAAAAATTTCAGCCAACTCTAGTTCAAAATGTTAACTGCAAGTTCCTTACCAAATGTTTATTACTCAAGTATTAACGGGTAAAATACATGTCAATTTTTTATCATCGATTGCCCCATATTGAGTTGTACGTAGATAAGTCTACCTTTGCCATCTAGAAGATTTTTTTTCAATAAGAAATCGATACTGGAAAAAAATTGAAGAAATTATAAGTATTAGAGAAAATATCCTGCTCATCCCTTTTAGAACTCGGATTTGAACTTAATATCGCGTATCCATAATAAATTTAATTGTTAATATAGCCAACACAAGTATGAAAAAATTGTTATGTGGAAGAAATACGTAACTATTTAGCTTAAAAATTATGAGGCATGACATTTTATGTCCTGTCTTAAATTTATAAAAACAATTTTAATTTTTTTTAATACTGAAAAACACATTCTACATTTGCGATTATTTTTATTTGAGTAATACGATTCAATTAGTGATCAGAACGACTGATATGTAGAACTTATGAAAGGTTACAACATGACCCGATAGCTATAGTAACTATAATGTACAATAAAATGCCTCTTAATAATCGTTTGTACCGTTTAGTGGCGCGGTCTTAAAAAAATAAATGCAAATGCACTTCTTTCACCCAAATTGACTTTAGGTTTCAAAGAAATATAAAATTTCCATAGAAAAAGACAGGTGCTAAATTGCTAATAGGTAAAGCTTCAACTGCAGAATTCAATTAGAGATTTGTATGCCCACAACTTCCAACGCTATACGTACTTATGTACTTTGCCAATTTTTATATAACGCTGTCTTTATTATTCTTCAAAAAATTTATATCGGTATAAATTTAAGTTAATCAAAGAAAACCATCTATAAACTTCTACTAACTAACTAAACTAAAAAAATAACTAAACCAACTAAAAAAATCGGCTAATTATAAATTTTTTTTGCTATCACCAAATTTAATAAATATTTCGACATTAGAAATTATGATATATGCTATAAGAAAGCGAAGTAAATAAATTTCGCTATTGACTTTAGTACATAATCTTTTTTTCGTGGGTCATATCATTCGTTCCGATTCGTTCCTATTTGGAAAATTTAAATGGCATCAAGTTACTCCATTTTTTACCAACCCTTAATTTTTATTATTTTCAATAGGTATTGCTATTTTATTCACTTTCATGCGATATTGGCCCATAGCGAACTTAAAAAGTAAATACTATTTCCACCTACAGACAATTGAGTCACCAGTACACAACCCTGATCACTTCCATTGAAGCCTCTATCGCACACATTCAAAAACAAAAACGAGTGTATACAACACGCACACCGATAGAAGTTCAAGCCAGTTTGACGTTTCACGTCCCAGTCAGTTGGCCGAAGCACGGCGTCGCGGTATGATCGTCCGCCATTTTGTTATCAAAATTCCGTGTTTATAATTAAGAATTGTACGTGACTGGTGTTGTGTGTGTTCTTTACGTTTTATGGAGGTTCGTAGATTAAAAATCAAATGCACTAGAAGGATAACAAATTTTTGGGTATTTCCAACGACAAAGTTTTTTAGATAACAATATATTCGCGGTAAATTTTTTTTCAAGTTGCCATGCCAAAGGCGACTTAACGTATCGCCACAAATGATGCAAATTATAAAGTGATCAAGATTATACAAAATTGTGAATTTCGATAGAAGCCGTCGAATCTCAGAAATAAATTATTTAAATAGTAGGTATGTAGGTTACGGTCAACGTTCCAGACGGGACCGGTGTTAACTAAAGACTTCAACGAATCATTTACGTTCGGAAATATTTAGTATCAACAAAAGTTGTGTGGAATAATTTCTTCTGCCTATAACATTTTAAATTAATGATTTTCGAATTGCCTGCATAGTTATTGTTTTATTGCTTGTGGATTTTTTTTGACTCAATTACATGGGACAAAAGAAATAAAATTATCTATACGTATGTTCTAAATGCGACAGTGTACAGTATTCGTTTGTTTTATTCTTCTTTGACGTCCAACAAAGAGCAAAAAGAGATCGATGTGGGTTTTGTTAAAGAGTTGAAGGTCTGAATAGTGATATAAGGTACATTTTATCTCGTTACTAGCAAACAAGGTCATGGGCAAAAGCTATAAATCTGCGGTTAAAAGAATAGGTATTTACTAAATGTTATTTGTTTTTATGTAATTATTTGTGTGGATACAGAATTAGTAATTAATACGAAAAACAAATAGGATAGACACAAACCCGTATAAGCGTAATGTTGAGAGCACATGATCCTTACTAGAGGATCGTGAGATCAAATTCCGGGCAGAATTTTTTTTGTTGTAATATTTTTAGTATACAAAATTCATTACATTCTAACGATGAAGAAAAAAATGAGAAAGTTCACATATCTTTAGATATAATACCTAGGATGTGTGTAATCTCCCAACCCATATTTTGACAAGCGTGGTCGGTCTTCGCTCTAATATAGAAGTGTGCAATATCTAAAAGAGACAAGAGTTTCTTTGCTATCAGTACGATATTGACAGAATAAATCGCATGTTGGGTTTCTCTATACCCATCTCCAATTCACGATCTCAAAGTAATTTACAATCACGTATTGTTGCTTGTGTATGGTGGCAGAGTTTTCGGCATCATTATTTACTAATCCCGTAGGTAAATACATAAGTAGTAGATTGGATAAAGCTTACATCTCTAATATCTAAGATGAAAAAAATATTATGATGTTGATTAAATATTTATATGACACATTATAAAATTTCTAAAATTTGTCCAAGTAAAATTTAGAAATATCTGGAAATACGTTTTCAACAATTGAACACATTACATGACACTTGTTTAAGAAATACAATCGTGCCAGTAAACAAATTAGCACAATTTATATATGAGGAAATATTGAATTATATTTATACGTATTGCCGTATTTCACACGTTATTTACGGTTATGACATAATATGATACTGATGAGTTACGCGAAGTAGATAGGTAACGTGGTCGACAATAATGTAGTCTTGATTGAACGTATCCTTGATGCGACCGATTAATTGCATAAAAAATTGAAGTATTCGTAGCAGAAGTAAAATTATGTAACTGTGAAGCAAATTAAAAATAATAATAACCTTGCCAAATTTTAATATAAAATGCTATTTATTAGATTAATTAATAACCGCATAGTTAAAGCTAGTGATACCTGGCTAATAATGTAAATTTATTTATAATTTAGCTATCATTGCTCTCTACTATGACTTATTATATGTAAGTACCGGCCTGTTAAAAAAGAAAGGAGGGCTGGAGCTTAGACCTACCACGCTGCTCCAATGCGGATAGGTAGCTTACACATATTTCCACAATTCTCTAGAGATATGCAGGTTTCCTCACGATGTTTCCCTTCACCAAAAAACCGTGTGATAAATTGCAATTATAAATTAGACACATAAATTTTAATAGAATAACTCATTTGTGTCTGCCCGGGTTTGGACCCGTGATCGTCTCTACAGATTCACACGGTCGCACCGCTGGGCCATCACAGCTTGATTATATGATTGAGTTGTATTTAGTATCTAAAGTCTGTAGAGCAAACTTATTAAGTTTAACTTGTTACACATTAAAAAATACAACGACGCATGATGAATCTCAAGCAAATAAATACTAATAGAAAACTCATTGGTTCCTACCCATTCCTACGCACGATCGCTTTGGAATTGTCACACGCTCTCACGATTTAGGCATCACCTACTCGTTTGAATAACATTGATAATTTTGAACCATACCTACGATAACCCAATCGTTGGTGGTCCATATGGTAATAAAAACTAAAACACATTAATAAGCTAAGAAATCCCAATGTATTGTGATTTTGACAAATTTTATGTTCTGATTTTATTCAATGTTTCATATGCTATGCTACCTACTTCTTACTATATACCATTATAAAACGTGAAAGTCTTTTGTCTAACTTTCTGTGTGCTTGTCTGTTACGCTAATCTGCTGGACTGATATTGACGGATTATGCTACCCAAAATCAGGATATTGACAATTTTTTCTAGCAACAAAATATTTTACTTTGCACCATCTTTTTGCGTTGAAATTCACATATATGCTATACATGTATAAAACTGAAAAATTGTTTTTAGTTAACTCATGTTTTTACATTACGAATCAGATTTTATCACAACTTATCATATTCAGGAATAATAAATTTACAAAACTAATAGTCTTTATGACCACAGAAACAGGAAATTAAAGATTAAACTAACTTAAATGTTTATTACTATCTCGTATATTTTAATTGTTTAGTTTTCTTAGAAACAAACTTTTTTGATTATAATGTTGAGGTACGGGTATCATAACATGAGTTTTTCAAGGCATATATTTAGGTAATTTATCTTTTTGTAAACTGAAACTTATTTATAATGTTTTTTCAGAATATGGCTAGATTAACTACACAAAAAAGCGATCAGATATTATGTTATTCGGTACGGTATGCTTAATTTAACAGACATAAACAATTTTAACTACTTACGTTACACACAGCTGTTTTTAAATTCGACAACAATTGTTCCATACAAAAGATGTTATTCAACAATATAGTAAATACGTTTTAAAATAGGTAATTTGAAACTATAGTATGCTTCATCACAACACATAAACATCAAAATACCTCCATTTCTGACTCACTGATAACGTCATAACAATGTCACATGCAACTGTATCAATATGAATTTAGACTTTATTCTAATAACTATAGAGCTCTGTTTGTAAAACAAACGTAAAATGTTTAGGTAAACGTTTTAATCATAATCTGAGGTGTTATATCTTATGTTGTGGTCTAGGATAGTTTATTACAATAAGTGTATTAATGTTGTGCATGGCTGCTATTGCCATATTTTTGTTACAAATTCATCAATATATGTTACTAGCTTTTACCCGTAACTTCGTTCGCGTGGACTGTTGTCCACGTAGAATTAATAGAGATCTATATATTAACATATAGGCTATAGAAATCCTGTTAATTCTACAGGAATAGGATTATATTGAAAAACGCCATCAACCTATCACGAAACAACAGTCCACGCGAACGAAGTTGCGGGTAAAAGCTAGTACTATTATAATTAACACATTTAATACTATATTTTGCTATGAGTGTCATATACTATTTATATCATTATACATTTTATTTACATATTATAAAACAAAAGCTGTATGGGATTGATTTTCTTAAAATTTACTTAACAGTTTATTTCCGGATTTTACTAAAACGATGTAATTATTGAGGAAGGCTCAGGTTGAAGGTACATTACATCAGAATTCCCGAAGGGTCAGGGTTTACGCGGAAAAAACTTAGTGACACACCGACTTACATAGCACAGCCTGTTTACTTACTATCCATAAATACTTTCCATAAATCTTTCATCACGTTAACTTATTTATTTATTAATTTTCGTATTACTTATAATAATATTGCGTAACCCACTTTTACTAAATGGTACTAAAAAGAAAGTAGTAATTTGGTGGTTGAAGTGGGAGAACATAACTAAACGAACTATAAAGGAAATAGATATTTTAAACGTTTACAACTTGAACGTAGCTTGACCTGTATAAAGTAGTTAACAAAATGTAATGTTGAGTATTAAGGACTCAATAGGTGCGTGTAGTGTATGTAGGAAGGAGTGGTTAGTCTATGTTTATCGTACTCTAACATGTTTCGGTTTACCGTTGCTCTTGGCCTATATATTCCACTTATATTCATTCGATTCTAAACACTTCATAAAAACACTTGTAAGCTTGTTAAAAGGATTAATGGGCTATAATTGTTTTGTGCTTGCGGCTATCGTAATAATATAAATAATAAAAAACAATATACAAGTTTATATGTATATTTTTTACCTAATAACAGATTTGGATGGTACAAAGATACCTTATAACCCGGATTGAACTGAGTAAGCTATTATAAATTTTATTCTGTACGTCCAGTCACTTATCGTGACTTATTTAATCTATACTATATGTGGAAATAAAATATCATATTTAGTAAATAAAAGAATGTGTACACAAATACATAGCACGTATCCGCGACTTTAATTCAATTGTCTTCAATCTTTTATGTAATACCGGTATAGGCTTTAGTTGTACCAGAATTAATATTGCATCGACGGAGTAGCTGTGAAAGCATAACAGACAAACAAACAGCAATATAGTAAGATTTTGGTATTTATAATATGGCGATTTTAATATTGAACCTCGAGAAGAAATGAGCGTGGTCTTTTCTTCTAACCTGGATACCGACTACGGCTACGGTATTTTAATATTGAATATCAGTAATTTTAAATCCAATTAAATTATTACGATCAGAAAATCGATTAAAACCGGTTAAATATAATAAAACCGTTTGCGAATTAATAATATTTCATTCATAACATTAACGATGATTTTTCCATAGACGTAAAACATAATATGTGTGATTAAATTTGTTTTACGACTCATAAACACGTCTTTTGCAAGGTTGACCATTCGCGAATTACAACCGGCTACATAAAGTTGTCCGATATTGTTATTAACGTTGTCAAAAATGTACAGCCTTTATCTTTAATGTAATAAGCTTTGTGCAATAACAATATTTTTGATAACGAGTTTCAATAAATAACTTGAACAGCCTACGTAGTTCGAAATTGGGCATTTAATTAAGTAACGGTATTGTATTTATAGGGTTCCCTAGTAAGGAATTTTAAACTTGTGTTATAATCAGACTGGCCCACTGACGCAGCGGCACCGCGGTCCGTGGGCTCGATTTCCGCCGATGGCTATCATTTTCTTACAACAATTTGTCGTTTCTTCGAGTCTGAAAGTATTTATGTTTTTTTTTTAAAGGTTACTAGCAATTAGGTTTACAAATGTATAGTAAGCTAAGCTAAATGCTTGTATTAGAAGTGGGTTCACGTCGGTAATATAATGTCCAGGATTCGAACCCACGATCTATCGATCGCAAGTCCGATGCTCTAAACATTTCGCTGCTATATTTACTAGTTGTCTATCACCCATAACACAAGTATTAAGTTACTTCGTGGACAGACGGCCGTATATGTAATTTGTCCCATATATTTATTTTATTATTTATAATGAAATATAATTTGTTCAAAGTTTATATATTATGAACCTTCTATATATAAGAAATTAATCATTGCCTTTATTGTAAAAACAAAAGCAAAGTACTAAAAAAAAAAATTCAATACACACCAATGTTAAGAATGAGTCAATAAACTTTCTAAAATATTACTTAAAATCTGATAACAAATATGTAATATGATATTAATTTAGTTATTACTCATCAGATAAGACATTATTAACTTGTAAGTAATTATAGAAGGTTGTTTGTTTATATTGATCTGCTATATCTTAACGTATTAATAATCACCACACATTAAGCAAAACAAGAAATCTGTCTCGTACAATATATAAATAGGTTAATTATTATACTTACTAATAGTAATAATAAAAATAAATATATTTTAAACGTAGTTCCTGATGGAATAAAAAGATATGCAATAATTATTAAATGTGCCAATGTCTTTTAAAATATTAAAACAGCAAGTTTGATAAATTAAGGGATTGTATTATTTATTATTTCTATGTTATAACGTAGTAAGCTAGACACAATATTTCAAGGCCCTTTGGCTCATCTTAATAAAAAAAAGCTATTCTTTTTTTTTTATCTTATTTTAATCGGGTCTTTAAACCTCTTAGAGGTTATGTCAGACCCATCGTACCCTAATAATATTCTATTTTTACATTATCGCATCGAGACTTCTAAACAATACTTGTGCTTGCTCTGATGTCGGTACTGCAAGAATAATTTGTATAGCACCCAATTGTTTTATATCGACTTTGAATCGGTTAACAAAAGATGATCGCATGACTTCGGTCCAAGCACACTCCACCAAAAGATGAAATGTTTCCTCAAAGTAAATAGCATGACATCAATACAGTTGTTCGTTTTAGTACTTTCATTGCTAGAGGCTCTTTGGGTATGCAATGGTGATCTACAGGTACTCAAAGTGAAAGGCATATTGAAGTGTAGTGAGAAGATATCCAAAGATACAGAGGTTCCTTCTTGAATTCCTTTCAAATTTATTTATTGTAAATTTACTTATAAAACATTCAATTACCCTTTCAATTCATTACCAGAATCATTATTTATGGACAGGACTTTTCTCTTTAGAAATTTTCTGGATCAATATGAATGAAAACACCTGGTGTTTTATTGTAAATGCTATAAAATCAGTAAAAATTGTAAAACCAAATTTATTTTGAATTTTATGTCAAGTGTTACCACGCCATACAATTTTTTTAAGGTACTTAACTACATCGATATTCCAAATTATTACTGTAACAAACGTAAATGTATCTAAAATAAGGTCAAAAACCACTTAACTATCATGCTTTTGCGCTCCGTACTTCGTCAAATATATTGGGGTTAGAATTTTTTAATAAAATTTAATTGATATTTGTATCCTTATACATTCAATTTAGCAGAATTATCTAATTCGCCGAGTTAAATCGGTTAAGTGTCCCATATATTTATTTATTTATTATTTACAGTTGCGTTATTGCTTTTTGTATTTATCTCTATTAATTACTTTAAATTTTCTGTGTGGTAAAAATCGCGCCCAACGACGATTTCAAAGCCTTTATGCTTTACATATGCGAATATAGCGATGATTCGGAAAATAAGGTAAAAATATTATTGAAAAAAATAAAGATAACAATATAGCCCACTCTTAAACTTACCTGTCGGCATTTGACTACGGGTTACTGATAAGTGTTCAAAACGTCAGGATAAAAAAAAAATAGTTTTGATGTAAATGTACGTTTTGTAAATCCAATTAGTAGTTTTATGTTTTATCCGTGTAGTTACTGTGTCGGATCACTATAAAAGGCAAAGTTTTATTGTCGAGTCACACAATACTTGTACTTTTAACATCGTGATTACTATGAAAATAAAGTTACAATAAAGTTTACAGCGTAGAGATTTAGAGATTTAAGACATTGCGACTATAACTGTAGTTAAATCCGGTTTCTCTTTCAACTTAATTCTATCACATTGTATGACAATGACAGAAATATAATTAATTACTTTTTAAGGCGAGAGCAGAAGTGGGCTTAGTATTAGTAGATGATTGGCCGTACTAAGCTTTATTGATTAAACGAACCTAGTTTGATCTACTTAATCGATATTCAATATATAGTACGAACAAATAATTAGTTAGTAGCTGATAATAAGGTTATTGGATCTGCGGAAGTAGAACCGACAAGGTTAATAATAAAAAAAAACTTCCTTAAGAAATAGCGAACATTGACGATTTACGCAAGTGACAAATTAAATTACAATCGAAAGTCAAATGTTTTATAAATATTACTTAGATGTTATATGAATAATATTTAATTTGTTATAACGTACATAGAAACGTATAAGGTTATTTAGTGCATGAAATACGAAAAAGTTATCTAAAATTGTGACCAGTTACTTTCAAACCGAAGCGAATATCGAAAACGCTTCATGGGTTAAGGTGTTCCATTACACGCATACGTTATTTTGCTTAATTGCTTTTTATTCGATTTTAAAACGCAATATTAATTTAATTACTATTATGCTGCGTATCCGTGCAACAAAAAGAACTTCTAAATATCTTAGATAAGCATGATTCTAATAATCTATGATGATCATTTTTCTTCAAATAGATTATTAGATTGTATATTGGATAAAATTTTCATTTAAATAATGTAAAATCTGGATCAAAACTTAGGTATATGATCAATAAGTCATTAGGGCTCTATAGATAATAATGAATAAAAATTTAAAAGAAATACTGACTTCTTCTGAAAGATATTCCTGTATCATAAGGCATACGCAAGCAAACAAACAGCAACTGATGCAAGGCACGCCAAGCATCCACGGTGCAGACCGGTTCTTAACGGGATAACCACGCATAATTGTCTAAGTACGCATATATCGACGAATTTAGCGTGCGCGCCGAATCGGAACATGTCTTAGTAACACCACATAGACGTACTTTATCTTTCGATAAATTTGGGATAGTATTTAAAATTAATCTACAATAATTATCGACAAAGTTTACCGAATATGTGAGCAATGAGTTTTTCTTAATATTCCTTTAAATCGCATTTAAACCGGATTACTTTTTCTGAAAAAGTATTATAAGTGACGTATTTAATACCATAGAATTTGCAAGTTGATCAAACTGAAACCAAACAACTGCAGAAAATGTCTGCCACTTTAACAAAATAAAGGTTCTGGTTTCTTGATTTAGGATAGTTTCGACGAATACATTCTTCTTCTTTCTTTTTTTCAACTGATAGATTTTTCACAGGCCAATTAGGTCTTCCAAAAGAAATTCCATATCTCACAATCTGCCTCTTATTCATTATCATATTTGTAAACAAATTTGTCTTATCCAGCATATTTGCAGGGCATTACGAGCTTTCATGGCATGTCATGTAACGGTAACCCCGGTCAATGGTCAAATAAATAGGATTACGGTTCATACACCCGAGATTCATCGTCTTAGACCACAATGGCCCATCTGTCTTGAGAAATTAAAATCATTCGCACGATAATTTCTTTATTGTTTCAAACTACAATGAATTGAGGATGTAATTTTTGGTTTGCTCTTATTAAACATAATGACAAGATTTAATTTGCTTGTAATTCGCTTAAATTCTATGTACATTGTGCATCACTTACAAATTTAATAATTGATTTATTATTTTCAACCTTTTGTTTTATTTGCTTAATGGCTCCCGCCTATGATTATATCTAAGTCATCTTCAGTTCTGCAACTATCTCCACAACAAAAACCACATTGAACTGTTGCTCTATTGGGACGTGTAAGAAAAACAAACACTGTCGCATTTATCATATTCTTTTAGATTCCTTCGGAGCGAAGTGGTTTCCTTCCCTTTTTCCTCGTTCCCTCCAAAGGAATCTGTTTCGTATCCGTTTTGTATTTTTAGGTTCAACTTTGTAATGCAGAGCTAATATTGAATAAACATTATAATTAAAATTAGTAGCAGAACTTTGAGTTAAGTAATCTCATGTATCTAAGCAAAAGGTCCAGGTTATTGGAGGCCAAATGTCAGCCGTTCAAATAACACATGTCAATATTATACATGGCGCTGCGCGTTTGACTAGTCGATAGTATTTAAAACACATTATCGAATCCACATAATGAGTGTAACTAGCTTTTGGCTGAAATTCTTACTTAACTTTAAATACCACTTAACTTGAAGCTACAAATTCTACTATTGCGAAGTACCCATAATTCGATAATTTATTATTGTAGATACTTTGTGAAGGTTTATAATACAAAAGTAATGATAATTTAGACACAGATTAGACTAATCGTGGATTATAGCAAAAAATATGAATTAAATTATTAATATTAAATACATATACTATATTATAGGGTATCTTGAATATTATTTATTTTCCAACATAGAATATCATACAAGATAATATTTTTGAACAAATACTACATCATGGCTCATTCATGTTTAACTAAACGCACCAGGTATTTGCAGAACATTAACCAGCGGGTTAGCTAACGTATTGTAAAATACAAACAGTATGTGCTACCGTTTAGCGAATAATACTCGTATTATGTAAAAGGTATATTAACTTGTTTTTTCTATATTTATCTGAGATTTACAAACATTAATACGTCAAAACTCAACTTTATTTTGGATACATAAATGTTTCACCGATGATAAGTTTTAGTAATCTAATGCATGTGTGATACACATTGAGTTTGTTAGATACGGAATAACAACATAACTATAATCATATTAGTTATTATAGAAAAGCTTTTGACTGCATTAAAAGTTGCGAATATAGATACTTGGTGTTACAAATTTGATATTAGGATTGAACCAATTAAACTTAAGTCTTTAGTTTACGTTTATGGAACTTTCCCACTTGAGACTTGTTAATTCATCTTCTTTGAATAACGATTCTGTGTTATCTATATCCGTTGTTAATACTAAGTATTTAGGATTTTATTGTGCTAGATTTCTTTTAAAAGTGTATAAATATTGTAATTTTTAGTTTAGTATGTTCATATATTACTATTCCGATAACAAAGCTACTAAGCACCAAAAAGGTGTTAGTCAAAACAATGTATAGAAGCAGAAATTATATTTGCATGGGAATAACACCATATACTACAGCTGTCATTTTTATTTAGGACGGTGGGACCCTTCGCTTTAAACCAGTATTAAAACAAGTTAACCATAAAGAGAAGAATACCTTTTCGCGTGTCCCCACTCAGACGTTCAAATTCAGCCAAGGTCATGTGACCTTCGGCTAAAAACTTAATCGTGTCGTGGGAATGACCATACAATCGTAACATAAGTGGTCCCTGTTTAAGACTTTTTGAGTAATGTTTTTTAGCTAAAATGTCTTGTTGTGCTAGAAAGATTTTGTAAATTTGTTAGAAATAATACGAGTCCGATTTTAATTATATTCTTTATTATATTAATACTTACTAAACTTTGGTCAACGGACCTAATAATCCAGTATTAAAAAAATATATATTAGGTACTTTTGATAACATGGATGGATAGGTGGATGATGGAAACAGCGCTATACAAAACGCAAAATTAATATTACTAGAAAACCTTTAGAAACATCTAAGTAATATAATTATATAACAAAAAAATATCGACATTACAAGTTATTATTAATTATAAAAACATTTTTTAATATGCTTATTATTAAAATAATTAAATGTATACAAAAAAATATTAAAATAAGCAAATGTGTACATATTACTGAAATAGTACTACATGAAATCGATAGTAGACATCAGAATTTCATAGATTGATTTGAATGAAAAATGTAATTAATATACTAGTCTTTACAGCGTTCGTATATCTTAAATTTGAAGAATTCTTTGTCAAAGAAATCAGTTATTTTATTTTAATAAAACGTTCCCGCTTCGCCGATGTACCCGCTTTTATATTACACCACAAGTTAATTATAGTTCGTACAGGTAGATGGTGTCAGACTCCGTGCATTGTTCAGATTTCGGAACGGACGTTCTTGGCTCGATTTAAATTTGCCAGTTCTCATGTTGAATTATACAAAAATACTGTTTTGAAAGCTGTATTTTCTGTTACAAGGGGATTTTCGTGTCTGCAACCTTAAGATACAAAGTCTATACAAAAGTATCGTATTTTATTTAAAAAGTAATAATCATTGCAAAATTGTATTACCTCTTACAATATGAGCATCAGCAAATCTTTAATTAAACATTCATTATTTCAGCGCAAATTCGCCTATTTTGTTTGAATTAATTAGAATACATTATAAATTACGTCTATAACTTTTACAATTACATATAAAATTGCATACCAGATGTGCAAAGATCGTAACATTCGTTTATTAAACGAAATTATATATAATTCAAAATTTTAATCATATTATATGCCCTGAATAGAGTGAGGTTTTTGAAGTTAGAACCTCATATTCTTATATGAGCCGCAAATTATAACCGATTATTACTGTTTACGCATGTGTTTATTATGCATCCATATTGATATAATAAAAAATGCAAGTGTGTTGTGCTTTCACAACAAATCAACAAGTTTATGGTATGGATAGTATGTGTTAGATGAATTTCTGGGGAGTAAGGCACGGACTACTTTTTATCTTTGTACTGAATTCACGCAGATGAAGCCGAAACAAGTAACTGATAAAACCAATTAATTTTTCTTGTATATTGCCCTAATAGGAAACCCTTAAATAGTCAAGCTCCCTTGACACTTTTTTCAGTATTGTGTGTTCAGTTGTTGTATTAAGCGTTCTGACAAACAAGTATGTTGTTATTAAATGAACAAAATTGAATGATTAGGAAATCGAAGCGTACAACGAAGTTTTTAGTAATCAGTAATGTAGAATAGACAACCTTCATTTCTTAGCTAGGTGCCGTAAAAGGCGACTAAGGAAAGTTGACGTCAAGCAGCCGGCCGGTCGTAATAATAAAAACTATAATGTGCAGACCCCACTTAGAGTAAAATATGGACAGGAAAATGATGATTTGTTTGGTCATTTTCGAAATTCAGGTTAAAGAGGCTTCTCAAAAAATCATTAGAAATAGATGTCCTTTGTAATTTGCTATAATACCAGGACAGAATAACAATTGATAGTCTGTGTTGGGATCTGCTAAAATACGAGAAGCTTTGAATTTCAAAGTCATTTGCAGTTTAATACGCACACCACACATAGGTCTTGTAACCAATAAATGGCGGCTACTCAATAATTATTCTCAAAAATTTACATCGGTGTATTTTGAACAGTGGGTTAAGAATGTACGTATGTGTGTCGCGAGGTATCGTTATTATCTATGAAAATATCGATAAAATTGCAGCTAGTTTATATTCACTGGAAATTTCAATTATTATCAGTATTTTTGATCAATAATTTGTAACGCGCTTTTCGCTGAAATATTATGTCATACATGCCATTGAAAGTGATAAACAGTGTAATAATATGTTTCTCGCACATTAATTATTTAATTCAAAAATTAAATATTGAATTTATAGCTTGAAAGAAAACATATTGTGAAATTTGACGTGATAAATAATTAAATGTAAAGATATTTCAGATTGGTTTTTATAATTAGTTAATATTAGTCGAATTGAACGAATTTAATAAAAAAACTTCTCGAAGTACATTACAATCAAAAATATTTGTATGGTTATACATAATGTTTTTAGCACGAAACTTTTTAATAACTGTTTTGTAGACAAATGGCATTAAATTGAGACCAATTTTTCAATTAGTGATTATTGCGTCCAGCGTTTTGCTGAGAAATTTATTAGTGTACTAGCTTTTACCCGCGACTTCGTTTCCGTAGACTGTTGTCGTGTGATAGGTCGATAATCGCGCTTTTCAATGTCATCCTATTCCTGTCGAATTAACAGGATTTCTATAGTCTACGTTATTCCAGGGTATAAGGGATAATTGTGCCAAATTTCATCGATATTGGTTCGGATTCGCCGTGAAAGAGTAACAAGCATACATCCCTCACAAACTTTCGCATTTATAATATAAGTAGGATTGCGTCGATACATTTAATTAATGAAATGTTTTGCTTATTTACATTTACAAAAAAAAAATTAGAAACGTGGTCTAGTTAACTTTCTGTACCTTATCTTCAAATTAGAGTCGTAATTTTTAATTTATTTACGTATTAATTTGATATTTATAATAATTACCTCCCCGATATAATGAATTATTTTGACATGTATATGAGAAGACGAAGTGCCTATTTAATATTCACGTCATGAAAATGACTTGACCTCGCTAAGAAACATTAACATAAAGAAGTTACTTTAACATCGTAAATATTCTTACTAATAAAGAGCGTCAATCATAATATTAGCAAATCGAGCTCAACTAATTACTATCGTAATGGATCATTGCAGCCCGCCGTGTGATATCCGGCTGAGTAGAATAGACCACCCTCATTTCTTACCGAGGTGTTATAAAATACTACAAAGACAAGTTGACGTCAGGCAGGCGGCCGGTCTTATAACATGTGCCGATCCGAGTTAGAGTGGGATAAGGGCAGGAAGATGATGGATGAATGGATCATTACAACGATATATAGGTATCTAATTGTAACTATATGAATCTATAATGTTACACCTCGAATGTACTTTGATTAGTAAATAAATGCTCTGATTCTCTCTTTTCGCAAGTAGTTCCTATATATTTGTAACCAATTGATTCATTAAAATATATACTTAAAGATTGGTTATACTCACGTTCTGTACATTGTCGTGTAGCGTGTCTAGTTTCGAAGCTATTCAGGGTTCTTATGTTGACCGCGTTTCGCAATGCTTGTATCGTTGTCTGGTTTTTTTTTGTACATTAAACTACATCAATATTATGACAATTCTGTATTGTACCAAACTTGTAAGCATCCTCATGCCTGCATGTCCTTGAACCGTGTTGCATTCTGCCGCGGTTATTTCAAAGCTACTTAGTGGAACAAACCTTATACAGGTAGCTTAGAACTTGTATGGCTGGTTTTAATTTTATCATTTGTTTTGGGGTTTTTTTAATGTCAATTGGAATACTGCGGCGTGCGAAATTTTCTTTTTATTATAGGAGCCTTTAGCGCGCGTTCTAATGATAAAACTTTTGATGGGAGTATTTACTTTACACGGGTTTATTTTTAATTTTTTATTTATTTAATGTTGCTTGAATAACAAGCCCAATAGAGTCCTTTCCATTTTAAGTGATGATAATGCGAAAGGGTATTTTTTTATTGTTCTTCTTTCACGTCAGAACGTAGAAATGGTAGTGTTTGTTCTTATATTTTGTTTAATATTTTATTTAAATATATTATGGTAGGTCTAAGCTCTTATCCTCCTCAATATTATAATCGAAATGTGGGATAAAAACAGGCTGTTACTATTAAATGTTTCTTAATGATTAAGGTCAAAACATGCATCATTTGTGGCGTATATTGCGTTATATAATTAATTACCCAAAATTGTAATACGCATAGTACCTACCCAGTGCATTGCCTCCAAAAAACGTTAGAAACATTAATTATTAAAAGTGCGGTGGTAAAAAAAATAATGGTTAAATTCACAATTTTAGTCACGCTGTGTTTTGCCTCTACAGGTTTCCATAGTTTCGTTATTTAAACAAGTGTTTACGAAATCGTATGTGAAAACATAAGACTATCGGATGAGTCAAAGACAACAGTGGACGAAACGAAAAACGAATATAAAAATATAAAACTTACGAAATTTCAAAAAGAAAGTAACCGAACATTCCATACATAACTAATGCTTAAACCAATAACGTTGCCATATTAACATTTAACAAGCTTTTGTAATTATAAGTGAAACTGAAAAGGAGTTGCGAGTAATCGCTATAAATTAAGTGAAAAAAAAAATTGTGTCAAGAGCAAAAAAGTGTGTGTCAAGGGGTCTCAGCAACTTTCCTTTTTTGGAGCTGACTGGACGACATCGGTTTCAATAAAACAGTGGTGGTTTAAAACTGACCTCGGCAGATTGCGAGTCTATTGTGGAGGGATTTTGGCGGATCCCCTCATAATACTTGCGACGTGCGCGGCGACAGAACGATAAAGAACTTTGTATTCAAATTAACCGCTGACCCCTTCGTTGTTAATATAAATTAATATACCTTAATACAAAAACAATAAGTGTGTGATATTAAACGACTTTGAACGGTGATATGAAGTGAGTGTTTAGAAATGTCAACACAAGCGTATTACAAGGAGCGCCTCGGGTTTGACCCGCAAGAGGCGATGCAAGATGGCGTCAACGGAGGCTCCTATTACGATGGGCCTAATCAACCGAAACGACATCGCGGCGAAGCTCATCACAAGGAGACCCACGACCAAGTGTACGAGGAGAACTTGACAAAATTTAAAGGTACAACTTGTTGGGACTTCTATATTCAACAGTCAGGTTCGTGGTGACGGGATATAGAGAATGCGTGTTTGTCTTGTTTGTTTTTTTTTAACAGACGTTTGTTTTGCTGACTCAATAACGTTGCAATTTGTTTTTGTTTGAAATAATGAATGTAATAGCTGGCGTGGTTTTTGGTGTTACTAATCGTTTATTATTTAAATTTACCCGAAAGACAAGTTTTGAGATATAAACGTTACGAGCATAACGATAATTTAGGTTAAATAGGTTTTTTCTCTACACGTTTAAATGTGAAACTTCTGATTTATGGCCTAACGATTTAATAAATTCTGGTTATTGTGACTCGTAGCAGATTGTCTAGTTTTAGATTAAACAGAAACTACTTCTAACAATTATTTTTTTGGGTCTTTAAATATTAACCATAATTTTGTATTATATTATAAGTTAAATATTATAATATAAAGTTTTTTTTTCATATTCAAGAGGTTACGTTCCGTATTAGTACAAAACTGATGAAGCTCAGAACACTTTCATTCCCTATATTCGGGGGATGAGGGGTTTTGAAGAATCTTATAGATATCTAACAACTCGAAAACTAATAGAGCTTCAAAATTACTTTCATTTCATATCCTCAGCAGTTGGGGATTTTCATGAATCCTGTCTTAACCGATATTTAAAAGTCCCCCAAAAAAGTCCCAATAAAGTCCCAAAATATTTTTTATTTCCTATTTAAAGTAATCAAAGGAATTTTAAGAATCTTGTGTTTATGTATGTAGCAATTGCAAAACTGATAGGATTCCAAAATATATTTAATATCCTATTTTCGCCGATTAAGGGATTTTCAAGAAAGCAAATACTTTTTTTTAAGTAGTTGGATATTGCGGAAAGTAGTCCAGACGACGGAATGGATTGAAGTCTTTCGAAGACATTTTTATATTATAGGACATATTTATAATTGTTTTTACAGGATATTTACCAAAATTTCTAAGCACTAAGTGAGATACTGTATTCATATAAAGCCGCTAGTATTAATTAAACCTACAAAGTTTTGCAGAAAACCGAAAAGATTAACAATTAAACTTGAAACTACCTTCAGACAATTTGATTGTGAAGCTCGGATATCATAAAGTCCGGAGAAACATATTCAGTACATGAAACGAAATATGAAATTTTGTTTGTTTTAGAAATTAGTCTTTTGAAAACAATTTTAAGTACTCAAACAATTACCTCACAATATTTTATTATTTAGACAACGGAATGTTATCATATACAGTAAAAAAACGTCGATAAGATATACAGATAAGCCGATATCACGTTTTAGTTGTTATAGATATATACGATAGCTACGAGTAAAACTGTTTTGTTCTTTCCACAACTTCCTTATAAAAAAGGTTCAATGACATTTAATAAAAGCAAATTAGCCGGCGGTTACAATACTGTTAAGGTGGGTTTAAAACAAACTGATATAGAAAATAATATAAATAGAGAACAAGAGCATGCCTTTGTGATCTTTTGTGTAAAAAATAGATCTTTAGCGTTTACACCAAAATATACAGCAAGAAATAATGAGAACCAAGAACCAGAATTCTTGCACGAGATCGAGCGAATGCTTTGAACCGATCAAGGAAGCGAGCTTATCCGAGCACGCAACAATGCTCAAATCATCTGTTCGCGCGCTCTACTAGTATCGTTTACATCATGAAATCGAGCATTCTCAGAATATTCCATAGAATATTTACAATCTTTTTTCGTAGAGTTGGGGGCTATGAGCATTCGCTCGTCTGATGTAATTTAGCATTTAAATACCACTTATAATATTATTTCGAGTAATGTATCGTTTGCAAGTAATCTATTGTAAGCTATTGTGTAAAACGGTAGAATGATACAGTAACCGTTCCAGATGTAGGTCTCTCATGTATAGGAAAATCGTTATACGAAGTAGATTTCAAAAGAAATATATTTAATTACTACAGTATATATATATTATAAACTTTACGATTAATGGTTAACTGATGGTAAATAGATGATAAATGGTGAGCAAAACAGACGAGCGCATAAGCATTGTTGGGCGTATAAAATGCGAAGCGAGTAGAGGGTCGAAAGCATTTGTTGAGGAATATATTGGGTAACGTAAGACGTAAGGATGCCTTCTGTATTACTCTCGTTTTACCGGCGAAGACGCTGTGTGTGTATTATGTGTTACTCTGTGTTTGTGTTACTTTTTTATTGTCAGAGTCATATAAAAGGTTGTTTCGAACGACTATATTTTCTGTCCATAATAATTGCCGCAAAGTTTTAACCTACCAGAGGCTAAATAAAACTATTTACAATTTATTAATACATGACATATAGAACACTGGTTGTTTCGGCGTCGTCAGTACCAATTGCGTTAGATTGCGTTAATCAACCGATCCGTTGCGGGTCAACCGATCAACGATTGAGGTCGAGTGTTGAATACCGCTTAATTGATTAATATATCACTATCACATAACCGCATGCCTGCAACTAGTTTTAGGTTACTTAAAAGTTATCGTCGAAATTGCTATTTTATATATAATTCCTGCGACTATCGTACTGTAGGGCAAAGGAATCCCTTCTATTTTTTCTGGGAAATGAGTTGAAGCTTCGACACACAATGTTTTTAAAGGTTACACATATTTCTGGTAGAGAAATTCTGCAGAGCCATATATAGCCTTCCTTAGGATATTTTCGTTTATCGGAAATGCGTATGCGTGATTATTAATATCAAATAGGGGGATTTTATAGGAAACTTATTAGTGCCTGTCCGTAAATAAGACTCACGGTCTTATCATGAGTCTGTCAAAGCTATAAATTCTCGTAGATTTAAAACTTATTATTGACTTGGGTCAATCAGATGAAGGTTTATTGTGTTGCTTAAATTACAAAATAAAGTCGATTTATTGTTAATAGACAAAATTCCAAAATGAGTATAAATATAATCAACCTTTTTAAGTATTAGTTATTGAAAACAAATGACTTTGCAGTTCCTTATTTGACGACTTAGCTTTTACAAGATCAATTTTTGGATCGAATAGTGGGATAGTTGAGGTGAACTTTTGCCGAATCTCACTCATACTTCATGAAATATTTATCATTTTTTTATTTTATTTTTATTGTCATACTTTATTTCAACTATAGTTGCGGACTCTTATCCTTCTTTGAAATTAAATATCACAACAGTACAATTATGAATAAGTAAGTTTAAAATCATTAAACTTACTTATTCATAATTGTACTGTTGGCTGTAGCATAGTTTATTTTAAGGCACGAAATCGGAACGACCTTAGTATTTAGGGCTAGGTTAGGTGAAAGGCGTTTAGCCTAACAATGTTACGACCGGGTGGAATTGAACCACTTATGAATAAAGTAAGAATTACAATTAGAATAATAGGTATGTTGTTACTGTTGACTCACACTGAATTTAGAAAGATTTGTAAAACAGATCGGTGTTTGTATGAAAAACCTAAGATTTAAATCCACCAATCTTATCGCTTCCTCTCGTGATCGTGACCTCTCCGAAATTTTTGAACTTTTAGCTACACCTAAAAATCGAAAAGATCATATAGTTTGGAGATCCAATGAAGATACTCATGTTAGCAGTGGACCTCGATCGGTTGACGAAGAAGAAAAAGAAGAATCGTATTTCTCAAATCATTCAGAATTTCAAAGTGCAGTAAAGTCATCTTGCCTTTTCAAGAGAAATCTTTCTCGATTTTCCTTTTTCTTCCTCGATTTTGTCCACTGACACAACTGTTTGCCAAATATATTATGCGTCTTTCTGTACTAGACCGGTAAGTACGTCGTAGAATCCTACTCTGTTGTCTTAGCTCGCTCTAGAATTATATCCCAGAATAAATATTTAGTTATATATTTGTACACGTGCTCGCAATTTCGTACTGTTGTTCAGAGTAAGCGAATAAGTTATTTTAATAGCCATAAAATAATGTGAAAGTACTTACCAATAGTGGTACTTATGCCACATTATTATATTATAAACATGTTTTCTATTTTCTTATCCTTTTTATTTACATTCACAGATATTTTAGTGCTTTCCTTAAACGTTTTATTTTACTAAATCTAACGTTAAATCCAACGCTGTGAACTATTATTTTTATAATAGACACAATTTGCATCCTAAGCGAAATCTGATAAGACACATTCTTCGAATGACATGGATAAAAACAGTCAAAGAACTATCGCCCTTGATGCTTTTCTTATAAAGAATATTATACAACGAGACAAGGTGTAAAACCTATGTGCGGTAAATACATGATAATGTATTTAAATTGACAAATTCGCAATTAGGTCATTGCCGACTATTGCTAGAAATTAATTCTGGTCACGACAAATTTGGGCGTTTAAATGCAATCATCTACGAGTAACGAAAGCTAATGTAAATCATGACTTTAATATTGATTAGGGCCTTTTCATAGATTTTTCCTTATATGAAGTCTTAAATTATCATCACAACATTACAGCGTGATGTGAATCTAAAATAATCCCAGTTGCAAATAAGCCGTCATAATCTTCATCCCGCTCAGCATCATCATCATTTTCGGCTTCATGTGGCTAAATGGAACAGTGGATGCTCCACTGTACCATTTAGCCAAATGCTGAACATATGAGGGGATGACAATCAAAAATAGCTAAATCCTAAAGTTACAATCAAATTCAGGTAATTTTAATTTTTTGTATCACAGTTTGCAGGATACGTAAATATATTACTTAAATTCTGTGATTAAATCTGTGTTTAACATTTTTTATTTGTAGAAACTCCAAAAACTCCAAGGATTAAGCACATAAAACAAAATTTTCATTTTACTCAATTTTAATTGGATATAGCTAAGTTTGATTCTAACCCCCTCATATGTCGTTTTAAAGAGAGCATAAGTGATTAGTAATGCATACCATTGAATTCAGTAAAAAGTGTGCAATCAAACGTAAACTGTATATGAATGATCCATTCATCTCAATAAGAGTGGGAAGACTGCGCTTCCTTTTAGAACAGGTCAAGTTGTTACATAAAGAAAGGATGCCATAGATCTCAATTGAGGTGGAACAATGTATTTTTAAAGCTAACCATTTAAGGGCTCTAAAGGCTTCTGACGAGTTGTATAACAAAGTATCAATTTTCAATTTAAACTATTTTGTTTTATTAATTTAGCGAGGACATGCCGATGTCTTCGACAAAATTGCTTGTACTAAAATGCGAGTTCGTTATTTTGTGTTATGTAAATTTATTTAGCTTCCAATCATATAACTTTATACTTAATACTACTTAAATTTGTAAGTTACTGTTGCTTTACTTCCGTTTCCACTGTTTCCTTTATTTATTTTTTCTAACTGCAATTTCGTATGGAAATAAGTTTGAACCACCTATTTACAATCAGTCAAACGCCAAAATAATATGATGTAAAATTCAAATTTTGACCAAATCGTGGTTTTTATTGTTATTGGCTATCGTTACTCATTTGTAATATTTATTGAGTAGTATTTATAGAAAAAATATTATAAGTTTAAGCTGTCTTACTAAGGCTCTCAATTAGTGTTGTCAATGTATTATATACGTTTGCATGCGATGCATTTGTTATTAAATCTGAATGTTCCAGAAATATTTTTATTGCCATGTTTATTCTTTCATCATCGTAAAACATTTTATTATAATATAATGCCTGAATTTACGAGTACAACATGCAACAATTTCGGACCAGCCTGAGATCAGATAATAAAATTTTAACGTTACTAAATTCATTCTTATTACAATTGATTTTTCAATAAAATTTAAATACTATCATATACATTGAGTTTTTTGAGCTCTCTTGAGTTATTTCTATATTTTTCCAAAAGACAGATACTTTGACTATTTTTATAATTTTAATTATCTAAGTCTTTAAAAAATATTTAAGAAATATTGTTGTAAAGATAATCGCCATTATCACTAAAATCCAAGACGCAGATAATGTATTTTTATTTCTGATTAAAGGTACTGGTAAATGCTATACTTATCTTAATATATTTAATATAAAACTAGTTCGGAATAGCCATCCCATTGAATAACGTATAACCGCTTTCGACATGAGTATCAAATGATATTGTTTAAATTGTTTAAAATGAAATACAGTATGGGATGTCCAGCCGGTATTGTCAGCCATTATCTTTAATATTTAAATATATATATTAAATAGGAATAGAAAGTAAATATAAAATTTGTAGCTGTCAAATGCAAAGCTGTGACAGCCTAATGGTAACGCGTGGACCAAAAAAGTTCGAAACCTTGGTTCGATTCCCACGTGTCAACCGGCGCTTTTTTGTTTTTGTATTGCATTGTATTTTTATATATTTTTAAAAATTACCGAGCAAGGCTCGGTCACCCAGGTACTACATTAAACCACCTTTATCAAGATTCTACACCTTTATCGGTTAGTTTAAGAGGTACTATATGAACTACTAAGACTGTCCAGTGCGAAACAGACGACGGAACCACCAGAGTCTTACAAGTATGGTTGACATTTGACCAAATATATTGCAAAATAAATGATCTGATCGTGTGAACTGGCGAAGCGTGATCGATTCCATAGCAATTGAGGCGTGCATTGCACTCGCAAGTGCTCTGTTTATGCACTTGTCGGATACATTTTGTACAATCGACAGCAAAACTTGATTTAATTAAAAGAAACTTTCATTTCATTTTAACTTTTGCATCGCTTGTAACATTCTGCATATGCTATGACTTTAAAAGACATGCGTGGAAATGGGGACTGGAATAGCAAGTCGAACAGGAAATTAAACTCAATGTCGGAAGAGAAGTTCTCATCTAATATTATTTTATAATGCGATATTCACACGTACCATAAATAGAACTTAGATTACTACATAAAAACTTAAAAAAAAAAAACAAACGACGCAATATCAAAACATTGTCTTTTCCAAAGTACTAGGAGTCCCTATGGAGTTGGACATAGGTACTAAGAAAAACCGATGGCCGGCTCTAAGTAGAGATCAAGTGTAGGATGCAATGATAATGGGGAGAGGGAGAATAGAAGTTATATACTTAACTAATTCATTTCATGATATTTAAAAAAAAACTCAAACCCAAATAAGATCCATTGTTTCATTAAAGAGTTTTGAGTATTTACCGGCTTCTTCCAGCTCATTATTTGTTTGAATTTTTTTATACCTTTTAAATAAAGTAATCAATAAGTAATTTTTACTTAGTTCGACACCACCTCAACAGTCATTAAAAATCAAAGAACTAACTGAAATGAATACACTGTCCGTTTATGATATAAGTTCTTATTCTGTATGTCAATATCAATGCTTTCTTGGAAGGAAAAGTGATCCCATGTGAATCATTTCCTTAACAGAAGACCAGTTGTTTATTGTTCCAATTGTACGTTTCGCTACCAACTGTACAGTAACTGGCGCCAAAGTGGGCCTGTTGAAGTACATTGCCCGTTAGTTACATTAAAACATATCAAAGGGTCCTTTCAACTGAAGTATCATCGGTCAAGGAAGTCTGGATTGTCTGTGCTGCATATTTTGATATTCTCAACCTAAATCTTGTAAATATTTGTTTTTTATATATGTGCGAAAGAAAATGATTTATAATATTAAAGTACTAAATGCTCTCGAGATTTTGCATATCGAAAACTTTGCAATTTTTTGTGAAACCTGTCTCCTAATGATGCTGAAGTAACGGAGGGAAATGATCGTTGAGAATTTCGTAGCGAATGTATGCAGTGCTTGTATAGTGTGGTGGTGGTGGTGGTGGTTCTTGATAGGTGCCGTTACTAATTTTCATGTATAAGGTATGGGAACGGATAATGCTTTTTTCATTTAGCGTTACATAAACTTTCTTATCAAACGTAGTTTATAGCAAAATAATTCTATCATCCAAAGTAATAAATATTACAGTTATCATTGAATATGTAACTCATTTTTTTTACTTTTATCCATTTTTTTTTTTTTATAGAAAATCGTACATATTATTTCAGGTCAAGTATTAAATAGATTTTTTATGTCAGATCTTGTAACTATAAAAGAAGCAATATTATTCTTAACTTGAAAGCATTGTTCGAAACTTTTTACAAGAATGAATATAGGTTGAATGAAAATAATATTAAAAATCATTTATACTGAATTAACTTTAGTTTAAAAGATGTTTAATCAATTTATAGAATTAGGCGTTACTTTGCGGAGGTCCATAATACAAAAGTAATGAGAATATTATTTTGCTATAATACGCTATAAAAGGAAATATATGTAATTCTAAATGTAGAGTGTACTATTCGTTCTCATACTTGATACATGCAGAATTTGTAAGAGATCGCAAAGCACAAAATTGCTTTGCGATTTTGTCGTGGAGTCTATCTCCTGACTATGCTTCGGTTACGGGGCGAAACAATTGTTGAGATTGTGGTGGTGAATGTGTGCAGTGCTCGTGTATTGTTGTGCCATCGGTGTCGAGTAGTGCATGAGTTCTTACAAGTTCTGCATGTATCAGGTATGAGAACGAATAGTGCACTCTACATTTAGCATTACATATATTTCCTTTTATCGCGGATTATAGCAAAATAATAGTCTCATTACTTTTGTCGATGTTTAATCGAGTTCTAATGTTAGAACTTGAGTAGGCACGATTAAAAAACCCTCTGCTTAACTTCGACTTACTTGAGTTTGTTTAATAAAAACATCATGTATGGAATAATAATTTATGAAACCAGGAGCTTGTTCTGATTTGTTCAATTTGTTTTTTTTTAATAATTCAAATAATTAAATTTAATTAATTAAATTAAATAATTATACAAGGACCTTTGTTTACTCGAAACAAAGGATTTTCATAGTGTCACAGATAACACGCATTCTATACAGATTCCTACTTCCGATCCACGAATAATTTGGCAACGACCTTAGACAGAAATAGATCAACTATTATTTAGCTAGATCGTACTGCCACCGATTTGGTATAGTTCGTTCACCTCACGTGACTTTGCAATTTGGTCAGGTTATAATGTAATTTTATTGACAGTTATTTGTAAAAGTCTATGAAAAAGTACTATGAGAAAGTAAAGAATATTCTCCCCTGCTTTTCTGTTAAAAAAGCTGTATTGGAAGATTTCTTCAATACCAGTTTGCCGATTATACATACCATAATCTCTTCCCGACATAATACAGCTTTCATAACGGCAACTTTTTTCGAGGTCAAGCTGACTTGTAAAAAATGATTAAGCTCGAAAGTCATGTTAGAGTTGGACATATTATAATTATCATTAATGATATATCTTCCGAAATGTTGGTCTTAAGTGGACTACTTATCTGACTTATAGCCAAAGTAAATATATTGTATACTAGCTTTTACCGGAAACTTTTGCGAGGAATTTTGTCGCGTGATAGGTCGATAATAGATGGCGCTTTTCAATGTCAGTCTATTACAGTAGAATTAACAGGATTTCTATTGCCTAAATGTTACCCCGGTGTAAAAGGAATAATTGTGCCAAATTTCATAGGTATTGGCTCAGCGGATTCACCACGAAAGAGTAACAAACATTCATACTCACAAACTTTTGCATTTATAATATGAGTAGAATTGGTGAAACGTATCAGTTTCCTTTGTGCTATTTTTATTTAAGACTTCATTATAATTGTCTAATTCGTAAAACTTACGTAAAGTGTTTTAAGTAAGATACACAAATAAAATAATCAAATAAAACTAGAATAGCACCTATAAGAGAACGCCTTTAAGTTACGTATATTATTATAACGAAAAATATAATAATATTAATCAATCTTTAATTATCTTCTTTACAGACGAACGAGATGCGATACAAAAGAAGACATTCACGAAATGGGTCAACAAACACCTGAAAAAGGTATATTTTATTTTACATATTTATCAAATAGAACTATCAATAGTTACTTAAGAAATTTGCTTGTGGATTTATGATTTAACTAAAAAATATGAAGGTAGTAATCGAAAAATTGATATAATATAGAGAAGCAAGAATATAGTGATCAATAGTAAAAAACCCAATAAATATAAAAAATAACTTTTATGTATAATAGTTATTTTAAATATTTTATCGCAAATTATAATGTATCAAATCGCATTACTCACAATTTTTTATTCTAAGCTATCTTTTATTTTAAATTAACTGAAATTGATGAAAAAAGAGCATAAATTGATGGCTTTTAATTATTAATATGATAAACATCACTGTCATTTTTAATCTCTAGAAGTTAATAGTTAGACTTAGTTGTCTGAGTAATGTTCCACATTAAGACTCAGTTTTACCTTACGCCATAAAATTAGATGCCAATAAAGACGTAGCAGAGTATCCATTCCGAAGCTTAGCAGCTTATATTTTTGTAGGAATTAAAAGATATCTTTACCCTGGTTTAAATACACAATCCATTAATAATTATTGTTTGATTAAGATCTCTCACCATTTTCCATTAAGACTCTTATCATGGTTTCTCTACTTCTTTAGGATGATCTGTGTAAATTGAAAATGTTTAAACGTTATTAAAATAAAGGTGCATTCAACCGACGACACCCTTTCATTTAGTTGTGTATATAAACATGTAGCCGCGTAAATATTTGAACGCACATATTATTGTTCTTGGCGCCATATTATAATGCTGTATTTACAATGACGCGGTCAAGAGAGTTTAACCTTGTAAAGCCAGCCTTTTTGTTCTACCTAAAAAAAATCATGATTATTGTTAAAATTCATTGAAAAATCTCTGGTTTCTTCTTGTAACATCGTTATTATTCTTCATATCTAATTAATTATCAATTATATTTGGATTTTAAGTATACAATCGTTACCCAAAACCTACAAACGATTTACATATTTTTACAAGACGCTAAGCGGAAACCACAAGCATGCCTTTTTGGATATAGTATAAAAATATATAAAAAATATTGATAAAATTATGAACTTACAAGAAATATTGATATCCTACTTGAATATTGAATTTTTATATCGTGTCAGAGAGTATACAAACTTATTACCAATGACATCACGACGCTACACCATAGTTACTTTAGACGTCACGAGATTCTCCTATTTGTAATAAACACATGTCCGAAGTATGACAGCGGTGTCATTCGATCAAACAAATATATTTACGACGCCGTGACGGCCCTTTCATGAGAAGGCTATAAAATTGTGAATAGAATAATGATGAATTAATTACTGCAAGGGCTAATAATTTAAGTAGTCAAAATGCTTGTGAAATTTCATTCAATTCATACGATATAATATTTAAGTCTTTTTAATATATTTTTTAATTTTCTTCAATGTCTAAGTCAAACTTAGAAGAAAATTAAAAAATATATTTTAGAATACGTGTAAAACTAATTTAATAAATAACATGTTGATAGTATTTAGACATAGTTAATTGGTTTAAGCTTTCTTGTTGAGCCAAAATGAAACTTTATAAACAAGACCAAACTTAAGCTGTTTTACAAAGGATGTCACATAGTCATACAGACGTTATGTATAAATGAACAGAGTAAACATATGATGCACAGTTCAGCCACTGTCAATTCTGATATGTATGTAAGATGTCTATGATTTTTTATTTGTTTTAGAAAATAAAAACTTAATCTATATCTAAAACTGTTAAATAATTCATCTCTATCTTAATTTCTTTTAAAATTGTCACTTTTATCTAATCGAATGCTAAACCGGATATAATCAAACATTTGTTACGTATTTGACGCATATTGTTATGACTTCATTTAGAATCCTAAAAATATCCTATATGTCGCCTCTGATCTTCATCAGTAAAAAATCATTTAAAAATATTAACACAATTGTTTGTTATGATGGAAATGGTAAATTTTAAGTTTTATACAAGGGAAAGCAAGTTTATCGAAAGTACCAGATGGTTCCCTAGTTTTTTTATCTATTGAGAACATAACGCTAACACTTTTACAAATTTGGACTAAGAGGAGTTAAGGAAGGAAAGACTAATAATAATAAGAATTTGAAGAAACTGATTGTATAAATAAGTCGTTTTTGACTTGCGTGTGATAAACAAAAATAATCGCCGGTTCAAAAGGATAGTATTTAAGTTGCCACTTGAGAATTAAATAAAAGAATCGTAAATATAAATCACGGTTTTTGGAATTCCCCAGTTGTAAATATAAAAGTCATAAAACTACCTTCTTGCGACTGTGCAAATTAAAAAAATAATTTATACATTTTTAGTGTTTATAGTAAGTTTCGAAAATTGCAGATTGGTTAATTCATTGTCGTATGACGATAAATATAGTAGACACAAACCAACTTTAATTCTCATGCCGGTTACATGTCGTCTATATCCTCATATCGTATGTAGTTACCTAGATAACAAATTTGACCTGCTTTTTTGAGATACTTTGTGTTACAAAACTTCGAGATGTTTTTTGACATGACATTCGTTGATGTACTGTTTTAGTTGTTTTGTCATTTGGTTAACGAATGTTAAACCTTTCAGTATTTGTTTAATATATGTTTATACTACTTCGTACTCATATTATAAATGTTTGTTTTGAAAGTTTGATAGTTCTTCTTTCACATAGAAACGTAGCAAAGGATGATATTATTGTTAAAATGATGTAGTATTAGGGCCTGGACGCCGTGTTGTATCCGGCTGAGTAGAATAGACCACCCTCATTTGTTACCGAGGTATCGTAAAAGGCGGCTAAGGTAATCGGCCTCCTAACAGAGGCCAATTATAATCTCGTTTCACAGGTCCACGTAAGCGAGGTTGCAGGTCGAAGCTAGTGACAAAACTAGATTTATAAACTCGGTCGTTGATATGTTACATAATAATAGTTATGTTATGCTGCATTAAACTGATGGTAATGTTCCTAATTAGAAATAAAAAGTACATAATAACGTTATTAAAATACTTTATTATATCCAACGAAAAGCGTGTTTTATTCGTAAACAAAGGTTGTATTTATGAAAAGTTAAACAGTAATTGTTTATTTAGTAAAAGTGGTATGTTACCCACATACCGCTTTTACTAAATAAACAATTACTGTTTATGTAATTACTGTAATTATCGGATGTAGTCAAAACGCGGTACTCAACTGTATTGGATGTAACAAATTACGATTGGTTAAAAATTATATTATGATTAAGTTTACAGTGATTAAAGATTGCTTATTACGCTGTTTACCTTATTAATTAAGTTGAATTAGAGTGCAAAATATGTATAAAATTAGTAATAATACAACAAATATTAAAAATACCTTTTAGCGATTACTGACGGTTTATACTACTCCTAACGAGTTAGTAGTCAAGGCGCCTTAATAAAGTACAATTGAAATTATAGATGTAGAGGAGAGATTTTTTCCAGGGGTTAGAATAGTTATGACTGTATACGCCTTTTATAAAGGAATCTTGTATTTTTCAATCGACAAATTCACTGCTGGTCTACTTAAGTGATAAAATCTATCGAGACTTTCGGAATCGTCTCACTGTCTGATTTTTGTTTAAATTTCATAATGGTGCGTTCTTCTCTTTGCGGTATAGAATGAGACTTAAAATAATACTCTTAAAACTCAGAAATATTGCATTCTTCAAGAAGTAACTACCGTTTAAAAATCTTTTCCAATAATCTTGCAAAAAATTAATCTGATTTATTTCTGCCATTTATTATTTTTTTATGTCGTTTATTTCATTGTTATTTGTTTGTGATAAGTAACTATCGGTAATACCATCATCCTTTGTCCTCTTGCTATTCAACTTTCTCAATGAATCGTTTCTCGATAAACGTTTCACAATGCCTCGAGTTTTCTGCATGAGTAAGCCAGGTCAAATGTAACCAAAACATTATGACATTCATAAGTCGTGCGTCATTTGTAAAGCCTACATCCTTTGTTACAGGAGCTTTATATAAGATGTTGACATTATCGTATTATTAGATACTAGCGGCCTGCCCCTGCTTCGCACGGGTATAAAATATATATCCCATGTCAGTCAGTGTAAAAAAAATGATTAAAATTGATCCAGTTATTTTGATTAATTCATTACTGCCCGTGGCCGTAGCGTTAAATTTGGAGAAAAACAATTTCCTTTCCCTATACCAAGAAGATTTCCTGCTATCTTTGGAATATCTAAATTCATATAGTACATTATTACTTATTTACTTTTACATTTTCCCTATGTATTTTATTTTTACAATTAATTACAGAATGTCTTTAAACAAACTCTTGAAACAGCGACATCGCTGCTAAAGTCGAAGTGTTATAGGGCGAAGTGCGGCGTCCTCACGGCATTTTAAATCTGTAATATCTCCGAAAATGGTCACTTAAATTACATGCTGTAAACAGCCAAATTGATCTATATTAAATCAACTATTTATTAAAGGTACTTAATTGGATAAGGATTAATGCTGTATTGTATAAGAATTGCTTCAAAAATAAGGCATTATTTTTCGTAAAAAGTAAACGACAAAAAATGCTTTAGTGGGTTATCCATAAGCGATAGACATATACCATCGCGGACTTTTCTGTAGACCTTTTCAATGTGTACAAATACTTAGTACATTATTTTGATAAATCTCGTAGGGTTTAGCCTGCGTTTGCAATGTAAGCGGAAAAAAATGTAATTATTTACAGAAACCTCAAAAATTACAGTATTTCTCTACTCCGTATTGAATGTTATTTATTATACGTACAAACCTACCTCTGGAATCTGGTAGTGATTAGACCCGTCTTGTATTGCCACCGTTGAATGTATGTTTAGTAATATGATAGGCAGTAGGAGACTATTAAAAAGAGCTGATAAATTTTTTTGGAATCAAAGCCTAGTATTAAAATGTTACTGGAATTATGTGGCTTAATATAAATAGATTCAATGTTCATACTGTCTTACAGATGCACTTTTAAGCTTTCTTAAATTTTTATTAATTTAATTATTTTCCAGTTTTTTGGGTAGTTTGTATATTACTTTAATATACGGTTTTTGTAATGCTGTCATATATGGCATTCTGTCTTTAGTTTCGCATTTTTTGTTTAACGTTAGCTTCAATTTCATTTTTTTTTTCATTTGTCTAGACAAGATCGCATACTCGAATATACCCACAATTGTGCTGTTTTACGCATGTAATTAATAATGGATTTATTCACTATCACTAATACGTCCCATAAATAATTATAAAAGTTATGTGGTATATTATTTAATTATTGACAAAAATTTCGGCATGCTAATATTATAGCTCTTTGGACAGTCTCCGAATTATCTCAAATTGATGGTTTAAAAGTACGACCAATATGCAACGTTCAAAATTATTTTAGCTTTGTATAGGGTGGTTTTAAAAACATTACCAAGAACTAAAACATAGACTTAACAACGATTTACTTAACAGGATGGAAGGCTCTACCTATGACGCATGCTTTAAATATTTAACTTACTCATGAAGATAGCAAATGCTTACGATATGGATTCTTGCGAGAACAAAAACGGTCCATTTGGATGTATGCGTAAGGTGTGGTTTGAATAAAGCATATGTTGTTTTTTGATTTTAGCTGAGAAAGATTAGCATGTATAAATTCTTTTCTAAATCGTTTCGCAGAATCATCATCTTACTTGTACATTCAATCACCAAGTTATGCTTGCCCTTTATCCAGTATCTAAAACTTCATGTATAGAGTTGTTTTATAGTCATCTTCAACGTGAACGAAGAACAAGCAAAAACAATTCATCACTTATAATATTTCTACGGCTAATGGGTGAGGTTGTGAAGGACGTATTTAAAAAATATAAGATATCTACTCTAATAGAATGTAAAATATTTAATATGATTGATTGGGTTGCAAGGGTGAATCCTCTGAGATCCGAATGCTGTAGTATTA
The DNA here is from genome assembly GCA_947086495.1 of Morpho achilles. Lineage (NCBI taxonomy): Eukaryota > Metazoa > Arthropoda > Insecta > Lepidoptera > Nymphalidae > Morpho > Morpho achilles. Next base: position 7,388,860 of record CAMTZB010000003.1, read on the forward strand.
TTGAAAATTATGACCTATAAATAGGAAACGGTTAAATAGATTTTTTAGAAACTTTGGAATGTGTGAATCTCTGAGAGATTATAATTATTGAATTTAAATAAATAGCTAGTTAGTTACCTACAATTTTAAATCTTTATGTAAATTATAACTAGACATGGCGTCATTATAGCAGAATATAAATTGATTGGTTTATTAATAAATTCTAGGAATACATGAGCTGACCCACTTAATATTAGAAACATTGATGATATCATCAAATTCAGCCATTATATTGAGGTGCAAGAACTGTTTTTATTATTAAAAACTTTATATTTTCTGTTATCACAACATTTTGTTGTATATGGTATCCTATTATGTGGTAATTGATTACAATGATATGATAGTTTTCGTTAATAATTTGGTGTATTATATAGATAAAAACATACATCAGGAAATCCCTGTCATAAACTGAATACGAAAATTTATACGATTCGAAACATATTAAAATAACAACTCATCTATATTTAGTGAAATTTGTTTTTGCTCGCCTGTCCTAGATATGATTATAACTATAATCCCTTAAGAACTTAACGCTTTTCGCTTAAGAACATTGATTTAAAATATTGTATTCAATCGACAACCTTTTCCAAAATACATTTCATTGTACAGTAGTAGTAGTAAATATTTCAAAAGTAATTTTAAGAATTATAAATCTAAGTAAGTATTTTAATTTTTTGAAGAAAGGCGAGAATAATGCGTATCAAGATAGTTTGATTAGTTTACGTAATAAGTTAAAACACTAGTTTCTAACATTTTGTCGGGCATAACAGGTTCAACTCATAGACATAATACAAGATATTAAACACAACAAGAATTAGTTATATGTTATCTGAAAGCTCGTTTGAAGAGATGAGTCATGTAAAACGTCATGTAAAAAAAAAAGTCATGTAAAACGCCGCGTACTATACGCGGCGTTTTACATGACTTTTAATTACCAGCGTTACGTCCATCGTCTTAAGTTCTAACTGCTACGAATACATTTGATTGTTATACGTTTTACTAATGACAGTTATTAATCATATGGAATGAGTCACAAACATTCCAGCACCATAATCCTGTTCTTTGACCGTAAGATAAAGCTTAGTGAATATAATGGATGTCGTTTGTCTGTTAGTGAACTTCAGCTCTGAGATAAAATTGAAGTTGATGATGCCAAAAATAAAGTGTATCATCGTATCTTTATAACTATATGATACAGGGTATAATTAGGTAATAATAATTATTAGGTAAAACATTTAATATGTGTAAAAAAAAAATTGCAAAAAAATATGTGCTTTGAAAACAAGAATTTTTATATATAATATATACAACAATAACAAAATATACAATAATAACAAAATATTTTCTTGTTTTCAGAGCACATATTTTTTTGTCACAATTACTTTTGGAATATAAAATAGACACCAATAGTGCACCAATTTTTAAGCTAGTAAAACGGATTTATCAGCCGATCTGTATAAGTGAAAGACACGTTCAAAGATTGTTTTGCTATTTAATCAAACCACAAAGCACCGAGCTTGAGAGATAGAACAAGTTTTGATGACATTTTTGGTCAAGAGCGAAATTGCTTGAAATCTTAGTCATCAATTTAGTTCAATTATTTTAAATACTATTTTATTTTATATCTTTTTTTTACAAGTTAATACAGTTAAAAACTTTCATTATTTTTTTGATGTTTAAATATGTATTCGCTTACTACATAGTATTAAACTTCATAAAACCATAAGCAAGTTAAACGTTCAATATATCTTGTATTTTTATTATGTACGTGAAAGAAATGTATATATTTTTTTATTTCAATTGCTTTCCATTGGACACGGAGCAGCATTGGAAGTATTTGAAGGTGTGTAAAGTAGTTTTTTTTTTCCATGAATTTGTACAGTATTTAACTCACAATTTAAGCGTGCTAAGGTTATTATGTATATTTCCTTCTCAACGAGGATAAATCCAATCGTATTTTCCATCAAGTATATAGCTGAGGTGATATCGGGATTTAGAATGATCTCATGTTTTTGTGTCAATAATTACTTTTTGGTGAGTTCGCTAACTCGTAATATTTTTTTTGTCAAGACCCATCAAACCGGATTGTGTTTCTGATTGCTGTTTATTACCTTAACTACTTAGTTTCTTATCATAAAGTTAGTTTCTTTAGAAGTGAAAAAGTTTCAAAATTTTAATACTTTAATAATAATTGTTTCATTAATTTTCATTTAAAATTAATGACAATGAAACAGATTTACTTAATACATACTGTCTTATTTCTTTGATATTGCGAATCTAATTATACCTACAATCAATTTTCAACAACAAAGGCTACCAGCAAAGATATTTCGTTTTTGATTAGCACTATTTTATGATTTTATTGTATTTTTTGATTAAAATACAACTGAATTATTTTCAGAAGCCATAGTTTCACATCATTGTAAACGTAATAGTGAAACATATGATGATATCGGTATTTAGAATATAAATTCCTTTAACCTAAATATTGTTAAAAATCAATATAACTATTACATAAATTTCTTAGTCATACCTACTAATACAACTGTTAAGTTATACTTATTTTATACATGTCAATCGGCCCACCGTATTATATTATTATCGACTCTCATCCAGGTTTTAACATATTTCACGCTGCTCGGACAGACTTATACACGACTTCATGTATGTGAGATAGTCAACAATCAACCATGTTGTCCTCCCCAACAAGTAAGTCGTTACTAGAATGTTGAGTTTGATAAGGACTGTAGTTTGAATCTAGTATTTGTTCACTATCTATATTTAATAATATTGAAGCGTAATAATAGTATATGTACGCTAGTTTCGTTCTTTTCCATTTTGTTGTTTTCTTTAACATTCTTTTTGTCTTAATCGAGAGATGTAGTGCATGGTATGTTAGTAACCAAAAGTTGAATCTTTAATTTTCTTAATTTTGTTGTTGTTAGTTGACCTTTTTGTTATCCTTGTCTTGCTGTTTTCATTCCGTTTTTATTGCTTATCCAGAGTTTGTTTGTCAATAATTATTTAGTAATAAACATTTTCTTCGTTTTTCTATCACCATGGTTTTTTTTATTTATTTTGATTTTTGCTATGAGTGTGAAATTACAGTGTGACGTGTGAATGCTTAGTATTCGAATAAAATTCTTGATTTCGATCGATTTCCAAACGAAAACGATCTAATAAAAATGTCGGCTGTTTTTTTTGCAGTTAGATGATATTTTCTAGATTGATTAAAATATAAAATATACCCAAGAGTAGTTATTCTTATTCAAGTTAAAATTTAAAATGTTCTTTATTTAAAGATGTTTTCTTTTATTGTTCGAAATAAAGTTATAAGTTATTCCTTACCCCTGTTAGAAAGAACCTTGAAAATAACTGTGATTACTATTTAATAATTATTGACATCAGCATTTGCGAAATATTGGACATCAGTAACACGCAATTTAGGACATAATCCATAAGTATCCAGTATCCATCAGTAATGTTATTCAGAGGTTAAATTTATTGCTTTTAGAACAGTTATCAGAACAGCATTATATGATAATCTTTGAAACAGACTTACGACTTACACATATATATTTCACCTAAATTTTTATTACATAGTTATTTTTTCAAAAAAAAAATTTTATCCTCATTGATCTCAAATAAATAATAATCCTCTCTGCAGGTGAACCGTCATGTGAACGACCTCTTTGAAGATCTTCGTGATGGACTCAACCTCATCTCGCTGCTGGAGGTGCTTTCTGGCGAACACCTCGTGAGTTATATTTTATGCAATTTATTGTTGTAATAGAATTAGTACGTAAAATTTTATTTAAGTAAAGAAGTAGGAACGTGGTGGACGGATGGAAGATAAATATAATATAAACTAAATATTACATGGATATATAAATTGTAAATCTAATTTATCTACACATATATTCTCAATGTGGCAATATAATCCGGTAAACCTCCTAAATAGCCTTGATGTATGTTTATATGCTAGTTTATTCCTACTCGTACAGTTGAAAACAAAATTAACAAACATGTAATACAAAAACGTTTTATTATATGTGATGAATTATATAATATACAACGTTCATAAAAAATGATTATTATAGTACGCCCAATGTCTAGTTCGTAGGATTCTAATTTGGTAATTAATAGCAGCAAAATTATTTGGTACCAAATACAACAGAAGACCGAGAGGCTTATTAAAAAGACGTAGTGATCTTATACTTAAATGTTTATAAATAACATTTCGTAAATTCCTTAACGACTCTAGATTTATGTGTATTACCAAAGTTAGGTCATTAACATGTTAATGTGACGATTAAAATACGTAATTCATGTCAATAATCATTTCGACACCACTGGGACTGACCTTTGCCTAAATCGTTTGTAATAAATTGAAGCAGGCGTGTCCGGAAGTGACTCAACTGTTTCACCCTTCCGTAGATGCCGGGGTTAATAGTTCCAGAGCATACACATATTCGATACCGTGTTAAGTGAGATTGATTCACTTTAAACCGTTGTAGGAGTGTCATCAATAATAATTTATTCTTTAGTGTAATTTATTTATTTTCTTCGTTACTGTCAAATGTCCATACATATTTTCTACATAGAAAAAAAATATCTTTTGCATACGGCGCAAATCTTTAATTAAAATCTATATTAAAATTTGTAAATCAGAGTAGCAAATTTATCGTTCAAGCAATTACGCAGTATTTTTGAATTGATACTAGTATTTGAATATCGATTTTTGAAAACCGTCATAATTTGTTAGTATATTATCTAAACTTAGATTATTGTTGATTGTTGAATTTAATTAAATAATTTCATATATCATAACATTTGTTGCCAAGAAATGTCGCTACACTACCTTTTTAGTGGGTCTTATTTTAATGAGAAATAACATAGAGCGGAGCAATTAATATCTAGAAAGAAAGCGGCTCTTCTTTAAATCAGTCTGAAGTTTTAATTTAATTCAGTACTGCTTAGCTTTAAAAGAATCTAAACTTATAATAATTATACCTTACAGCCGCGTGAACGAGGTCGCATGCGGTTTCATATGCTACAGAACGTTCAAATGGCCCTGGACTTCTTACGGTACAAGAAAATTAAGCTCGTCAACATCCGGGCTGAGGACATCGTCGACGGAAACCCGAAGCTTACCCTTGGGTTAATATGGACCATCATCTTGCACTTCCAGGTTAGTGATTATTTATTTTTAAAACCAATATTCATCTTCATCAATAGAGATGTCTTTGTAGTCTTTTTCTTTGTTTTTTTTTTTTAAATTCTTTGTAGTCGTTAATTTTAGAGCAATGGAAGCAATAGATTCTACGGATGGTTCTGGTCAAATATCCTCCTCTATCAAATGTTATTTATTGTTGATGAAATCTATCGTCTGATTATGTACGACCGTAATAATCGTTATAATGTACGACCATTTTGAAATCGCTTCGAAAGAAAATGGTATGTAATCAATTATCGGATTGGCTTTATTGTGCGTTACGGTATTGAACTATATTCCTTTTCAAAGTGAAGGATAATTACAATTTTTGTATAGAATATAATGGTTGTGGTAGAGTAGTTTCCCACCTTCCCTTAATTTAGATTTAATAATGTTGGGACCATCATCCAAAACTAAAAGTGGTATAATATTAACTTAAATGACGTCTCGCATCACTCATGAAGAAACGGCATTTCGACTTGAAGTGAATTATGGAGAATAACAAAACATTTGAGTATTAGACAACAGAAACTTAACATTTTTTTCGTGTCGTTCACGTGTACTTGAAAAAAGTACATGTATTTGCGATGACATACATATTAAGCATTCATAACAGTGATGGTGATGAAAACATCGTATTTGTAAATGCAGGACGTTCATATTCTGACTGCCTTGATATTTTGACCTTTGCTAGAGTTATGGGTTAGGCGTGGCGATAGTTTTTTTTCACGATCATTATGAATCCTTTATATATTCAATACCCGCAACTTAGTTTATAACAGAATTTTTTTAGGTTAGTATCAGCGTCATCAGATTTTTATTGAAAAGGTAGGAAATAGTCAAAGTTACATTCGCAGTCATAATTAATATAACTGTTTTATATATATAACTTCTTCTTGACCTTCAGCTGTTATTCTTACCTTAACTCCAGACCCGAGTTTGCAATATGTAACATGTATCTAATCCATATTTTAAGAAATAAATTGTGGGGGTTCCTTTCAATTGAAAACCCCTACCATTTATATATAAACCGTGCGTTTCATAATTTCTAGAGTAAATCTCATTTTTACTTTATTAGTTTCATTTTTTTTCTCCAACATTCTTCTTATAGTACTACTAGTATTACTTTTCTTTGCTATCTATATGTATTATAACGTGTAGATGGTTTCGTTAATGCAATGTTTTATAAGAATGTTCATTGGACTGACATAACGCATACACGATTTTTGTATTGTATCGTCAATATTTCATAGTATCTTACTATTCAGTCAAAAACAATATTTTTGTTTACTAGCTTTTACCCGCAACGAAATTAACAGTAGCTTTTGTCACTCTTTAACCCTGTAAATATCTGCATCACAAAAATGATATCGATCCGGGAAGACTCAGAGAGATTTGTCGTTTTATCAAGACCATAGTTTGATAAATTTAATAAATACCCCTATGACATATGTTAAAATAGGTCACTTAAAGGAGACTGCCAAAATTGGGCCTGTTACAAAAACCGCATAAAAAATTCTTAATTTTTTTCTGGTATTAAATATCACTTTAAATGTGACTATGCTCCATAATATTTTATCAATAAAATATCAACATCGTGCAAGTTCCATGAGTCAGACATGGCGTCATGTCATTGTTTAAATAGTGCCTGCACTATTTTGCTTTCGTTTATGATAATATTGAAATCAAGATTCAATGACCTCTTTATGTCTTTTAACTGATTTTTATGTCTTTAAACTGATCTTCTATTGGTAGCCCCGTTATGAATATATTTAGGTTTAGATATAATTAATACATTTTGACATTGTTTGCTTCTTCATAAAATTATCATCCTCAAATTTTTTAGACATTCTGATTGCAAGAGTATCGCAAAATTCACCATAAGTTTGATTGCGCAATACTGATTGGTCACAAAAATATTTCCTGAGGCTTACCTCACCTGGGGTTCTCAATGACTGCTTATTGGCGTATTTGCTATTTTTCCTAAAAGCTTAGTGTAGCGTCATTTTGTAGTGATGCGTACAATTACATCGGGCTGTTAAGCATGAAATTAACTTTGCAAATTCATCCATCACCATCTTAAATATAATATACCTAATATAAAAATTTCAGAATATTCTTTACTACGTAACCACTATCAAATGAGGCCGTGTGAACCAGAGTGGCCTAACTTCTTAAAAAAAGGGTTAGAGTATTAAGGGAAACCAATTGACCCTGATTTAAAATAATTACAACTAGCAAATTAATATCTTTCATTAATATTTACTCTCCTTTTATATTATTATATTCTATATAATATTCTTTATTTTTAAGTGATTTTGCTAATCCTAAGTATCTTATTAATTTATTAAATGAAAGTTTGTATTGCAAAACTGGCAGGCCACTCTCGCTTTCATTGCCTAAAATTATTTGTTAGTTATATTTATTACTTATGCATTTAATGTTTAATTGTAAGTTTTAATGAACAGCGAATGTGCTAATAAACTAATGCAACTACGTTAAACTACAGGTTTATTATACAGTTCCTTTTCATAACTGGTAAACCACAGAAAGCTGACAGTTTGCAGTGAACGATAAAAAATCACGAACTATTAATATGGTATTGAACGTGCGCGTGGGTTGGCACACTTACGGCAGACCATATATGGTTATATACAGTGTGTTATCAGGATGTAGCGATCTTATATCATTATTGAGCTCTATGTCTTGAAAAATGCCTATTGCTATAAAGATTGAATAATTTACGGTATTATAGTCATATTAAAAAGGGATTTTTCTTTACTTTGGATTTATTCGCATTTCTTTAAGTAAATGTTTTTCTTCAGTATCTTGATTGATTGAAAATTTCAATGTGTAACAAATAGTTTATCTTTATTTATAAAACTGTCAGCGATGATATATAACTTTCTACCTTTTTTTTAAATATAAGAATTATGAAATTAACAAAATAACGAGATTCATATAACAAGGTATTATTTTTTCATAGCATAAATGGTCATCATCCTCCTGCCCATATCCGACTAAGTGGGATCGGCACAATATGTTATAATCCTGTTGTCACATGATTTGGCTACGTATTTTACGACCGGCAGCCTGCCTAACGTCAACGTACCTTAGTTGTCCATTCTACTCAGCCAGCCGGTTATCACTTATAGTATTAAATGATATGTCAAAAGTAATAATAAAATTATTTTGCTAAAATTCGCGAAGAAGTAAAATAGAAAATATATATAATGCTAAATGTATGGTGGACAATCGGTTATCATACCTGATACATGCAGGATTCGTAAAAACACAAGCACAAACCTCCACCACCGCCACCACTTTATTATTACTTTTGTATTATGGATCTCCGCAAAGTAACGCCTAATTCTATAAATTATTTAAATGGTATGTTATTAAATTGGTAAAGAAAATATTAAATCCCGAAGGATAATAACTGTAACTATAAATAATCTTAAAAATCATTTATTTACTATACTTTTTCAAGTGTTTGTGAATGGTGCAGTTTCTACTTGTATACTTTTAACATTTGAATTCGTTTTGATTGTCTCTGAAGAAGTAACCCCAATTGCTGTGGGAAGAGTTCCAAGTTTTCGACCTTGTCTCTCTTGGCTTAGCGATATAAGTTCCATTAAAATTCTAGAAGCGTCATTTTATGAATAATCCTTAATGCTAATAAAGTACCGCATAAAATATTATAATTTGTTCATTATAAAACACATAAGACTGTTTATACAATCACTTATAGAAGTCCAGGGCGGCCTATTTGTTGTTCATACAATAATTTTAAATTTAAATGTCGTGTATTATGAATATAAGATATATTCAAGAATATTTTAATTAGTACTGTGGCAATAAATATAAACGTCGAATACACGCGTAGAATATTTCAGCCCTTTATTAAGTACTAACTTCGTTTCTATTTCTACCTGCGACTTCGTCTAACTTGTCTTTAGTACCGAAATACAAAACTTCTAAGTAGAAAGTAAGTAAGTAAGTATTTTCATATAGTATTTCTGAATAGTCTATGAAACTTTTCTATTCTAACTTCCACTTAGATATCTCTATTGAAATTAGCTCTCTAGCGACAAAAATAAACAATCCACCTTTGGCGTTTGTATATCATAACTTACACTATTTATAATGAGTAATGCACTCAAACAAATTTCATTTTATTCATAAAAAATACAAACAATACTTAATCTAACAATTTCTATGTTAATTTTGTAAAACGTCCTGTATACTTTATCTCCTTTTAAGTGATGTCATGTAAAGTAATACATATATGTTTATTCAAAGCTTATTTGCGATCGTTTATGTAACCTAATATTGCGTAGTTGTTAGATCTGATAGTGCGAAATTAATATTCGTGGGGTTATTTAATATGCGTGTTCTTTTACAGATGTGATTGGTCCATTTTTTTAATTTAAATACGGGTCACTCACATTCTAGTCAACTGCCTATCATATTACATGTTATAAAAGTATATTGAACTTTTAACGGCATATTTCGAATAATGACAATTCTGACTTACTAACTAATGTCCGTATCTACCGATATCTTGTAAATTCAATTCAAATTCAAAATTAAATTCAAATTCAAAATACTCTTTATTCAAGTGGACTGTTTACAGTACTTTTGAATCGTCAAATGTTTTTAAAGAAGCTACCTCTGTATGTAAGTGATTGTTTTTTGCTAGATTCCATAGAGATTTTGCTTAATACAGCAGCCAGGCAGCAAATTTTTTTAGCTAGGCGTCACCTTCTAACTTTCAATGACCTTTCTCAACCACATACGCAAGTTCCCAACAGCAGCGGTTACTGTGAGACGACTGTATTAGTGTTATGCAAGACGAATAAGATGTAATGCCACGACAATGTAACATACAAAACTTGCATAAGAACACTTAATTATTTTTTATGCAAATGTCGTGCCCTACGATATATGACTGTTAAAGCCCACGATTGCGTAGTCTTCAAAGACTACATATCCTTTTTTCAGTTGTTGGTCGCAATTTGTACGGGATATTGATCTTATCTTTATAAAATTGGCATCGACTCAACTCGTTTTAATTTTCCATATTCTTTTTTGTTACTAATAATATTAGCGCTAAGGCTTTTTTTATAATACAAAACACGATCCTTTACGATAACACGTCCTTATCGTCAAAAATGAGATATCGATTTTCTAAAATCGATCGTGGCTATCCTATATGCGTCTTGTTAACTTTTGATTTTTGTGCCACCAGCTCTAACTGCGTGTCTTCCTAAGCCGTAGCTAAGTAGTAAACGCCCGTAGCCTCACAAAAGGGATCCTTAAGATTAATGTTCCTAAAAGTCAGTAGAATATCTATGCTTTTTCATTCATCAACTGTACGCTGTAAAAACCAGATAGAGTTAAAAAAATAACAATTTCTCATGAAATATAAATAGAATGTCAAGACTAAGTATAAATTGAATGATATTTACATTTGTTAATAAAGCGACCTGTAATAAATTATAATCAATCGCATCTCTATGATTATGTTGAATGCTATTATTACAATCGCGTAAATTGATTGATAGCTTTTGAACTTTGTCACTTCGTATTTTTGCTTCACTGAGTGTCACTACTTTGTCCGTAGTTATTTGCGGTTCATAAGTAAAGCGTGTTTATTTATTATATTTCAAATAATGTCTGATTAGAGGCCGTTCTTATGATATAAGTCATAGTTAAGAAGATGGATGTTATTATTAAAATCTGTAGGTACGAAACACTTGGTCAAACGCATATAATAAGCACTTCTGCACTATATTAGAATTCAAACAAGTTCAAAGCTTTTGAAACAAAAGACTTATTGGTTAGTTATTATTCAGTTAACGTGTAATATTTTTGTTGATTGACACCGTAATAAATTGGGCACAAACACTGTAGACAAGCAAATAGTGACTGTCGCGTACAGTTACGTGGATCGGGGGTCAGCGGCCGAGCTGCGTTTTCTATTGAAGTTGACAAAATATATTCCTCTGCAACGTTCTTAAAAATTCACTCTTATAAAAGTTTTCTATTTCTCATTCAACCGATGGACGTTTATTAGAGGTGGGTAGGTCTTAAGAATTTCTACGCCACACGATTTCTGGTCTAAAAAGCTCGCTGCCCACCTTGTGGACAACAGCCTACCCAACCTACGTTTTCCGGTACCGAATGGCCACACATACTTAGGTACCCTAACCTTTGTCATTGAATTAAACGCTCCAAGCATAGTCATTACATTTTCACGACCCGTTGGGCTATGTCTCTCGCATTGGTTGCTGATTTGGCTCATTCCCTCGTCTGGTAAGTGACTCTGTTCGTGACCAACTTTCAGATCAATATATCATGGTATTGTTCAGACTTCAAGCACTACGAAGAGGCACATTTAATATAAAATATTAAACTGTTAATCTTAAAAAATATTTCTACTTTCAATCATCGTCATCATCTTCCTGCCCTTATCCCACTCTAAGTGAAGTCGGCACAACATGTTATAAACATGCTGTCATATGATTAGGCTGCGTTTTTACAACCGGCCCCCTGCCTGACGTCAACTTACTTTTGTCGTATTTTACGACACCTCGGTAAGAAAAAGGGTGGTCTATTCGATTAAACCGGATACCACACGGTGGGTCAACTTACATTAGTCGCCTTTTACGACACCTCGGTAAGAAAGGAGGTTCGTCTATTCTACTCAGCCGGATACCACACGGCGGAATATTTCTACTTTCAATACAAGTGGTTAAATCATGTCACAAAGAATTTAGCAACTTGAATGTAGGCAGACAGGGGTGTAGGCGCAAGGCCGTGGAACAGATGTCCGGCCCACGCCGCCCGCGCACCTTTGCGACAAAACTTTCAGCAATACTTCGACTTCTCGCAAGCAAAATACTTTAGTGTAATTATTATGTCAAATTGTAAATTCGAGAGATCATAACATGACCAATTTTGAAGTTGTCTATTGATTGGTTTTACCAATGGTGACTTCCAAAAAAGCATAAAAATTTTATAGACCGACATATAATTTAGGATATTACGCCGTGTGGTATCCAGCTGAATAGAATAGTACCACCCTCATTTCTTACCGAGGTGTTGTAAAAGGCAACTAAGGTAAGTTGACCCACCGTGTGGTGTCCGGTTTAGTAGAATAGACCACCCTCTTTCTTATTTAGGTGTCGTAAAATACGACAGAGGTAAGTTGACGTCAGGCAGGTCACGACCGGCCGGTCGTAAAAACACTGCCAAGTCATGTGACAGCATGTTTGTGACATGTTGTGCCAACCGACCCCACTTGGAGAGGGATAAGGGCAGGAAGATGATGATGTAATTTAGGACATACTTTGTGTGCTATTCACAATATTGATTGATTACGATTACGATGATTTTATTATTTCATCTTTGCGCGTTTCTACGTGTATATTTAATGACGAGGTAATACAAACTATTTCGTGTTTGACATACACAAGAAATATGTACGCGTAAATAATGAATATTTATTACACTTACTGTATAGGTAAGGTATATCCTTATTTATTGGCGATGCACATACCTTATATTGTTTAGCAAATTCCGAAAAATACGTTTTATATATAAGTTAAGGATAGAAAATAATTAAACTAGAAAATAAACGGTAGCATTTTGCTTATTTTCTCCAAACAACCGAAAGCCGTAATAATTCTATATGAGCTATTAACAGTTTTGAGTATAAGATAATAAGAATAATACAGTATAAACTGTTTACAGCACATTTTTCTCTAATTCTTTTTGGAATCGTTGACCAAGTTGTAAAAATCACTTAAGATCAAAGGAACATTTACACATCGCAAGTCTCTTGCAATTGTCGTAAACTTAGTAAACGGATCTTAATAATTCACCAATGATCAAAGACACAACTCGTTTCCAAATACTGTAATTGTTAAGTACTTTAAAATGTTTTATTGCAACTTTGAACGTATAAAGCTTATTCGTTTATTACCCATCTTATCTATAAATCCATATAACGTGAACTTTATGTATAATATAGATTGCAAATAACTAAATTTATAGTTTGATAATATAGAGCGACCTTCTTTCAACTGTCACTATAATTTTCAAGGGGAATCATACAGTTTTACTTGAAGATATAATGGAAACATCCTATATCAATATAATTAATAGATATGCTATGTTATTAATGGTATAGACAAACTACCGCTACCAGATGGTTTTTATTATATTTATCGTCTATCAAATGTCACAGTCTTTTATGACATTGCATATTAAAAAAACTACAATTCCGAATACAAAGAATTATTTACAATGTTGTCGATACATAGAGAAGTTAAATTATCTATTTAAATATCTTGAAGTTGAAGCAGTTCGTATTCATTTTGTTCGGGTGGGAATGATTTATATTAATGAATTGATGCATTATCTATATACTCAACTAAAGTGACGCAAGAAAAATAATATGAGAGTCACTTTATTATAACATTGAATATATTATTTACATATTTTATTATTCCACGCAAACATAGACGATTATGGTAAGTCGTCACAAAGAATCGATATTGCTAATTATGCTGCCTTGCTTGCATAGTTACGACTATTTCACGCTAGATGGCGCTGTTCGGAGATTTGGATCATACTGTTAATTGGTTGGGTGACGCTTAGCAATGCTTTACGCCGCCGCACAATAGATGGCGGTACTTGTTGTAAAGCTTTGTTATTTATCGATACACGAATTTAACCTAGATACATTATTCTGTTGACTACGTATCAAAAGCAGTATATATATTTTTTATGAATCACACATCTCATTTCGCTGCGTCAATTAAAAATCACTTTATATGTTTTAAGTGATTTTTAATCAAATTGTACTCTTTACTATAACTATTATAGTTTAATATGAATTTTGAGATCTGAGATACAGTTTCATTAAATTTGTGTTAACGAATGACTTTTTACAAAGAAAATAATATGATGAAATGGTATGTCTTTTCTATGAAAATTTCACGGTTTACTCAATATTTTGATGGTAATTGCATTTAAATTATATGATGGTTCATTATGGTAAGCATGAAATACTTAAATTAACTAACGTATTGACAAAGGTTTTGACTCACAGTGTGAGTGGAAATAGTTTTCCATAGCACCTGACCATTTCCTGAAAAGTTATAATGGCTAGTTACCTATTAAACTATTCTTCAAGGATGGATATATGCCATCGCGGACTTTTCTGTTTACATATAGAAGAGGAATACTCTCACTATATATCGTTTGGTTACATCTCAAATGCATTAGGCAGCGTTTTCATTGACGGCTTAAATATTTTCGTCATTTTAACAAAAATCGGACGCAACCATTTTAAATACTGAAATGTAAGAGGTTTTCAATTTGATGGTTTAATGACAAACTAGACTTGTTTTATATACAGTTTTAGCAAGAATTAATGTAAAATTAACATTTGAATGAAAGTAAATTTTATTTATTTGATTTCAAAATGATTCGAACCTTATAACTTCTACTTCTCTACTGTTAAAAATGCTTTTATAACGATTAATTTCCCACTAGTCCTAACCTGTTGACCAGAAGTGCTAAATATTAATGGAATTTAGTCGTGATTTTATCATAATATATTATGATATCCATTCATCCTCCATCATCCATCATCCTCCTGCCCTTATCCCACTCTAATTGGGGTCGGCACAACATGTTATCATAATATATTACATAAATTCTATTTCTAACTTTTGAAAATTATAACGAGTAATCTCTTTGCTTTCTAATTCGATAAGATTATATCATTCGTTGTAAAGGTAATGCAATTGATACCTATTTGTGCACTCGTACAAGCTACCGTATCATATAATCAGATAAGTAAATCTTTAGATATCCTTGTCAAACTTCTACAAAACTCGCCTTATCGTTTCACATCGTGTAACAATACCGACTAAAATTAGAGGTCACTTATGTCATTTGTTGATAATGACACGCTTAGTCATATAACATAACTTATTAGAAAGTTTATACTCCACACCAATCCTGCCGCTATGAAAATATTTGAATGTTTTTTTTCAGTTATTTTTCCGCGAGCTATAAGTTATGAAATTTTACATTAAAATATTAAATACTGACCTTAACGTATAAGTAAGAGCTCATCGCGATTGAAACATGTATATATTGTATATGCATAAATGTGATATTTTAATTTTTATAACGCAAAGCGTTTCCCATTTGTTCCTATTTAGTTGCATCTGGAATACATCCCTTTATAATTTATGTATTAACTATTAACGATAAAGTTTCAGGACCTGTCGTATTATTCTAAGGTAACTGGTATATTTAAGCGAATTATATGTAAATTCCTGAAAATATAATTTTACATAAAGTCCAATAAATGAAGGCGTAACTTGCTGAAATGTGTGACGAAAATAAATTGTGAATCATTCTTCAAAAACCTTGTATAACTATATTAATTTATAATATAACCATATTATAACCGTGAATAACTATATTTGTAGCCTGTCAATTATTATGGAATTTAGCATCCATAATGAATGGGAACTATACGTAAACCCACTATACTTTTTTTACACCGTCACGGACTGCTGGGCTAGCTGCAACTGCGCGCCAGTCACCTGCCAGAGATCGACCGAAGCGCGCGCGCACGGCTTTTCGAATTTCGAATAAACGAACCGAACGTTAAGAAACTAACATACTAATCATTTTTTGTAAATATAATAACTTGTGGTTTGTTAAACATTTTATGGTTTTAAAATCTTCATGAAGTGTTACATTTTGGATTCGTTATGCGAAATTATGGCGATAAACACAATAGCAACAAAAAAAAATTATTGACATATTTTGTGGGATATTGTTGATTGGATTGATTTAATGGTAGGGAAGATTAGAAACGCTAATGAACCAGTCAAATAAGATGGTTAACTTGAATAAGTAGAGTACTGTTTCTAGTGACGTAACGTTTGAGGGAACAAAAGCCGTCCGAAAACATTAATGTTTGTCAGATATAAGTTTAACATATTTCACAGGCAAAAATTTACTAAAATCATATTTTTGTTAAAATACGTGTGTGAAGTGTTTTATGGAAATGTTTACTTAAGAGTAGATATTAATAAAATATTTCATATTATTAATATGATATAATTCGTTATTTCAAAGCCAGAGACGTGATTTAAAGAATCTATCAAGAAACTAAAAAAAAGCCTTTGTGTACAGAATTGTTAAAAATCATTCAAATTTATTCGTTTACATTTATACCTTGTCAAGACATTTCATATCATAAAATGATAACAGTGTTTTTTTTTTGTGTTAAAGTTACAAAATTAATTAATTTTATACCGAAGAAGTATTGTAACAAATTTCATAGCTATCTATCATTTACGTGGACGAGCAAGTGTAATTAAAACAACACAAAATGGATTTAATCTGTGAAGGTCAAGTTTACTTAAGGCGATGAAAAACTGCTTTTTGCTTCGTTCTGCGTGTTACTAATTACAATAATATAATAATTATATAGATGTGATTATCCTATGTTTGGATATTAGAAATAACTTAAAATATTAGTAACAAAGTGTTTACTGATTTAAATCATAAGCAAAATCGTTCCATGAAACAATTGTCATTATCAAATCCAGTATAATTAATTGTTAATATTAGGAGAAGTATAAAAGTTATATTATAGGAAAGAGAGAGCGCGAAATTAAAATGGTATGGAGATGTCATGTGATGGATATGTTATAATTGTCAGGCAGAAAAAGAGATATATAGAGTTTTGAAAGGTAAAGTGACGTGTTATAATAGGAGAGAAACGAAAATAAAACTTACTACGAAAATAAGGGCGGAAAAAATCAGAAATACTCTCTCTAAGATCTCAGAAATTTTTAAAATAAGAATCTACGTAATAGTTATAGAAGAGCTATGAAGACAATTTGATTAACGCGGCTAATATTTCTTAATTTTGTAAGGCTTCGTAAGGTACGAGTGAAGTTCGTCAACGAATTCTAACATATCACAATACTTATTTCGAGAACTAAAGCGGAAAATTAAATCGTGAACTCAGCCTATTCTTTCTTTTTACTTTTACGAATGGTGTTGACACTTTTAATACTTACAATTGTTTTTAAGTGTTACATTAACACCTAAAGTAGCTATATTAGGGTATTGAAGGTCTCGTGTTGTAGGCGTCAACCATTGAATTTCATAATCCCCCGCAAAAAATGTCGGTATCCACTGCACCTACATAAGTAACATTGAATCATTAATGGATCATATAATGTATTGACCTTAATATGTAAAGCAAAAAAAAAGTAGTTCCAAGTTGTTATACCATGCATGTCCACATTTGTCTTCATCACGTGCTTTCCTATTTTGAATATGTCTTAATTATCAAATTGATATTTTATTATAATACTATATTTGTTTTTATCACCATATTTACAGGTCCAATTGATTACGGAGATTTACTTTTCCGCCGTTACATAATATTTATTAGTATTCAAAACCTGGTATTTAAACCTGGTATCCTTGGTGTTATTTGCAACTCAAGTTGAATTACGCCACAGTTCATTTTAGCTCACGAAGGTCTACAATGATTAGCGTCTCTTACAGTCTGACATTTCATCCTTACTTGTGAATTCAAATTTCTATTGTCAGTCGGTTTGGAGTTCATGCATTTTGTTTATATAACGATTTTATTGCACTGATGCTGAATCCTTATAAACTCTGCCCAGGAAATATTTTTTTATTAAATATTTTAGGATAAACGTACTTTCAATTTCCTCGTTCATCCTTTGCGATTGAACTCTACTCTTAGGTGTATCTCTAATTATTAAACTTTCTTATAGTAGTATTGTGTTAATTTGAAGTTTAAATGATTACTTTATTTATATTATCGATTTCCTCCGTTGTTACAAATAACTGCAGGTATGTCTTTTGCTTGCGTCTTGCCAGTAGCTTAAAATTTAAACTAGTCAATAAGATTTCATCTTACGCACCTTTCTTAGTTTTTATCTTAAAAAAATATATAAAAACTATAATGTTCATATAATTGTATTCTCTGCCCGCGCACGTGGACAAACCACGTAAACTTCAATATCTAGATAAAAAGTAGCCTATTACAGTCGCCAGCGTTAAAACTATCCCCATATCAAGTTGTGATTGGATGATTTAAAAAAAAATCGAAAAGCTCAGAACAGGTCTTTATTTGTAAGTGCTATTGGTTACTAAGATCTTGGGGTAGATTACCATGTTTTTTTTTCATTCTATAAAGATTTTCTTTTTTAATAACCGTTGTCGTAAAATGATACTGATACATACATTTAGAAGCGTCAACTCATTTCCTCTGTTTCGTGTCACCGTCCGCCGGAAGAGCCCTTCCATATTCGCTTCATTCCAAACAAGGCGTGGAAACTTACCTAATCCAATGCACGACTCCCATGTACCTGTCAGTAATCAGAACCTATATTCACTTTCTTTTCACGTATAGAAGTATATTGATACGCTTGATTTCTTGACTTCTATTTATTCATGCCTATATGCGTGCAGTTGTCAATCTTTACAGTTCTTGTACCATTGCACGATTATTACTTTTTTATATTATTATTATTTCGTTTGCCTGGAGTTTAGTATCATGATAGTATTTAAATTTAAATAAATATTTTAAATGACGATTTTTCGTCATTTAAAATATTATCGTTATTATGTATTTTTTTGTATATTAAAAGTAAGTCTGTAATAAACAACTCTAAATATAGTCAACATCAACAATTTCCCACTCATCATTTAAACCTTTGAAGTAATGTATTTACAAGTATTGTCACATAACGGTGTAGCGAGTAGTTTGCGTATCGAATCCATAATAAGTTGGAATATAATGCCTTAGTGCGTCAGGCCTGTTCAGTATTATGTTGTACCGGCCCGTGAAGGTCTGATTGGAACAAATCGAGAATGTCGATGTATAGATTCGTCAAAGAGGGCAGTAGCAAGCGCCTTTTTGTACAAGGAACACTAGAAGGTGATGAAGCGAAGCCGTTGAAGTCAAGCTTAAAAAAGTCCTCTCCAACATCACTAGGATCACCCATTACGACGAGTCTAAACCTAGCGTCGGTGCCAAGAAGTTTGAGGGAAGGACTAACGAGGCACGAGACTGTTTATGATGGAAATTACCCAGGAATCGATACATCAAGCTACCATGCCGGTTCATATAGAGAAGAAACTTACAACGGTCGGATAATACATGATGGCAATCAGACTCATTTCGAATACGATGGCGAAAGTACGCTGGCTGTGCCGATGTCTGCGGGAGGAAGAGGAGTGTCGGAACTGCAAGCGATTCATACGAATAAACGCATGTCGACCGAGGTCCTTGGCTCCTCACTGGAGTCGACAAAGATCTCGAAGAAAGACGATAGCGGGCAAAGGCGTATTACGACCAGGATAGTGAGAAAAGTCACTACGCTAACCCGCGGTGAAGAGAAGGCGTCAATAGAGGATGTTAGAGGCAAGGATCTCCATCGTTCAGTTGAACGTTATAAACATATGGAATTGCAATCAACGCCCTCACGACGAGTAAAGGTAAAAAAGATTTTGTAGTGATTTAGTATTATGTAAAAAATACAACATTTTCAATCAATTTTTTATTGCTTAAAATTAATGGGGTAATGCGATATATCTTAAGACTTTGATATTAGAAATGTTTAGCTGAATAACAATAATTTATTTCATCAAAGTACAATTGACTTGATAGATATTTATTGGTGGGATGTTAAGAGTCCTTATATCGGATTCCAATTTCATTACAGATCGCATTCCATCTCTTTAGATTCTAAAGATAGAAACAATATTCTGCCTCTTAGTGCTGAGTTAAATATGGTTTGAAGTACTGAACTTTAAGTACTAATATAGTTATTTATAAACACTTGAAAGTTGTATCATGCTTAAGGCAATCTCGAACAGATTTATAACGAATTCATTGAACGAATTAAAATCTATTGTGAGTATAGTGTTTTATATATCCAAATTTATTACTTACCCCTGTAATTTATAAATTTGTATATATAGAAGTCGATGTATTTGAAAGTATTTAAAATTGTCCCTTTTATTCATCCTAGTACAATATTCAATTTGTTAAATACGACAATGAAACAAGCGTGCTCTAGCCATTTTAGTAAATAAAATAGATCATTAGGTCTGACCCTGTGTTTGATGACATATTGTACTTTAATTCTTGTCCTAAAAGTTTAGTAATCGATTCAACATTCTATATACGAACTCTTGTTGTTTTTATTTCATGATATTATATTATCCAGTTTCTGTGTTATTTAACTTACGTCTTTAAAGAAGTTTTGTGTAGTTTATTTGATTTCTCCATTATTGGAGCTATATCTCTTGTCCCATAAGTAGTTACATTATCATATCTTATGGATCTTTTATTTTATTTTCTTGACAAGTTTATCAGTGATCAATTTTTAATCTTAAATTTACTCAATAAAAATACAGAATTCATTGTGTTGTCTGGGGCAAAACCAGATACAGCATTTCTATATATCTATGCAAATTGCAGCATCGAGTAATACGCGAGCGAGCTATAAAGCTAAGATGACGTCAGTATTACTAATATTGTTTGCTATACGTCATTAGAAGACCACATTGCCATCGAGCCTTATAAAGTAAAACGATTTTATTTATCTTTTCATACTAAAAAAAGGATATATATATTATACACTTTTTATCGAAATGAATCTACTATACTGTTGTTGAAAAATACTGCTTTTTTATTTCTCATTAGTTAAAGAAGCCCCCTGTTGCGAATGATGATAAAAGGTAATGCTGACGTCAGTTTTTCGTGACTTTTTCATTTTTCATCTTTTGATCATCGCAATTTATTGGTATATTTTACTGTTATATGATCTTTTATAAAGTTATGATCGTGTAAAATATTATCTATGGTTATGATGGCAAAACTAAAAAGATTTAAAAATTTTTGTGTGATTTTTTGACATCAATTAAAATTATTAATCGTTATCTTTTAAAAATTTACCTTTTAATTAGTTTATTTATTTGTTTTGTTTTTTATTTAGTTTAAAAATATTATAACATGATTATGGAATTACACAAAATCTTATGTTAATATTGTCTTTGTGTGGCGTAAACTTAAAGCATCTACTTTACACTACGAACATGTTCGCCTTCTTTCAATCGTTTTAGAATAGAATAGAATCAGTTTAAAATTTAGTACTCTTAAAAAAATTACATACAATTTAAACTGTCAGTGAGATTTAAAATAGTGGTTAAGACAACTATAGATGATGCGGCATTCTTGGGACGCTAAAGTTCAAGTCTTAAAATAATTCGAATCACGTTGAGTGTACTAGATTTATCAAGACGCCATAAAACCTTTTGTATACAAACGTTTTATATGTAATAACTGATATTTAAATATTCTGGGTATTATATTGGTCTTTAATGAAATTAAATTCTATAAAGTGGTTGGTAATAAATTTCTATAATTTTTTACTGACAGCTGTACGAAGGCAATGATCGCTGATATAGCTAAACTTACTATTAAAATTATTAAACTATTTCTGATATGCCGAAAATAGTTCTAAACTCTACACTAATCCTTATAATAAACGAATATACTTTATAATACTAAATCGTATAGTATTGTATAGAATTTTTAAAACTGGTGCTGTGTAGAGTGAGTATTGTGGCTTTTTTTACTAAATTCTTTATAAATTTGTAAAAAACGTTAGACCTATATAAAACCTAAAAAAATCTGAAATCCGTGAAAGTACAGTCAAATTGGGTAACTTTGAATTTACGGGTAACATTGAATAAAACGACTAAAATAATTATTAATTTTTTCAATAGTTCAATATCTGTAACCTGATTTAAAACTGATAACTGAGTAAAATGAAAATACTAAATGTTCTAGTTGTCAAAAGTCATTTAAAATTTATAGTTTTGAAACAAATTTTGACACTTTCAAAATTTTCTGTTCGCTGTCTTTTAGCAGTGAAAAGTATGTGAGTTACATTTCCGATTTAATTACAGAAAAGGTGTGTAAAACACATGATTTTCGGTTTCTAATGATCAATTGTACGTTGAAATTATACTTTTTCACATAATTTCATGATTTTGCATCGTTTTATATCCACTGACAGGGAAATTTGTGGACCACCGCTATTTTTAGTTAAATATGGGTAACTTTGAACGGTTTAAAGGTGCCCAATTGCATTATCTTAGTTTATGGGTAACATTGACAAAGAGTTATTGATTTCTTAAAATATTTTCAAGTGCCTATTAGAGTACATACAGTAATTACAATAGAATTATTTTGCTATAATCCGCGTTTATTTAATGAATGTATATATTGCTAAACGTATAAAGCAGGTAACATACCTTATACCTACATGCAGGACGAGTCACCACACGTATCGTAATAAAGTCCAATCCGCGACTTTAACAAGGATGAAAGCTTAGCTGTATAGCTGTGATAGCCCAGCGGTAACAACGTCGGACTCTTTCGAAGAGGTCACAGGTTCAAACCCAGGGCAGGCATCAATGAGTTTCTATTAAAACTTATGTGTCTAATTGTGAATTACAATTTATCATACGTTTTTCGGTGAAGGAAAACATTGCGAGGAAACCTACGTATCTCTAGAGAATTATGGGGATATGTGTAACCTACTAATTCGCATTGGAGCAGCGAGGTAGGTCTTAGCTCCAATCCTTCTCTCCAAAGACGGAGAGAGGAGGCCTATGGTCAGAAGTGGGATAGTAACAGGTCGTTACTCGCGGTTATGGTTTCCAAAAAAGGAATTTACTATTATTAAAAAAGAAAACATCGTTTTCATCTTAAAAGAGCATCAAATAACAAAAAATAAAGATAAAATGTACATTGAAGATGACATCTCATTCATGGAATGGGGTGAATTATTTTTCAAATTCTCTTGCCAACCATTAATGTTTTGATCTCATTTGATTGGTAATTGATTATAGAATTTGTTATTTAGGTTTGATTTTTAATAAATTATAAAAAACGACGATATATCTCCTTTATTCTTATTCAATAAATAAAAAAGCAGTTTTCCCAGAGTCAACCCATTTACTCTTTTCGCTACAACTCAATGAATGACACATAAAAATATGACAGCCACAATGCTTTTCATATTAATCGCCAACTCTATGAAGGAGGTTGTATTAAAAACATGTTGTAACAGTCGACCATCCTGACAACATTTGCGACCCCGCAAATCTCATAAGCTGACTTCTGGGAATGAATCTACCACCGATTCGGAATGCTGATTGTACTGAGAAGAATCGGCAAGAAACTCAGTACTTGCTCTTTTATCTGCAAAAGAAAACCGCACATGCCATGACATGACAGGACTACGCTCACGCTTTATGCTCAACTCTAAGCTCACGCTTTATGCTCAACTCTAAGCTCACGCTTTATGCTCAACTCTTTAAGCTCAACTCCTCAACTCCTTAAGCTTTTCGCACCATAAGCATTTCGCACCTCAAGCTCACCCTCAATCACTGTCATGGCATAACACAGCTCAATTAGTGGCAACCAACTAAGCAGATACACACGTAAGCAGACTCGCAAATGATAACGCTCAAAGAACAATCACCACTTCCAGGCAGAGCCTAGCTGACAGTCGTTGCAGATGTCCACAGTCTAGAAAACAATCGTTACAACTGGAAAGATCCAGAGAACAATCGTCATTCTAGCTGACAGTTTCATCGAACAAAAGTCACGGGCGCGTCTAAGGCCTCACATAGCACATCGTCACGTTGATCTCACAGAATTAATTAACCGAATACCAATTACCATCAATAATCTCTGAAATAAAAACTCCATTTTTTATTCCATAGTATCGCATATCGCAACTATCTCTCAAATTATACGAAATTCGCACTCTCCGTGTTGTCTCAATATTGATCGTCATTTGTCTTTTCTTTAAACTCTTTAAATTTCCAGATATTCCTTATGTCCACTCTATTTGTGAGTTTAGGTTACATCCCCTTCTGAATATAATAAACGACGATATATCTCCTTTATTCTTATTCAATAAATAAAAAAGCAGTTTTCCCAGAGTCAACCCATTTACTCTTTTCGCTACAACTCAATGAATGACACATAAAAATATGACAGCCACAATGCTTTTCATATTAATCGCCAACTCTATGAAGGAGGTTGTATTAAAAACATGTTGTAACAAAATATTTACAATTACAAATAAATATGTATTCGTTACAAAAAAAAATCTACCCATATGTTGCTAATATTTAGTAAATGGCAATTTTAAGTAAACGGTTGGCTGTTAAGTATGACAAGTTGACTTTATTTGAAAGATCTGTCTTTCAATCATTCAGAACATAAGTATAATTTTACCCATGAAACGAAAATTCTGTGAATTCAAGGATTTTTAGTTTTCGAAATAATTCGGTTCAAAGTTACCCAAAAATAAAGGTAACTTTGACACGCACAAAAGCATATTTTTTTTCCATTTCCTTTCTAGTTACTTAGTAATACAGTTAGTTATTCTAAAACTCGGTATGGAAGAACACTCATTATTCATCAAAACCTTAAATAAGGTCATCCTATTTTTTTATATTTTGAAAAATCTGAAAAAGTCATTCAAAGTTACTCAATTTGACTGTAGTAGTTTCAAATTGGCAATTCAATGTTATCGCAATAATAACATGTCGCTTAATTAGTAACTTCTATAAAAGATAAGTATCTACATTCAAGATAAAGATGACTTTCCTGCTTAATTAAGCGTAAAATTACGAAAAGTTGTGTCTTTTTGTGACAAGATTTTTAGTCGCATTTAATATGTAACAATATGGAGTAAATGCGATATTTTATCAGAAATGTAGGGTTTCAACCACATTCATTAGTCATTCCAGTAACATACGTACATACATATAGTTATCTAAACTTACACATATGTTTCTTATGATGATGACATGTTTCTTATGTTGCAACAGAGAATTAAATTTCTTAAAATACGGCAACGAACAATCCTCTCTGGTGATTGAGCATCGATGAGCAATGGCGAAAACATACACATGAGATAATTGCACGGTTGCCTGGATGTATAAAATATAATGGCTATTTTATTCGCATTTGTTCTTAACCATAATCAAGAGCGACATGCAAATGAGGATTCTCTCAGTGCATGCACATCACACGCCTCGACGCTGTGTGCAATGATTGCTGTGAAAATGCTTGGTATTGTGCACTCAATTGTAAAATGGCCGTCATTAAAATTGCTACAAGCGTTAAATAATGCTTATGTTTTTATTTCTTTGTGAAACGAAATGTCGCATTGATAAAGACACGCTAGATGATTTTTAAATTAACCAGATTGTAATATTACCTACGCCAAAATCGTATAATACTTAAAACTATTATCAAATTTTATTAACAAATTATATTTGTATTTAAATTTAATTTATTAATTAAATTTGTAATGCCGTGTGGTATCCGGCTGAGTAGAATAGACCATCTTCACTTTGTACCGAGGTATCGTAAAGGGCGACTAAGTTAAGTTCACCCGCCGTGTGGTATCTGGCTGATTAGAATAGATGACCCTTATTTCGTACCGTAGTGTCGTTAAAGACGACTATGGTAAGTTGACGTCAGGCAGGTGACCGGTCATAACATACATAGCTAAAATATGTTGCGCCGACCCCACATAGAATGGGATAAGGGCAGGAGGATGATGATGATTATTAATTAAATTGTAATCTTTTTTCTGATTCTGATTGCGCCATCTAGGACAATTTTAAAATACGTTTATGTTGTTACACTATATAATTAACGAATTACATTTCTCTATTAACTATTGGCAGCTAATTATGTATCGCAATAATGTTTTATTGTTCGATCAACCAAATGCCATCTTATAGCATCTGTAATCATGGCCATCAATCACACTGCCCGCCGGATATGCGCGCCGTTGACCGCAATTGTCGAAATTTCGCACGTCTTGGACAAAAAGTATTGTGTCTGCGGACCGTTGTTTAGTAACCTTTGTCTGATCCGCTTTTCTATTTTTTAAATTGTTCACGCATTAACCGCAGGGTATAGAAATGATTTCTTTAACTTGCGATGCATATTATGACTTCTTTTGTAAACGCTGTAAACAGTAAAAGCTGACTGAACCATATTAAAATTATTTCAATATTACCATAAATTTTATACTTTTAATATTTTTGGCAGCTTAACATAGTTTCATAGATTATTGTCTACGTCAAAGTTTTATAATTAGCAGACATAATCACGCGTTGCAGAGTCTTTTTCGTCTTCCCTTCCTTACATATATATTAAATAAAAATTAACTTAACGTAATGTATAAAATATTCAGTTAAATAATACATTGCGGTAACTAACGTACTTAAGTTGATAAAGATTAATACTTTGGGCTTCTAAAACATATATGCGTAATAAAAACGTATATGCTGACTAACCGTTTAGTCGCTGGAGTCGTAATCAAAAATGTCTGCAACCTGTGGATCAAGATGGCTGACAGGAAGTAGTATACAGGTGCGCCGGCGCACAGCGGCGTGTCCAGCGGTGCGTGCAGAGATGACTTACTTGGTGCAATATGAGTTTGAGTTTATAGATATGTATAAATATTTGTTATATATAGTTAGTAGCGGGCTGTTCCTATCCTACTGTTTAGTAAAAGCCCCCACTTCTCTTTTTGGAAGAAAGTATTTTAGGACTAAAGGAGCCCAGGATGCAGGTTTTCTCACGATATTTGCCGTTATGATATCAATTAAGCAAATAGTTATTCATAGAGAATTCATAGTGCCTGTAAGTTATTGTTCTAATCCTTGATATGAGACGTGCGCGCTTGCCGTCTTTTTC
This sequence comes from Morpho achilles, assembly GCA_947086495.1. Taxonomy (NCBI): domain Eukaryota; kingdom Metazoa; phylum Arthropoda; class Insecta; order Lepidoptera; family Nymphalidae; genus Morpho; species Morpho achilles. The sequence goes on from CAMTZB010000003.1 coordinate 7,416,018, forward strand.
GTATTATTTTGTATTTACGAAGTCCCCAAGTCTTCATTCTACATTCTACATTCATACATGCAGAATTTGTATAAACTTATGCACTTGCCGCTACCAATAACACAACAATACACAAGCACTGCTTACATTCACCACCACAATCTCAATCGCCCCGTAATCGAAGCATCGTCAGAAAATAGACTCCATGAGAAAACGTCACGTCACATCAAATTCTGCGTGTATCAGTTATGAGAACGGATAGTACGCTACATTTAGCATTATACATATATTTTCTTTTACCGCGGATTATATCAAAATAATATTTTCATTACTTTTGTATTATGGACCTCCGAAAAGTAACGCTTAATTCTATAAATTCAGCTTGCAGCATTTTTAAAATATTTAACAAAAATAATTTAGGTATATTTATAATAATACCACACATGCTTCACTTATTTTGATTCTCATTTTAAATTTTTATAGGGCTATAAGTGTTTTTCGGTTTTATTATGTCTCAATTTTATAAGCCTATTATTCTTAATCGGTATCCGTGTTTATTACCTTTATGGTTCATTTACTCAGATTTTAATTTTAAACATTCTATTAACATATTATTAATTAAATTCTCTTTCATTTTACTTCTTTCAAGGTTAAAATAATTGATTATTTACAACTCTATTTTACTTAACTGTTAAACTTACAGCAGTCGTATCATATATTTTTATTTCTTCTAAAATTTCAATAAATACACGTTTGTCCATTATAAGAACACATAAAATATACATCCAATAAATCCCATTAATGTCTCCCCACTTAACCTCGTAGTCTAACGAAAGTGTTCCATCTCAATAACTTCCCAAAGCGAAAGCAAAGGGCACTTCATTGAGAAAGTGAGATGATATATGATACTTTCTTGCTCTAGTTTACCTTGCATGATACACCTAGTTTATTGAAAAAAATATAGAAATAACTGACATCGCTCGATGCGATGAATACTTCCCTTAGAAAAGCCTTAATAGATACCTATAATAATAGATATACTCATCATCATTCTGCCTGCCTTATCCCACTCTAAGTGAGGTCGCCACAACATGTTGTAACGAGATTTCACTAGGTATTTTGCGACCGGCCGCCTGCCTTCCATCAACTTACCTTAGTCGCCTTTTACGACACCTCGGTGAGAAATGACGGTGCTCTATTATAGTCACCCAGATACCAAACGGTTGGTTAACTTACCTTCATTGCCTTTTACGACACCTCAGTAAGAAATAATGGTGATCTATTCTATTCAGCCGGATACCACACGGCGGATCAACTAAGGTATAGTTGCCTTTTACGACACCTCGGTAAGAAATGAGGGCGGCTTATTCCAATCAGCCGGATCACAAATATACTCGTACATCCAATTGTTCTAGATTTTTATGCAAACTTGTTAATAAACAAGTGATATGGAAAAAATTAACACTTAAATATGACTCCGTTTTATCACACGCGTTAGGGCAACTTAACGTCTCTCCACAAATCATGAGAGTAACATTAAGTAAAAGGAAAAGTAACGGTATTTCGCCAGAATACCTTTGCGGTGATTTTCTCGAACTAAATGAAGGCTTGCTATAACCATTTACGTGTGAATTTTTAAATGCTAAAGAAACCATAATAAATAAAATAGCGAGATATACCACTTATTTTTTTTAAATGACGTGAATTTTTTTTATTCTAATATTTATTTAAAATTAAAAGTATCCTTTAAATTACAAAATTAATTAATTTAAATAAATTAAACAATTATGATGCTATCAACTTTCACCATTGTCAGTTTATATTTTGAGGATTTTTCTGACTTTATTATGTGATAAATTATTTATTTTGCCGGGCGAGCTTACTTCGTTATTAGATAATAAGTGATATTAAGAGGAAGTGTAATTAAGTAATTTCTTACTATTGACTACGAATATTGGTGAACTAACGTACCCCATGGAATTAGTGTTATGGTCTTTTAATTATTATTTATATACATAATATGATTTTACGATAAGTTTTGAATGACTACTATTCATATTACTTTATAAAGAGTTATAATAAAACAAGTTTTCCTTGTTTTCCACAAGAAAAACCTTTTTTCTGCAAGGCTAACTTCAAGCGAAAAATTTAATTCGTAGAATGTACAAAGTTTTCCTATCAACGAAACTTGTAATAGTTTCGTTCATCATAAGCAATATACTCATTGAATAAATCAATTCATTGAGTCAATGGAACTTTAAAATCTCAAAATAAATTCTATACTTAGCGACAACGTACCGTTATACTGTCGCCTTAAAAGCAAAGTGCTCGTAACTTGGACACCATATAAGGAATGTTGAGCAAAATGAGTAAGTTTCTACGAATCGCAATTCATATGTCCATTGCACAGTAGTTGTTGAGCTCCAAAACGTATCACAGTCCTAATCTACGTAACTGTGGTTAAAATTTAGCATAAGACAAAGCATAATTTACTTACTATACTTGAACATTATAAAAAAAAATTGTGTGCGCGTATATTACACTTATTTATATCTTTTCCTACATATTTAAGATTAAAGCTAATCTGTATTATTGACATCTAAAAGTGACTTATGAAAGAAAACACGATAAAAGTTGATAAGAAGATTGTTTGAAATAGAGGCGTAGAAAGTATATAAAACACCAAAAAAGTTGAATAAACACCTGTTTTCCGGATGACAGTACGGATACATATGCTATTGATTATATTTGTGTTCAAAGGAATTGTTTGATGTCATGACATCCCGTAGTAATATGATCCTTCACGAAAAGGGAGTAAACGGATATCGACAAGATAGATATATTGACAAATTTAATTTGGTAAATGCAGCGCTCATGATTTTCTTTATAGTTCTTACTATAAATTCATAGCTAAATAAAATAATTTTATTCTCTTAACTCTGTCATACTGTAGTATCGGTGAGAAAAATATTGGATTGATACCCTACCTATCCAATGTTTTTCTCAGGGACGAGAATAGGCTAAAACATATTCGACAGAAAGATATCGGATATCATCGTGACAGTATCCAAATTAACAGCCGGTCACTTTAAATCTACCTGAATTTGCATTTAATTGAAGAAAAAGAATATTCGGAGTTGTAATATTTCATTGGTGAGTTAAAGATTAAAAGCCTATTTGATGTGCGACACGTGCACGTGTTTGTACAAAATCTGTTTAATATGACATACTATCATAGTTGTTTGTTTTTTATTTATCACAAACAAATAAAACTATCTGTTTTAATTGGCGATACCTCTATGACATCTAACAATAAAAAAAACTTCAAGCCTTTTCAAATATAATATTTTTAGTTTGTATTTGTTTATTAAGAATAGGTCAATGACAATTGCAATTCAATATAATAAAGCGAAACAAAGATACTGTCGATTATCTTGAATATTGTAAAGAAAAATATTACAGAAGAGCAGATTATTTTTTTGTTTTGTTTATGTTCCATTCTATAATAAATATTGCTATGGAATGTTGAACAATATATTCTTATTTCAAAATAACTACGCAATATATATTTACGTCATCTTTTCTATTAAAATTATATGTTAGTAGATTAATAAACACATTTTCATATTAAATCAACTACTTATTATGTACAACTACGATGATCAAATACCATTATGTCAATATTACTTGAATGACCTCATCGTCGAAAATTACGTTGTTAAGTTTATTGATGACACGCCAATATAATTGACTTCTAACGTCATCGTCGTTGTGATTCTTGCTTAAACTTATGGGCATATGCCCGATTTTTGTTTTTCTATTTATTAAAGATTATTTGATCGCAGATCTGGACAGTTACAATATTTCAATTGATAATGATTAATATTGTATCCATCCGTAAAGCTTTTATATACCGCGCTGTACGCGATAATTAAAAAAAATAGTACGGGTTTAGTAAGTTATGCTTAAAAGGTTTATTTATATGTATATACAAAAACATTTTTTTAAAGAAGGATATACTCGTATACCGTACATTGTTTTTTTTATATCTCACACGGTTTAGCGGCAGGTGTTTTCCATAAACCTTCCACCGACTGGACTTTTTTTACAACAATTATCGTCATATTCCATCCAACTAATATACACAAAACCTTATTAACACATTATATCTTTTAGTGGAAATCGCATCAAAATACGTTCTGTTGTTTTTCAGTTTATCGCGAATAAACAAACAGGCAGAAAGACAGAAGCGTTGCGAGATTTAGTTTCATATGTAAATGTAATGATATATTAATTTGTTGTATCTTAAGAATTTTGGAATATACAAAAGGATTAAAGTAGTGCGTTAGCATTAGCATTTTCTGTATACGTAATGATTAAATAATGAAAACAAACAATGAAATACCGTACTATAGAACAAGTTTTGGATTCAATTTAAGAGATCATCAAAGTAGACATTGTTAGTTTGCTAAATGTAATATACATTAATACTATTCGCGACTTTCTCCTTCTAGATTTAGTTCACGAAATACGTTTAAAAGAGAATTATTAGATCGCGGCTTCTCTCTTCGTGATCTGATAACAATGGTGCCGCGATGTAATGAATTATAGTGATCACGCCCTTTGAATAAATTGTAATGAAAAAGTGAGTTGACAATTTGGAATTAAGTTTACAATACCAACGGTAAAAGTGGTTTTTAGTTTCACAATTTATTACATTTGCACAATTTATATATACGCATAACACGATGTTCAAAATTTGTAGTAAGATGTTCAAAATTAGTAATAAGTAGTATTGTTGTTGTAGTTAAGGAAGTAGTCAAAATTATTTTATACTAAAAATATAAGGGAACAGGTTTTATACTATTATATTAGCTTTTCTTTTTTATACCGATATTGGCATTTCTTTTTTTTGTTAAGAAACGTAACTTCCGGCACATAACTTATTGGCCAATGAACTACATTTGCAAAAGTAGCTCACTAAGAAATACGTTTACGAGCACTTTAAATGTTTTAAATTCGCCACATAGAAATCAATTTGGTCTGGCGCCGAATCCTTTTACAGATATCCTGTTTGTTAAGTCTGTAAAAATATTTTGACTAATGAGACGACATTAATTTCAAATAAATGTTGAACATTGTCTCATCATTAAATAATAGTAAAAAAATGCATGCATTTCCTATTGATTATAATAACAATAATAATAAATAACTTGCAACAAGCATGTCCTTTCGTCAGAACTACTTAGTCACGATTCCAAGTAGGTTAATTTAAAATATTATATCGACTAAGCTTTGATTCAAGTTAGGAACATTACTTAGGTTATTGTGATAGCGAGGTAGAACGAAAACCGTGAGAAGATATAAAGATTTAAAGATCACATCGTTTTAAAGAAAGTAATTTAAAGTTGAATTAGAAACCGCAACGGCTTAATTATTTGGTTGATTTGAACATGGAAGGAGCTTTTTAGGTCAATTGTAAGTTGCAGTTACGGTGTCGGCTACAAATTGAATTCCATTTAAAATTCAACTTATTTTCATATGATTTTATCTGAAGTTTTGAAATTAAATTTGTAGCTTCACAACGACACGTATTAAATAGCAAATAATTTAATACGGTTTATACGTGTGTATATGTAATTGGTTCATATGACTAACAAATTTCAGTTTTTAACGAGAGCATCTTAATTAACTTACAGCTTTAACATAATTTCAAGAAACGAGAATCTCAAATTACTTTATAAAGACGCAAAAACTTATTTTCTTTTTATTGCCATACAAAAATTTGTAGCAAAGTTAATTTTAAAATTTCTTAATGAACAAAGGATATCCGATCCAGTTACGAGCAAAGAATGTAGCATTGTGTAAATCTTTTATTTTCATTTTAATCGCAACTTTGTGCTTTATATATATGGCAATGATTAGTAGTTCGGGTCTTGACCTCTGCATCACTTCAATTCGCACTAGTATTAGTAACTCTTGAATATGACTAATCCTGTTTTGATCATGTAACTTGTTAAAAGAGCTACATCTATCTCAAATAAGAACAGATCACTTCTTACAATTAATCTTTTGTTTTATATCATGATAATTGTGTTAATTTGATTGTTTGTTTCGTATAATGAATGTTTTGCTTCTTGTTCTAATAAAGGTCCTACAACTGGTTCAGTTCGTTTCTATGAATTTTAAAGAAATTGTTAACAGCCCGTAAAACCGTTTAATCGCTCGTTAAACTCTTAGTTTTATTTTTTCAGAATCCAAACATGATGACGATATAAATATTAAGTATGATGCATATTATACAAATATAATTATTATCATTATTTTTATACTCGTGGCTTCCTTCATGTCAATTTAAGGGTTTAAATCAATAATGCAATATATGTATTTTTCCTGTTCGCGAAAAAAAGCGGATATTTTACATCTTATATGCTATAGCGGTGTATAGAATGTTATTGTGCTAAGTTTTGTCAACATTGGTCTGCCAAAGAGCAACAGACAAAAAGGGAGGCATACTGTCTTTTGCTTTTATAATATCAGTATTATATAAAGTAGTAACTATTCCAACCTTCTTTCAACAGAGAGCATTATATGGCTAAAGAGTCGTGGAATGCCGTCTGAATATATCGCCGGCACCCACGCCTAGCAAAGGTCAATAAAACTGCATCTATATAGTACATTAGTATTTTATCGTCACCGCAAAATGTTCTTTTTAGACCATAAAGCTAACAAATAACAAACTAGGTCTAACTCGGTTGCACTTTGAATTGTAATATTTGCATATCGCTCGTGCAAAATTTGTATTTTTAAATTATTCTTTAAACGAATCAGGACGAGTTATATATTGTATTATGAAATATTATTTGTTTATTGTTACGTTTAAAGATTTTTAAGCTTTTACGCTAAATGTGTATCAAATCTATATGCGTCTTACGATTGTATGACTTAATTTGCGCCGAGAAGTTTAAATTTTGTTTATTAGGAAAATATGTAATACTACACTAATTCTTATAATATTATATTTGAAACTATTCAAGGCTTACCAACACATATAGAGACTTATCATAAATGAAATCTTTTTCATTCCAATTTTACTTCCACGTATATAGGCTTTAGATTTGTCTATCAGATTAGCTGTGTAAGCTTAACAGACAGACAGACTGACGCATTTATAATATTAGTATGAATAGTACTAATTTATATCTTGATACGCATCATAAAAGTATAGCATTCTTAAATCGGCAAGAAATATGAAATATACTATTCCGTAAGACCCTGACACCGGACTGATGACATCATTAAGGTTTACAACGGCGCCACCCCGCCCATACGATCAGAACACAGAATTTAATTTAACATTTAAAACATATCTACTTTATTTTCAAGGAGACTAGATTCAGATTAAGAAACTTGCGATCACTTATAAATTAATGTAGAGCATTGATATTTTCTTCAATACAACACTTGCTAAAGTCTTCTATACTTATTATAAAAAGAAGTCTCCAAAAGCTTTCTGATGTATGTGATCAATTTTCTCAAAATTTACTTATCGAACTTTAGTGAGATTTTTAAAAAAGTAGTGCAATTCTTCCGGAAGCTTTAGGTTTACAGTAAATTACGGTATGTAAATTGTGTTAATGAGGTCGCGTGGTTGTAAGAAAACTCAGCTACTGGGAACTTTAGTCGCTTGCGCCCCTTAAGCCATGTGCTACAGGACTGAAGATAAACAAAAATACTACAAAAAAGTCCGCGACAGCTTGTCTCTATCTGTCATGTTTATCTCACAATAACTACTTTCACGTTAAAAATTTTAATTAAATACGCTGACGCCGGCAATGCCGCAAGCACAGGCTAGTTTGTTTTATAAGTCAATATAAACAATCATTTATAGCTGAAACAAACACGGGAGTGTTTTTATCATATATACCCCGGTGTATAAGTTTTAATTGTGCCAAATGTCATGCAAGTCCCGTGCACTAGTCGTTAAAACAAACGGACAGACTTTTTAATATTATTATTGGATAATTACCGTCCAGTTTGTTGCTCCAAAGACAGTGCTTCTATCGTTTTGTTTCCAACATTATCGTAATTTTTACGTATTCGTTTGATATTTTTTACGGTCTCACAGTAATAGTCGGACTGTATGAGGTGTATAATTTTATTTTATCTTAAGAATTAGATGGATACGATGAAGGAATTGTGAGTTACATCTGATATGAACTTTTTATCGATCTGCTACGGTTTACTAAACTTTAAATAACATTCGTTTGGTACATGAGGGTTAATGTCACCCTCAGTCAGTTTAGATGTATATATTCACTAAGGTTATAATGATTTATAAACACATTTGTCATTTCCACCACTGGAGAGCGAAAGTCACGATGGGTTATGTATTCGCTCTCGTGGACTGATTCTTTTGTCCTATCATCCGTAAATATTTTACTTTCTATACTGTTGTACGTTTTATATTACGGTTCATATTCACTATCAATGGTTTGCTCAGTGTTTGTAGGAATGAAAGTGATTAATCTCTAAATAAATCACTTTGTATATTTACAAAAAAAAAATATGTAAATATTCAAAATTTTAATATTCTTTTGAGAAAGTGTTTCTAAAGTTGACTGGCCCGTTGGCGTAGTTGGTAGTGACTCTGAATTCATCTATGCGGATCGAGGAATTCGAATTCGTAATTAATAATTGTTAGGTAATCATAAGTATAGTACCCGCAACTTCGTTCGAGCCAACATAAGTGTTTAAGTACCCTCAGTAATACAGTATGCTATTTTTTTTTATACCGAAAGAAAAACGGGTTTTTATTATCCTATATGTTAACCCGGTGTATAAGTATGATTGCGCCAAATTTCATCAATACCGGTCTAGCGGATTAATCGTGAAAGCGTAACAGACAGACGTATAGTATAGACTTTAACATTTATAATATTAGTATGGATTGGATTTAACTAAAGCTTCCTAGAACTTTGAAATATCCTCGAGAGACACAATTATAGTGTTTGCTTTTGAGTTCAGTGCCTCGTAGTTACGCGGAGTACTGGGCGTTTTGGATATGGGCCAAGTGAGGGCAGCGGTGCAGGATATACTAGCTAGTCAAAACGGTAACCTTAAGCATTTAGTTATAATGAAAGTTCACAATGAATATAATTTTATTATTTTTATAAATGAAAATGTATTTTTCTCCACTATTTGATATTTTGACTAGCCCGTTGTCGCAGTGGGTAGTGATCCTGCCTTCAGCTCCGCGGGTCGCGGGTTCGATTCCCGCCGAGGGCCAACATTTTCTATAAATGAATTTGTTGGCCTTTGAGCCTGGGTGTGTATTTGTATTTAAGTATGTATTTGAGAAATATATAAGTATATATTCACCAGTTTTCTGTCTACCATAACACAAGTATTAAGTTACTTACTTTGAGGACGGACGACCGAGTGTGTTAGTGTCCCATATATTTATTTATTTATTTACTATACAGTTCTCATGTTCTAACTTAAATATTAACTGCGTGGAAAATTTCCTCCAAAATTATTGATTTCCAGATTGAGGAGAATTTTTATTTAGTAGCAATTATCTAGATTGCGAATATTTTGGTCCATTATTTACTCTCTTACGAACCTGTTAGGTGACGCGTAACGATAGACAGGGGCGTCAAAATGAGTTAATGAAAGCCAAAATAAATCTTACGTTAAATTGCTTGTCATACAAAGCTTCTTAATATTAGCGCAAAAGAGTGGTCTGTTGGCTTAGTTGGCAGTGATCATGCCTTCAGTCCGCGGGGCGCTGGTTCGATTCCCGCCGAGGGCCAACATTTTCTAAATACAAATTGTTGGTTTTTCGAATCTGTATTTAAAATTATTTAAGTTGTTTACTTTGGAGGCGGACGACTGTATGTGTAATTGTCACCTATATTTATTTATTTAAAAGATAAGCGATAAACTTTCAAATATTCATTCTTGGTATGCCGAAGTATTTCTTGGTTTTTCTTTTTAATCGTGATATTCTGCATTTTCTTTTTTAAAAGTAAAGTTATATATTGTAATAAAAAACGAATATATAAATACTCAAACCCAAACTGAAGTTTTCTAATCAAGAAATATTATCAAAATATTTAAACAAACTGTTATCTCTGATTAAAAGATAGTATACTCTCACTTTCAAATATTAATCAAAAATTTTATTGAATGTAATTAAATTAATTTATGCTCAATTGTTTTCTAAAGAAAGCAATCAAAGTATGTTTTCGCTTTTGTTCTTCTCTTTTAAAAATACAGAAAATTCTTATTATAAACTCTTTAAGAATTAATTAATTTCATGCATTTTCTCATAGCGAACGTTGTTTCAAATAAGCAATAGTATGTATCGCTATTGTGGTGCGAGGCGCCTAATTAGCTCCTTTCCCATACGATGTTATCAGCTCAATAGGTATGACGCCATGTTGTCTTTATGCAAATAACTTTCCGAAGATGTTCTATCACAGAAATTTACGTTATTGTTGCGTTTAAATTTTAAATTAATTGTCATTAGTTGTTGCAATCGAATATTTATTTTTTATCAGAAAGTTTAATCAAAAAATGGTTTTTTTTTTCAATACACACATTTCACCATATTTGTAAAATAGCTTTCAGTTATTATTAGGCACCATTTTGTAATGATTTTAGTTTATTTTCTCTGTTGTGAATAATAGGGTGTACAAAATGGAGTCCTTAGTTATATTTGTTTCATTAATAGGCTTTCTCTAAAGACTAGCTGTACTTCGCTCGCGTAGAAAACAGTATATCTAAAAGTTTTCGATCCCCAACTTCTCGAGAATTTTACGATTAAAAGAAGCCTATCTTTTGCTCCACGACGACCTCTAACTCCCAGTGAAAGTCTCATCATAATCGGCTCATCCTTTCCAAAGAAGGAACATATAACCTTATCCCTCCTCAAGAATTGCACTACCTTTTTGTGAAAATGATCACATACAGACTGTCAGGTTTTGGTGGACTTTGTTTTATAATATATCTTGCTGAGTATTACTGACAAAAGCCTACATTCCAAACTGGGTTCTTAATTTAAAAAATTAAGGGATACCCTATAGGTATTCCAGGTATTTTTTTTTTATATAGAACTGTATAAAACTGTATAATTTTTTGCAGATATCAGACATCGTAGTCGGTCAAGAATCGAACTTAACGGCGCGAGAAGCGCTACTCAGCTGGGCCCGGCGATCAACGGCGAAGTACCCAGGAGTGAGAGTTGCGGACTTCACGTCCTCATGGCGAGATGGGCTCGCATTTAACGCGCTCATACACAGAAATCGTCCTGATCTGATTGACTGGCGTAATATCAGGTGAGGATTCTTTTTCTTATCTCTTAATTTTGTTTGAAGCATACATGACGACACATTGATATGACTAGTAATTTGTATAGTACTCCCGCCCGGTGACGCTGTAAAAGCCGTTAGGCCTAACAGCATATAGTCAATTCGAAAAAAAAAATAGTGTAGTTCTGATAATCGTAAACAATGACTATTTTTAAAAGCTTTTATTTAACTTGCCAAGTATGAATGTGAAGGTGGAATCTTCCAAGTTAAATTTGACCCGCTACGCGGGGTCCGATTTAGCTGAAATTGGCCTTGCCTGAAATTGACTAGTCCAGTCTGCTGATAATGCATGTTTATGAAAGCTTGACCTGATACTACAGATTGATTGAGCCCAGATTGGGTCCAGGCGGGGAATTCCTCAACGGTAGCGACATGAAATTTTGATAAAAGATTTTTTAAATTAACTTGTTTCAAATCTTAGCCGAGATATTATAAACGTAAGGAATATTTATGTTCATTAACATCGCGTTATTATTATTAAACTATTAGGTTCATACATTGTTAAAAGTTGTATCGTAAATTAGTTATATTCAAATAATTTTATGTACTTAACAGATCAAGACAAGTTCGTGAGCGATTGGAAACAGCATTCCACGTCGTAGAGAAAGAATATGGAGTCACCAGGCTTTTGGATCCTGAAGGTATTATCATTTTCCATTAAGATATTATATACACGTACCATATACATACATATAACAATATGATATTATATACACATAGTATATACCGATCTAGTGAAAATTTCGTAGATTTAGATGTAATAAAAGGTGCTTGTCCTTTCTCCTATAGACAGAAGCATTTCTGCTAAGTCCCACCATAGCTCATCTAATGTGGATTAGCAGACACAAAAGTAATAATAAAATGATTTTGCTATAATCCGCGATGAAGTAAAATAGAAAATATATATAATGCTAAATGTAGAGTGGACAATCGGTTATCATACCTGATACATGCAGGAGTCGTAAAAAACACATGCACAAACCTCCACCACCGCCACCGTGATACACAAGCACTATATACGTTCACTATCACAAACTCAACAATCGTTTCGCCCCGCAACCGAAGCATCGTCAGGAGATAGACTCCACGACCAAAATCGCAAAGCTTGCGCAAGGCTTTAGGGATTATAGCAAAATAATTTTATTATTACTTTTGTATTATGGATCTCCGCAAAGTAACGCCTAATTCTATAAATTATTTAAAGACGGTGGATTAGCAGGTTACAATTACTATTATATATCATAAGGGTTGTCTAGAGACACAGTTTTCAGTGTTGTCAGTGATCACAGTGATGTTTTGATTCATAGATAAGTAGGTAATCGTAAACATCAATAGATCACGCATCGTATTGTAGAGCTCTCATATAACCTGATCGTGAAAGGGGATGCTTTCATCTATCAGTAAACAAGGTCTTTTTACTTTGTGAAGAATCTCCTGAAAATCTATATTGTATTTTTATGAGATTTTTCTCCTTTGAATAAATAAACAATATATAGTTCCAAGGTTTATGATACCATTGAATTAATGAACGATTCTTATATTTCCACCCACTAAACCACGACATACTATTTCGTCTGCTACTAGATTATCCCACGGTTAAGTGAACCTTAAAGAGTTACTTACGTTGCCTTGGTCGTTTAGAAATAAGAAATACAAATGTGTGTAAAAATTTATTAGGCGTGACGGTTTTTTACTAGTTGAGAACTTCCTTATTTTTTTTTATTTTGGTTAGTGCTACCGTTTTTATAATAATATACATTATATGAGTTAAAACCTTCTACTAATATCATAAAGATTATTTACAATGTAAATAAATATTTCTCACACTTGTTTCAAATCAATTGTTCGGAACAATCGGCAGGTCAAAGACAGAGGTATTCTATCTAAGTTTTTACGATCCATTGTTCTCGCTTGTATCCCTAACATATAGAAGTGTTGTGATGACGCTATTTCAATTTATATATCTTGTAGTTGCAAATTGTTTAAATTAAAAAAAGATAATTTTAAAAATTTAAAGATAAAATATAAATATAATAATCAAGTTATTTTTTGCGCCAACTGTAAATATTGGTACAATAAAATATATCAAATAAATTCTCTCTCACTCAATATAAATGCATAACTAAAAAATGTTGAAAAGTTTTTATTTAATTTTTTATCTTGTATGTAATTGCAAATAATATTTGAATTAAATTATATGCTATTCAACCTCTGCTGTTTGTGGGCTTATGTGCTAAAATTAAGATATATTTAGTTCATATATGCCCAATCACATGTAATCCGACTCGTTGTAAATAGATAGTATCACAATATAAATCTCTCATGTCTCGCAAAATGTATACTTAACAAAAAAAGTTTTGATTTCGTTTCTTGTTCATAACTTTTCTTGAAATGTGTATTTTTGTGTAAATGTTTGTATATTTTTTAACTGCAATTGATTTCTCTGATAAATATTAAATCTTACTGTATATCTTTGACGAACACGAACGCAGTCACTATAGAATTTTAATAATTTTCTTGTTGAATTTACAACTTGTTTCGAGGCTGGCGTGAATAATCACAACGGTACCCGATGTCTGCGATAACCAACAACGCAAGATTATTAAAATAATCGTTGCAATTTTCATACTATTTCCAGTCGTTTTCGTGTTGAGGTCATAATTAAATGACAATGAGTTGTAACTTCATTCATACGTTTCTGTTTTTTATATTATTATAATACATATACATCGAACGTTTAGATTAATAATCAGTGGATATATTAATAGTTTTACAGGGATTCAATCGCATATAACGCAGATTATAATAAAATAATTTTAACGTGATATTACTTTGATATTACGGAATTTCGTAAATTCGTATATTATTCCTTATTGACTATATAATATGACGTTAATATTAAAAAGAAAGCACTTTAGCGACAAGCAAAACCACGATAGCCAGACATCAAAGCTGACAATTCATTAAGATGAGTGAGTTCGATGTAAGCTCCATATCTTACTGTCCTACGACCAAAACTTTTGGCTAAATTTCAATTTTAATATAGTCGGAATCGAGCATTTATACAACCAATTTATGGTCTTGCCATTACAACAGTTAAAAATAACTATTAAAAATAGTTGTTACAGAAAGCATACTATAGTATTTTATATAAATGTTTACTTGAAGATGCGTGAATTTAGCTACACTCCTGCATCTTGCTATCTCTTCTCGGTAGGAACAATTTTCCGAATCAGCAATAGAGTTCACGATTTAAAAGCACTAGTTTTTAGAAGAATACTTTACAAAACTAATGAGAATATTATTTTGCTATAATCCGCAATAAATTATCGCGAATTTATAGCAAAATAATATTCTCATTAGTTTTCTATAATGGACCTCCGCAAAGTAACGCCTAATTCTATAAATTAAGAATACTTTAATTAAGAATGTTGAAGTTTGAATTTGAAAATTTGTTACATTTGTTTTTAAACCTTTTAGACGTGGACACACATGAGCCCGACGAGAAATCCCTGATCACATATATCTCGTCTCTATATGAAACGTTCCCGGAGCCGCCGGCGGTGCACCCGCTCTTCGATGCGGAGTCCCAACGCCGCGCCGCCGCATACACCGAACAAGCGGCGCAACATCGTGCTTGGCTACACGAGAAATGTTCCCTGATGCAGGTAAGTTAATAACTTATATCACCTTTCATTACTTACTAGTGGTACATGATACTTAGTTCGTGCGACTTAAGCATTGCTTCAATAAGGCATTTAAATAATTTAAAGAATTAGGCGTTACTTTGCGGAGATCCATAATATAAAGGTAGGTATAATCAAATTATTTTTGCTATAATCCGCTATGAATTATATTCATTCATCGCGGCAATTATATTCATTAATTCATCGCGGATTATAGCAAAATAATTTTATTATTACTTTTGTAAGACAATTAAAGTAAATGCAATTAAAGTACCCTCAATAATTCAATTTGTTTCTTTTCATAATCCCTAAAGAAGAGGTTTTTTTATCATATATGTTACCTAGGTGTATAAGTTATAATTGTACCAAAATTCATATAATATATGCCCAGCAGATTACCTGTAAAAGCCTAACAGACACAGACTTTCGCATTTATAATATTGGTATAGATAATCACTATGTATCGTAGGACCGTGCTTTCCCGTCAACTTTGATCGAAATGAAAAAGTTGCTTAGCGAGAGCACGCGATTCCGCAACGACGAGGTGCCACTGCGACAGCGCGAGAAGCAAAAACTATTCCACCAGTACCGGGAACTTGAGGTAAGAAACCGTAACTGCGATATATATAGTAATTCTGTAAGTTAATTTATATCTCGTTTTCAAGGCGTGAATGATTTTCTCTATCCATTTTATCTTCTCAACAATTTTCACTATTTCTTACCCGTACTGGGTTTTTTTATATCTTGGATATGTTTTTTTTTTATATGTGCGACACACACACGGTCCTCCATTTTCAAAGTAAGTAACTTAATACTTGTGTTATGGAAGACGGACATCTTGTGAATACATACTTATATATTTTTTAAATACATACTTAAATACAAATACAAAATATACACCCAGGGTCGAAGACCAACAAATTCATTTATAGAAAATATTGGCCTTCGGCGGAAATCGAACCGGCGATCCGCGAAGCTGAAGGGAGGGTCACTAACCACTGCAGTCAGTTACACCTAGGCCAGTCGATTTAGTTCATATTCACGATTTAATACGGAATACGATATGGAGTTTAGTTACGCACTATAAACAGGTTCAAATAATATAATAGAAAACACAATAAAACATCATTCTTAATCACGTTTTTAATTTAAATTATACTAATTACTACTCATCTTAATTATCGCAACAAATTACTGAACACAATGACTGGTTTTAACAGTCCAATGAACAGGAATGTCCACTGTTAGACATAAGATTTTTCAATCCAAACGGTTTTATTCCCCTTAAATCCAAATACACTTTGCAACAGATCAATTCTCGCTTTGTATCAAATGACGTCTGCCTTATTAGATTAGTAATTTTCTACAAGGTAGCAAGCTTTCAAGCCATGTCCTCCATGTATAATTTTTAGTTTTCAAAGGTGCCTCGTTGAAGTGAAATATGTAACTTAGATGTAATATCCTTTTTACATACGTTTAAAATTGGTGTTATAAATCCTCAGTTGCCTTGCTGTTATAATTCTACATTATCCTTGTAAACTACTCTTATCTCAATTTTTTATTTCAGAAATACTTTGAATCTGTTGGTGAGATTGAAATAGAACCCACGCTTCGACCCGAGGCGTTAGAGGAGGCGTGGGCGAGGTTGTTGATGGCGTCGCAGGAGCGCGAGAGGGACCTCTCTGATGAAATAAGACGGCTCGAGAGATTGCAACGTCTCGCCGAGAAGTTACATAGGTGTTTATTGAATCTTATATAACTTTTAAATTATAATAAAGTAAACTTTTTTATATTCTAAACCGTATAAAAAATGATACGATATAGCAAAGTTTTCATCATATAAATAAACAATAATGTGAAAATGTATTATAAATATTGGGTTGGTTTTCACTTTCTTATCATTAATAGGAAGACAAATGGTTCATTTATCATTAAATTGATGTTAGCAATAATGTCCCAAACATTTCTATTGATATTATTTCTATCTTTATCCGTAGTAGAAACATCAAATTTAATATTAGTTACAATAATTTTGATAATCACGAACTATCTTTTAAGGGATATAAAACAAACTGAGGCTGGCCTCGATAACGTTGAACGTCATATCGAGGGTGAAATCCGTCGTGTAGAACGCGGCGTACATCCCGCCGAAGCTAAAATGGCTGCAGAACAGATTGAGCAAGAGCTTAGAAGCATGGAGCATACAATCCAAGAGATGTTCCAAGACTCGCACGCTTTGAGGGAAGGACGGTACCCTCAGGCCAGTGACTTACAAAGACGGTTAGTTCAATAAACATAATGTTAGTTGATAAGAATTGCCAATATATCGACCCTTGAGTATGACTCAATTTTTTTTACCCGGAAGCATTAAAAGAATGAATATCAGAGTTTAAAGAATAGATAATTAAGGCTACTGTGTTAAAACAGTCAGTTGTAATATCGAAAAGATAGATTATAATCAAATGCATCCTTTGTTTAAATAAACTATATCTTTATTTCATATAATATTTTTTAGTACATAACTATAAAGATTTTGATACGCTTACATGGTACCAAGATTGACGATCTGTCTTGGATTTTGTAAATCTATTTTGGTTTAAAACTAAATATATTTATTTGAAGAATTTTTACGTGTTTTAATACCGGTCATATATTTTCGCCCTTAGCGTCCAACAAGTTCACGATAGATGGCTTAACGCGCGTCAATCATTCACCGGGCGATTGTTACCGCGACTATCATCAGTACGGATGCCGGTCCAACAAACTACAGTACGACGAGAAACACGGACGGTCTTAGAAACAAGGGTACACGACGCAGACCCGAAATTCCAACAGTTACAAGAAGCAACAAGGTGGTGTAAAGAAAAACTGGTGAGTTTCTGCATATATCCTAAACTTTATGGTAAACTATTTTCTGCCTTAGTAACAATTTTTAATTCCATATTATTTATCGAGATTTTTCAAATTACTGTTGATAAATTCGATGTTTTAAATTGTATGTGTTATATTTATTCTTAATACTCGATATTATTGGTACAGAAAAAGCTTCATGAATCCGACTACGGGTCAGACTTGCCTTCAGTACAGCACGAACTAGACAAGCACCAGAGAGAACATAAACAAATTGACCAATTTCATTCCAAGGTAAATATATTTTACTTTAGAGAGGTCAATATAGAGACTTTAATCATAAAATTAGAATAATTTAATGTTTCTAATATCAATAATGTATTTTAGGTCGAACAGTGCGTACATAATAGATCTAACTTCAGTGGTGATGAGCTGAATCTCTACAATCAGCATCTAAGTCAACTCCAGAAAGTTTACGCTGAACTGCTCTCTAGTAGCACTAAAAGGTAAGTTTGATTTATAGAACGTTTATATACTAAAATATTTAATAATAAATTCTAATACTGTAGTGAACTAAAATTAAGATATTACTTTCACTACAAATACTTCCAATAAACAGCAAAATAAAAGTATTGCAACAGTATATTATATGTTATTTAGTCAAAATTAGTATTTATTTGTTTAGATTTTAACATACAACAGAATACTGTAATTTTAAATTCATCTTAATACAGATATATGGGTAAAAAAGGACTAATATAGGCTTTGTCTGATCCCTCAGGATGTCAGAATTGGATGCCTTGCAAGAGTTCTTACAATCAGCAACAGCAGAGCTCAACTGGCTCAACGAAAAAGAACAAGTAGAGCTGTCTCGGGACTGGGCCGATCCACATATTAACTTGCCCGCAGTACAACATTATTATGAGGTAACTTCAATAATTATGAAGTAATTTAAATTATTTGTACAGCTATAATGTTGTTTATAACGCTCTAAATATGACTGATTCTAGTAATGAAATTAAATTGAAAAGATAATATGACAATCATTTGCTAATGTTTTTTATTAGCTGAACTAAGTTCTGGTGAAATATTTTACATGTGCTAGTTGAAATCTTTTTAAAATGCAACAGATTCCAGCTTTTCTATGCTGGTATTAGGATTTCTAGATTCTATCATAAGAAGGTCGACTCTACTATCTTTATTGCCATTTTACATTAGGATTCGGGTCATATAAACAAAAAAATGTTATTAGCTAGAAGAAAATATGTTATACGATTGGTACTTGAATAATCTAGTCACAAGTTTAAAATTCAATTTGGAGGGAAACTATATAGTTAGTATATAGGTAGTATGCAATAGCACGTTAATAGCAATAGCGGTTGATTTGTCCACCCTTAGAACTCTTATTAGACATATGCTGCCATCCTCGTAATTGTCGATAGAATTAATTTGACTTAATGTCATGATAATGGTACCGTAAAAATCCGAAATTTAGCCTCAATTCCTCCCTCCCTTTGTGACTTTTATTAATATGTAATGTAAAAAGTGTAGTTGTTTTTATGAATATTTTTTAGTCTCCATCTGTAAATGTAATATAGTGTTTTAAACTACACCATCATTCACCATTAAATCATAGAACACTCGCTCATTACTCGGGAATACTGGTGACGTTGTTTTCCTTTAGTTCACATTTTCTTTGTTTTCTGTGCAAGCATTCATTTGGGGACGATAGAGAGGTTTGTTTTTCACATTTCTTTTACTTCTATAACTTTGTTTGCAAATTTATTTTTTGCTTGTTTATATTAGTGTTAGATTAGTATAAGTTAGTCATAAGCAAGCTGTTAATAATAACCGAATATTTCCTATCGATTACAGTTAAATACAAAATATCTGAATAAATTTTAGATTTCGCAACGAATGAACAAAATCAAAAACTTACTTTGGTTTTGTAGTGTAAAAATTATATCACGATGAATGAAATATGAAGTGACCTAACAAACATCAGCTTAAACATTTTTAAGCTGTTATTTTTAACATGTTAGGTCACCTATAATTTTAACAGGATTCGTGTTTTGTTATCAGTTAGTAATCGTAGAATCTTTGTATGTTATCCGGTGTGTCGATTTATAAACCTAGCTTCAAATTCCTAATGTATATGTTGGTAATAACCAACATATACATTAGGAATTTTAAAGACTATAAATATATAGTCTTTAGAAGTTGTTTCAATCTTAATAATAATGCATGCCCAGCTCAAATATCGAATTTAGCTTTCACCTTCTAAGTATAAATAAGATGATGGTCTGTCGACTTCGCATCGGATTTAGCATTGCTAGACTAACCACTAGTTGAACAGTCGACCTTAGAGATTACAGAAGGAGTTATTCAAATAAATGTAGTGGACCATTCGAAACAGTCATCCAACCAAAAAAAGGGATTTTAATAACTTAACGACATTTGAATATATTTTTAATTAATTCTTCCTTTTTTCTTCGTACCATTATTTCAGTCTACGTTATTTATTTATTTATTTAATAGAATATCATGATGATAAGTCTAAAAAACTCAACGAATATATTATATTTTTACGATTTATTTTTGTCTAGCAACTTATGTCGTCCTTGGAGAAGAGAGAACTGCAGTTTAGTAATGTGATTGATCGAGGAGAGGCGTTGATCGCACAACATCATCCGGCTATGAAAACTATTGAGGCTCACTTGCAGGTATGTACTTCAACTTTATTTTATTTATTTATTTCGTTTCAATTTTCATCAGGTATCGTGTGGTGTAATCATGTTTTGGTATAGATCAGGTTCGTTGTACAACAAATAAATAGTCTAAAAGTCTAAATCTAAATAATACCATACAATATAACAGTCCCGCTGCTCGATCCCTTAAATTGATAAGTTTGAATTTGATAATAATAAGTTTTAATAAGTAAGTTGTATTTTATCTGTGCATTTTTATATTTAAACAATTTTATAATTAATGTGAAATAATTTGTAAAAAAATTAATGTGTATTGGAACAAATTTTCGTTTATTCATTCACGATAGCTCGAAATGCTTCGACTGACTGATATCAAAAACGGCATAGTCTTGCTCGTATGTTTTATATGTGCTTAGATGATCCTGACCTAATGATCCTCTGAACTAAAGTAATTAAATTTACGTATAAACGCTAATAAGTGTCTTGTTCTAGGTGATGCAATCTCAATGGGCGTGGGTTCTACAACTTACTCTTTGCTTGGAGACCCACTTGAAGCATACAACACATTACCACAATTTCTTCGAGCAAGTTAAGGAAGCTGAGAAATGGATACAGAAGTAAGTATATCTCATGTTAATAGGAACCTTTGGAACGACGCGAGTAGGCACCTATGGGTTTAATTGGAGTAGCATGGCGAGCATAATCTCTTGTAATACATAATTAATAGTATTTTATCATATAAGCTGACGCAAACAAAATCATGTCATGTCACTTAAGAAGTATGTTCAAAATTTCTTACAGTTCCTTTTTGTTTTAGACGCGAGGAAGGTTTGAATACAACGTTTTCACAATCTGAATTCACGCTCGATCAAGGTGAGCGCTTGCTCAAGGGCATGCAAGATCTTCGTGAGGAGTTAAACGAACAGGGGGCTGCCATATCGAGACTAGTGGAGGAGGCGCAAGACATCAGGCCTGTCAAGCAACGCCGGGCGCCCGTGACGAGGCCCCTAAGGGCTGAGACTGTTTGTGCTTATAAGCACGCCAATGTAAGTGTCTGATAATATTACATTGTCATTATAGGCTTCAAAGTTCTTCCATTCATATCATTTTTTATTTCATTTATTCTACGTACTAATTCTTTCTTTCATGCATATCTTTCATACTACTTACAGATAGGATTCCTGTCTAAACTACTATCTAGTTTTATAGCTATACATGTAGAAGACAAAATGTATATAAGATGTTGTGGCAATCCCACTTAGAATGGGATAAGGACGAGAGGTTAATGCTGACATTCTTTATTCCTGTGTCTTAGGTAGCTATAGAGAAGGGGTCAGCGGTGACCGTAGTAGACAACTCAGGGCGAAGTCGTTGGCGAGTGCGGCTCGGCGGCGTCGGCACTGAGGTTCAGTTGCCGGGCGCAGTACTGGCATTACCTCCTCCCTGCCAGGAGGCGCTTGATGCGGCCGGAGCTCTTCGTAATGCATACGATAGAGTAAGTATCAACAAGTATATAAAAAAACCTGACGAGTGTTTTGATCATCCGAAGTTTTGTATCTTTAAATTTAAATGAGTTAATCTTGTATGTATGTATATGTATGTATGTATATGTATGTATGTATCTAATCTATCGTATCGTAATCTCGGAAACGGCTTCATCGATTTTTCTGAAATTCATCATGTAGTGGGTTTTGGGGGAGAAAAATCGATCTAGATAAGTTTTATAAAAAAAAAATTGCGTTTTATCTTTGTTTTCGGGCTCTAAATTTGTTTTGTAAATTTACGTTGAATACAATGACAATTTTTCTCTGTCAAACGTAAAGTCATGGTGGTTCATTTGGGGAACAGGCGGTCTATCGAGGATCGAGCCCCACCTGCCCTATTATTTAAAAAAAAAAAAAATTATTTTATTTTTTTAGATCATTTTAAAAATTACCGTCTTATGCGTCTAATAGTACCCGTGACTTTGTTCGGTCCAAAAAAAGGCTTACGAACCCCTTAATAATGTTACATGTTTATTTTCTGTGTTCCTCGAATTAAATATCTTATACTATTAGATAATTAAATGATTTATTTTATACTATTATTATAAGGCTGTATATAAGCTTTGATTGTACCAAATTTTATTTATTGTATATTTCTCTACTGACCCCACTCAGTGGGATAAGGTCAGGAGAATGATATATATTGTTTTAGCAGATTGTCTGTGAGAGTAAAGTATGTGTTTTTGCGAATTATGAATCAAACAAAACTGAAGATGAACTGGAGAACTAAAAGAATGAATCGTATAAAAACGGATTGTCCACTACATACTACTACATACACTACATTTAATAGTATATATTTTTTCTATTTACTTTATTGCTGATTCTAACAAAATAGTTTTATTATTACTTTAGTGTTCATGGATCAACGCAAAGAAACGCCTAATTTAATAAATTATTTAAAAGATAAAAGTGGCAGCTGAATAGTATAAAGTTGCTTTTTTCGTCTTTAAAACTTTACAAAAAAACTTAGATATACAAGTTTGCAGAAATTGCGCTATTTTTCTAAATTCAAAAACATAAAAATAAAATTATCCGACTATACTTCACGATAAATTTTTTGTGGAATCGTGTTTTTGGAGAAGTTTTTTCTGTTCACATGTGTGTAATATTTATTTCATTACATTATTACATAAATAAAACCGATTAGATAAATTTATAAGTAGAATTATCATCCTTAAATTCATTCTTATTAACACGTATGAACACGTACTTAGAATGCGTTGTAAGCTACAATATGCAATCGATATATTTAACAAGACAGTCAATTACTGGTTAATGATATGATAAAATTGTTTACATAGCGTCAGTCTCCGCAAGTCATGTATGCTTTATATACATGTAGGGAGATACATCTCGTGTTCGTGCTCATTGTGTTTCTGTTCGTAAAGGTCATTCAACTATGGCAGAGGAAGCAGCTACGGATGCGTCAGAATATGATCTTCGCCACCATAAAGGTGGTCAAAGGCTGGGACTTTCCACAAGTATGTCTTTTATTATCTTTTATCAGATCAATTTTGTCTTTACCATTCTAAGTATAATGAAATTTGCATTGCTTTGCATGTCGGCCTATCCGAAGAAAAAAGTCACATGTCTCATGTATACGATAGTGCGATATAGAAATACGCTTTTACGAGTTTATGTCATATAAAAATAATCGACTGCGAATATATCAGTTATTCTAAGATATCAAAGCAATTTGTATGTTGCCTTTATTCAGAGCTAAGTTTTGTAAACAATTGAAAATCGAGCTGGTCTATGTAAATACACGTTTAGCGTACATTTAAATCCTAAAGAGATTGCAGAAATTTGTAAAAACATGTTATTACATATTTTGTCTATCATCTTCCTGCCCTTATCCCACTCTAAGCGGAGTCGACACAACATGTTATAAACATGCTGTCATATGAATTGGCTGGGTTTTACGACCCCCGCTTGCCTGACGTCAACTTACCTCTGTCGTATTTTACGACACTTCGGTAAGAAAGGGGGTGGTCTATTCTACTAAACCGGATACCACACGGTGGGTCGACGTATCTTAGTACGACACCTCGGTAAGTAATGAGGTGGGTCTATTCTACTCAGCCGGATACCACACAGCGGGTCGACTTACCTTAGTCGCCTTTTATGACACCTCGGTAAGAAATGAGGGTGGTACTATTCTATTCACCCGGATACCACACGGCGTATTACATATTTTGTCTATAATTACTGTTTAAATTTGTTTATGAAATTGTTGACAATTTTTAAATTTAAACTATCGTGTTGACAATTCTTTAGTTTGTGGCAATGGGCGCTGAACAACGTCAAGCCATTCGCCGTGCGCTTAACGAGGACGCTGAAAAGCTTCTTGCGGAAGGAGACCCTGCGGATCCACAATTGCGTCGTTTGAGGCGGGAGATCGATGACGTCAACCGATTATTTGATGAGTTTGAAAGACGTGCTAGAGCTGAAGGTGAGTCAATAAATAGCCTTAAATTGAATTATCTGCGGCAATAGTTTTTATGTTTTCAGATTTTCAGGATATACTATACTACTTACACATATAAAACTAGAATTTAAATACATAAAGTTAACTATTGCAGCTACATACATTTACAAAGTAAATACACTTATGGGCTTGTTTCACGAGTTACTGATGATGTATCGGATAGTTAATCGACAAATAAACTAAGTAGCAGATAAATGTCTCCAAAAAAAAGACTCTAAAAAGTGAAATTTAAAAAAATAAGATTCGGGCCATTTCATAATAGGTATTTGCTATTCAACAGATAAACAAAATAACAGTCACATGATCTACCTGTTAACATATTAGGGACTTTAAGTGCTGAATAAGTCTATCAGAAACCTGAGAAACGCAAAATTCCTAGATTGAAACTTATCTTGTATATGTTCTTAATAGGCTAATCGATAGTTTATTGGTAACATGTGAAATGGGCCCTTAAATAATTGATCATATTGTTCATACCACAACTTTATACAAATTCTATGGTAGTAACTGCTAACGCAGATAATTGCTGACCGAATTGCGAATTCTAATGGTATGTGATAAGTAAGTTACGATCAACAAAGCTATCTCAAAACATAAATAAAACGTTAACGCTCATAGAAAATGTTTCAAACAATTATTTTAATTTGAAACAAGTTACACGAATTGTTATAACCTTGACAGAAAAAATTTAGCTAATAGTTTAATCATCCATGTTATTACTTCCCTCTTAAACAACACTGAGAAAATATGAATTTTTATCAGTTAAAGTTTTTGCTAGATTTTTAAATATTTGGTACTTTTGATATTAATAATTTATGTACAGAAGTTTTACAGTCATTACGACAATCTCTACCATCGTTTCGCGCCGTAACCGAAGCTAAGTCATACTCGTCGGCTACTTATAGAATTAGATTGACTGCTTGTCAATATTGCCTTACTATTTTGGTAATTAAATACACTGTATAAAATTAGTTTTCAGATTCGTATATCAGTAGAAAACAAATGATTTAAGTCTTCGATATTACGATTTTGCGAAATACGAGTATTGTCATTACTTATTTAGAATATTGTCCAACTTCTTTTAACTACATATGTAGAAATTTTCATGTGCTCATTGAATATATTTCAACAATTATTCAATATAAACCATTACGCGTTAATTTTCGTTTAGGAATCAAGTCCAGATTCAGGAGACCATACAATGTTTTCTTTAATTGGACAATTGATCCTATTCTAGGTCACACGAGTACGAGCGATACTTTTGAGTCACTATGTTTTACTACGTTATATTTTATTCTTTATGGAATATGTTTAAAATTTCTGTTTTTATAGGTAATACATGTTAACTCAATACTTTTGGAATGTCTAATTATAGATTTACTCTTTAGGTAAGATAATAAACCACGAAGTTAACTCTAAAGTAAAATATTTTATTTACAATACGTAACATGCCCCAAGTAAACAATGTTTACTTTTAAACCCAAGCATTAAGCTTTGCGCAGTCAATGACGTTCAATGGCAAAACTATTTTTAAACGGTGTGTTGTTTAACTGACGATTTAAGTACGTAACCATTAAAAAATGGTGCTAAATTGTTCCAGCTATGTTTTACTTGAAATAAATTTTACTTTAAAAGTAATATGAGACATTTAAATAAAACACGTTAATGTTCAATAAATCATATTGTACATTTAAAAAAAGCTTAGGTAATAAAACAGTACTTACGTCCAACTTCTATACTTATAGTTTTTTAATTTTATATAAAAATCATCTCGCTAACGTAATACACTATAAATAAAGTTTGCATGTCAAAGGTAATGAGTGATATGCGATGACAAAGGACTAAAAGACTCGTCCTACGGGAACTGTCAGTCACAATTACTGTGCCGTACTATACAGTATCGTCATTAGTGAGATTTTATTTTAAATCGAGCTCAATTAATGAAAACGTCTCGTGTGTGAAATTGTGTTCTTTTAAATAAAGATAATTTGTGACAGCATTAAATAAATATTTATATATTTTTAATATTTAAATATATTTATTTTCGGTATATTTTTGATATATATTTCATCCCTATTTATATTATAGAAACTGAATATAATATACCTGTTAGTTACAATTAAGTAGTCAAATAATAATCACCTTATTTCTTAAGTCATAAATATAGAAAAAAGCTAAAGCTATTTTCAGTTCTAATGATTCATTATGATTTATGATCGCTCTTCTCGAACTTAAGATCGAAATTAGAATCTAAAAATTATGTGCGTAGATATGCAAGACTTTAATCATATGAAACTTAACTTAAATACCGATGTATAAAGATTTTATTTTATTTCAAGAATGAAGAAGATAAAAAGGATATTCTCTTTTGGGAAAGGCGGTGAGTAACTTGTTACACATGTGTCATATATATCTGATTCAGGTTAATAATTTTTTCACGAATCTGAGTTAAAATATTTTAATAATTACTAGCAGCTTCAGATCTTGTTTTTTTTGCCGTAGCAGTGATTTATTTTCTGCCTATATTCTGAGTTCTTTAAGGGAATATTAATAATAACATCTGGGTGACCGGGCTTTGCTTGGTAATTTTACAAAATAAAAAAATAAATAAGTAAATTAAATTAAAAAAAAGAAACTTAAATAAAAAAAATAATAGGGTAGGTGGGGCTCGATGAAGATATATTCATTTCTCGCTACCAGACGTTCCCCGAAAAAGCTATGATGACTTGACAGTTAATGGCAAAAATTTAATTCAATATAAATACCCAAAAACAGGGATAAAATATATTTTTTTTAATAAAACATAGCTAGATCGATTTTTCAAAACCTCGTACGTGCTGAATTTCAGGAAAATCGTTGGAGCCGTTTCCGAGATTCCGAAAAAATATATATATACATACAAGATTAACTCATTGAAATATTAAAGATATGCTCAATTTTGGTTCCCGTGATCACATTAGTAAATAACCAAATAAAACAACACGCGTTCCGACTAGGATCTTTCAAATATCTTCCATCCATATTTTTCATATTATAATAAATCATCGTCAGGGTAGAGATATGTTCTAGTCTTGACAAAACTTACCTCTCATTATAAAAAATTAAAAAAATATATATTTATCTAATCCTTTTAATTTTAACTTAGAAATAGTAGACAATGCTAGATTTGATTTTCATCTATGATAATTAAATAATAATAATCATAGAAATTGTAGACAATGCTAGATTTTTAGGTATGATAATTAAAATAATATTTGAGTTACTAATCGTTTCCACGATGTAAAACGATATGAAATGCTTCTGTTAGTCTGCGGTTAACATACTCGTACCAAGCTGTTGTGTAAAAATGCACTAATGTTCATTGTTAACTAAGTGATTCGATGGTTAATGTCTTCAACTTATATACTTATATATACTTATGATATAATAAAGCCTCTGCGCGCTACGTCGTTTGCTCTATCAAGAAGAAAAAACACACATTAGCATTTCTGTTATTAATCTGGATATAAATAAATAATAGTAACATAAATGAAAAAAAGTTTTGAATTATTCTAGATAAATTTTTAGCCCTAAACTTTTGAGTTTATAAATTTGTACCATGCATTTGTGATATTATCTTTAAAATACTCTATACTAATAAATTTAAATTTATTTCTTTATTAACGATTCGCATCATGAGTTTATTGCAAACGCTAGAATAAATTTTTTTTTTTTTTAATTTATTCTGGAACTTTGTTTAAATAATAGAAAAATGTTGCGAAGTCAAGACTATTGAAAACACGTTCTAAAAAGTCTATCTTTACTAAAATATGTTTATTACCAACCCGCATCGATATAATAATGCATAAATAATGCATTTTCTTTATCTATTCTGATATATTATATTCTGGTAGAATACTGCGTCAGTTACGTTCGTAAGTGTCTTGACCTCAGGTCAATATCTAAAGTCTAAACCTGACCTTGCACTGAGCAATGGCTCAATGACATCACCGTGTATATGTACTCGTAGATATTAATAAATGCCGATCTTCGGTATTTCAGATATCTATTCAATATTATGTATTTTGATTTTAGAAATTTCTACAATCGATATTTAAATTTTGAAATTCAACTATATGACCGAACGAGTATTAAATATGAATGTGGATGGATATGTGACTAGAGGGAAGCCTAAAGAGAGATGGTTGGATCAGGTAAAGTAAGACGTGCATATAAAAGGAGTAGCGCGAGAGTTGACGAATGATAGGAGCTCTTGGAAGAGAAAAACGTGTTGTGCTGACCCCACTTGGAGTGGGATAAGGTCAGGAGGATGATAAATTAAATTTTAAAATTATTTTGTAATGCATATAAATAAGCTTATTATATACTTATTGATGGATTATTCTAGAAATTGCATTTAATGATAATTCTTTACACTTTATCTCTTAGCATAATACTCAAATCTTCCAAGACTATCTCTATCTAATCATAACTAAGTTAATAGTAATTTCGTTGGCCTAAAGTGATCTCATTCGATATTGTGCCAGAAGTCAATTGTATTGGCCTTGGTGTACTGTCCGAGATTATTTGAGTTATAGCTGCAATTTCCAATAAAGAAGAACCAAGTGTAGGAGTAACTTTACTGTATAGTGTAGAGAACCTGATTTATATTATATTTAACATTTAACAAATGTCCTTAACGAACACTGCATTCGCGTCAATTTGAATGTCAAAATAGCCATAAACAAATAGTTTTCTTTCCTGCTCCTGAGGAATAAATCCTTTCCATGACATATAGGATACAATTTTTTCTGATTCATATAAAATTGTCTGTATAAAATTTAATCGTACCAAATTTACGAATATTCCTCCAGTAGCGTGACAGACAGACAGACTTTCACATTTACGAGTATAATATCAATATGGATATCGTTTTAATTATTTCAAAAATGAATTCCTCCTTAAATTAAACTTATCAAATATTTTCTATAGGTAAATACTAAGGAAAAGTAATACTAAAAGTAATACTAAGGAGTTTATGATAATGATTTTCAAATAGATCTACAAATGTTTTAATGTAATTATATATTTCCAAAATGTTGAGGAAATGTATGGATAAATTTTAAAATAACTAGCATTTATGTCCCTTTATTTTATATACTCTCGATTGTGTGATTTTTTTTTATTATTTTCTCAATATATTCCCAGTAAAATTCATAAAACTTTTAATTAAAAAATACTTCATAAGTGCTGCTAGCACTTGTTGTTTTGTTCGTTACAATTTTTTGCAGTATTGCTACAGTTCTATAACGACGTGTCTCGGTAATCAATTATGACCTTAATTTATGTCTTACAGAGTTTAGCAGTCACTTCAGAATATGATTATATAGAATCGCTTTGCGATTTTGTCGTGGAGTCTATCTCCTGAAGATGCTTCGGTTAAGGGGCGAAACAATTGTTGAGATTGTGGTGGTGAATGTGTGCAGTGCTTGTGTATTGTTATGTTATCGATTTCGGGTAGTGCATAAGTTTCAAAATTCTGAATAGTACATCTACATTTAGCATTACATATATTTTCTTTTATCGCGGATAGATAACAAAAATAATATTCTCATTAGTTTTTGGTAACGGACCTCCGCAAAGTAACGCCTAATTCTATAAATTATTATATAGAATATTTATTTTGCTCAAATAATCCAACACTTTCGTCTGTTATAACACAAAGGGTAATATTTGTTTCAGATACAGTTCTGAGTCCTTAGAGAAAAGTTACGAAGGTTAAATTTAGATCTGTTTCACGATTGTTTCGTCGAATATTAGTCAAGCGTTCGTATTTACTCTGTGTCTGTATCGTCCAGACCTCCACTTTTCAGTTTCTCTATCTGATCCGACACGTACTGTACGCCGATTCGAAGTTTGTTATTTAAACTGGGTTTAAATGTTACGTAACAAAGTTGTTTACTCCGAACATTCTGTGGAACGTACTTGGTGCGACTATAAGTTGTCAGGTGCTTTTTTGTGTGCAATTCGAACTGGCTGTCATTGTCATTTCTTTTGTGTATTTGTTTTGAAGTATCGTTTGATACTTCTAACAGCGATTTTAAGTGTATCATAAATTTAAAACGCGTTTTAGTTGTTGTTAGGATAAGTTCCCACTTATTATTTTAAACGAAACACTATCACTATTTTCCATTTAATTTGGAATCGTTACCAGTATATTAGGAATCTATATATTGATTCAAACGTATTATTAAAGCTTTTATATTTGTCAAGTATTTTATTATATATCTTAAAGGCATAACCGCTGGAATATTTTAATATACGTTTTTATAAGGATTTATTGTTACAAATCGTATATTAGATAAATATTTAATTTCCGATGGAGAGTATAAATTACTAAAAAACATTTTTAACACATTATAAACACGTTTATATAAAAAACTTTTTTAAATCCTACTTACTTATCTCTACTAGTAACGCCGTGTGGTATCCGGCGGAATACAATAGTACCACCCTCATTTCATACCGAGGTGTCGTAAAAGGCGACTAAGGTAAGTCGACCCGCCGTGCGTTATCCGGCTGAGTAGAATAGACCACCCTCTTTCTTACCGAGGTGTCGACAAATACGGCAAAGGAAAGTTAATGTCAGGCAGGCGGCCGGTCGTAAAATACGTAGCGAAATCATATGATAGCATGTTTATAACATGTTGTGCCGACCCCACTTAGATTGGGATAAGGGCAGGAAGATGAGATGTGTTATCTCTACTAGTACAAAGTATAAGTACCCATTGCGATTTACATTTCTACTTGCAGAGGATTCGAAAAATGCAGCACGTATCTTCACCGAACAGTCAACGAACCTTCTGGAAAGGCTGGACGTATTCGAACGACAGTTGCATGAGCGTATTGCGAGCCACATCCCCAGAGATCTGGATTCTTTGGAACACCTAGTATTGCAGCATAAAGATTGGGAAAGTAGTCTTCATACGTTGTCATCCGACGTAGAAGAAGTGCAAACTACATTCAGAGGTATATAATCTTTGTCTTCCAATAGTACTTAAGAAAAACATTTATACTTACTGATTTTTTTCCCATTTTCACTGATTTCTGCGCTCTAGTGGAAAGTTGGGGTTTACATGTATTTTTATATTTATATTCAACTTGTAAGTAATCAAATGTAAAATTGACTTATTTGACTGAAACTATTTCTAATTACATACTTCTGAATGTAAACAATCTGTAGAATCTCTGATGTGTGCAGTTTAATTTATTTTAGTTTTTAACGTCTATACGAACTGGCCGACAAATTCAAGGCTGCTATCAACGAGCTTAATTAATATATCATGTGCTTTGCGTTAAAGGAATACATGAAAAAATATCCCTTCGTATATAAATAGAATTCGTGTTATATGTGTACCCTGCCAATGAATATTAGAGTAGCATTGTGGGTTTAAGCTCCAACCTTTATTTCTAAGGAGAGCGTAGGTCCTTAACCCAACTGTGCAATAGTACCAAGCTTGCTACTTTACTGTCTGTCTGTCCAGCCGTTAAAGTTATATTATTAGTTTTTTTATGAAGAAAGAAATTTTAAATTGCAGAGCACATAATATATTTACGAAAAAGTTTATGTATGTATTAGAAGTATTGATTTTAGTATAACTCCCTGACCTATATATTGTCGTTGGCAGGCATCGCGCTCAAGACACCCGCAATGAAGAAAAATCTGGATAAGGTCATGGGCAAGTGGAATGACCTGCAATCCAAGAGTCAAATATTCGTCGAAAGGTATGTAATTTTTTTTTTGAAAAGGATCGTTCGATTATAATAAGTGCAATTTATAATTTTATATTTTATAACTGATTATTGATTTAGAATTGATTTATTTTAAACACTATTATTACATTTATTTTACATAATGCTTTTCTAACATCTTGCCTTCTTCATGTGGTCTTGCATGTGGTTTCCGACTGAGTAGAATAGAACACCATAAGGGTGGTCTATATTCTTATACATTTAATATAATATATACCTGGCAGGTCATGTCATTCTCAGTCTTTGTTGCAAGCCCTATTTAGTTCCATAGGATTTTAGTAAAGTACTCTTAAAAACAAATAGATTTTGCTAATATGACATCGAGTCTTGACATCAAGGTTTTTTGATTTCTTCTATAAATGCACTTCTTATAGATGCACTTCTAATTATTTTTATGTTTTTGTTACAGACTAAAGTTTGTTGAAATAGTGGTAAATAGTATAGAAGAGAACAATCAGACAATTTCGGAATTTGAAATCAAACTGGCGCAGTTCAGCGACTTGCCCAATGATGTTGAACTACTGAAAGACGTATGTAATTTTTTTTTTATATTCTAGTTACTGAAATTATTATTTTGCTATATTAATAAATAAAGGTTTAAGTAAATACATTACGTGCCCGAAAATTAAACAAAATCCATTGAAAAAATTTACCTATTTGAAACACAATGTCTCCAAAATTAGTCCGTTACTTGCCATAATCTTCCAATGTCTGCAATAATCTTTCCTTATCTCCTCTTCATAAATATTATTTTTAATGCACTGCAATTGCATGTGTTTGTATTCTGTAACATCCAATAAGGCAAATTGTAATATTTTTGACTTCGAAATAATTCTATAATATGACTTATAAGTTACATAGGCAAGCGTCACCCATTTTAATTCAGTGACCTGGGAACTGCAAGTATATGTTATTTGAATCTCAAGCTTTGCTGAAAGAAGCTCCATTACTTAATATTTTAAAGATTGTATGACCAAAGTAGGAACAATAAACTGTATTAAAGCTTTTATCAAAGTGGTAGCCCAGCGGTAGCCCGGGCAGACACCAATGAGTTATTCTGTTAAAACTTATGCGTCTAATTGATAATGCAATTTATCACACGCTTTTCGGTGAAGGAAAACATCGTTAGAAATAGAAACCTGCATATCTCTAGAGAATTCTGGAGATATGTGTAACCTACCAATCGGCAATGGAGCAACGTGGTGGGTCTTAGCTCCAATCCTTCTCTCCGAAAACGGAGAGAAGAAGCCTATTCTCTTCTTTACTTTTTTTCTATTAAAGTTAACTTTATATTTTTTTTAGATTCACGAAGATTTGCTTCGGATGCAAGTCGCAGTCAGCAAACAGCAAATCCAGGTGGACCAGATGAATGATGATGCGGAGAATTGTCGGCGACAGGTCGAAAGCTCGAGGGCTGCTCTCCCACACTCATCATTGCCGAGATCTGGAAAACATATAGATCTCGAACGGTTGGACAAAGAGGTGACGCAACTCAATAACAGGTGGAACAATGTGTGCGGACAACTGGCCGAAAGGTAAATTAACAAAAAAATGATATCAAATGATGCTTTGACGTTCAGCATTTTTTACTGTCCACAATAATTATATAATTAGTATTAGTAGTAGGTATTAGTAGTTTTTTAAAAGATATAAAAAATATGAAAAATGAAAAAAAAAATTGGCTAGGTGGGGCTCGATCCTGTGTATTATCATTTATTTAGTCCGCCCATTATCCGCTGAGCTATGACAACTATATAAATGACAGCTAAAATATCGTTTACATTCTATTCTAAAACAGGAATAAAAATAAATTTTTTAAAATAAAACCTAGGCTTAATCGATTTTTCTCCCCAAAATCCCTACATGCTGAATTTCATGAAAATCGTTAGAGCTGTTTCTGAGATTCAGAAAATATTAAGGATATTAGATTGTAGCCGGAAATGTTGAAAAAACTGTTTATATGTACTTAATGCACCTTGATAAAGCATTGCGTAGATTTATCTTGTTGATTACATGTATCTAAGCTTTAAACTAATCAACTTTGACCCTAAATTCATAGAATATAACTATAGCTTTTCTATTACAAACAGGCTACGTAGTTGCGAAGCAGCTTATCAACTTTTGCGAAATTACAATGCTGGATTTGAAAAGGAGGCTGAATGGATTGAAGATACATACAGCAAGCTACAATCGCAGCCTCCCATAGAGATCAGGCCCAAAGAACAATTGGAGCCTACCCGAGTAAGTTTGTAGGCGACGATTATGCTGTACACAAAAATTGCATTATATTTAAGAGGTTTTACTCTTTAAAATTCATTGTTGAACACTCTTTATTTACACCGATATACGATTTCGAATAAGTAACATAAAATCTACATAAATATATGAATGTTTTAGTTTATATGTGGTAAATTTTACAGAACTTATTGACAAGTGTTGTAGAAAGGACACCAAAAATTGAAAAAGTAAATGTAGATGGTGGAAGATTTATACGAGAGACGAAGGTAAGATCACTTTGAACCTAATATGTTAAACGTTACCTTTTTTTCATTCTATGATTCTATTTAAACTCTTAGAAAGTGTGTCAACTAAGCTCTATAATTTTATTAGGGCTTTAGCTGTTTGAAGTAAACTTTGAGCTTTAAAGTTTCACACAGTTTATAATACACTTGTTTTAAATGAAATAAAAAATCATTTTGCAAAAATATATATAACGCAAATGAATAAATTAAGATGATTTTTAATAAAATTTAAGATCACAAATGATTTATCATTGTTGTTTTAATAGGTTTATATGAACCAACATATACTATATATTAAAAGAAAAATTTTTGTAAATTCAAATTTATATATAAATGTAAATGCAAATTTGTAAATTCTTTATCTAAATATTCAAATTTATTTGTAATTCCTACTTGGTCAAAATACTGCAACAAACCTTACAAAGTTAGAAGAGTTAAGTTTTCAGTTTAAAAAATTATTTACATAAATATTATTAGTGTAATACTCATCGTCTATATCAATAGTATTCAAGTCATTATATAGATACTATTACTTTACCCCTGGTCTAGTTTTTGAGAGGTTATGAAAGGTTTTATTAAAACATAAGATGAACTTTGTCCAGCGTCTTTCCTTCTATTTCCTCGTCTTATTTAGGCTTCTGGGATTGTTGGTCACTTTGAATGTTTCGTCTGTTGTTTTTTTTAAGTATTGTCTTTAAAATTAAAACGTCTTCGCCATCGTACATTATTAATGCTTACGGTTTTGACAGCTTTAATAACTATTTTTTAACACTTGGCCTGTGCAATGCTTGAAATAAATGCTTGATTGTACTAACATTTCTTTGAATGCGGGATGTGTGTGAGGAAAAACCTATACGTTCAAAAACAGCAATATATGACTGCTACTTACATTTCGCAATGTCACTAAGGCATTTATTGATATCGGAAACCTCGATAAGGCACAATCGTAACGAATTTGAAATTCAAATGTATTTATTGTTATGCCGTAGTGCTACCAAATAAACTCGGCGCATTTTTTCTATTGAACATTAAGGTCAATGTTGTATTTGCTTTGCATGCGATGTCTGTTTAGCAGTGTTGTCCGCGGATAATTGTATAATAGACAAAATAAATCTCAATCAATATAAGCAAAAATGAATGAAGGTAGCCACCTTTCATGAATTCAGTATTCTCATTCACTCACTACACCAAATCATGATGGAGTGCCACTGTATCGCTCGTTTATGTCAACTGTGCTTTGGAACATATAATGTGCACGTGGGCATTTTAAAAAGTGTATGCACGCTGGGTGTTGCACGCTTTAAAGTCCTGAAAAAATTCTCGTGGAATTTTCTAGCATGTCTCAATCCTGGTAAACCTAGCTGGACTCCCTATAAATGAAAATAAAAATTACTATTGTTTTCTTAAATTGGTGTGAATGTGCTTCGAATGGTTATTAGGTGGATGTTGACGTCTGTACATATTTGGTAGTGTTGCCTACTTTTAATGTAAAACTCAAAAGTCTAAAATTAAAATGGACACTTTGTACTTACCGATGTAAGAAAGGATGTTTGTGAGGCTATTTTAGATTTAATTATGACGCTTTATTTTAACCAATAGCGAATATGCTTTTGAAAATTAAGGTGTTTTTGAAATTTTTGAAATCGTATGAAAAAATTTATTTTGAGAATATTTAGCACATTTTCAAAGGCAATTCGCTTAGACTAACCCATATAAGTTAACACGCTTCACCCCTAACTCGAACTAGATTCACTCATCGAGATGCCAGCGATACGTCGAATGGCTCTGTGAGGAAATTCACCCATCCTTGGACACGAGACAACTGAAACGGCAAGCAGACTTGGACCTTGTTGAACGTCTAAGAAACCGGGGTCGCTCGGACATAGTGTCAGGCGAGCAGATACCTTCAGGTGCAGAAGCGGTGGCGAGAGAACTTGATGAATTAAATGCAAAACACCAAAGGCTATTGGATATGATGTATGAAAGATTGAGACGAATAGCGGCTGCCAATCCAGGAGATATTGTGACTTTGGTAAGTTAGCCTTTATTTTTATTGATTGAGCGCATTTTCTTGTGTAAACATTTTTTAACAACAAATTAGTATTATTATACACTTTTGTAGTGAACAGTTTAATGATTTAGCCTTATTTAAACTCCAAATATTTTAAGTTATTCAAAAACTATTCGGTAACCTCTACCTACGATTCCCGTCATAAGTGAATCATTTTCTAAGGTTTTATGTAAAAATATCTTAAAATATGCTAATAATTGTTAAATCTTTAAAGTTATCGCCAAAATATTAGGAGGTAGAAAGGCAAAAGCAGCCCTTATCCCATTCTAAGCGGGGTTGGCACGAAATGTTGTAACATGATTTGGCTACGTATATTACGTCCGGCTGCCTGCCAAACATAAACTTGCCTTAGTCGTATTTTACGACACCTCGGTAAAAATGAAGGTGGTCTATTCTACTCAGCCGGATACCACACGGCGAGTCAACTTACCTTAGTCTTTATTGCTTTTAATATTGATACTTTATATTTTTATTGAACTGTTATTATTTCACAATATTGAGTGTCTACCAACAACTGTCATGACTAATTACAAAAGTAATCATATAACTCTTACACATGTCCTCGAGTGTCCGTCTTAACTTAGCGTGCACGTACGTTTCACTTAATTCACGACGAATGATGTCACGATTATGTCATTTTATCGGCGTAGACCTCGAAGAAGGTCATTTACTAGTTTACTTGCGCGTTTATTTTGAATAACAAACAAGATAAAGTTTTGACTGAATGTCAATCACGGCTTTTATGGAACGCCTTTAAAAATTACATATTGATGATTGAAACAAAATAAGTACTGAAATATATTGTAATTTAGTAATTTAAATATTTATTAAAATCATCTCAAAACAATTATTTTTGGTGGTTTTTAAATGTTGAAAACTTTTTAAATTATCACTTATAGCTCTTCAATCATAAAAAGTTGTCGGTCTCTGATATGTCTATTCCAGTTAAATAATTTGTTAACGTTTAAGTATATATGACAAAGCAAGATTTATATCTAAGCAAACCTTAATAAACACTAAGTTTCAGATAGACATCTTTAGAAACAAAGCTGAGCTCTAACATTATATATTAGAGCTGTATTTGGCATAGTTTCAAAATGGTTATATTGATATCTTTAGTCAATAGTCTTTTTTGAATATTTGCCATTCACTTACATTCACGTGGATATATTATTAATGATCAACCTAACTGGTCACATTAAAATGATTACCAAATAGAACTCGTAGCTTAGATTCTCGATAGAATTATTTAACTTAAAACCAGCTTACGATATATCGAAAAAGGCAAACAGTTTAGGTGAGTCTCAAACAAATACGCTATGATCCAATCCGACTCCCGTATAAGGTGTCACGACACCCACTCTACTCCGTACAGACGACGTGGGCCGATAATAAATGTTTTATTAAGGATTGTGTAATTGTGTTTATAACGAACACAAAGGTTGATGTAAACAATCATTCCTTTCTAAGCTTCCAACATTTCTTAATGTCCCAGTTGAATCAGCAGTTGTCGTTGCATTGTGGCTTCTTCTGTGGATGTTTTTATCTATTAAAACACAAGTACATATGTACAGACAAATTAATAACGTTCCATCGTATTGATCATTTGTATTTGATACTCCCATTAGTCATTCAGCAGAGACTGTACTGTTTGTCATCACGTTGTATCAAGAGCACTGAGTTATCGAAATCAGAGATATAAGACTCCTCTTAACTTTCTGATAAGTATCAAGGGGATCTTGGAACCTTTTTCACTCAAATGGTTCTCTTGAGATATGGTTACTATCAATAAGCATTAAGTATTTTGCTTTGTACAGTTATTTTCACCATCATAACGATTTAGTATAATTGGATTGGTAAATTGGACTATACAGAGCTTTAAGTGCATTCCATTCAATACCAGATGTTTCTGTTAGATGTCCGTGTGTCCGAAGTGTTTCAATTGATTAATTATAGTAATTACCTTTTTATAATATTATCAGTAATATAGTTTACATTCTAAACACGGAAGAATAAAGATTCGAAGCGGGGTAGAACGCTTATAATATTTCGGAAACCGAATTTTTTGTAAATTCTAAGGATAGCATAACCAATCAAAAAAGCGATTAAAAACAAAATCATAAGTTGCATTAGGTTGAAGATTGAAAATTATGAACTTAGTTAGTAGAGTGAGATTGTAATTTTAAAATGATATTCCGGAGCTTAAAGACTGTGAATACTTTAGTGTCTGGAGGCACGTCTACGAACAGCGTGTACCAGTGGAGACATATGCATCATAAACTTTGTTGCTATCTTTGAGCCATAACTCGTAAAAGCGTTTAGCTTGTTGGTTTTGTCCATGACTTGTAATGTCAGTAGTGGCCAGTAATGTGGCAGGTGTTATGAATATGGCGACCACGTCACTCTTACGTATCGTAGTTAGACGATAGAAAATAAACTAGCGTTAGTACTAAAAAGAAACGTACGCTATAATGTTTAGTGGAAGACAAAATCCTAAAGACTTTGTAGGAGGGTAGTCCATTACCCAAAAGGAGCACATTAAATATCTTATCTTAGGGTAGTTCTGGATAAATGTTTTACCTTCAAATAGCTTATAGAGGAAATACTCGTAGCTACAAGAGCGCAGACACTAACGAGATAGATTTATAGCCAAACAAAGGAGGGTTCAGAGCAAACGAAAGATACTTGCATCAGTGGCTCGGATATTCGCTATGGAGATCTAGATTTTGAAAGAGCGAACGAAGTTGAACTCTATGGTAGAAAGATGCAAGCAGTTTTAACAAAACATGGAATTAGTATTTGTGGTTTCTATAAAATAATATCTCTTAGTAAATAACTGACAAACATTATATTCGAAAGATTTTTAAAATTCTCGCTATCTCCTGATTCAACACAACACAAATAAAAAATGATTATACTATTCAACAAAGTCACAGTCCGTTAAAAATCCGTTATATTGTGTTTAAATGACGTAAGCCACATTAAAACTCGTTTTCGATTAAAAATGCCTGCTCAATGCTTAGTAAAGTACATAAAATATTATGTATATTTTATGTTAAAGTCGCAAATTATAACGTTTATGAGGAAATTAAAATGTGATTACTATATTTGTACCGGTGGTGACATCATATTATATATTTATAATATAGATATATCGACATGTTTCATTACTTTAATGATTTGCCTCGTAACTTGTGATGAAATAATAAAATTGTTGTAGTATTAAACTTCTGTTTTTTGCGACGCAAAATTTTAAATTATTACTTTATCTGAGCGATTGTAGATTTAATTTTTTAAGACATTAGCAACAATTTAAGGTTTGAATAAGTTTTCTACATAACTGATAACTAAAGGTGTTCTCTTAAGCACAATATGCAAGTAGATGGACGAAGTTATTGTTAAACTAGCAATCGCCAGCAGCTCCGCCCGCGTGGAAAGATTAAAACCGTAATATAGTCTTTTGATAACCATAAAAATGGTTAAAGTGGGTCAACCTTAAAATCTAGACATATGCTGTCGCGGACTTTTATTTAGAACTTTTAGAGGTGAACAATTATGTAATACATGATCTTTGAATAAATATTACTGTTGCGCACGCAAGGAAAGCTTTAAATTTTGCCGTTTTCGTTTATTGTTGCTCCTCTCCTATTCATATTAGCATGATGTTATATAGCCTATAGCCTTCCTCAATAAGTGGACTATCTTACACTGAAAGAATTTCAAATCAAACAAACAAACTAACTCTTTTGCTTTATAATATATTAGTATAGATTGAACGTTACCGTTTGGATATTTCAGTTACCGAAACGAGTTGCGCTAAGCCATAATTACCCACGCATTATTATACTCTATTCGGTTGTTAGTAATGCAATTCTATAACGCAGTCTATCGTTTTGAAATATATTTTTTATGTTTTCAAATAATAAAAGTGAACATTAAACATAAGCTGAAAATGTATTATGAAAACAGATAAAATTATAATAAAGAACGACGCTTTCTAATCGAATTAAATTATAAGTAAATTATTGTAATATTGTATTTCGGTAATATCCAGCTAAGTAGAATAGACCACCCTCATTTCTTACCGAGGTGTCATAAAAGGCGACTAAGATAAGTTGACGTCAGGCTTGCGGCCGGTCGTTTAATAACTAGCTAAATCAAGTAACATGTTTAAAACATTTTATGCCGATCCCATATAGAGTGGGATAAGGAGAATGATGAATGATAATTAATTGTCGGCACGGGTAGAGAATGATATTATTCCTCAAGAAAAGAAAGAAAGAATTTTGCTTATTTTGTGGAATATTTAGCGCAAGCGAATACTTACAGTTACTCGTACGTTCAGATAACAGCTTGAAATTGTACTACAGATGGGCATAACCCTTTGGCTAGTCCCTGAACTTTGATGCTGCTCCAATACGAATGAATAAGTTGGTTACACATAGCCAGGAATTCTCCAGAGTTACGTATATTATTTCCTTATAATAATCTTACTTCACTACAAAGTGTATATTAAATTGTAAATATCGATTAGACACATAAGTTCCAATAAAAAATATATTGGTGAATGCGCCGGCCTTAAGCAAGTGAGAGAGTTACATATTAGAATTGAGAGAATACTACAGTTCATACTTGCATGTATAGCTTGCTGTTTATGAATTTGTAAAACACAGCGGGAGTATGAATGCTATATAAAGAAAATGTACATATTATACAGGTATAATTTATTTGAAACTATCATGCCATTTATTATTCACTTCCTAAGAGAATTGAATTGAGAATTAATTTTTTTGTAGTCTAAAACATAAGCTGCACTGACTTGTAAAGTAACTGTTCAAATCTCGCGAATATAACTCGAATTATTCACCAGAAAATTTTACGAACCACGTAAACACCGAAGCGAATGAGCCAGGCTGCCTAACTGTAATCACATTGTAAAACTCTGAATACTAAATAAGCGTCGCAAGTTAATCTCTACCTAGCAAGCGTACTTGTTAACATTTTGATATAAGTCACTTATGGTACATGTTATATCGCTGCAATTTATTATCAATGATAGCTGGATGATTTGATAGATTGTGACGATTTGCGCCCACTCTATTAGTATCGTGCTAACAACTACGGTCGGTTGACGCGTGACGCGAGAAACTACGCCTCGCGCTACAGTATAATTTGAATTTAGAACGACGTATAAAATTTGAACTGAAATCAACGTTGAGTGCCTTGTTATGAAAAGTGCTACTTTTTAAATTATTGTTTTTTTTATTGATTACTTCAGTGCAAAGTTTTATCTGCTGCATTCGGTGACCTTGTTGCGGTTTAATAACATTCAGAAAATTTCACGATAAAAAATATCTTTATAACATTGAATGAAAACTTATTCGCGACTCCTGTCACAATAAAATTATTATTCAATAACCGTTTCATAATTGTAGTAGGTGACTTTATAGTTATTTGTATTAAGTTTAGAAATGATTGAAAAAATGGGTCAGTTAAAACTATTTTCAGTGATTTATTTTCTTTTTCACGCTAGCTATCTAGGACAAAGTTCTTGTGAAACATATATTTATTGTACTGCAGCAGCATTAGCAGTGACAAAAGATATAATTTACAGGATCACATTTCCAGTGCCTCGAATCTTAAGTTTAGTGGAAACGGACGCCTTTATAGTATACAACGACTAGATATAATATAATTAAATGTTTTTTTTTAATTCTTTGTATGAACACGTATTTTACGTGTAAATTAATTTGAGAGATCATGATTTTATCTTAGTTATCCTATAACATCAATTACATTGATTAAATTTATTTAATGTTGAATACGTTGAAATATTAAATGTCCCAATAATAGTATAAATGCGAAAGTTTGTGAGTATGGATGTATGTTTGTTAGTCTTTCACGAAGAATCCGCCGAACCAATATCGATTAAATTTGGGTTAAATTATTCCTTATACACTGGGAAAACATATAGGCTATAGAAATCCTGTTAATTCTACAGGAAAAGGATGCAATTGAAAAGTGATCTCAAGTCATTTTTAACATCTAAAATTTTTTTAAAACGTGCGTTCTAAACTTTTTCAAAACCTTATACTTATTGAATATTTTTATTGAATAAGATTTATTATACCTATTTTTATAGTACCATATTTCATAGGTAACGTAAACATTATGTGAGAAGGTCAACAGTAACCATT
Organism: Morpho achilles; assembly: GCA_947086495.1. Lineage (NCBI taxonomy): Eukaryota > Metazoa > Arthropoda > Insecta > Lepidoptera > Nymphalidae > Morpho > Morpho achilles. The sequence continues at coordinate 7,459,232 of CAMTZB010000003.1, forward strand.
AGATGAAAACCTTGCAATTTGGTTGTACATTTTTCCTTAATAAAAACGTACTATCTTTTTTAATCTTTTTTTATTTTGCGATAAGCTAAGCTCTCTGATCTGGTTTTAATAAATACGGCTTTCGGTAAAGTCAATAAATTTTGCTTCATGGAAACGCTTCTGATAAAGCGAAAACATATTCCAACAATTAAGTAACCTTTATAAAAACTTGAACGTAATTCTATCTAGAGCTTAGCTGAGGAAAATTAAGTAACAAATAAATTTAATATGGGGTAACTGCTTATTATATTTACACGGTTTTATGGCAGAAAATAGATTTTGGACACGGTATTAATATGATATAATGATAGATATTAAATGCCTGACGTCAACTTACCTTAGTCGCCTTTTGCGACACCTCGATAAGAAATGACGGTGGTCTATTCTACTCAAACAGATACCACACGGCGGGTCAACTTATCGTAGTCGTCTTTTACGACACCTCGGTAAGAAATGAGGGTGGTCTTTTCTACTCAGGCGGATACCACACGACATAATATTATACCATTATATTCAGACATATTTCTTTCATTCTTTACCGATCATGACGTTACAGTTACCGTGAAAAATTCTAGTAAGTTAATTATCACATCAATCATAAATTGACCTCGGCTCCTTAAAAAAATTAATAAGCCATTATAGGCAGCATCTTTGACATAACCTTTATGAATATTTTAATGATTATTTAATCGAGTTTTATTTTTATAAGATAAAAATAAATAGGTATTTTTATTCACGTTGCTAGATAGAGCCCTTGCAATTTTGTTTGTGTCTAAATTACGGTCGATAATCGTTTATTATTTAATCGTTGTTTTATCGGTTAATCGCTGCAATCATAAAAATCCGACTAATATTGTAAATGCGAAAGTTTGTAAGTATGAATGTATGTTTGTTACTCTTTCACGGCGAATCAGCTGAAATTCGCCACAATTATTCCTTATACACCGAGGTAACATATAGGCTATAGAAATCCTGTTCATGACATTTAAAAGCGCCATCTATTAACAACCTATCACGTGACAACAGTCCACGCAAACGAAGTTGCGGGTAAAAGCTAGTTTATTATAAATGTTTTAACAGTAGCGAAGTAAACATTTCATCGTCATTTTTTTAATTAGTGACAAAATAATATTTATTTCGGAGCAGAATGTTTGGATAGCTTAAGGAGCTAGAATAAGCCATCAGCGGCTTACTATACAACCTTGTGAACATCAACATTGCCTTATTAACTGATACAGCGCAAGGGCCGGTTATTTAAAAGTGATCATTCCTTTCTATACTAGGACCGGTCCTTTATCACTGACGAGTATACTGCAGCTAATAAAACATATATATTGTGAGTGAACCGGTCAGCGTCGGGTAATATTCCATATGTAATTTCACAACAGTAAATAAAACCAACCCATATATGACCTTGCTCTTCAGATATCCGGACACTTAAGTGGTACCGCTTAAGCTATGATAATCCTGCCCTGCTTAAAAATATTCTTTGAGTGTAAGATAGGCCATTTATCAAAGAAGGCTATAGAGTATATAACATCACGCTAAGAGAAATAGGAGAGAAAAATATTGCGAAAACGGCAAAATTTATGGCTTTCCTTGCGTGCGATAAGAAAACGGTGATAGTTATTCAGAAATCTCTTATAGCTACTTTTATGTTCTGTGTATGTGATACACTAATTTCCATGCTGGCACAACTAGTTTAAGATATTGAAAATGAATTAATATTCTCTCGCATTAAGTAATAGAAAGACCTTTAATTATAACTTTAATGTGCGTATGATCAAATTGTGAACACAACCTCTGATCTACCTACTTAACTTGAGTCATTGCTTTGCTTAGTGTATACAACCTAAAAACCCACAATATCGATGGATGATTCAAACAGTACGAAAGTAAAGTAGCATTTAATCATTTTAATTAACATTACGATAACGAAAGCAATATTGTTTTCTCCACTAACGTTCATATATAATTTATATAATTTAATTACCTTTGGCAACTAATCCCTGATAGAAATGAGTCCAACCGATCGTCAGTCTGTTTATTTTTATTGTCACCTAACATTTGACGTTGATCTATAATGGATTTGGGACTTATTCTTACCGTGGCGAACATAGAGTTCTTTGTTCTTAGCAAATTAGCTATTCGAGCATATTTTACCGTCATTTTAAAACTTAATTTCCAAATTCCGCAATACCATATATAAATATATCAAACATTTTAGTGTAATTTTTCTTTAATGCATTACAAGTTTATTTTTAACTAACTCTTTTTTACTTCTTAGTAGATTTAGGCATTTTGATACTGTGAAATAAATATATTTAGTTTTAATGTGTATTATTATTAGGTAAAAAAATCAAGGTCAGGTTCTAGAGCACTACAGGTACAGTGCGGTCATCATTTTCCCCTTGACATGTCAAGGTTGTACTAAAACGTATTATCGATTGAAACTCTTTACGCATTTCCTACCATACCTACTTATATTAAAATTCTGCCATTTATATATTTTCTAAAAACGTAGAAAACAATTGCCAGAAAATTTGCTGTCGCTTTTCTAAATAATCAGAGCGTGCAATAACTGTACAGTTCTTTTGCAATGATGCGTACAACTTGTAGATGTTAAATAAATCAAATTTATGAATAAATTAATTGACGTGTGGTATCCGGTTTAGTAGAATAGACCACCCTCTTTCTTATCGAGGTGTCGTAGAATACGACAGAGGTAAGTTGACGTCAGGCAGGCGGCCGGTCGTAAAAACGCAGCCAAATCATGTGACAGCATGTTTATAACTTGTTGTGCCGACCCCACTTAGAGTGGGATAAGGGCAGGAAGATGATGATTATTTTTTTTGGTTAAATAGTTCAGATTTTTCGAATCTAATACTTTAGGTATAACCAACATTTATATAGTCATTTCGATATTTAGAAAACAATTTCGTCGGATACATAGATAATTGAACATTACAAACTCATGTGTCTTAAATAATAATAAATTCTGCAGTAAATTTTAAGATCGTTGCACGTCTTAATTCGGGCATCGACCTCTTTCAAGACGAATTGAGGCGATGTTTTTGCGGAGATTTTTCACTCTAATATAAAGTGGGTATTGCCGTGTTGATTGTCGTGAGTTTCGTTTTTCGTGTGATATTGATTTTTTTTTTTCGAAATATACATCCATAATTTTATAATGTCAATCATAGTTGTCTTTCTATGTATTTAAAGTTACTTACCTATGTATTTTTTTTGTCATTTCTATACGGCAAAACGTAATGGTTTTAGTTGAAATTTCAAATTTTCTTTCATTACCAATATACCTATTGATTGATTATCCGCCCTGAAATTTATCACATGCTACTTTTGTACGCCTATTACGATATACTGTAAGATAAGTACAGTATATCGTAATAGTCGTAAAAATCGAAATATCGTAAAAATTGGTTAAACCACTTTATGAGTAGGATTTATGGTGACACTTCAGCGTTTAACAATGTCGATTACGGTTCCAACTTTTTAAAGCAGCAATTTGTTTGGTAAATAACGCGGAAAATGAAACGGAACAAGGTTTTGTTTAACGAAGTGCTTTGTATAGTACCTACCGTATTTGATTTATAAATTGTTTTGTAATACGTAAAATAAGTATTTTCCGGAATCGGAAACAGTCACATGTTACTTAAGTTGATAATTAAAAATGGAATAGCTCAAAATGGGTTTTCAATTTTCTCTTAAATTCTCTTTTTATAAAGGGCTATTAAATAGTATTTATTTTTTTCTAATTTCTAATTTAGGGGACGCCTGTCGTTGCAGGACACCCGTCCTGCAACGACAGGCCAAGGTCAGCTCCTATTCTTGACTATTCCACCAAAGTATTTATCTTTTACACATGTATCATTAAAATAACATTTAGCGAACCAGTTCTCCAAAATGTAAATGTGTTAGATTAAGCCAATTAGGGAAAGCCTGTAAGAAGAAAGAAGACTGAACTCTACTAATTACAGGATAAAAATAAATACATAATAGGATTTTATTAGGTTTTAGCGGCTTACTTAATTTCGTAATGAGGTCATACACAGACATAGATATTATCGTTAACACGGTGGTTGCAGTTAAAAGTAAATTCGTCTTCAGGTCACAACAATGAACTTTACGATATGTATTTTTTTTAGTACATATTGTATTAAGTTCTTTACTTTAAGTTCATTTTAGTTTACTCTACGTACTATAGTATTTTACAATTCCTGGTCAACCGCAGCGCGGAGGGATGCGCGCGCACCCTCCAATATCGAGCTCAGTCATTTTCCTAACCTTAAAATATTCCTAAACAGCTGTCGGCCGTGTTCGCTAAAGTACGCTACATCTATGAAATAATCATCACAACAATCGCTCGCCACGACTAGACGCGTCCGATGCCATTACGAAATGATTTAAATTTAGAATCGACGTTATATTTTTTCGGTTTACGGTTTTCTTGATTTCATTCAGTTTCCAACCAGCATGTTAAGCATTTAGTTGTGTCCTGTCGGAGATTTATCAAAGTTAAATCAACGTTAAATCTATTATGCTATGTATTTGATTATTTTACATTAAACTGTTAATATTCATCGTAATTTAATAACAACATTATTTCTATAGAGGCGAATAAAATGATGTAATATAAAATTATTCATGTGATAATATAATTATTGATATAACATTAAATTTTCATTACTGTGTACATCATGAAACTTTCGTGCGAACATTATAAATAATAGTGTTGTGAACTATCGTGTCAGTATGGAGGAGTACGAGTATGACTTCGCGTATGAGTGCCGGGTGGGTATTTTGTGTAAATTGGTCTTTTAGTTTATACGCCGTGTGGTATCCGGCTGAATAGAATAGTACCACCCTCATTCCCTACCGAGGTGTCGTAAAAGGCGACTCGGGTAAGTTGACTCACCGTGTGGTATCCGGTTGAGTAAAATAGACCACCCTCTTTCTTACCGAGGAGTCGTAAAATACGACTAAGGTAAGTTGACGTCAGGCAGGTGGCCGGTCGTAAAATACGTAGCCAAATCATATGACAACATGTTTGTAACATGTTGTGCCGACCCCACTTAGAGTGGGATAAGGGCAGGAGGATGATGATGGTCTTTTATTTTGTACTCTACTAAGAGAAAATTTAGCCGAACGCAAATACTATAACCAGTATTTATTATATTTACACACATCCCCGTTTGATGGACGCCGACAAATTATGTTATTATACAGTAGATTAACCTGAGTAATTTCTTACCTACCATTGACATATTTATTACTAATACTTATACTTCGATTTTTTTATATTAAAATTTCGTGGTATTACCCCACCGACAATTTATGTTATCATACAGTAGATTAACCTCAGTAATTTCTTAATAGAATGTATAAAGGGGATTTTTTAAAATTTTTATTAATTTAATTTTGACCTATTAGGTACTTATACTTATATCTTTATAATTAAAATTTCGTGCGATTACCCCACCAACACAATAAACCGAGAATTTTCTTTCTTATTTCTTATGTTCCTAATTTCATATTCGAATTTATAAGGGGAAAAACAAGAATAACTCATTTTAACTACGTATATTTAATTATTTATTTTAAGAGTATAAGTTCTTTTGTCGATTAATGATGTATATTTATTTTTAAAATAATTCATACAAAATTCAAGTTAAATTTCCCGCAAAATTGTAAATGTAAATACCCGCCTATACTTATTTAATCATTGTGGTGAGTGTTAGCTCAAGTTCTTTTAGAAGAGAGCCTTGCACAGCTGTAGGCGAGTAAAAGTTCGCTACTACATGCTAAAATTAAATAAAAAAATATAGAATGAACTAACTGTTTGTCAAAGACATTTATCTTGCAAACTTATTTTAATTTTTAAAATAATAAATTTGTAATTCTCACTCCACTCCCATCGATTCTAGGCTCGTTTCTAGGTATTTTCATTCTTCGCGACCACCTGTTCCCCGAATAAGCTACTCTGACAGCTTTTTTTGACATTTTTTTTTTAGCCATTAACTTTTTGCCATTAGCTCTTGACAGCTAACGGCAAAAATTCAATTGAATATACATTGAAATTGGTATTTTTGAATGTCCCAAAACAGGGATAAAACGATTATTTTTACATAAAACCTCATTCAATTTTTCGCCCCCAAAACTCCCTACATGCTGAATTTCAGAAAATCGTTGAAGCCGTTTCCGACATTCCGAAAAAAGATTATATATACACACATACATACAAGGTTAAGTCATTTAAATAATAAAGAGATACACAATTGACTACTATAAATATAGTTTACTCATACTTTCCATTCTTTCAAGTGCACCCATAACCATATTAAATATCAATAAATGTTTTCCTTAAATCAATACGTATCTTCAACTGTCTTAACAATAATGGTAAATTAAAAAAAAATCCGAGCACTGCATCACTCAACAGATCTTTCCAGTAGCAAAATGAATATAATTAAATAATATACATATATATATCGCCAATGAAAACCAGTGTTGGGGGCCACCTCAACGTATACTGAGTGGTGTTCCTTTTTGCAACGTCACATTTCTCTGCATAGTTAGAATTTTTTATTTTATATTGTCTATTTTATAAGTGTAAATGTTCATGTAGGGTAAGTGCGACAGTTGTTAATAAAAGGTTTTTTGATTTCATTTGATTTGATTCTTCCAGCGCCTGGTGGAGGCAATGGCACCGCGCTCTGCGCGTTCCTTCCGTCAGGAATTCAACATGCAAGACCTTGCGACTACCGAGCATACATATACATCACATTTTACCTCTGAGAAGTAAGTATATATTACATTACATAATGTACCTGATTGAAATATTGTTTTCCCCATATCCAGACAATCTCTCTTTATTTTCCTATACATCTTTTATTTAAATAATATAATTTAGATTTTCGGTTGGTATTTCTTCACGTATTCCCACGCATGTATACTTTTATCATATCATAGTACAAATATAATGTCTTTACTCTTTAATCTACACTTATTTTAAAAAAAAGTCCTCAAAAGCTGTCTGTATGCGATTGATTTTCTCAAAACGTTCCACTGAACGGATTTTAGTACAATTTTTGACTAAAAGTAGTTTAGTGCATTTCTTGATGAAAGTACAAGATAAAAGAAGATTCTCCGGAAGGGCTTAAACGATTTTAGATGAGATTATAGAGGAGAATGTAGAGCCACATATACGTACTTTTTATCTTAAAACTCTTAGAAAGTAGGGATTGACGCTGGAAAAGCTATGTGTATTCCTCGCAGGCGGAGCCGCGGGCTCTATCTAGTAAATCTATAAAGTGTAAAATGTATAATTTGAATGCGTATTTAAACCACTTTAAAACAGTTGATTTATGTTTGTATTTAATATGAAAATCCTAATAATTTAGTTTGTATACTAAATATAACATACAAAAAATTACCTGTTCAAAATTAAAATTAATTTACGAGACCAAAAAACATTGTGCGATCTTTAACAGAATCATAATAAAGGATAATAATAATTTTGTAGATATTTTGTAATTTTGCTACACTAAAATTAATTCGTGAACTCTAAAGCTTAGTCCAGAATGTCTACATAAAGTTGACATGTACATTACAATATAAAAAATATCAATCTCTCTTATCTATTGTCAAATAACAACTTAATACTAATAATAACACTTCAATATTTCTAAAAAATATATATATTTATAAACTACCACAGATACATCAGAACATCGCTTTCAACAGAGCTCGATGGTAACACGCCTATAAAATCAATGACTAATGGCAAAATAAGCTCGCCTAACTATACTTCAAAAACATTGATCGGTGACGATGATAGACACGACATACGAAACCTTAAACGTGTCCATAAAATGTACGAAGGTCCTAATATTATTGAATCGAGAGGTATTGTTCATCCCGAAACAAGGGAAATTTTGACCGTTGGCCAAGCAATAAGCATGAGAATATTAGACGTAAGAACTGGACGTCTTTTATCTTCACCAAACACTAGACAAACAATGTCTATTGAGCAAGCGGCTAAAGAGGGCTTAATAGATCCAAAATTAGCTGCCAGATTGACAGGTCCTTGCGGTATGACTGAAGATGGAAATGAAGTCACTTTATTAGAAGCGATTCAAAGAGAACTCTACGATGCGGAACAGGGCCTTATTGATCCGGCAGAAAAAAGAATTAAGGTGACTATTGAAGGTGAAAAATCCGGCCAAGGAATGAGTATTTCAGACGCATTGAATTGTGGACAAGTCGACTTACAAAGAGGTCTCTACATATTATCCAATGGAAGTTATATCACCATTGCTGAAGCTTACCAACGAGGATATCTAATTTATAATGAGATTATCAAAATTAAATCCAGCGCTTTGTCTTTGTCGGATGCAATTAGCCATGACTTATTGGATAGTAATGGTTGGATCCTGGATAGGAACTCAGGTGATAGGTTTCAATTAGAAATTGCAATCGTAAATGAATTAATAAACCCTAATGTTAGAGAGATAGTAGATCCTAAAAATGACAATAAAATAACACTCGCTGAAGCGATAGGAAAAAACATTATAAATACTAAACATTCAAAATATATACATAATATTACGAAAGAAAAAATTAATTTTAAAGAAGCAGCTAACAAACGACTAATTTGCAAACCAATGACGCTCAAAGATATCTGTGATCACAATTTAATGACCAATGATGGAAAAATATTATCCCCAATCAACAGAATTCCTTTGAATATTTTAGAAGCGATATCTGTAGGTGTGCTAGATAGTGATAATATTAAATGCGTTACCGATACAACTACTGGTCAGTTACTTACATTGTCTGAAGCTCTAGGTTCTCAGATCATTCTACCAGATAACAAATTTCATGACAATTTAACCGGAGAAATTTGCTCCATTCCTGAAGCAGTAGATCGAGGTCTTATAACATCTGTTTCACAGCGATCTATATTTGATATTGATGGTTTCAGAGATCCAAAAACGGGTGAATTTGTTTCTTTTAATACAGCGTTAAATAAGGGCAATTTAAAATATGTAAATGGGGAAACTTTTTTAAGATCCGAAAGTGGAGATTTGGTATTTTTAGAAGATTGCCCGAAAGTTTCGATTGTTCGACCTGAAGTTTTAGAAATGTTTAATCGTAAGATAGGTATTTCAGAGAATAAAAAAGAGCTATCTGTTTTAGATGCCGTTTTTAAGAATATTCTAGATCCAAAAACAGGTTATCTACTTGACTCAACAACTAAAAAACCAATACCTTTCAATAAAGCAGTAGAAATGAATATTATTACTCCTGAGGGTGCTGCATTGTTAAATTCCTTATTAAATATTACACTTACCCTTCAAACTGTTACGAAAACAGTAAAAAGGTACGTCACCATAACCAATACGAACATTTTGCCAAAATCTGATTGTATAATGACATTTGGTGATGCAGTAAGACGAGGCCTTATAGATGAAATGACACAAACATTTACAGATCCAACTACAGGTACTGCAATGCCAATTCAGCAAGCCTTAGATGAAGGTTTCCTAGGCATCGATCAAAATGAACCTCGGATTGTTCGACTTTCAGATCGCGTTACGAAAAAAGATTTGATTCCCGGTCAAGTTGTAGAGTTAAAAATCACTAAAAAGTCTTATATCAAAGACATGCCTCCGAGTCCTGAAAGCAAGCTACAACGTGATAATAGACCAGAGACTGATAAAAGCCCTGACTATACAATTCATGAGTCCATTCAACCTCGAAAAGAAGTAACTCGTGAGATTAGAACTACAATATCAAAATCAGACCCAACTGTGGCATCTCTTACTATTAAAAAGAATACTATAGAACTACCCCGTGGAGGATGGACATTAGAAGAATCTATTCAACAAAATCTATTTGATCCGGAAACTGGCTTGTTCGTTGTTCCAGGCACCGACAGAGTATTGAATCTAAAAGAAGCTGTTGAGCTTGGTATTATCCATGCCGAATCAGCTAATGTAGTTGATTCAATGTATGAAAGAGAAATTTCGTTACATAAAGCATTAGAATCAAATATCATAGATAGTACTGGTCATTATAAACACCGGAATGTTATTCTTACTTTGAAAGAGGCTATTGAACAAAAATATATTAATTTTGTCGAACTAACGATAAATACATCTACGCAAAAAATTATTACAATCACATCGATTGCGGGGATGCCAGATAAAATGGAAATTTCAGAATTACAACAAACAACATCATTTGTCGCGGATCTTGAAGATCAATCTATATTAGAGCCTGTCCAAATTGCACAAGGAATTATTTACGATCCAGCTACGGCGTTAGTTTTATCGACTACATCTGGAATTTCCGATAATATAATAGAAGCTGTAAATCGTGGAGTAGTTCCTGTGAATTCTGTTCAAGTAGTTGAACCTATAACTGGAGAATTGATCCCATTCCAACAAGCATTAGAAAAAGATATCCTGGATAAAACAACTGGTGAATATAAAGATAAATCGGGAAACAGGATTAGTCTTACTGAAGCTGCTAAAGTAGGTCTCATAGCAGTCATAGGAACACCTTTAGTAGCTGCGTCTAAATTAATACAAGTGGTAAAGGCTACAATGGTTATTGACCCGAACACAGGTGAAAAACTACCGATGGAGGTAGCTTATGAAAGGGGGTTAGTTGACCCTATCGACTATAAAAATTATGTACATTCGATTACGGAAAAGACTTCTACAGGGGCCACGGCAGAATTACATAAACAACCTACAATAGCTAACATTAGTTCATTCGCCACTTCAGAAATTAGATCTTCTGTAAAAGATGTAACTAACCAAGATTTTCCATTAGATGAAGTACATAAAAATAATCTTGTTGAATCTGTAACAAATAAAAAACAAATAGCTTCAAATGTGGGCATTGTTACCGAATCGGACTTAGTTGAAGATGCTATATTAGGAAAACCTAGTTCTAGTAAGTTATCGATTTCGCAAATTCCGACTAAACCTCTATCGGTCGAAGCAGCAGTATCTGAAGGTTTCATAACCGTGGAATCTATTCAAAATAGCCTTTCAGCTGATATTAGAAAAATGAGCAATACCGTTGCCGCACCAGATAAAAAGGTACAATATTTAGATGTTGTTGAACTTTCACAACAACAAATTTCTAAAGACACACTATACAAAAGACATAAAACCGGTGAAGTTGAGTCTATGTCTTCAGTTGAACCTAAACCATTAGTCTTGCAAAAGCTACGTAAACGTGTTGTCATGCCTATGGAAGGCTTAGAAATGGGAATAATTGATAAAGACACAGCTAATGTTCTTGAAGCTTTAAATTCATACAAAGATCATAATGGATTACACATAACGCTTAACAAAGCCATTGAACTAGGTATTATCGATGAAAAGAAAGGTAATCTTAGAGATCCAGTTCACGGTGATATTGTTACAATTCGAGAAGGCATTAAAAGAGGTATTTTAGATGGTGATGGTCAAAGCGAAATATTAATACCTATAGCTAGAAGCCTATCAATTCCGGAAATATTAAAACAAAGTTTATTACACCCTGGCACAGGTAAAATAATTCACCCTGAGACAGGGAGCTACTTATCTTTAAGAGAAGCTATAATTTGTGATATTGTTGATCCTCTATCAACTGTTACTGTGGCCCCTGGACAGAATATAACTCTTTCTGATGCGATCGCAAGAAATATAGTCGACAATGAGAAAAATTTAGTTAAAACTAATAATGGTATACTTGATTTAATATCTGCTGTATCTGCTCATGTATTTCCTGAGAAAATAACTCCTACATTTTTGAAAAATATTCCTCCAGCTGGATTAACTTTGATGATGGCTATAAAACAAAATATGATTGATCTAAATACAGGAAAAGTAAAGCATCCCCTTACAGGCGAGATTATTTCCTTGAGTGAAGCTATTGAAAATGATATAATAATGAATATCCCTTTTCCTCAATCTTCGTCTACTATATCGATAGAGAAAGCAATAAATGATGGTTTAGTCAATTTTCAAGAAGGTACATTTATTGACCCAAAGACTCATGAAATGATTCCTATTGATAAAGCTACTGAACAAGGTTTCCTTGCAATAAAACTTAATACAGATATAACAGAAGAGAGTGATATGGTCACTACTATTACAGAAACATTTACATCCCAACACACTATCACAACTAAAATGGTAGAGCTTTTGGCTGATTATGTATTAATAAATGCAAACGAAGTTCAGTATGCTAAAACTGGTGAAATAATTCCAATCGATGAAGCGAGACAAAAAGGCATTATAATAGATGAAAATATTACTAAAGAACAATTTATTACAAGTGATACGAACATGAGCTTTGAAGATGCATTAAATTTAGGTTATATAAATATTCATCAAGGTACGTTCACTAATCCACATACCGGTGAAACAATGACTATATCAGAAGCTGTAAGCAGTGGTGTAATTAATACTGAAGTTACCGAAGAAAAACCTTTAAGCCTTCAAAATACAGAACAAGACTTCAAAAAACTTCAAATTAGTAAAGCTTTCGACCTACTATATGATGACAAAACTGAGAAATTTAAAGATCCAAAAGCACCTAATAATGTTATATCCTTTAAAGAAGCGGTCGAAAGAGGTATAATTGATAATAGGTCTGTAATATACAACTTGCAAGATAATAGACCTGTAACAGTACAGGAAGCATTGAATACAGGCTTTATTGATAATGAATCTGGAAAAATTAAAGAACCTAATTCTGGAAAATCAATTGATATTAAAAAGGCAGCTAAAATAGGCCTAGTCGCAGTTGTTGCAGCACCTGTTCTAGCTGGGATGGCGATAGTGGAAGGTGCTAAACTTGTTTCAAGTAAAATAATGCAACCAAAACCAAATGATGTTGCTGTTACTAGTTCACCTAAATTGCTTCAAAATCGTGATGACTCTGTGATAAACAAAAATATTGATACATTAAAAGAATCACCTATTGTAGATCCTACTTCAAAACTATCAACAAAATATCAAGACCAGACAAATATTCAAATTGCAGATATTCCACCTATTAAATTATCAGAAAGTGATTCAAATGATAAAATTGACTTACTTTCTACTATAGATAATGATTTCAGGAAAAGTATTTCGGAATCTAATGATTTGCACGAATCTATAGACAACATTTTGGATAAACCAACGTATAAACTAGGTGCAACAACAGATGAATTTGACAATAAGGGAACTAAAATACTTGAAAATCGTATATTAGAGCCAATATCAGCTTCAACAGCATTCACGAATGATACTAATACTAACGATAAATCAATAAAAGCCAAATTGACTGATAAAACGCTGTCGAAACAAGAAATATTAAATCATGGCATTATAAAAACTGCTAAAAATGTATTTGATTTAGCTGATAATTCCAATGAACGATCTGATACACCTTTTCTGAAAAGTGAAACAACAAGTTTTAACGAAATTAATACTGATGCTACACAAACGACGGTGGATAATTTAGGTCAGCTTAAAATTCTATCTTCAGAAAATAAGGACGATCCATCTCAAAAAATGACTACATCTGTCAGTACAAATGAAACTTGTTCGACATCAGAAAATATTGACAAAGAACCACCCGTTATTAAAGAGTTTCATGAAATAACTCCGGATGGAAAGGAAATAACTACAATGGTGAAGACTACGCTTTCTAAAATAGAACCTTCGGAATATATAACAGAACAAACAAGTACAACAATCACAACCACCGATTCAAAAGTTACAACAATTGAAGTAACGAAGAACACATCTACAACCTATAGTATTGATCAAATTTATGAATCTAGTGAAGTAAATAGTGCTACTATGACCGTAAGGGAAGATATCAGTTCACCTGTTGAAAATTTTTCTAATAATACTGAAGTTTCAACATTAAATGACGATTTAAACAAAGCGTTGGGTCAAATTAAATCTGTTAGTGAAAATAATGTACAAAACACCGGTGATATAAATTTTCAAGAAACAAAACCAGAAGACTTGGTAAGTACACAAGAAATAATTCATGTTTGCGATGACAAAGTTATTTTAGATAAAAGTGGGAATAAACATGACTTGGTTACTGCTATTAATAGAGAAATCATAACACCTAAATTGGTAACTATTGTTGATCCGAACTCAGGAGAACAAGTATCATTAGAAGATGCTATACATAGAGGCATTGTTAGCAAAACCTCTTTAGATATTGAAGATAGAACTGGTAATAAAATGAGTTTTTCCGACGCTGCTAAACTAGGTTTAATTACTATAATAGGTGCTCCAGTTTTAGCAACTACTAAATTAGTTGAGGCACTAAAACATTCGATTGCGTCAACGCCTCTTGTAGAGAGTAATACATCGAAGGAAAACATGCAGAAAACTGCTTTTGCTTTAGATGGCCAAACATCACAGTCTGTGATGTCATCTCAAATCATGAAGTACCCAGAAACTGATACACACCTTGAGAAAATTCAACTATCGTCTGTCGAACATAAGTCATTGGATATGGTAGATAAAAACAATATTACAATCAATGATGGTAAAACTTTCTCTGCATTGCTGATTGATGCTGAAAAGCAACCATTACGTGTGATTGATGAAATTACCGAACAAAATGTAACTAAGGTTAAATTTGAATCTCCTAAAATTAATTATGAAAATATGCCTCTGATTGATGCAATAGCGCAGGGCAAAATTGAACCAAAAATTTGTCGGATTTTAGTAAACGGTATCGAATTACCACTGACCGTTCAAGATTCTTTAGAGCAAGAACAAATTAGTAGGTTTACACTTGTCGATATAGTATCTAAGAGCTGCGTATACGTAAAAGAAACTAAGCCAAAATTTTCTTTATCAATTTCTCAAAAACTGACTCCGGAAGAATTGTCTGAAATGGGGGTTTACGATATAGAAAAACAAATATTTATAAATCCCAAAACCGGTGCTAAGATCACTTTTGAAGAGCTTGTATATGGTTTAAAAGTTTTTGATCCAAATTCTATTTTAGTGAAAGATTTAAGCTGTAAATCTGATAATTATATAACATTCGACGAAGCTATGTCAAAACCCATTATTGATAAAACCACCGGGAATATGGTTAATCCTAAAACAGGCAAACGAGTATCCTTTTTGGAATGCGTTCAAATCGGTTGGATAGTAGAAACCCCTGAAGATACTTTTATTCAGGAACAATTAACTATTGAATCCGCATTCGAAAAAGGTTTATATAATCCGAAAACAGGTGAAATTAAAGATGAAAGTACAGGCCAACTTGTACCTCTTGGTGAAGCAGTTCAAAAAGGTCTCATTGATCAAGAATCACTACTTATGACGATTCCATGGACTAATGAAACAGTGACTTTGTCTGATGCTCTGGAACGTGGTATTTTAGAAATACGTGAAGGAGTTATTATCATAATCGCAACTCAAGAAATCATTGAATTATCAGTTGCTATCAAACGAGGCTTAATCACAATAGCTCGACGACCAATATCAATAGAAGCGGTCATAACTAAAAATATGTATGAACCAGTAACTGGTAAAATAAAAGACAGTGTTACTGAACAACTGTTAGCTATCCATGATGCTGTGGATAGAAATATAGTACATCCGACAATATCTGAAATAAAAGATACAGCATTAGAAAAGTATGTGCCTTTAACTGAGGCTCTGAATACAAAACTCATAAATCCTGATACGGGTAGGTTGAAAGACAAAAAAACTGGAGAAGATATTCCATTAGACGATGCCTTAAAAAAAGGACTTATAGCAACGAAAGAAGTTTCCTTTTCATTACATGATATAATTGAGCTAAATTATTATTCGTCTGATACTTGTAAAATTTTAAACCCCAGAACTGGCGAAGATATTACCTTAGGCCAAGCCATTAAAGATAAGCTCATTGATCCCACGGATATCAAAATAAAAGATGACAGGTTGGAGACAGTTGTTTCCTTTGAACAAGCAGTTAAATCTGGACTATTAGATTTAGAACACGGTATTATTACATCACCCTTAGTTAATCTTAAAGATGCTTGTGAAAAGGGCTATTTGCTTAGCGATGCAAAGCCTTGGTCATTACAAGAAGGCTTGGTACAAGGATTTTATGAACCTGAAACTGGTATGTTGACTATAAATAATACTATTATGACTTTAGAAGATGCTATTAATGTTGGTAATATCAATCCAGAAGTTTTGACGGTTAAAAATGCTATATCGGGAGAAATAATTTCTCTCGCCGATGCAATCAAAGTAGGTATAATTGATTCAAAAGAGGGTAAATTAAAAGACCCCGTGCATGGAGATAAAATTTCACTTACAGATGCGTCAGAGCGTGGCCTTATACTACCAGCTAAACGTAAACTTAGCTTGCCAGAAGCTGTTTTTAAGGGATTCTATGATCCAAAGACGGGTAAATTCTCAAATCCTTTGAACAAAGATAAAATGCAAACCGATAGAGCTATTAGAAAACGTATGTTAGATCCACAATCTACTTTAGTACACATCGGAGGAAAAGTTATTCCATTCGAATTTGCGGTTGATAAAGGTATCGTCGATGGTAGAACTGGTACAATTATATTAGGGGATGAGAGAGTAGATTTCCGCGAAGCCTTTGAAAGAGGTATATTAGTAGAAGTACGTAAACCACTGTCTCTTATGGAAGCAATTGAAAAAGGAATTTATAATGAAATTACTGGACTGTTTATGGACCCTCAAAGTGGTAAAAAATTCACCCTTGCCGATGCTATAAAAAAGAACTTGATTGATCCTCATTCAGTTCATATCCAAGACAATAGATTAGGTAAATGGGATAAGATTACTCTGACGGAGTCCATAGAGAGCGGTGTGATTGATGACAAATCAGGAAAGATTAAAAATATAAATAGTGATAACGAAGAGATAAACCTTGCCACTGCGTTTGAAATCGGCTTGCTGGTCGATAGTAAAGCTCCTATTAGTTTACAAAGAGCTCTTCATCAAGGTCTTTATGATGATGCCACTGGTAAATTTATAGATCCAGTAACAACACGTAAAATAACATTACATGAAGCTATTAGGAGGTCTATTATAAGCCCCAAATACCTTTGCTATTTCGATAAAAAATCTGAAAAACCCTTAACATTGTCGGAATGTTGTCGAAGTGAAATCATTGACAAGCGAAATGGCAAATTTAATGAACCTGGTTCAGAAGTAAAAGTATCATTATCTGAAGCGATGAGTTTAGGCCTCATTGTTGATATTGAAAGCGCTGGATTCTCTCTGTATGAAACATTAGCAATGAATATGTACGATATCACCGAACTTGTTTTTGTACATCCAGTAACAGAAAGGAAAATTTCACTTAAGGAGTCAATTTCTGATGATTTTATTAATCCAGAAACATCCCTGGTAAAAAATATTCCTTCTAGTAAGTATATTAAATTATTAGAAGCTATTGAATCAGGTATTGTTGATCAAAACAACAGTGTGTATGTCCTGCCAAATGGAAACCAAATTAACTTATTTGATGCTAAAAATCGTGGTCTCGTAGTCACTTCAAAAAGAAACCTTAGTCTTGAAGAAATAATTAAGAATGGACTTTTCAGAGCCGAGAATGGAAAAATTGTAGATCCCATCTTAAACGGATTTGTTGATATTAAAAAAGCAATTGACTCTAATCTTATAGATCCAGAGCTCACGGTTGTCAAAGATAGTTCCACGGGTAAATTTAAACCACTGTTAAATGCTATTCAAGAAGGTGATGTCGACGTTACTAAAGGAAGGGTACTTGATACTAAAGCAAAAAAATCGTATAGTTTAGATATTGCATTCGACAAAGGTTTACTAGTCACAATCGTTCAACCTATAACATCACAGAAAATAACTAAGCGATATGTGTCTAACACGGCTATATCTAAAGACCCAGTATTACGTGAATTCACTTTAGATGAAGCTATAAAATACGAATTTATCAATGCCGACACTGCTCTTATAAAGGATCCTCATAAAAATAAATATGTACCTTTAAAGTTAGCTTTAACTGAAGGAATCATTGATAGTAACACAAAGGGTTTATTCGATACACAAAGCGGGAGCTCACGTATGCTCTGTTTTGTTTTTGAAAATAGCTTAATTGTTTATGCTCGGGAACCTTTTACTTTTGAGCAAGCAATAGAAAAAGGTCATCTTAACATTAATACTGCTCGTTATACCGATCCGGGATCCAACGAAATATTAACTATTAAAGACGCAGCAATTTTCGGTTACATCGACTCAGACACGGCGCTTATTAAAGATAATCTTAAAAAAAGGCTGGTAAAACTTCCTGAAGCTTTTCGTAAAGGTTTGATGGATGCCGAAAAAGGCAATATACTTGATACAGAGACCTCTAAGCTCAATATATTAAGCGTGGCGATTGAGAGTGGCTTGCTCATGACGCCAAAGAAAAGCTTTACTCTAATTGAAACTTTAAATTTCGGAATTTATAATCCAATTACAGGCGCTTTGAATGATCCTTTTATAACGACGAGTGTTATAGATCGTAAAAGATTGACGTTAGGTGAAGCTATTCAACAAGGTATCGTAGATCCATCTAGTACTGTTGTAAAGGAACCAGAAACTGGAAAAATATGTTCATTAGTTCAGGCGATAGAGCAAAAACTCATCGATCCCATTGAAGGGCGATTAGTTATTGATCCACAAAAAGAAGTCAGTCTTGATTTGGTCAAAGCTCTTAAAAAGGGATATTTGCTGCCAGCAGAAACGAGGGTAAGTTTAACATTTTTATCTATTTTATGCTTCTATCGAGCAAAGGTGTTGCTTTATAACTTCTTATATTTCTACTCTTAGACAGTGATCTTCTTTATCAAAGCATTTTGGCTTAAACATTGGCATGGCACGACAACACCCACATGACTTTCGCGGTAACTGGGTTATAAGAAACAGAATTTAAAAAGAAAATTACTTATTTTTTACTCTAGAGTGCTATTATATAATCTAGTTACCTTTAACAAAGTCTATAATTCATTTAGTGATCGATTTGCCATAAAAGTAGTTAATAGTCAGCACAAAAAAGTTTGCGTTGAATTTAAGTTCATGGACATGGATATGACAAAACAGGATGGTAAAAATAATATTTATTAAGTTATCCCAAAAAAGGAAATTTGTAAAACTAGGGCGAATGTAATACGCTTATATTTGTCTATCATATTACACTATTGATTTTCGTCGATATTTTTTGTTTTGTGTTGTTTCTAGATGCTTAAATTTAAGTAAATTTGCTCGATATTTGACAGTTTTCTAACAATTCATACTATTTTAACTTTAATAACTGATCAATTCTTCAACCACACCATTGATATTATCATATATACAGTTTGTTCAGGAAAGCTGTCAACATCGGTAAAGTGAGTGATAATGTGCTTATTCACTTTGTAATAAGGCTCGATGTATGTTGTTTTTTATTTCCAGCCGTTGCCTGCGATGCTAAACAGCCCTTTTGAGCTAAATCGTGAATGCTTGCCTTTGAGGGATCATATTAACGACGATTTTAAGAACCATCACCGTATCGCCAATTACCTAACCCTCATATTCACGTTGTGCTAAGAGTTATATTAGGAAGATCGGATCGGACATTATTTTGTCCTGATCTATATCATCGATCTACCGCTTTCCTATGTTTGCTTCTTCATTTGGAGACCAGTGAATTATGACTACTGGTTGTAATATCTTTGGGATTCGACTTGACAACATTTCTCTTATACTCCAAAGTTTTGTGTCCCGATATACTCATTCCTCGGAACGTACTCACAATATTTCGGAATGCATGATTCTTATACTATTAGAAATCGATAATAAGGCGGTACTTGCGGTACGCAAACATTTACAATATTGAATGGTAGAACATTTTCTACAAACACAAACACCAAAGGTAGTATTTGATTAATTATAGTCTTATTATTAGTATCTCAGGTTTCGTGAGAACTTATTTCATTATATATCAATTTTTTATCATCTTTATTGTATAGTCAAATATGAAATAAGATCTCATTATTTTGTAAATGCAAATTCGTTTTATTGAACTCTACATGTACATATTTACTATATTTGTGTATCATTTTGTAATTTAATTTCGTTTACCTCACAAAAAATATTTTATTTTATAGTTTCAGATTTTTCCCGTAAGGTACTTTTCTATATATTTTTTATTTAACAAATAACTTACGAATAAAATATTAATGTTAACGATTTTTGAAAATGTTGATACCATTTTAAAGTTTTATAAATTTCAATTTCACAAAGCAAATGTAGAAGACGCATTTATTTTGTGTTGTCTTTGACATTTGCAAACTGGTTCACTGCTTGCATGCAACGCTTTTGCACCTGGATTTTGTGTTTCACTCAACAATTGGACTGGTTGTGTTGTGTCATCGTCACGCTCTTGTAATTTGCCTCTTTCGTGTAATCTATCTTTTATACATTACGAGGGACTTTCTTTGCTTCTATGCACAGTTCTCTGCTGGTAATATAAGCTTAAATCGCAATTATTTAGTAAAGCACTTAGCGATATTAGCTGAGTTTTTTGTGCCTCCGTTTTTTCAGCAGTTTTTGTTCCCATCGAGAGGGTTTGGTGTTGCCAGGTTTCCACTTCACTGTAAATAAATTACTGTGTACTGTACATTTCCTTAGCAGCTGTAAACTCTGTACAGTGATTGATTGCACTGTAGTGTATGTGTAGAGTATGAATTATTTCGACGTAGTTTAGAAAACAAAGCACTATTATGACATAAATGGGAAAATAATTATTGCTTATCATATAAATAAGAATTTTTTATGTGTAGCAAGCAGTTGAAGAGAAATACAGGCTTTGCGATGAGACTTTGTCCAAATTGTTGGAATGGATTGCGGTTGTTGAAGAACGATTGGCCAATCAAGAAGCGGTTAAAGAGAATATTGATGAACTTCGCAATCAGATAAACATACTAAAGGTAAAAATGCTAAAAATGCTGAAACATAAAATAAAAATAAAAAAAGTCAATTACACATTTGTATATGTCAAAACTTTTATATCATTTTTTCAGCTTATAAAGGACGACCTAGAAAGTCACCAGCGTCAAGTTTCCGCTTGCGCAGATCAAGCTAAACAGCTCCTTATATCTGGCAGCGATGTACTAGCCCCGCATGAGGTTTGCTATATAATAATCCGAAACGTTCATTATTATAAATTTATGCAATAGTTGATGTTATTGAAAATAATTAATGCAAAAATACGGGATGTGGCAATTGAAATTGAATAATGTTTTTTTTTTATTTTCGAAGATTGCTGCTCTGGAACGCGGAGTAAGACAGCTTAAACAACGTTGTGAAAAATGCTCAGAGAAATGTGATAAGATGCTTCGACGTCTTATCGCATCAAGGGATGAGCTTGGCAAGTTTACGTAAGTTGAATATTCCCTATTTATCGTAGCGTACGTTCAGTTTTTCGTTTCTCGAAATGTTTAAATTAAATTTTTAGTGTTTACATTTCTTCTCTATTTTCGTTATATCAACAACTATTATAGTAGATTTTTGTAAAAAAAAATTGCATAGAGTTCATTTTTGCAGTGCCAGGAGTAGCAGGTTATTAGACCTACACTTAAAATTGCTTTAAAATAAAATGTATGTATTATATACATGCAATGCAGAAGTCTTTGAAGGATCGTATTCTATTTTGTTTAAGGAATAAAAATAATATTGTTAAAATTACGAGCATTTTTTAGAAACTGTTATACTTGTCCAGTTATACTTAAGCTATTTGAAATCATTACATATTATAAAACAACGTCACGTCCCCACGTCTGTTTTATACATTTTCGTTATAAATTTAGAAAACTACTTAACGGTTTTGTATATTATTTTCACTATTTTTACTAGCTAGTAAGACTGATTCGTGTGAATGATTTAGGTACATAATTTGTAAAGGTTTTGTGTCAAATGCTTGCAAAATGAAAATAATGGTTAAAAACCATTATCTTCATTTTGCAAGCATTTGACACATTTTGCGTCTGAAAAAGTCATAACGACAAAGCTTTTATCAAAAGCGCTGTGTGATCCATTTGAAACATAACAAAATATTCTATGATGGGATATGCCTTTTATAGACCTACAGAAAATTCTGCAATATAATTTTTTTAAAGTATAGCTTATTATACTCATTCTAAATTCTCAAATTTCTTATTTATTTAAAGTAAGTTTTTGCTTAACATAACACAATCCTTTATATATATAGTTTTATTAAATAACTTAGGAGTAATCGCGAAATTGAAACTGACTGGATCGATATGAGATAAAATCTATTATTTATATGGGTGGTTGAAACATCTGAAAGATTTAAACAGAATAACTAATAAGACCGTGTTTTGTTTTTAATTATTCATTTTATTGTAGCAATGAACTACAAACTTTCAATTCTTGGATGGAAAGCGCATACCGGATGCTCGAAGACAAGGAGGTGGCACTTTCCAAAGTTGACAATTTGAGCGGTCAAAGTGACGACGTACGCGAATTTGTGTCTGACGTAATAGCACACCAAGCGGACCTTAGATTCATCACTATGTCCGCACAGAAGTTCGTGGATGAAAGCAAGGTATGAATTAAGCAAAATTAAATATCGCGGTGTAAGTTTATAATATGCTTTTAATAATAAAATATGCTACAAGAACAGCATAATTATAGTAGTTTATGATACTGTTGCATAATAAGGGTTCCTATAACACGAGTGTGTTTTAAAAAATCGAGCCGCAGGCGAGTTTTTTTATAGATTTGCACGAGTCTTATAAGACCAAGTTATGTACAGTGTCATACACTACTTTATCTACTGTCATACTATAATACGTAAAACAATATTAATAAAAACCAAACTTTGTTTAAATATTGAAAAGGTTTATTTAATGTCAAATGTTAACGCCAAGGCGCGAACATCGATTGCGCATGCGTGTTGCGTCGCCACGGACTTGTTCATTGAAACCTTTTTATATTAAGGTATAGGGTCAACCTCTTTGGTCCAGCTGGAGGTTGTATAGGTGTATCTTTATGATTAAAAAGTTAGGTATATTATGATACAGGTTTCCATACAAGACCTGTATCGTACTAAAACTTGAATTTTTTATTTTTGACCTGTACTTAATGTTTGTCATAAGAATTTTGGTTTCAGTTTTATAATCTTTGTATTAAAGTATCAGAGTAGATAAAATATATTAAAATAAATATTTTACAGGAATTCCTGACAATTCTAAATGATTATCGGACCACTTTGCCCGCTCGATTGTCCCATGTTGCGGCTCCAGTTGAAAGCATCGTTAGAGAACACGCAGCTTTAGCTAGAAGACGACACTCTGACTTAGCAAACAGAGCCCAACGACTTTTAGATAGACTCAGAATGGCCAGTGATGGTTCAGCCAGATATAGAGATGCGGTACAAAGAGCGCAAAGGTGGATGCAGTCTGTAAGTTAATTTTTTGCCAAAGTTTATTATATCTTTTGGAAGTCTTTTAAAATTTACAAGCAGAAACATCTTTGCAAGAAAGTTTTTTAAGCTTTTATTTACTTGCCGTGTATATATGTAATGGTGGAATGTTACTTGTTAAATTTGACCCACTTCTCGATTGAGCTAAAATTTTACATATTAGCCCAGTGCCGATGACAATGCATTGTTATGATAAGCATGACCTGGTGCAGCTTTTTATATGATGATTCAGTTTGAAAGAAATGCAGGTAATATAAATATTATTGAAGTAATAAATTTTTATGGTCTTCTGAAGAAACTAAAATCATGATTCCGTATAACTTCAATATTGTCAATGCTATAAATACTGTTACATTTTTTCAATTGTAACTATATCTTTTGAGCAGGTAGAGCCACAAGCGCGTTCTGTATTGACTGAAGCAGTGGGTGGAGAGCCTCGTGCAGTTGAGTCGCAGTTGTCCCGAGCAAAGACGCTACTTAGCGAGATACTCGCTCAAGGCCGACTGATTGACAACGCTAAGGACGTAAGTTATTCATTATATATCCTCCTGATTTTATCCCACTCTAAGTGGGGTCGGCACAACATTTTCTAAACATACTAGACTCGTAAACTCCTGATGATGCTTCGGTTGCGGGGCGAACGTATATAGTGCTTGTGTGATTGTGGTGTTCCTTGTCCTCCAAAGAGGACCGTCCCATTTGCAAGCAAATTTGTAAAATATTATAGTTGTTTGGATTGTTGTAAAATAAATAAATAAAAAACGTAATAATTACTTAATAATATTTATTGTATCCTTATTTATAGGCTTGCGAACAACTTGTTAAGTCTCTAGAAGGGAACCTAACACCTTCCGAAATTAGACAATTGGAAGTTCCAGTTATAGAGCTAACTGAGAGATATAATGAACTGAGTGACGCTATCGGTTCGAGATGCTCCGAGCTCGAAGCTGCGTTGCTGCAATGCCAGGGTCTGCAGGATGCTGCAGAGACCCAAGCCCAGTGGCTTACTAGTGTTGAGAATAACTTTAAGTAAGTTAATATAGGATGTACTTGAAGCAGGATACAATATTGTTTATGTTTAAGTTTAGCTTAAGTGCATTCTTATTGGTGTTCCAATAAATAAATAAATAAATATAATAGGTATATATAACTGACGTACATATTAATAATCATTCATTTTATGTTTATGCTTATTTTATATATTTTTTCTATATTACATTTACTTTTAATCCTACTAATTATAAATGCGAAAGTTTGTGAGTATGGATGTATGTTTGTTACTCTTTCGCGGCGAATCCGCTGAACCAATATCGATGAAATTTGACACAATTATTCCTTATACCCTGAAATAACACATAGGCTATAGAAATCCTGTTAATTTTACACGAATAGGATGTCACAAAAAACGCCATCTACTATCAACTTATCACGAGACGACAAATCACGCGAACGAAGTCGCGGGTAAAAACTAGTTTTTCTATAAAAAACTGAATTTTTCATTTTTTATTATGCTATATTTATAACATGCTATTAACCTTAGTCCACGCACGTTTTCTGTACCAAATAAAGCAAATACTTCACATCGGTAAGGCGGAACTGCACATATTATTTTTATGACTTGAATGAGAATTTATTCCAAACGACACGAGATTTTATTTTATTTTTATTATTTTCTGGAAATTACTCCATCAATTACAAAACAATAAATAAACAATCCAAGAAAAAAGAAAGCCTTTGGGTTTGAGCGCGTTGTACTTCCTAGGCTGTACGGATTAAAACCCCTTGTAACTATGAGTTATCTATATAAAAATCCTCGCTTAATTTATTACGATAATTTATCTCTTTCTCTTTTCTTTCTAGACCTTTTTACAGTTTATTAATGAAAATGTTTAAATCAAATTTTAGGGGACAAGTTAAACCTGCATCTTTAATCCGCGAGCGACTTGACGAGCAGGTCCGCGAACAAAGGCTCAGCCATTCTGAAATAGAAAGTCGCCGACCCACGTTAAATAAACTATTAGACTCTGCAAGAGAGGCGGCCTTAACGCCATCCAATGTTCGAATCGCAAAGAAGTTGGAACAAAGGGCTGAAGATATTTGTGCCAGGTACGTAATTACTAATTTGGTGTTTCTAGATGTCAAAAATCCCGATGTCAAAATTTATATGATTCCCGAAGCCAAATATATGTGTTAAATTAATTTTTAAGCCTATAACACCGAAGAATTTGTTACATTATTTAGTTCTCTTCATCTTAACAATTTTCAGATACGATAAGCTTCTAGAGCGTTCGTTAAAACGTGGTCAATTCTTAGAAGAAGTTTCAATAGAGCTGATGCAGTTCACGCAACAGGCTACCTCGTTAGAGGCAGCACATTCGCAATTGGTCGAACTGGCCGACTCACGAGATGACCGACATCGTCTGGCCGACCTTGCACACGCCCGCGATCAACAAATGCCGCTGCTAGAAGAGTGCTTGCGAATTGGGAAACAACTCACCTCTAAAAAAGACGTCACTGATACTCACGTCGTCCGTGACAGGATGAAGGTATGAAATGCGATGGTTTAAATAACCTTACTGAATAACTATTTTAGCCGATGGACTGCATTCATTCGACTTTGAATTAAACAAAAGCGTTTATCCGTTTTCTAATTCTAAACAATATTTACAGGTACAAATACAAATGTAATACACAGTCTACATAAACTAAGAAGCTCTATAGTAATTTTTAAATTGTGAAATTACGAAGAATATAATTAACTACTATATATTACTTAACCTAATAAGCTGGAATAACCTATTAAAATCTATCATACAATTAGGTTTTATATAGGCAAAAATATATACTGTAATACACCTGCTTGTTCTGATTATGTGAATTTATAATTAAAATTAAGTATTTTCAAACATGCATATTCCATTATCTTTATTAATATTTAATTATTGTTTATTTTTGATCATTTTAGGCCTTGGAAAACCAATGGCGCGACTTTAACACATCGTTAGAGGAAAAACAAAAACTATCCCAGCAAAGAGCCAATCAACTCAACCAGTATGAATCTTTGAGAATACAGGTGTGTATTAACTATCACTGATTGTTTTACGATATAAATGCATATTGCATAAGTGCAGATATATTTATATTTATTTTATATACACCAAATTGTAACATCTATAATGTCGTAGAAGACGTTATCCATATTTTAATGGAATGTGACCGAAATCGCGAATTGAGATGTAAACTATTAAGTAATCATAAATGCTACTCTCAACTGGTGGTATAAATATTACTTTAGCTTATCCACTATCAACCACAACAAATATTTTAGTTAAATTATATAATGAAGCGTTAGGTATAAGGCCTAGTAGTAGATGAAATTACTGTTATTTGTAAGCGGCCTAAACAGAGCGACATAGTCGGACGCGACTAAGCTCTTAAGTAAAGATTAAAAAAAAAGTGCAGATATATTTTCTATTACAATATTTGTTTATTACTTTATTAATGTAACATAACGTTAATATAGTCTGTGAACTCGCTAACCTTATAATTATAAAATAACTAAGATATAGTTTGAAAATTTTGAGATAAAAACTCAGTTAAGAATGTATATCTTTACAGATTTTGGAGTGGCTCCAAGGAATGGAAAAAAGAATTGGTAATCTACGTCCAGTGGCCATAGATCTGGATATAATAAAACAACAACAAGATGAACTAAGGCCACTTACTAAGGAACACAGGGACTTCTCTGTTACCATAGATAAGGTTAGATTTGACACCTATATAAAATTTTATTAAATAGGTACGTTATCAAAGTTTGACCTTAAATGTGATGTCAAAGCAAGATTTCCAAGTAACTCATATTTTTCCTTAATTTATTTACTGAAATTTAAATTTCCTACGTAATCATAATAGCAAAAATATTAAAAAGACTGAATTGACGTTTCACTTACTACTTAGAAAAAATAAGTATCATGATGTTTAAGAATTATTTTGCTAACTTCAATTACAATATATACAAAAAAGTGTTTGCAATAATTGAAACGAGCTTAAAACAACTTAGCTTTTCCCTACATTCATTAACAACTTTTGTAAGTTTATTGATTCCTTATTTATGGTGCTGGAAAATTAAAATCCACAAAAATAGTGAAAATTAATAATTCACACGTAATCTACCAATAAGTAAGTAAGTAAATAGCGGCCTGTTGCTATTTTCTGAGAATAGGCCTCTTCTCTCCGTTTTTGGAAAGAAGGATTGGAGCTAAGACCTACGACGCTGCTCCAACGCGGATTGGTAGGTTACACATATCTCCAGAATTCTCTAGAGATATGCAGGTTTCCTCACGATGTTTTCTTTCACCGAAAAGCGTGTGATAAATTGCTATTATCAATTAAACACAAGTTTTAACAGAAAAACTTATTGGTAGCTGCCCGGATTCGAACCCGTGACCTCATCGTAAGAGTCGCACGGTGTTACCGCTGGGCTACCACAGCTTCACCTTCAGCTCAACCTAAGAATGCCCTATAGTAACTCTGTAAATCCAGCAGTAATATCAATATCTTCTTGGAGAGATTCTTCTGAATCGTCCCTCATTGCTGAGGATCGTGACCCTTTTTCAAATTATCAACTGCCCTTTTCCAGATGTTGCGATCGGCAGCTCTGTGTAGTGGAGTGTGTGTGTGTCTTGGAGAGATAATGATATAATAAATTGTGTAGGTTAACGAGGCGGGTTCAGCATATGAAGCTTTGACACGCGGTGATCGCGCGGACAGTCCGCACAGAAAGAGACAGCTATACAGTCCAACTAAGAGACAAACGCCAAGTAAGTATGGGGTGTACTGTAGAGGTTGGCGGCGGTAAACATGTCATTAATAAAAGATTCCCCATCATCATCCTCCTGCCCTTACCCCACTCTAAGCGGGGTCGGCTCAATATGTTATAAACATGCGGTCACATGATTTGGCTTAGTATTTTACGACCGGCCGCCTACTTGACGTCAACTTACCTTAGTCGTATTTAAGACACCTCGGTAAGGAGGGTGGTCTATTCAACTTAACCGGATACCACACGGTGGGTCAACTTATTTATTCGCCTTTTAAGAGACCTCGGTAAGAAATAAGGGTGGTCTATTCTACTCAAAAACCAATTCACTGCTCTGGAAACCACGGAAGACCAAGACCAAAAACTCGATCGAGTAGTGGAAGTCCTTCGAAATGAGGGCACAAAAATTTGCGAAAGACAGCGTAAGGGTATGAAGTCGAAACTTTCGAGAGATACTCTCCTATTAATGGAAGAGCGACGCAACCCTATGCTAACTTCGTCAGAGGTAGAGGCTTTAAACAAAAGAATTACTAAGATGGTACGACGTGACCTCCGATCAGCTAATACGCTCTTGATTCAAAAATCAATCGAGCAAAATCGGGGTCCAAAAGTGTTTATCAAGCCTCTTGGAAAAAGTCACCTGACGAAGTTAACCACATTAAAAGGAAAAGTCGTTACTTCCAAACCAGAAATCCTCTCGGAAGTGGAAAACTACTACGCCGAATTGTACGCATCGCATGCTCCTCAGTTACCACTGCGATCTGAGGACAATAGGGCTACTCTGACCCGCCACTATACGAAAGACCTGCCTGATATTAGTCTGGACGAAATCGTTTTAGCCCTTGGACAGCTTAAGAATGGAAAAGCCGCGGGTGAGGATGGTATTACAACAGAACTGTTAAAAGCTGGTGGAATTCTACTGGTAACAGAGCTTCAAGAGCTGTTTGATACCATTCTCTTTGCCGGGAGAACTCCAAAGGCATGGCATAGAAGTATAGTCATACTGTTTCACAAAAAAGGTGATAAAATACTGTTAAAGAACTATAGACTAATATCTCTTCTAAGCCATGTCTATAAGCAGTTTTCAAGGGTTATCACGAACCGTCTCGCGCGAAGACTCGACGAGTTTCAGCCCCCCGAACAGGCCGGGTTTCGAAGCGGGTACAGCACAATAGATCATATCCACACCGTGCGGCAAATTGTACAAAAAACTAAAGAGTACAATCGACCACTATGCCTAGCGTTTGTGGATTATGAAAAAGCGTTTGACTCGGTCGAAACCTGGGCTGTTCTGGAGTCCTTACAGAGATGCCAAGTCGATTGGCGATATATTGAGGTGCTGAGATGTCTGTATGAGAACGCAACGATGGCAGTCCAAGTTCAAAACCAGCAGACAAAGCATATCCATCTGCAGCGAGGCGTGAGACAAGGGGACGTCATTTCCCCGAAATTGTTTTCAAACGCACTAGAGGATATGTTTAAGACGCTGAATTGGACTGGACTTGGCATAAACATCAATGGCGAGTACATCTCTCATCTCAGATTCGCGGATGATATCGTCTTAATGGCTGAATCTATGGAGGATTTACAATTGATGCTGCATGGACTGGCTGATTCTTCTCAACAGATCGGTCTCCGGATGAACTTAAATAAAACAAAAATCATGTGCAACGAGCACATTGCTCCGGGTCCGATTTCGGTAGATGGGGTCACTCTTGAAATTGTTGACAAGTACATTTACCTAGGGCAGACGCTCGAACTAGGTAAAAACAATTTCGAGTGTGAGATTATGAGAAGAATATAGCTAGGCTGGGCAGCATTCGGAAAACTACGTCGAGTCTTCTCATCACCCATCCCACAGAGTCTAAAGACTAAAGTATTCAACCAGTGTGTCCTACCTGTCATGACTTACGGTGCCGAAACGTGGACACTCACAGTTAAGGCGGTCCACAAGCTTAAAGTCGCTCAGCGGGCTATGGAAAGAGCTATGCTCGGGGTTTCTCTGAGGGATCATATTCGCAACGAAGTAATCCGTCAGAGAACTAGGGTCACCGACATAGCTCAGCGCATAAGCAAGCTGAAGTGGCAATGGGCCGGCCATATCTGTCGCAGAACCGATGACCGTTGGGGTAGACGTGTTCTGGAGTGGAGACCGCGAATCGGTAAACGTAGTGTAGGACACCCTGAGACTCGATGGAGTGATGATATACGTAGGACAGCGGGCAGTGGATGGAAGCGAAAAGCCCAGGATCGGGCTCAGTGGCGAAAAATTGGAGAGGCCTATGTCCAGCAGTGGACTAAAGTGGGCTGTTAATGATGATGATTCTACTCAGCCGGATACCACACGGCGGGTCGACTTATCGTAGTCGCTTTTTACGACACCTCGATAAGAAATGAGGGTGGTCTATTCTATTCAGGCGGATAACACACGGCGTTAATAAAAGATGCCTATAGAAAATATAAAATAATGTATATATCTAGAATTTGCGAAACTGTCAGTCAGCTACATCTAACGTTACTGTGTTGTACACGTTTTCAAGAATTGCTACTACATATAAAATAGGATATTCACAGAATCAAAAATGCAGTATTATAAGAAACCAGAAGAAGTTTCAGATACAATAATTTACTACCACATAACTTAAAAACGGAAAAAAAATATGTTAACCGTGAAGTTATTAAAATACAAATTCTAAAAAGGATTTGGACTTTATCATAGAAGCGGGCGAAATTTCATGGGAGAATATGTAATACTTAATATTCAAATGTCGTGAATTAATTAGACTATAGACAGGCAGAAACACTTAAACATTAATCATCCATCAATTAAAAACCTAATTGCGATTAGTAGATTTTAAACTTTCGCGCTTCATACTAATTATTATATAAACATACGGGCTACATCGCGATAACCTCGAGCTACCTTTGTATAAGGTTCGACGTTTCGGCAGAGTTGCATCCACAGTGGTCCAGAACTGACTCTACGAACCTTATACAAAGGTAACTCGAGATTAGCGCGATGTGACCCGTTTGTTTATATAATAATTAATTGCGATTAATATAAAAAAATACACAGGCCGCTTGGAAGGACGATCCCCATCGCCCGGAAAAGCTCGCGCTCTTGTTAGTCCTGCTTCAGCGCATTCCGCATCATCAGGATTTTCTTCACGCCGCTCCAGCCAGGATGGTTTCCACCTTGAAGGTAAATAAAATATCAGGAAATAAAATTGGAATAGTAGTAAAGGAAAAAAAAAATATGCCATGAACGAAACCTGATAAAGCTTATTTGCCACTATTTTGAATTGGATAGCAAGATAGTATTTTATTAAATATTATAAATCTCCAGCGGATCTGCCCGTCTGGAAAGATTAAAGACGTAATATAGTATTTTGATAACCATAAAAATGGTTAAAGTGGGTTAACCTTAAAAACTAGACATGCTGTCGCGGATTTTTATTTAGAACTTTTAGAGGAGAACAATTTTGTGATACATGATTTTTGAATAACTTTCACCGTTTACTCAGCGCACGCAAGAAAAGCTTAAATTTTTGTAGTTTTCGTAATAATTTTTATTCCTGCTCTCTCCTTTTCATCTAAGCGTGATGTTTTTCATCGAAGCGTGAAGAATTTTTTAAATCGGTTCAGTAGTTCCTGAGATTAACGCGTAAATGTTTATTTCACAATAAAAAAAATTTATAATAAATATTTTCTCCACAGAATTATCACCAGTCCAACAACAAATATCGGAAATCAATAACAGATATGAACTACTAGGTACCAAGTTATCGGACAGACAGTCAGAATTAGATTCCATTAGAGAAGAAGTTAGGAAGCATCTTGATAGCTTCCGCGGTCTTAACACTTTCCTCGATAAGGTAAATAGTAACTATATATCTTTGTGTTCAGCGGGGTCGCCAGTGTGCTGACGTAGTTTGATTGTGTGGACTTCCCTATTGTGGAGCGAAATCAAAGTAGTGCAGATGGAGATATATTTATTTTGATACGTCTTACAAGTTTGCGTATTTATTAGCGACTGAATAACAAATTACAAGCTGCTTCTAATGCTGACATTTGAGCTACATCGCGGTACATTTAACAAATTCCATATTTAAATGAATGATAACATCGACACTGAAAATTATTTGAGATCATCATTCTCCTGCCCTTATCCGGCTCTAAGCGGGAATGGCACAACATGTTATAACATGTTGTCACAATATTTCGCTTCGTATTTTACGACCGGACGCCTGCCTGACATCAACTTACCATAGTCGTATTTTACGACATCTCGGTAAGAAAGAGGGTGGTCTATTATATTCAACCGGATACCACACGTTGGGTCGACTTATCTTAGTCGCCTTTTACGACACCTCGGTAAGGAATGAGGTTGATGTATTCTACTCAGCCGGATACCATACGGCCATATTTGAGATTAACAACATAAAATGATCAAATTGATTTTAAAGTGTTTTGGACATTAGGTAAATATATTTCTATGCAACTCATTGAACCCAAAAAAAGTTTAAATATATATATATTTTTAAAACCACATATTACCTGCAGGTCCAAAGACAGCTGCCTAAAGAGTCTGTACCAAACACCAAAGAAGAAGCCGACAAGACTATTAAGCAGGCACGCGCGATACTTGAAGAAATGTACGAAAAACAAAGCCTTCTAGACTCAACTAAGACTCAGGTAAGGCTCTTTTTTCATCTTATCATAACCAATTTAGTTTTTCCTGATATCTAAAAATATATAAAAGTTTTTAAGTCCATTCTTCAACTCTCCTCCTAATTATTTTACTCGAAGTCTACAAGAGGATTTCTAAGGTAAATTTTAAGGTAAGGTAAATTTCTAATGTAAACAAACATGGTATTTCGCTAAACTCTTGTTTATATTTTTTTCGTATATACATATCTTATCCACATCATAGAGGTTTGTACAATAATTCCCATGGATATACCATGCCTACAATATAGGGATGAATGTTTGTTATTAGGTCCGGGAATTATTGCGTCGTAAGCAAACTGTAGAAGGTGCTGACCGGCTACATGACGAATGTGAAGAAGTGGCAGCGAGATGGAAATATCTTCATGATGCTTTCAAGGATAAGTAAGTATAAGATGTGTAACAATAATACATTATCATGCTCCTGCCTTTATCCCATCCTAGCTTCCGCGCTGTTAATGCTTTAAGACTAGACAAGGTAAATAGTAACTATATTTAACAAATTTTTAACCTAAATGAATGGTAATAAAATCGACACTGAAAATTATTTGAGATTAGACCATCATTATCCTGCCGTTATCCTGCTCTTAAGTGGGGTCGGCACAACATGTTGTCACATGATTTGGCTACGTATTTTATGAGCGCCCGCCTGTCTATTTACCTTAGTCGTATTTTACGACACCTGGGTAAGAAAGAAGTTTATTCTAAACCGGATTCTACACGGTGGGTCAACTTACCTTAGTCCAATTAAGGACACTTCGGCAAGAAATGAGGGTGGTCTATTCTACTCAGCCGGATACCACACGGCATGCGTAACTATAATACAATAGAACAAAATACGCTTTCATAGAAAAAACACGATCAATTTTAGCATTTTTAGTGACACAATGTATTTAACGCTATTTGATAAATATTCCTAACTATTAATTTGTACAAATTTGTCAAAACAGATGTATTTTTAAGTTTGATAATAACGTGTTTGTGTTTTACTTTGTTCTATTTCTATTCTTATTAACTTTAGGATCCGTGTTATGGAGGAAATGAAAGACTTCCACGACATACACGCGTCACTATCGCAGTGGTTAGGCTCCAAGGAACGTATGATGGCCGCACTTGGACCCATCTCTTCTGACTCGCGTGTAGTACAGACTCAAGTGCAGCAGGTACAAGATAATTATTTTTGTTTACTCTTTATGTTTTAAGGAAAAAGTTCATAATAAAGTTTTTACTTAGTTTATTATTAGTAATCGGTTCGTTAAGTAGTCGCATCTGAGAAAACTATATCGCTCAACGTGTATGCTATGATGAACGGTGAAACTTTGTGACTCTTGCCAAGGAGCTAAGGACTCATAACCCTCGGAGGCACTTTATTTATTTTTATACGTTTAGTTTATACGTTTTTTTATTAAAACTGATGTTGGACTGGATTTGTGCCATTCGGTTACTCGGATAGTACCAGACCGTTACTGTAACGTAAAAGGATAAAAAAATATTCTGATATCAAATCAGGAATCATAAGAGCTATAAGAAAAACCGAAGTCAGGTCGGATCAAGTCAAGATCGGATTTAAATATTCACGATATGCAATATTATGTTTAATTAAAAAAAAGTATATAAAATATCTCTGTCGTACCAGTACCAATACAAAGAGTATTTAAGTGACCGAATTCAAAAAAGTTGTTTTGTGGCAAATTGCAAGTGTCAAAGAGATCCATAACTTGAAAGAGCAAGAAAACACTAGCTTTTATAATAATTCGCAGCGATAAGTCAGATCGTATTGAAATAATGATTACAATGTATCTAATTCAATTTAGCCTAATTATGAATTCGGTCACTTTAATACTAAACGTGCGATGTATCCACATTTAATATCTCGTCTGTTTTTATGTACTAGGTACAAGTACTCCGTGAAGAGTTCCGTAGTCAACAGCCTCAACTGATGCATCTAGAAGAAGTAACCCATACAGTCCTCCAAAGGTTGCCAGAAAATGATCCTGATGCGAACAAATTAAGCCAGAAGTTGCAGTTACTACAAGATCGCTGGAATGATTTACTTACCAAGTAAGCCTTCTTGATAAAATGGGGAAAATCTTCTGATTGTTTACCATGGCAATTCCTTACTTGCAATTGTTTTATTGATTGACTTGACTGATATTGGGTTATTAAAGTTTTTAACAATAACTTCAATACAATCTCCAAAGCCAATATCACATCACACAAGATAACTTGTTTTTCCATTGCCATGGGAACCTCTATTTGTTGTTAAACGTTGTGTCGAAAACGCCATCGGCTGTGTTCGTAAGACGCACGGTGACAGGGAAATTTATCATTGCTTTCTGGCGCCGCGGCGAGTTCTTTATCCATCGGCTGTATTCTTAATACGCACAATAGTAGCGGCCTCTTGTAATTGTGGTTTACAAAACATATATCTGTTCTTTACCAGATTGGAACAACGCGCCGAAAGTTTGGGTGCAGCCGCAGACACATCACGAGAATTGGACGCTGGCCTCGCTAGACTGAAGAATGCGTTGCACAATATCTCAGATAAGTTAGACGATGTGTCTTCACAAAGGGAACCAGCTGATCAACTGCGAGAGGTTGAGGTAAGTGAAGAAAATAGTGGTGATCATTTATAACTTTATATTTTTGGTCAGATAACTTACCAAGTGGCTCAGTCTTATAAAAAAAAAATATTTCAAAATCAGCGCTACCTATCCGATCCGAAAATATTCCATATTTCTAGTTAGAGCAAGGTTATCTAAGATAGATACTCGTACATAGGTAGATACTTACCAGTATAATACCAGATAACGTTGTGACGCGGGATTTTCCTATACAAAGACTAAAGTCTACAATTTCTAAAAAAAAAACCAAAATAAAGCAAATTTATTTAATATTTTTGTTATGTACTCAATATATACCAAAAAAAATAGATCTACAAAATATTTTCAATTAAACGTCGCGTTTGTCAACTCTTTTACCAACTGTTTTATGAACTCTTAAAATGTTAATATAGAACTTAGAACGGCAACTGGAAGGCCAACGTCCACTTCTGGCCGATTTGGAAGCAGCCGGTGCAGCTCTAGCCGATGTTTTGGCTGATGCTGGCGCGAGGCAGGATATCCAGGGTAAATTGGCTGCAGCAGCAAGACAGTATGATGCCCTGCAAAGAAAACTGGACCATAAAAAGGCTGAAATCGAAGCTGCCCTTAAGTACGTATAAACTGCGGTAATACGAACAGATTTTATGTTTATTCAATACCGTATATCACTTCGTAGTATAAAACAAAGTTGCTTGCCCTGTCTGTCCCTATGTGCCTATATCCCTATGTATGCTTAAATCTTTAAAACTACGCAACAGATTTTGATTTTTTAATAGATAGAGTGATTGAGGAGGAAGGTTTATATGTATAATAATAGTCAATATGGAGTAGAGATATACTGTAATTTTTGAGGTTTCTAATGTGATGTAAATATTTGGGTTTTTTTCCGCTTACATTGCAAACGCAGGCTGAACCCTACAAGATTTATCAAAATAATGTACTAAGTATTTTTACACCTTGAAAAGGTCTACAGAAAACTCAGCGATTATATATGCCTATCTCTTATAAATAACCTATGAATTACTAAGCTTTACATAACTTAGTAGCTCTTCTTGTAAATCGTCTTAGTGTAGGAAGCAAACGTCACAGTTTAATAACTCCTATGGAAAGCTGTTAACCGTTAACTGTTTTTTTGTCATGAAGTTCATTTGTTCCTTCTAATAGGGATGGCCGTAACCTTGAAGAAAGCGTTTCTCGTACACTCGGCTGGCTGCAGTCAGAACTGAGCTCATTACCAGGAAGACTGCAAGTGTCGGCTGATAAGAACAAACTACAACAACAAGTAGCCAAACATGAACCGCTCTATCGCGACCTAACGCAACGAGAACACGAGATCATTATGCTGCTAGATAAAGGTATATAACGCCCTCTATATCTTCCAAACTAATATTATAAATGCGAAAGTCTTTCTCACTGTCTTGTAAGGTTCAACGCCTAAACCACTTAAACAAAACTAGTCAATTTTGGTACAAACAAAGATTATTGAGTAGCAGTGGAGTAGCATAAGGATAACAAAAAACCCTTGATGGTACTTAAAAGCTATGTTGGCGCGAGATAAGTCTCGTATACCATTATATATATGAAGTTATGCGTATGTTTACGAACCAACCACATTTCACTGTAATTGTTGGAAGCTTCACTCGTTAGTTTTTAAATTATTTTCTTTCTGTCTCTCTTTGTCGATAATTTTAAGAGTTTCGAACCCAAAGTTGAGATTTGGAACGTATAACTTTACATTACAACAATTAATTTTTTCATTCATGTTAAAATTCACTCATAAAATATAATTTTTTAATGAAATTATAATTTTGTATTGCAATATGATCATGAGATATTGCCTGTTTTACTTTTTTCTTTAAATTTTGTTTCACATTTATGATCAGGTCGTGAGATGGAAAAGAAGCCAGCACATAGTGGGCTGCGCAAAGACCTGGACAGGATTCAGTCTCAATGGGAGAAGCTCAAGAGAGAGACGGTCGACAGACAAACCAGATTGCAAGCTGCTATGGTGATATAATTTTTTAATCATATTACTAAATGTGTACGATGTAGCGGTAAGCCGTGTGGTATCCGGCTGCGCAGAATAGACAATCCTCTTTCTTACCGAGGTGTCGTAAAACACGACTACGGTAAGCTGACGTCAGGCAAACGGCCAGTCGTAAAATACCTAGCCAAATCATGTGACAACATGTTTATAGAATGTTGTACCGACCCCACTTAGGATGGGATAAGGGTAAAAGAATGATAAAACCAAGGATATAACGGTGTTCCTAATAAAAAAAAACAATAACAGCAAAGTTAATTGTTAACTCAATTTTTCAAAAATATTAAAATAACTTGATTAATGTCATTTTTTTCTGTTATAAATGACACAATTACAACAATGTCGTTTAGGATATCTTTTAATTCAACAGACAACGAGATACCGTATTTTTTATTTTTATTATACTCGTCTCATTAGTGATTGAATTTTGAGCTCCATTAGTTAAACCTACAAAACAAATTGCTTGGGATACTTCTGTCCTAACAATAACTTCTCATCCATCTTTCTGTAGTATTATTATTACTACATCGATCTTCGTTCATGAAATATCATATCACTGAAATATCTCTCTAAATTGATAAGCGCTAACCGATAAATTCAAAATGTCAAAGTTATCTTCGAAATTCATAACAATTTATATTATTTTAACCTAGGAGCACTCTCGGAAATATACTAAAGCACAAGAGTCGTTCCTGCCATGGTTGTCTGATGCCGAGGATAGGTTGGCTAAACTGCCGCCAGTTGCTTTCACCAAAAAAGACGTTGAAAAACAACTCCGAGAATTACAGCAAATTAGAAACGACGTTTGGAAGAGGTAAGCTATTTACTTCCACAAAACATTATATTTTGTTGCTGTCTACGTCCAACAGATATTAATTTTTAAATAAAAATAAAAAAAGATATTTCACACTACAACGTAAAAAATTTAATTCCTAATTATTTAGAACAGTCAAAAGTATGATGGATTTAGTTAATTAATTTACACATAATATATTATTATGTATTACATATTACAATGTTTAATGCTTAAAAAGACATGGCATATTATTTTTTCATAAAAATAATTATATTGAATGTATTTATTTATTTATTTATTTTTCTTTTTACACATATATTTAGAAAAGAGAAAGAAAAAAAAAATTAAAAAAAACCACATGTATAAAGGCGGACTTATCCCTAAAAGGGATCTCTTCCAGTCAACCTTTGAGTAATAGAAGGAAAAGGGCTAGAATTGAAGAAGAAAGAGAGTGCGGGTCATATAGAGAAAAAAAAGTTTATATAAATTGAACTATTTAATCTATTAAATAATTTTGTTAAAATAAATAGATAAAAGGATGCTACTTATATATAATTACTTAAGATAAATATTTTCTAATCTGTAACTTAAATACTGAAAGGGAAAGAGATTTGCGGATTGATACTGGTAAATCATTCCATAGCTTAACGCCTTGAAAGCTAAATGATCTCGAGTAAGTCAGTGAGGAGCATTTAGGGAAAGCAAGATCTAAGGTATTTATAGATCTTAGCCGGCCACATCCTACATCCGACAAGAAGTTGAATCGCTCTTTAAGATATGTTGGAATTAAAGGATTAAAAAGTACTTTATAAAGAAGTGATAGAATATGTAAATTTCTTCTGGATCGGATAGGAAGCCAATTTAACTTGTGACGGAACTCAGTGATGTGGTCAAATTTACGAAGTCCATAAATATATCTAATAGCTACATTTTGAAGACGTTCAAGCTTAGCCAATAAATCTTCTGTAAGATCTAAAAATACAGCATCGCCATAGTCCAATATAGGGAGCAGTAATGATCTAGCAAGCATAATTTTAGTTTCAAGAGGAAGAAATTTCTGTAAGAGCTTAAGAGAGTGAAGTGATGCAAAAAATCTTTGGCTTAAATTAGTGATATGGGGTGCCCAACTAAGTGTCTCATCAAAAATGATACCTAAATTTCTTACTGAGTTACAGTAAGGTATGATGTCTCCATTAAAAGTAATGTGCTGTACAAACATATTCTTAAGCTTAGAAATGTTAAAGGAACTACCAATAATAATAGCTTGAGACTTCTGT
The DNA here is from genome assembly GCA_947086495.1 of Morpho achilles. Classification (NCBI taxonomy): domain Eukaryota; kingdom Metazoa; phylum Arthropoda; class Insecta; order Lepidoptera; family Nymphalidae; genus Morpho; species Morpho achilles. Next base: position 7,499,067 of record CAMTZB010000003.1, read on the forward strand.
GGATTAACTAGCAAGCCAAATTTTTTAGTCCAGTTATTAAGAGCCTCTAGATCACTATTAACTTTATGTAAGCAACATTATTATTGAAACTTTTATATATTTAGAGAAGAAGAGATTTTGTTGTCTTATTTCTTAAATACACATAAGCCTATTTAAGAAATAAGATTAAGATAATATTACAAGAAGAAGAATAATATAATATCTTGTAATATACTCAACATTACTTGTCTTAAAGTTAAATAAAGTAAATTTTGTATATCAGATCTGGAGAATACGAGAATAATAGAACACTTGGTGAAACTTTCATCTCCGCTTGCGACGTCGACCAAGATATCGTTAGAAAACAGCTCGACTTCATGAAAGAAAGATGGGACAGAATTAACAACGGTAAGTGTATTTTTCAATTTAATCCCAAAAAAAAACTTTTCAAGATTTAACTCAGTGATTCCTACTGTCTATTATAAAATAAATACGTAATAGATATTTCATTTTGGTGCAGAAGTACTCCAGCAAGTGGAATATCTAGAATCTACAGCGAGAAAACTTGGAGAATTCCTCGAAAAAGTTCGCGCTGTTGAGGCTCCCCTGACAAGATGTGAAGAAAGATTAGAAGCAGCACTAGTGGCGCCACCAGCTGCTGCTCGGGAAGCGGTGGCCCGACTGGTCGACCACGTACATGCTTTGAGAGCGCCATTGCAGGTTAGTAATACAACCATCATCAATGAACGTCACTTCTCTTAACTTTAAATTTTTGTTGTTTTGATGGCTATGACGTCTTTATCTATTAAATACCTATTTTTTTGTCGAAATTAAGAAAATGGCAATTTTAAGTGATACTGATTATGGGAAGATATTTACTCCCTACCTATGGTTTCATGTGTCGTGAAATTGTGTATTTTTCTCAAATTACTATTGCCCATTGAAGTTCACCATTAAAGTGTATATAGTTAATTTTTGAACATTAAGAACAAAAATTATAGTGATAAACTAATAGACTTTAATTAATTTTTTGTATCAATTATGTGTCTGCAAATCTTGTCTATTGTGTGTGGCTTTAAATGAAATCAATCTTGTTGAAAAACATTTAGTATAATGCATATTTCAATTTATATGGGATCTCCGCCCGAATTATTTTTTCATTTTTTTTTCAAAGTTTCATCTTTTTTATATCTTTTTAATAATCAGCCTGATACTATGAGTGTTAATAATTCTGTATTCCTCGCAGAGTGTAAACATAGCGGCCGATGATATCGTCGCTCTTGCCGTCGAGTACGGGGGACCAGAAGCTGGGAATCGTGCCAAGACCGTATTAGAAGAAACAGCCAGAGCACTTGCCGAACGTTTACAAGATCTCGACGCTAAGACTGAGGATGCTAGAGAACGTTTGGCAGGAGCTGCAGCTGCTTTATCCCAATTCCAGGTGAGATACAATTTTTTTTTAATTTAATGTGTAAAAATTAAATTACTTACACGCTAGGACTATACAAATTATACCCACGTGGAATGGCCCAAGAATGCTGGCAGCGTTTCCGCGCTGAATCGCTAAGCTGACTCTTTGTGCGAAAAAGAAAAATGGTTAAATTAAAATATTTCAAAACATTTAACATACTACACTTGCCTATCCTTAGACGTAAAGCACAATTGAAGACTACATGATAAAAATGCTTTGACTTTAAAATCCTTTAATATTCGTGTAGGACTGGAGCTTGATGATGTAAATTAAATATATTTAAAAGTTTGACCACGAAGATTTTTGCTGGTTATTCTTGGTAAGATTAACATTTAGACTCAGTGGTAGCTTCATTAATCATATTGATCTGTGATGATTATGGACTATATGATGCTTGGTTAAGCTTATTTCAATAAAGATTATTTTGATTTCATATGAATAGTGCCGAATGGGAATATGTATTGATTAATTGAACTATTGTATTTATGCATGAACAAATAATATTTTACGCAACACTTTCAATTATAAATTTACATTATTCTTTCCCAGGAAAAAGTTAAAGGCGTTTCTCACAACCTCAATGATTTAGAAAAAGAGCTTGATACCATGAAGGCGCCTGGGCGTGATATCAAAACCGTCAAGGCGCAATTAGATGACCTGGGACGATTCTACAAGAGATTGGAACAAGCTGATGATCTCGTTGCAGACTCTGAGCGCGCCGCAGAAAACTTGGTCGAAAGTGGTTACACTGATTCCGCCAAGGCTAGAGATCAGGTGATTAGTTTAATAATATGAAGTAAGAGACATTCTAGATTTTATTTTAGTTTTATTTAATGTATATTTTTAATTTCTGCAGGTGGAAGGTATACGCAAACAGTTAGCTAAATTAGACGAGCGCGCTCGTTCTAAAGAACAAGACCTGGATGATACGCTAAGCAAATTGGAGGCTTTCTATAAAGCCTACGACTCTGTAATGGACGATGTGGATGAGGTATGTTGTAGCAAATATTTTTTTTATTTTCATTTCTTGTATGTGGGTTGTTTTACGCTCATTTTTCGTGTATGAACTACTGTGTCAACTTTAAGCCATGCGGTATCCGGGTGAGAAGAATATTCCACCCTAATTTCTTACCCAGGTGTCATAAAAGGCGACTAAGTTTAGTTGACGTTAGGCATAAGCCGGCCGGTCATGACCGGTAGCCAAATCTTGTGACAACATGTTTATAACATGTTTTGCTGACCCCACTTAGAGTGGGATAAAGGTAGGAGAATGACGAACTACTGTGTCAGCTTTCTGTAATCACCGAAATCTAATTTCTTGTTCTAAACAGGCATCAGAACAAGTAAGAAGCCTTAAACCAGTATCATCTGAGGTCGAACAAATTCGGGCTCAACAAAAAGACTTTGCAGACTTCAAACAAAGAACCCTTGAACCTTTGGGTCAGAACGTTTCTCATTGCAACAAGATTGGACAGGGTCTTGTTAGATCTGCTTTACAAGGTGCCTCCACCCAGCAGTTAGAGAAAGATTTGGAAAAGATGAATGACCGCTGGAATGCCCTCAAAGATAAAGTGAGTAAAATTTACAATCAAGAAATTTTAAATTTACAAAGTATTAAGCCAATATCCAGAATGTGTTCCAATATCCAGAATACCTTTGATTGAGCTCAATTACACCAAAAATTGATTTATTTTATGGTAGTCTAGGGAAGTTTAAAAGTGACATACACAAATTCTTGGCTTAGCATTTAAATATATATAAATTTAACCAAATTTATATATTTTTTGTAATACTTTAAATTTTTAGATAAGACAGTAATTCCTTTGTTTTTTTTTCTTTTTTTAATGTTAAGTTTTTAAAGTTGTGTGCTGTTGATATTCCTTAATAAATAAAATAAATAAAAATTTTGTAAAATTAAAGAGTCCTTGATCTCATAAATATGTACTTGAGTAAATTTTTATCTATGGTTTGTTGTTTTACATTCTTGTTTCTGCAGATGAATGAAAGGGAACGTCGTCTAGATGTCGGATTGCTCCAATCAGGAAAATTTGCCGAAGCACTCGCTGGGCTTGAAAAATGGCTGGCAGACACTGAAGACATGGTTAACAACCAAAAATCACCTTCAGCAGATTATAAGGTGGTGAAAGCTCAATTACAAGAACAGAAGGTAAATTTTAACTTTCTGCAATACTTAATAAATGGTTTTTTTTTTCTAAATATAAACTTAATGGTAATATTCTCTTTTTACAGTTCCTCAAAAAGATGTTGATGGATCGTCAAAACTCTATGTCATCTCTATTCGCTATGGGCAATGAGGTCGCAGTTGGTTGCGACAGCGTTGAAAGGAAAGCTATTGAAAAACAACTGAAAGGCCTAATGCAGAGATTCGATGCATTGACTCAAGGAGCACAACAGAGAATGCTTGATTTGGAACAAGCCATGAAGGTAAGATATATAAGAATTGATTTCAATTAAGATTTTATTAGGGTCCGTAGCAATAATGTATGAATATTAAACATTTAAAAATGTCATTTGTAGGTGGCAAAACTATTCCAAGAACAATTGCAACCTTTAGTGGAATGGTTGGGTGTAACAGAACGTAAGCTAAAATCATTGGAGCTTGTACCGACGGATGAAGAAAAGATCCAACAGAAGATTCGAGAACACAAGGTACATAATAATTTATATGAAATGTTTCTGGATATTGATATTATTTATTCATGTGCTATGAATATGTCAATTTATAATAAATGGATAAACAATTAATAAAACTTGCTTTATTCTTAAATAAATGAAAGATTTTTTGTTACATACTTAGCGAAATAATAGTGTTGTTACATCACGTGTCAAATATTATAGCTGCTAATACTTAAATACATACATAATAAATAAATACTTAAATTTTATTTTTAGCTGCTCCATGATGATATCCTTACCAAGCAACCTCCGTTCAAACAACTGACAGAAACCGCTTCTCAACTTATGAGTCTTGTTGGCGATGATGAAGCATCCAGTCTCGCTGATCGCCTTCAAGCTGCTACAGATAGGTAGAGTATTCTTACAAAAACAATAATTACACACAATAACCAGTCATTCCCTTCCAAACAATAATTAAGGCTACATATATATATTTATAGAATTAGGCGTTATTTACGATAGCCATAATATAATATACTAGGACAACACAAAATCTACGGAATGAAAAATATAGAACAATCGTACCAGTATATGATTTGAAAATGTACACTCTAAATTTGCACAACATAATTTCATTTAATCGCAAAATATTGTACCGTGGATCTCGCATAATTATATAGTACCAGGTTGACATTAATAATTATACAGTACCAGCCTTGCTCGGTAATTTTTTACAAAATAAAAAAGGTACTTCAAAAAAAATTTAAATTTTTTATGCCCTAAAACAGAGATAAAACAAATTTTTATAAATAAAACCTAGCCAGATCCATTTTTCTCCCCCAAAACTTCCTATATGCTGAATTTCAAGAAAATCGTAGGAGGCGTTTCCGAGATTCTGAAAATAAATATACATACATAATATACATACATACAAGATTAACTCATTTAAATATTAAAGATTCAATACATTTGCTGAAAAAAATCTCTATGTTTAGTATCTGTCTAAACTGTTTTGTTTAAATCGTTGTAGATACCAAGCTCTTGTAGACCACAGTCTTAACATCGGTGATCTTCTCGACAATTCTCGCAAAGGACTTCGGCACTTGGTGCTGACGTACCAAGATCTGTCCGCCTGGATGGATGCCATGGAGCAATATCTAGCGAAGCGAAAAGTGCTTCCTGTTCATATGGAGAAACTACTGCGACAAATGGATGAATTAGCTGTAAGTAGTTTATTTTAATACAGACATTCATAACAGGGAGTCTGTGCTGAGTATTTAGTATTAAGAAAATAGTAATGAACAATGTATATTTTTTGCGGGTTTTTGATGATGTAATGATTTGATTTATTAATTCTTATACAAATAAATATTTACTAAGCTAACCAATAAGAACTTTAGCTATATATAATTAAAATGGATATTTTAGAAGATATCACACGTTTTAACACAATCGTTGGTTGAATAATTTAATTAAATTTGTCTGATAATATACTACTTACTAATAATTAATATATCCTCTATATATTAATTATTAGTAAACCCCACTTAGAGTGGGATAAGGGTAGGAGAATGATGATATTAATTATTAGTAAAATTACACTTACATGCCGTCACAATATTATATACACAGTTGTAGATAATCGGGTCAAAACGCTAGTATTCCATTTTTTATTTTAAACAGACAAATAGATGAGTTGTCCCTAACAATTTGATCTCGAATAAAGTTAACACTTTTCCTATTTCTTTTGTTAAGATAATTTGACAATAAACGTAAAAAAAATCAGGTTGCCTTGTCGGGTTATAAATCATGATTTCGTATTCCCAACAGGAAAAGACAGAAGAGATCGCCTCCAAACAAGAAGAGGTAGATAGTACCGTAGAATCCGGTCTCGAACTAATGAAACATATATCTGGAGATGAAGCTTTACAATTGAAAGACAAATTAGATGCGTTACAGAGAAGATATAACGAACTTACATCGCGAGGCGCCGATCTTTTACGAGTGGCTTCTGAAACCCTACCATTAGTGCAGCAGTTGTACAATAGTCATAATAAGTAAGTATGGATACATACATCTAACATACATCCAATCTATTGTGTTCACAGAAAAAAAGTAATTGCGAAAGGTCTTGGCTAATCATTAATTGCACAGAATCCAGCCGAATTTTTATGATAATTCATACTTCGGACTTTTTTCGTACTACCTATGTTTTTGAAAGTTTTCTATTTAAATTCTTTTTAAACCCACGTATATAATGACTACTAGACTTATTACAATTGCTTATGTATTTAGAATGTCTGTACATCATAATTTGTGATTAAATACAAGTGTTTTTGCTAAGATCACTTGGATCTAATAATTATTTTCTTTAATAGACTAACAGATTGGATGTCGGCTGCTGAAACTTGCCTGCAGTCAGTCGAACCACGTGAAGAAGACATATTAAGATTAGAAGCAGAGTTGCAGGAGTTTAGGCCGTTGTTAGACAATATTAACCAAGTTGGTCCACAACTATGTCAGGTGAGATACATACTTAAAAAGATTGAATACTCAGGCTACAGTTGTTGTAGTCGTTTATATTTCAAATTCCTAGATTTTATACATTTTACATATATGATTTTTTTTTAATTGTACGTGTTATTTTATATCCAGATCTCCCCTGGTGAGGGAGCAACACATGTAGAGGGAATGGTAACACGTGACAATCGCCGCTTCGACGTGATTGCCGAGCAAGTACAACGGAAGGCCGAGAGATTGCTGCTTAGCAAAAAGGTATGACATTTTTCGTAGCGCGCTAATTCCCACATGAAACTTATTAATTTTTTTTTTTTATATCTTGTTATAATGTAAAACTTCTATCAATGTTAGTGAGTCACATAATTTTTCATAGCGCTCACTGGAGGTAGTCGGTGATATGGAAGAACTAGTAGAATGGCTCCGAGCAGCAGACGCTCAACTCCGCTCGGCTGAACCACCTTCCTGCGAAGCAAACGTGCTTCGTGCTCAACTCGCCGAACAAAGACCGCTTAGTGACGACGTTGCTGCTCAACGAGTACGGGCAAGGGATTTACTCAGCCAAGCCAAAAAGGTATTTGTTTGGGAATTTGATTTCTTATTTTCTGATAGATATTCTAGAAAAATATAAAACTACTGTACTTTAGACCACACAACTTAAGTAAAACTTTAGTTTCATCCATATGTATATATATTCTTGCACCCCTCCCTCTTGCCCCAGTGCCTCTTTCACAGGAATATACAAAACTTAATTTCTGCCTTCACTTACTTATTTCTCTCTCTCAATTTTTGTTCGCCTCGCCCGATCACACTTTCCATAAAGCTCTCTTCTTCTTCATTCATCACCTTACTTTCCAAGTAAAGCGTGCGTCAAGTCAAGAGTTTAATTCAAAATTACATATGATTAATAACACTGAGTTTTTCACAACAGAGTTAGGATGTAAGATTCACCATTATGTTTTAGGTACTCCGTGAGTGCCAATCATCTGATGAAGCGGCAGTGATACGCGAAAGAAGCGAAGAGCTGAAGGAGATGATGGAAGAAGTTGGTCAACTTAGCGCAGCTCGATTGGCAGCTCTAGAACAAGCCTTGCCACTGGCTGAACACTTTGCTGATACGCACAATGGGTGAGTGAAGAAATCTTTCGAGATGCTTATTTAGATAATAAGTTAAATCAAGGAACATCATAATTCTCTTTACCTTATCCCACTCTAAGTAGGGTCGGCGCAATATTATTTCATGTTCTATTTGTTTTAAGATATGGGGATTGAAGTTAAATTACAAATATAGAATAAAAAATGTTGATAAATTATTTCTGACACGTTTTGAAACTAGATGGATATTTAATTTAATGACGAATAAAAAAAAACAATCACAAATACTCTTTGATTAATTTATATTCTCTTATATTTATTATAAAATTATAAAGATATACGATAAAAATATTGTATGTACTTCGAATGTTGTATAGTCAAGTAGGTCAGTTTAAATTATCTATATTTTTTCTTTTAGGCTGTCCGCTTGGTTAGATGAAATGGAAAAGGCTGTGAGTGCACTAGCATTGCCCGCACTTCGTCCTGATCATATTGCACAACAACAGGATAAAAATGAGGTAAGAGTATTAGTTTTACTATATGCTTAATTGGAATTATTTAAAACCATCGACATGAGTTTTTTTAATTTATTATATATATATATATATATATATATATATATATATATTTTATAATGAGGATTTTTTTAAATTATATAAACATAAAATCAAAAATGTAATAATAGATGTACAAGAACATACAATAAATACCTTCAGAACGTATTTACATTACTTTCTACGCTGGCTAAGTTGTCTTAAAATGTTGTTTTACCATATTGCTACATTGTACCAATAATAATTTTTGGTACAATTCAAATTATTATTATCTACCTAGATGCTGCAACAGTCTATCGCTGGTCACAAACCACTGGTAGATAAACTAATAAAAACCGGCGAGGCACTTTCCAAGCTGTGTGGAGATGACGATGCCGCCAAAATACAGGATATAGTCGAACATGATTGTGACAGATACAATGCACTCAGAGCTGAACTTAGACAGAGACAACAGGAGTTAGAACAGGTAAACGTTTAACTCCATATATATTATATTGTTAGGATCCAAAGTAGGATTTAAGAAAAGAGAACTAAATTAATACATTTGTAACCAAACAAACAAGATGACCGACGTGAACACATTAAATAACAGAGCTACCACACAAGTACCGATCGTAAAAGAGACCTCTGTTCTTGACCTGACCACTTTTATACTCTAGATGAAGAAGTAATTATGAAGTGTTGCTAGCAACAATAAATTAAAACACTGATTAAAAATGTCGCTGTCTACACGGCCTCTCCTGACCGCATGTCGTCCTCGACCAAAACTGTCTCCGTACCACCGGACCAGCATTGTTGGCAGCGGCAGGTGTAGCTTCATGAATGACTGATGGAAGCGTGGATGAGTCAGGTGCACTGACTGATGACGCATAGGCAGTGTGATAGTCCTCATCTGTATTTAAAAAAGGAATCAGAAAATTTTCAATTAAACCAAATAAAATTAACATCCTCTTTTCCACTACCTCGTCATTCAATTAATTCATACTTCAGCTTTTTTACTGAGCAATCGATCTCATCTAACATTCTTCTCTAAATAATAATCGAGACGTCTCTTTAAATTTCAAACCATATGCCTAGGACTTTTACCCAACCATCGCCATGGATAAACATGACTCGGTCACGCGACACGCGCGCTTCGCCCGACGTAACACGTCACAGGCCACCTGATAAACAGGCCATAGACTGATCGTTCGATCAGCCTATTCAGCAACTTGGGACCCACCAAGCGCCAGGGTGTAGCAAAATGCTCGGGGTGACTAGCTTCCCCTCACCCTACATGTCAGTGGTGCACGCCGCCAGAGTTGAATCACCCAATGAAGGCGGCGCATGGCACACCACTCGCCTCTCCACGGCTCCACGTACGCAGTCTGCGTAGCCTCGCCGCTGCCTCCACTAAGCAAGCGAAGTGTACAGCGGTCATGGGGTAACACCTTTACCGCCACGTACTGACCACACATGCCGGGATTAACACCGCGAATGCCGGCATCAAGTTTCCTGCAGACTGAGAAAACTTTATTACAACCTCATAGTCATAAATATTAAATTAGCGTTGTGGATGTCGATGTTGATTTACACGAGCATCCAACTTTAGACAGATTTAAATACACCTTGAATAACTTCCAAAACCGAGGAACTGTCTCCCGTGCCTCACGGAGCTTCTATTTTACTGGGCTCGGCCTTACCTGACCACGACAAACCATATTTTTGCATAGCCCCTTTGACATGAAACTACACGAGATTACAATCCCCCTCAGTTTACCCATTTACCGGTCTGGCACGGTCAACTTATTCACACTATCCCAAATGTTATTAACAGATTTATGAAAAGCATGCGCAAGATTAGATGCCTCTGAACAAGTTGATTCTAAGGAGTGATGTAGGTACATGCGGTCCACTCAAGTCAGAAGTACCGACGCAGTTAGGAGAATTAGATCGCTTAAAATGAAAGCAAACGCAAGTCTCGCGACGTCGGGATGGTACCCATCATCGAAATTATTTATGTAAAGTGGAACGGTTTCTTCTTTATATATCAGACCGTGAACTATAATACAAGTGGGATCCTCCTTTCACACGAGCGGGAACACAAACTACTACGCGAGCATGATCGCAGGAGTATAAAGAGAGGGCGATTGTAACCTATTACAGCTGTCACTCCGTAAGACTTTTTCCGAAATTATCAGAGACGCGTTTAGTATTACGAACCGAACGTCGTCGTTTTCAGTCAGCCGAATTAGACTGATTACGTGAGTCATTTAAGGAATTCTGCCGCCTCCGGCCGCTCGCAACACGTTGCAAGACTTTATTACGCATTTAAAACCAACCCTCTTTATTAAGTTTTTCTCGCGATAAACACAAAACACAATTTTCGATCTCGCTACGTATTCCAAACGAGAAGCCAATCACGACTATTTAACTATTTCACAAAATCACGTAAAATACGAGCAATTGCAACGAAATACACAAATACTTTGTCACAAATACGTGCAATTCAATCGAAAACAAAAAGTGGGTATGTCATAAATAAACAAAATGAAATCTACCAAATTCTACCACACTTTACTTTTTATTTATGCAGTGAGCTATGAGTTCTTTATCCCACTTCTGATGTTAGGATCCAAAGTAGGATTTAAGAAAAGAGAACTAAATTAATACATTTGTAACCAAACAAACAAGATGACCGACGTGAACACATTAAATAACAGAGCTTTCGCACGCAAGTACCGATCGTAAAAGAGACCTCTGTTCTTGACCTGACCACTTTTATACTCTAGATGAAGAAGTAATTATGAAGTGTTGCTAGCAACAATAAATTAAAACACTGATTAAAAATGTCGCTGTCTACAATATTTATAGTCTTATTCAAAATGTAGGGTTACATTCATATGAGGAAAGTATATCGATGTGAGGTATGGAATGAATACGTGACAGGTCTCAGAACAATATGTGACCCCCGAATGCCCCTAAAACTTAAGGGGAAATTTTATAAAACGGTCATTAGACCTGTCGTAATGTATAGATCAGAATGTAATGTGGGCAATAAAAGAAATGAATGAAAGAAATGTGCATGCGAATGAGATGAGAATGTTGAGGTGGATGTTGTGGTGTGACAAAACTTGATAGAATACACAATGAGTATATTAGGGGAAGTCTGAAAGTTGCGCCCATTAAAGAAAAGATGATAAGTGCGAGACTAAGTTGGTATGGTCATGTAATTAGGAGGGATGAAAATCATGTGACCAAAAGAGTTTTAAATATGAATGTGGATGGATGTATGACTAGGGGGAGTTACCTAAACTATTAATATTGGGCTTAGTAAACGATATTCATATTTTACCGTGTTATTTATTTTATCAGGCTCTACAAGAGTCATCGGTGTTTGCTGAGCGGCTGGAAGGCATGGTGCGTGCGCTGTCCGGTGCCGCAGATCAGTTACAGCGTGCTGAACCCGTCTCGGCACATCCGCATAAGATACAGTGAGTGTCGATTACCATTTCCAACCACTTATATGATACTTAAAAATTGCTCCTTTCGTTTAATGATTTCATTTCATTTTTGCCATCATTTTATTCGTACTCTGTTGTTTTCTTGAGAGTAATTAATGGCATATACTTAGTAACAAATTTTTAAATTATTTACAGAGATCAAATCGAAGAAAATAATGCTCTGATCGAAGACCTCGACAAAAGACAAGAAGCATACCGAGCAGTTCAGCGCGCTGCAAATGACGTAATGGCAAAGGCTAATAAGAGTGATCCCGCTGTGAGAGACATTCGGAACAAACTTGACAAACTTAATAAGTAAGTATTAATTACTATATATTTCACGAAGTCAGCAAGAATAGGACATCTTTAATTTGTAATAGATTTTGCATCAACATAAGGAAAAAACGCGGTGGAACACCATATTACAATGCTCCACAATCTAAGAATGTCTCAACAGGTGGCTTAAAAATAATAATTAACAATGTCTAGGCCATAATTATAGTAATTTACGAACGACAATCTCTCACAGATTTTTAAGCTGTATCTTTCTACGACCCCTTGCCGTTTGAGAACTATATGGGATCATATGATCCTGCTGGAATATTTAAGTTCGAATAAGAAATTAATTCAATACAGCTAGTCAAATTAGGGCTATTGAGAGGAATCTTTCGGTCAAAATACTTCAGTACCTAATGACTAAATCAAACAGTAGTGCAATATTGTCCTGACAATTTATATTACCATTGATGATTCTCGTGGAAAGCATTACATAAAGATAGATGGCGCGAGTTATAACACTTTTAGAAGAAATGGAGTCCCTGAAGTACGAAAAGATGCGGTGCATAATTTGTACGGATTTTGTAAAGCAGTTGAATTCAAGCGGCACAAGACTTCGAAAGTCGCTTTAAAATGTCTATTTTTGCGCTTCATAGGTTGAGATGACGCAAAAAAAATCTGATCCTAGGATGTGAATGTTAATGATGTCTTTGGAAATGTATATTTCACCCTATCCGAAAAATTAAGTTTCATCTCCCATGTTAATTCATGTATTTTCATCTTTTTTATGATTTTTATTTTATATATAATCTACACCTGTAACCAATCACTAAATATTAGTTGTATTACCACTTCCTAATGGTTTTTTTCTTTAAGATTATGGGCCGAAGTACAGAAGGCTTCAAATGAGCGCGGACAATCACTCGATAGCGCATTGGAAGTTGCTCGTCGATTCTGGGACCAACTAGAAACTGTGATGGCCGCTCTTGGAGATCTGGCCGATGCTCTAGCAGCACAACCACCACCCGCGGCGCAACCTTCTGCTATTGAAGCGCAACAAGTCGCTCTACAAGAAATTAGACATGAAATCGACCATAACAAGCCAGAGGTAATTTTTTTTGTTGTATTAAAAATCTTTAGTTGAATAAATTACTTAACAAATAAAACTGAATTGTATCCCAATGATGGCAATTACTTAAATTTTGCAGTTGATTTACATGCTGAATATTTTACCTTGTGAAAAAGTACCTAATATCGTAAATATTTGTAACTTCTAAGAAAATCTAACAGTCGAAAACTCTTATATTCCTAGGTGGAGAAAGTCCGTAAAACAGGTTTGACCCTCATGTCCATTTGTGGGGAACCAGAGAAGCCCGAAGTCAAAAAGCATATGGAAGATCTGGACAGTGCATGGGACAATATTACTGCGCTCTATGCCAGGAGAGAAGAGAACCTTATTGATGCCATGGAGAAGGCTATGGAATTCCACGACACATTACAAGTAATTAGATGATATATATTAATTTTTTTAAATAGTTTTTTTTAAGTACACCTTTCATAAATAATCAGTTTGTGTCTATGGAGTAGTTTTGCGTTACGGATTGTACATCAGAATATTTTTTGGTTTATTTTAGAATCTATTAGAATTCCTCGACACAGCTGAAGAGAAGTTCTCGCGCATGGGTCCTTTGGGTTCGGATATTGATGCTGTCAAACGCCAGATAGCGCAACTGGCAGCCTTTAAACAAGAGGTTGATCCTCATATGGTGAAGGTCGAAGCTCTTAATAGGTAAGACATAGTAAAAATAGTTACTCTTGGATACGAATACTTAATATTAAAAATTTACTTTGAATTACAAATATTATTTGTAAAAAATTTGTTTTAACTACGCAGTATTAACAAATAATTTAACAATTTGGTGATGGATATCGAGTATATATTCATATAAGGGTTAATAATGTAAATAAAACTGCAAACTTAGTATGTTTTTATGTCTTTTTTTAATATGTTAACAATGTGGTTAGATGAGATTAGCAAAAAGTTAAAAAAAAACGCAATGCGTAATAAAATATATTTGGATTACCTTATTGTGAAAATTAAAACCTTTGTACTCTGTTTTTGTACCAATTTTATGTAACTCCATATTTGTAGTATTGGTAAAATCTTATTTTTAAATAACATTTTTGACACTTATAATGTTTAGATTTATTCCACATTAATCATATACTAATGTTTTTTTATGCCCATCCCCGTGTCGTCGTGTTGAGCAGGAGTTTGATGAGGCAAGAATTATTAATACAAATTTTGGGTGTGCTCTTATTCAAGTGTCGTTTGTCTGGTAGTCGACTTGTTCTTTACATGTCCGTTTAGAATGCGTAACTTGTTTATCCGAATGTATGGCTTGCAATGACTTAAATATGATTTACCCTTCTTATTTTTTTTTTGCTTATAATATTAAGTTTGGTGTGTTACTTTAATTATTTTTTGATTTGCACTTAAACTTGTATGTCGCTTTCTCGTGTTCCATGTATGTGTCTGTGTAGTTTTTGCAGCTTGTTTAAAATTAACCCGTATATTTTCCTCAAAGTTTAAAAAAAAGTAAATTCACATCTGTCATTGAAAATTGCTACCGATTCAGAACCAGTTAGTGAAGTGTTCAAATTAAAGAGAATTTTAATAATCAACAAAAACATGAATTTACCATAAAAAGCAGTATTTTACACATGTTTTTAATTTAAAAAAAATTAAAGATAATTATATAGATTATAGCCAATAAAATAATAAAATCTTTTTATTATTTATCTCTTTCTATTTTTTTTATTGAATTTTATGATCTTATAGCAATATTGTAATTAATAATTGTAGTTTCAATTTCAATTTATGATAAATCAACGGGTTCAACTATTAAACCATAACTGTGTTTGTATATAGATAATTATCCTAAACACAATTAACGGTGTATAAAAATGTTTTGTTAGGCAAGCTGCAGAATTGACTGAACGAACGTCATCCGAACAAGCAGCAGCTATTAAACAGCCGTTAACCGAAGTGAATGCTCGCTGGGCATCGTTGTTGCGTGCCATGGTGGAGAGACAGCAGCAATTGGAAAGAGCTTTATTACGACTTGGACAATTGCAGCACGCGTTGAGAGACACGCTCGCCTGGATTAAACATACCAGCGATACGCTCGATACACTTACACCTGTGAGTATTAGTTATATATTTATACCCATAATAATTTCGAAGATGCGAATATCTGTCCATGGAGGGTTATGCCAAAAAGGTCGCGGGGAGCCGCTGGTTCCAAGCGGCACAAAATCGTGGATTGTGGAGATCCCTTAAGGAGACCTATGTTCAGCAGTGGACGTCCATCAGTTGAGAAAGAAGAAGAATGTCTCTCTGTCTGTCTGTTCCACGTTCACAGATATAGCGCAGGACCAATATTTATGAAATTTCGTACATATAAATAAATATCGTTATTGAAGAGTAAACATTTTAGAGTAAATAAATGAAAGTTTAAACAGTCACAGATATACATAGATTGTATTTTATGATCATCGACTACTAAGTTTTCGGACGATACAGGTAATAGAGCAGTCAGAACGCGTGAAAAAATGACAACTATGCGTGTATTTTCATGGTTTTAGGTGGCAGGTGACCCTCAAATTCTAGAAGTTGAGTTGGCGAAATTGAAGGTCCTGGTGAATGATATTGCAGCCCACCAGGCCAGCGTTGATACTTTGAATGAAGCCGGCTCGCAGATTGTGCAGCAGGGTACGGGTATGTCATGCAACGCAATGCTTTCCTTCTTCTAATCTCCTCTTTACTTAATTTACTTATTTTTTTATACTTTGTATTTGTTTTTAATAATTATTGTGACCCTTAATATTGAAATATAAAAATGTATTGATATTCTTATTAACATCAAAGATATGTCAAGCGTTTTCCTTTATTCGTTAACTTCAGTTTTCAGGATGGATTAGCAGTGTATAATCCTGTATCACAAACTAAGTTAAGGTTTTGTTCATACAATTGATTCCCTCTTATACTCTTATTCCTTGAGTAATAATAAAACGAGTAATATGTAGGCGTTGTCCATATTTTTATCAAGAATATCAGTTAGACTGACAAAATATGAAATTATTTTGTTCCTTAATTTATTTATTTTTAATTCCTGTGTAGTAGTCAGATTTTTTGAAACATTCAAATTGATCCTTTTGGTATAGTTTGTAAAATATTTTAGATTACAATGTTTTTGCGTAAAACTTATTATATTAGTGTAATATCAAATCGTCACCTAAAAAACTAAACTATCAAATAAGCACTAATGCTTAAAGCTTTTTCTTTGTGATCAATAGTGACTTCCATATACCATAATTTCTAAGCTCATATAATTAGCACTAATCGTCTACACCTTCATAACATAACTATTAAATTGATTCAAAAAATAACGTTTATCATTGTTTCATGAAACGAGATTATAAGATGTAACTAAATAATTTATTTATCATTGTCATAAACTATCAAATCTTAATGGATACATTGAAATCCACGAAGATTTTGTGGTGCTTAAATCAAACGACAGGTCACTGCGACACGTGTTTGGTAATCTATCTCGAATAAATATAGAGACCCTGACATCCATAGTATAGTACTACAAATGAACGATGTAATATAAAATACTCTCTTTAATATAGAATCTGATGAGGCTGGGGAAACGGCAGAAAAATTGGCAACACTAAACAGGAAATGGCGTGAACTACAACAAAAAGCCAGAGACCGGCAAGCTGAACTAGAAGATGCCTTACGGGAAGCTCAGAGGTATAAAAATATATTTCTTGTAACTACTACAAATTTTTTGTTAAATTTACTAAATTGTGGTATTATACGTTTATATAATAATATAATATAATGATATAATTAAATAATGTTATTAACAGCTTCAACGCGGAGATCGGTGATCTTTTATCTTGGTTGTCGGAAGTAGACAGTGTAATCGCAGCATCTAAGCCGGTTGGTGGCCTTCCTGAGACTGCAACTGAACAACTTGAGAGGTTTATGGTGAGCTACGAATCTTTTCATTATTGTATAGACTATGAAGTTTTTTGACTTAGGTTCGGCATGGTTATTACTTATCTTTTGTTCTCTTTCCGCTTTAAATTAGATTATACTAATTATTTTTGTGATTTTCTGCTTGTTCTGTTACTTTGCTTTTTTGATCTATAATCAAGAGCTATAGGAGATTATCAACAAATTCTTATTTTGGATAAATCCACGTAAATATTCTTGAATTTCCAATCTTTATATTAAATTATCTTCCATTAATTGCCGATCTGATTTTTAACAGGAGGTATATAATGAGATTGAAGCTAACAGACCAAAAGTTGAAGCGGTGCTTCAGCAAGGACAAGAATATATCAAAAGACAAGATAAACCGAATCCAACCTCACAGTTGCATCTCAGCTTAAAGAACTTGAAGTCCAGATGGGACAACGTAACGTCTAGGTAAGTACAAGTCATATGTATAGTTTGATCAGTTATATCTTAAAACATAATGTTCTTGAACAGTTCTATGTTTGCAATCAAAACTTGACTTTATATTTACTTCGTATTTTAGGGCATCAGATAAGAAAATTAAATTGGAAATAGCTCTCAAAGAAGCTACAGATTTCCACGACGCACTTCAAGCTTTTGTGGACTGGCTCACCAGTGCCGAGAAGACTCTTACTAATGCCAAACCTGTATCGAGAGTCATGGAAACGTTACTTAGTAAGTGGAAATTTATTTATTTATTTATTTACTGAACAACATCCATTACCTTAACAGCTAGCCGATGCGAAAATGGAGTACAAAACTATATTTTATCTTAAGATCTTACCAAGTAAAATAAAAGTACTATTTCGTTTCTTTTAAGTCAGTAATTTATTCTGTATTGTTTATTGTATTATTGATTTAACAACTTAGTATTAATGACAAAAATTACAAGGCAACTTTTTGTCAAAGCTCAAGTTGAGGAGCACAAGGCATTCCAAAAAGAAGTATCTACTCACCGTGAAACTATGCTCCAACTGGATAAGAAAGGAACCCACCTCAAGTATTTCAGTCAGAAACAGGATGTAATCCTTATAAAGAACTTGCTAGTGTCCGTGCAACACCGTTGGGAGCGCGTGGTTTCTAAAGCAGCCGAAAGAACCAGAGCTCTGGATCATGGACTGAAAGAGGCCAAAGAGTTCAACGATATGTGGTGAGAATGCAATTTATTGGATTATTCATTATATATTTATAATCGGGAAATGGATAAATCTAGAATGTTTCTTATGTTTATCGTTAAATAGATTATCTTTTAATATTAGAGTAAGTGGTAGCCCAGCGGTAACACCGTGCGCCTCTTTCGAGGAGGTCTAGGGTTCAAAACCCGGGCAGGCACCAACGAGTTTTCTAGTAAAAACTTATGTGTCTAATTAATAATTGCAATTTATAACACGCTTTTCGGTGAAGGAAAACATCGTAAGGAAACCTACATATCTCTAGAGACTTCTGGGGTTATGTGTAACCTACCAATCCGCATTGGAGCAGCGTGGTAGGTCTTAGCTACAATCCTTCTCTCCAAAAAAAAAACGGAGAGAAGAGGCCTATTCTCAGCAGTGGGATAGTAACAGGCAATTACTTACTTTACTTTATTAAAGTAAGTAAATTATATTTAACAACGAAGTTATTATTATTAATAGTAACGTGGTTTCACGCGCGTAAATACCGATCTTAATTCAGTGCAAAGTCTACTTAGTTGGACTCTAGGTTTATTTTTGTTAACATAAAAGTTTTATTTCTTATTTAATTACACTAACATTCATAATCTAATGAATATACAGATTTTTATGACATTATTTCATTTTTATTACGGATCTCTATTTTTTTAAATGTAATAGCCTATGTTGCTCTGTAAAGATGCAGCTTTCTAATGGTGAAAGAATTTTTGGAATCGGTCTAGTGATTTTAATGTTAAAACATTAGAAACATACATACAAACTTTTCCTCTTCATAATATTAGTACAGATTTAAAAGGTAATCAATCGCTCCTAAAAGTTTTGACAATCTTGCGTCAGCTAAAAACAAATTGTACAAAATCTTAAATACTTGACTTGTTCCCGTTGCTTTAATGCTACTTAAGTAGTTATTATGGTTTACTAAAATGATTTATTGATTGATTAGGAGCAATTTGATGAACTGGTTGGGAGATACCGAGCAGCAATTGGATCAACTTAATGCTGAAACAGCAGTAAATGATCCCGAAAAGATCAAATTAAGGTAAATATATTAAATACAGATTCATACATATGTTTACTTTTGCTTGTCATAATTCATTTAATATTATAATATGTAATACATAGTTTTAATCCGGTGTGGTATCTGGCTGAATAGAATAGTACCACCCTCATTTCTTACTGAGGTGTCGTAAAAGGCGACTAAGGTAAGTCGACCCGCCGTGTGGTTTCGGCTGAGTAGAATTGCCCAACCTCTTTTCTTACCGAGGTGTCGTAAAAGGCGACTAAAGTAAGTTGACCCACCGTGTGGTATCCGGGTAAGTAAAATAGACCACCCTCTTCCTTACCGAGGAGTCGTAAAATAAGACTAAGGTAAGTTGACGTCAGGCAGGTGGCCCGTCGTAAAACACATAGCCAAATCACGTGATAACATGTTTGTAACATGTTGTGCCGACCCCACTTAGAGTGGGATAAGGGCAGGAGATGATGACATAGTTTTAAACAGGGTTTCAAACATTTATTTTGCCTCTAATAACGCATGTAAATTTTCATGGGTCAAATAGCATATATGTGAGCCAACTCTAGCTTCGTCTTAGCCAATTTGAAATAAATATTGTGAATTGTTTCGCTGTTGTGAGCGCCGCATCATATTATTATAATTTCTACAGAAAGAATTTACATTTTTCTACAGACTCAACAAACATCGCGAGTTCCAAAAGGCGCTCGCTGCCAAACAGCCAGTATACGATCAGACCAGCAAAGTCGGTAAACAATTAAAAGACAAAGCTCCGAAAACCGATGAACCTGTTCTTCGCATTATGTTAACGGATCTTAAAACTAAATGGACGACCGTTTGCTCTAAGGCAGTGGACAGGTAACATTTTTCATGTATTTTAAAGTATTTGCATAAAATGCGTTAACTTGTAACTAAGAAACAAAAGGTGTTAATAAGTTTTAAACATTTAATGCTACTATACAGTTATAATATGTCTTCATAATAATGGATATATTTGTCCTCCTTAAGTCTATGTAATAAATCCTTCTCCGCAAGGGTCGCCTGTGAGAGATTCTGTTTTACAAAAGGTCATCTTAGTAATTTTTATTGTTAAATCATTATAAAACTTACGATATGTAGTATCCTTTTAGTTGATTTTAATTCTTTTATCGAAATAATATAGTAAATATTTGAGTTTTTTTCTACTAAAATTAGTGGACAAGAATAATTTATGTACATTATGATCAGAATACATTGTAATACACTTAGTTGTTTTCTATAGACAACGACGACTAGAAGAGGCTCTACTTTATTCCGGACAATTCAAAGACGCGATGTCGGCTCTCCTAGACTGGCTTAAAAAGCAAGAAAAAGAGCTCTCCGCAGACTCTCCTGTACACGGGGACTTGGACACCGTCATGGCACTTATTGAACAACATAAAGTAAGCATTTTTTTGTGGTTGCATATTTTTATAATATGCGTGGCTTGATCACATTCTTTATTTGAGAGGGTAAAAAGATAAAATTTTAAAAATTAAAGATTCTTCTAATACCTTTTTGTGCATGAGTATAACTGTAAACTTGCAATTCTTAACGATTTCTTTCCTTGTCAGATTATATAAACGCTACGAAAGGGGCTAATTTGGGATCATTAATTGGAAAATTTTAGATTAGACTCGTAGCACTATAATGTACTGAATTCAATTTTTATATCTCTGAAACTGGTTTTATATACTCGAACAATATTATACTTACAAGAAGTAATTTAAGTGTTCTATCAACTGTAAAAAATCTAAAAGATAATGTATTTTCAGCAATTTGAGGAGGACTTGCACTCCCGTGAACAACAGATGCAATCTGTTTTG
The DNA here is from genome assembly GCA_947086495.1 of Morpho achilles. Lineage (NCBI taxonomy): Eukaryota > Metazoa > Arthropoda > Insecta > Lepidoptera > Nymphalidae > Morpho > Morpho achilles. The sequence continues at coordinate 7,520,201 of CAMTZB010000003.1, forward strand.
AAGACGGGCAAGGATTTGGAGGCTACGGTAAGATATGGGTTTATTAGCAGGTAGAGTTGTGTATTCAATAGAATTAATTATTATGATTTTATATAATATATTTATAATAAACTAATAATTATGCTTGTTTCTTATAATATTAGAACACTGGGTGATTAAACTAGAATTTATTAGAATTGGCAAAAAAAGACATGAAATCCTATAAACTAACCTAAAATAACTTTTGGAGAGATAATTTTGGACAAGTTTCGGTACAGAATAAGAAGTAGCTGAGATCAAAGATTTGCTTTGTAACATCAATTTTAAGCGTTGATTTCCTACTGGCCAAAGACAAGAACACTTCTTCTTTCGATTATACAGGTACCAACAGAAGATGCGTATAGTATAAGACAGCAGTGCAGCGAGTTGAAGCAAGCATGGGATACTGTACAAAGTCTTAGCGAGAAAAAGGCAAGCAGACTAGAAGTGGCCTTAAAAGAGGTATGATTCATTGTTATTTCTTCGCAATAAAGTTGTACTTTTGTGTAAGATTTTTAAAGTGTCTGTGAAACTGTGAGCTAAGGCTATAATTACAATTGTGCTCAGAAATATCACGGCAGCTTAGGATTATTATTATAGTACATTTACTGATATAGTCAATACATTATACTCGGGATAGTTAAAAGATATAGTTAAAAAACATGATATTCGTTTACGAGATAGTTGTATCTTTATCAGTGGTGGGATAGTGGAACAGTGAGGTTTTATTGACAGTTTTATCATTCGCGCTTCTGCTATAAAATGTAGGTAACAAAATGTGTTACGAGTTTTGGGTTTCCAAATAATATATTCCTAATATACTCTATATCAGACATATACATATTGTGTAACTGATTACCATCATCCACCTGCCTTTATCCCACTCTAAGTGGGGTCGGCAAAACATGTTATCACATGATTTGGCTACGTATTTTACGACCGTCCGACTGCCGGACGCCAATTTACCTTACGTCGTATTTATGAGACCAAGCTAAGAAACAAAGTGGTATATTCTACTCAGCCGGAAATTACACGTTGGGTCGACTTACCTTAGTCGCCTTTTACGACACCTCTGTTAGAAATGACAGTTGTCTATCCTACTCAGCCGAAAACCACACATATCTAATGTAACTTCATAATTAAAGAAAAAACTTATATTAAAATGAACTATTAATGTATAGGCGGAACGTCTTCACAAGTCAGTGAACATGCTGCTCGAATGGCTCTCGGATGCCGAAACGAAACTACGTTTCTCTGGACAACTGCCTGAAGGAGAACAAGAAACGCAACAACAGTTGCGCGACCATGAACGTTTCGCACAAGAACTGGGCGAGAAACAGAAGGACAAGGACAATACGATTGCTCTCGCTCGCTCCATTCTTGCTAAGGCCCATCCCGATGCCGTAACGGTCATCAAGCATTGGATTACAATTATTCAAAGTCGGTGGGATGAGGTCAGTATATTCTAAACATTTTATAAAATAATTATGCTTTTAAAATTCTACATGTATTATGCGTGCCCATTACTTTAAGTCTAGTACTTTCCTGAACTATAACTTTATACTTATGACGGCTGAAACACGTGATTAATACTTATTCGCAAAACGTAACTAAATCTTTAGTTTAATTCGAGTCTTGCATAGTTTTTGTTTTCTATATATTCTAACTTATTAATTTATAGATTTTCAAATTTAAAGTAATTGTACATATTTGCAACAAACTTGCAATTTGTATATAGCATATATCAATGCAATTTTTAATCAAAACAAATATTTGGAAGATAAATGTTGTCTTATCATAATTTTATATTAAGTTCTCTTAATCAACTTACCGTTTTTAATCACCTGTAATCGTTAAGATAATGTTATCCGATCAGATTTAATGCGTAGTTTGGTTGGCTTAATAAGCAGCATTATATAATTGAACGTGCTCAGTTTAGTATCGCTGGATTACGTTAAGTTTATAATTCAAAAATGAATACCATGACTCGAAACAAACCGCCAATGCGTTTCACAATATCCGTGTTGCCTGTAATACGCATATTTAGTAAAGCTTCTGCAGGACAAGTAAGAATGTTCTATCTAATATAATTTTATTATCTATTAAATTATATTTAATAAAACTGTATAGCCCACTTCTGTTAACAAATCATATTTCCATCTTGGCAAGTCAATGTTTGCATCGCATCATTCATCATTATTATCAATTCATAGTCATTACAATACTGTCCAAATATATTTACTATTTTCTTACTTTTAGTTAATACCCAAACAAGCTGTATAGCCACGGGTTGAAACCCCAAGTAGACATCAATGAGTTTTTCTGTTAAAACTTTGTGACTAATTGATATTTGCAATTTATTTCGACGAAGGAAAACATTGTGAGGAAATCTGCATATGTCAAGAGAAATCTGGGGATACGTATAACCTGCCTTTGTGTTGGTCTTACGCCAAGCCCTTATCTTAAAACGGAGAGCGTGGGATTGCCCAGCTGTGGGATAATTAAAGGCCGTTGCTTTACTTTTTACTTTACAATAACCGAACCCTTACAACTAGGTATGGCAATGGGCGATGCAACGCGGTGGCAAGCTTGAAACACACCTCCAGAGCTTGAAGGATCTCGATCTTGTGCTAGAGGAGCTATTGCAATGGCTTACCGGACTTGAGACAACTCTTATAAGTAAGTAGTGTTATTTCTAGCGTGTACTACATTGATGCAGGCTTTCGCCATAAACTTAGTCTGTAAAACTTCGATGAAGGTAGAAAGGATGTGACTTTGTAGTGTATTTATGTTGATTGCGACGTTTCTTACTTTGTTTTTATTAATATTTACCACTTAAAAGTAACTCGTAGTCGTTTTTTTGCCGTTTTGTCTTTAAGTCTGTCATTTTCTGCTATATTCAGTTTTATATCCATATTATTTTAGAAATGTTAAGGTAAAAATTATAAGATTTTCTTTCCCTATTAAATCCTTTGCTTTCGTTATTAAATCCATAAAAGTTGGTAAGAGATTAAAAATATAAATGTTTTTTCCATCTAGCTTTAGAAGCAGAGCCCCTGCCAGAGTCGATAGAACTGTTGGATGGCCTTATCGAAGACCATAAAGATCTTATGGAACACACGCAAAAGCGACAGAACGAAGTCGATCGCGTATGCAAAGCCTACCAGGTAAATTATATCCATAGATATAACTTTATGCTACATTACAATAATGGACATAAAAACATTTGTTCATTTAGAAAAAGAATAAGTAAATAATAATAAAGTCCACTGAAGGAGATATAAATTTAAATTCCTTGCTCAAAACGGTAAACGTCACTATTTATAAAAGTAATCAACAAAATTAATTGATTGATGTGATTAATTACATATAAGATTAGAACTCAATTGATTTATATTAAATCTATTTTATGAAACCTGATAATTTACTAAATAATCAAATGTTCCATAGGTGAAGAGCCAAAGCCAAGGCAGAGAATCAACACCACGTAAAGTTTCAGCTAAAACAGCCACTAAAGGAACACCTAGGTATGTTATGTATGCAAAATTAAAAATGTTATGTTATTCATTCTTGTACTATACACTAAGCAATATAATAAAAAATATATGTTCGTAAAGCTAACGTAAGAGCTTTACATGATTGATACTCATATGTATTAAATACGAAACAAATCTATATACGAAAAGATTCATACGAGAAATAAAACGAGTTTGTATTTTAATTGTATTTGGTAAATAGTACAGGAGCTAGATCAATTATTATATCATTCTTATTTAATGATTAGTAGATTATTAATAAGGAAAACAATTATATGTTTCGAGACTAGACTTAAGATACTATAGATCTTTTTATTTTATTTTATGCTTGAAACAATTTACTGTCACCAGTCGAATCTTCATTATTTACATGCCATATTTTTTCACACGGCTATAATTAGCACGCTATCGTATCATCGCTTATAATTGCCACTGATACGTTCATTTATTTGTTTTTTCATATTTATCTTTATTTTCATTTCTTTTCTTTCATACTTGTCGCCATTATTTTCATTTCGTTTTTTTTTTCACTCGGCGCCATCTTGTGTCGTCATTGCATGGTGTGAATGTTGCTATCAGCCGTGGCTCACAACACGATCTTCATAGGGAGAGATCAGTGTCGCCTGATTATTACGGCAGTAAACGTTTCAGGTTTGTTTTTTTTTATTTATTGTTTTTATTTCTTTCTTTCTACTAATTTTCTTACAAATTTCCTTTAAAAAAGGTTCTATTTTTTTAAATTTTCGCAGTATCTATAATATTACAAGCAAAAGTAAAATTTATTAATTTCTAATATCATTAGTAATTTTCGTCAATAAGATTATTTTTAAATTAGTAACAACACTGCTGTGTTCGAAGAAAGACGTAATCAATTAAAAAAAATATTATTTAAAATTAATTATTGTTAGGGATTATTGTGAAAGATATTTTTATTTCTTACGGATATTGGAGATGTGGTCAACTTAGTTTCGACTGAAATACTATATGTAGGTTAAGTTTTGCCATACGTTACGTCATTCTTTGACCATATGGACACAAATAGCTTCATCTCGCTCTAACATATGTAAATGTGGCTTTCTGTCTCATTCATGTCACGCTTGGCGACGGCAGGTCCAGGATACACAGTCGAAGTAGAAGAGGAAGGTTTGATGTGGTTTTTATTCTAGGATTGTCTATGGATTTATTTTGTTTTGGTTTTGTGTGTATAGAAAATATATTAATACAATATCTTTTTCACTTTACAATAGTTACTGAAATTTGAAACTAAATGCTTGCCTTGAAAATAACTTTAAGTAATGGAGCATTTGTTATATATCTTTTAAACCTAAGCTGAAAGCTCAAAAGAAGTCTTAATATATTTTCTACACAGAACTACTGAGTGATTGTGTATTAGAGAGCTATTGGGATGCTATCTAGTAATATATATGCAGTAGAGTTTTGAGTTTTAGATTTGCATACGTAGTTGCGTTTTCAATAGCATTTATTTTGCAGTACCTTATAATATTTACATTTATTTAAATAAAGTTAAGATGAATCTTTACGTAAAAAGTTTAATTATATCAAAAGTCAAATCAAATTTTATACACTTAGTTAAAACTTTTGTTACATTCTTAGTCAATAATATTTAAATACTCTTTTCTATAAGAGGCCTTACCTTAAAATTACTTTATTCTAGTTATATTTATGTTATAAATAAAGTTCTTACATATTTAGTTTCAAAACCTTAAGCTTCAGCGGTATATCGTACAAATGAAGATCTTATTTGTTGGTGATAAGTTAGATTTGAATAAATTAAAGGTTCATGAATTTTAGTAGTTAGTTCATCGATATGGTCTTAATAACAACTTTATTACTAACGTCCAATATTCACAACCAGTGGTTATGTGGTCTAACTTCACGCTGCTTCGAACTATTAACATCTTTAGTTGGGTATGTATTTATCTAAATCGTTTATATAAAATGGTAAAGGAAACAAGAAAATATTATAAATTTACAAGTTTGTAAAAAAGTTAATAATATTTGACAATAAATGAATTGAAAGTATTATATCTTTGGTTCTTAATTTAATGAGTTGAATCTTGTTAGTAAAGAAAGAAATACTTTATAGGCTTTTAAACATTAGAGGTATAATCTATTGACATGTTTTCTCATTTCCTCTACCATTAAAACTCGTATTTAAAGAAATTTTGAAAAGTATTACGTTCAATAAAAAGTACTCGAACTAGGCTTAACTCGACACGAGTTTAAGCCTTTCGCTCTCGGCTATTTAAGTGCAATGCTAGATTTCGGTGCCAAATTTAACAAAAAAGCAATTTTTAGTTAAATTTGTTTTTACAAAAAAGCAAATTATTAGCCGCGAGTAGTGCCGCAGCTAGTACATATTGAAAACTACTTTAAATACGGGTATCAGTTCTAAAACAACTAACTGCAAGCTACTGCACCAACTAACAAGGTATGGGTCTATGCATTCGTAAGTCCTTGTGTTTATATTGATGTGTGCTCCAGTCGCGTGAGTCCGGGTCGAGATTCTCCGGATCGCAACCTGCCTCATTACGGGCCCCGATTCCCACCTAAGGGAAGGTAAGTCACCTGAGACGATACGCGTAAACTTGGCAGAAATCTCACATTATCGGTAACACAATTATTACTTACACATTTATTAGTTACAACTAAATTTTTTGCGTTTGTGTTACCCGACCTTTATGACTTAAATGCCTTTTAAATTCAAGAATGAATTAAAAATTGAATGAGTTTAAGGCTATATTATACTCAAACTCAAAATTTACTTAGTTTAACAGTAGTTAGACTTTTAGAATTTTGTTATCGTCCAATCTACTGTCCTTCTTAAGTCAATTTTAATAAATGCCAGTAGGCAGGAGTACTTAGGAATAAATAAAAAATAAAAATAGATTTAAACGGTATTCGCAACAAAAAGATCATGTAGTATAGAATTTATTTTAGAGTTTTTGTGTTTGCTAATTTTTGTTTGTGCGACGTATGTTGTTCTTTTGCTTTGTTTTATTTTCTTTTTTGCTGATTTTTATATTCCTCTGACATTACATACACTGTATAATTACATACTCATATTTGTGCTTTGTATGATTGTGTTTATTTTCACAAAAATAGTATGAAGTAGTATTTTATATTGACATCAACCAATGTAATAGTTTTTTTAATTTGTATATTTTAATCGTCAAGAAACACTTTCATGGTTTCTCCATGAGATATCGAGTAAACTTGATATCGGAGAAATTTCAGATATGATCCCGACTATACGTATCCCGTATTTTGAAGACAATCTTATTTACTTATTCGATCTAATAATGCCAAAACCCATTCATTAATATCTAACGGTAGAGGTTTCTAACTAAACAATTCCATCAATCATCGAGTTCCAACTCTGAGCCTACGCTGACCTGAAATCTAAAATCATAAGAGGACATAAGTCCTCCTACTTGTTTATCTGAAAAGTAAAGAACTATTTTTTTTTCTAAAGTGTAGTCTGCAAGTGTTTATTAAATCACTGTCTACTTCTATACAGCAAAGGCGCTGAACCGGAATTCAGGTCACCTCGCGTAAAACAATTGTGGGACAAATGGCGTACAGTGTGGTTGCTCGCTTGGGAAAGACAGCGACGTCTACACGAGCGTCTCGCTCACTTAAGGGAACTGCAACGCGTCTCAAACTTTAGCTGGGACGACTGGAGAAAGCGGGTTTGTAGAATCTTACATGATATGGTGGTATGGATTACATAAAATATGTTACAACATAATATAAATTGCACAATTTTTTGTTACGACTACTCCCTTACATTAAAAATTTAAAGAAATAGTGAAATTCCTTTCAAAATGGAATCCCATCGAATTCTATTCAGATGACAAAATATTTAGTTTACAAGTTGTTTTATATGGTGCAGAAGCAATAGTTTAAATCATGTGCCTATTGTTTAATTTTTTAGCTGACTTCGAACACACGATGAAAAAAATCAAAGTATTTGTGTAGTAAGAAAGTGCTGAAGTCTGTCTTTGACACTGCAACATAATTATTTTAATTATTACATTTCATCGGATCCCCTAATCATGTGCCCTTCAGGGTCCCATCGTAGCGCAAGCCCTAAATATTTGTTTCTTAAATAAAGTGAATAAATACCCTCATATAAAAAAAATTAAAATATAATTTTGTCACCAGTTCCTGAAGTTCATGAATCACAAGAAATCCCGTCTTACTGATCTATTCCGCAAGATGGACAAAGACAACAATGGTCTCATAGCGCGAAATGAATTCATCGACGGCATTATTAACACCAGTGAGTATCTGTGCTATCAACGATAATGTATTCTTTTACATAGCTTGTAAAAGCCATTTTGAATTTAAATGTAACAGCATCCTTATTATATCAAAAAGTTATATAGAGTATATGCATACAGATTATTTTAATGTAAGTGATTACGATAAAATGCTATCCATCCATCTAGACTAGGTATCCATCTAAGTAGAATAGACAATCCTCTTTCCTACCGAGGTGTCGTAAAATACGACTCTCAATCTACAAATAATCTACAAATCATACTTGGGAGTACTTGGCGACTGGTAATCGTAGTGCTAGTGCAGTAGCTAGTGTAGTAATCTACGGCATCAATCGCTATACCAGTTGTGGCTTACCCTTTGTTTAACTGTTAGGGAAGGCTTTCTAAACTCGGTTCGGGATGCGGTACAAACATTTAAACAATTAAATTCTTACAGAATTCGATACATCAAGACTAGAAATGGGTGCTGTTGCTGATTTATTCGACAGGAATGGTAGTGGCCTCATTGATTGGGAGGAATTCATCGCCGCGCTAAGACCTGACTGGGTAAGTTTTATTTACAAATATGTGATGATTATAGTAGAAAATGAGTTATTATCTGTAGAATTATTACAGAAAGTGGTATTTCAAATTAAAAAAATCTACCAACCTATCTAACCAAAAAGCATATGACCATCTTAGTTTGGTCACAGCTGTGACAATAGATTCTAGGAATAGGCAATACTTTGCTTTGTTCAGTCACCGATTCCAATCAATTCATAATCATAAGGTTTGAACGTTCACTAATACAAGCTTCTATAACAGGTGGAAAGGCGAGGTCCCCCGACCGATGCCGATAAGATTCATGATGAAGTAAAGCGGCTCGTGATGTTGTGTACATGCAGACAAAAGTTCAGAGTCTTCCAAGTTGGCGAGGGCAAGTATAGGGTGAGTTGATAATATTTTTAAATCGTTATTAATTTTGATAGTGATTAAATCATGACAAGCTATTAGTCTATGTATTTTAATAGTCTGGTACTAAATATTGTTATTCTTTTACAAACGATAGAGGTGTGTAAGGACATACATAGGCCTTATCTAGGAAATGAAACACCATACAGGTCTTCTATAGGAAATGAAACACCATACGATCTTGTGCTGTTTGGAAATATGGCGGCTCCTCGAGACCATCAGCCCACGGTTTCATTGATTGGTCTCCGTGGTCCTTCTATCTATTAATATTAAAAGTGTACCTCAAAAGTGTACGCTGTCGAAGTACGGGTCTGATGAGCGATTCAAGCAAAATAAGCTATAGTGGTTGCCGCTATCTAGTGTTATCTACATAAATTGCCCTTTTTTAAACCATATAGAGTTCCGGCCTCAAGAAGCTGTAAATTCTACAAGTCAAATAGTTCCGCAAACCTAATTACCATAGAGTTATTTCACACAAAGTAGGGGAGACATAGGCCGGCCCATGAAGCCCAATTAGTAATAAACGAGGGAAGATGAGTGACCCTACTTATGTTTGTCTAACCACACATGGGTAGAAAAATATTAATGGCACGTTTTTTGTTTAAATACTTTGAACATTTTTAGGCACACCTCCAACATTGTTTTTGGTTTGAAATTTTCTAATAATGAATTTGATTTAACTAACTAAATTCAATCTTTAGATAACTAGCTAAAAAAGAGACACAGATAGGAACACTCATTTACTTTCACTTTTTTTCGATGTACATATTTTAGGCTGTCTTCCCTACTTTAGTATAATCACTTTTATCCAGTAGCCGTTGCCAGAAGGTATTATTTTTTCTTAGTTTGGGGATTCCCAAAAGTTGCGTTTGGTACGCATCCTGCGCTCGACTGTAATGGTTCGCGTGGGCGGCGGCTGGGTGGCACTAGATGAGTTCCTCGTCAAGAATGACCCATGCAGAGGTACGTCTCTCTCGTATAATATCATCCATGCACACTTACACCAACATCACACTACACACAAACTTGTAATATTGCGTTATTATTACACAAAGCTTCACCAAAATTATCGATTGCATTAGAACAGCACAAAAATGGTCACACATTTTGTACATTTTGTAACATAATTGGAATACGAATATAGTTTTCTAGTTTTCCTTAAGTTCTTCCAATTTTAGAAAATTATTTTTTCTCTTTCTGTTGTATCTGTCTAATATTGTAAACATAGATTTAAAAAATATAAGAAATCGTAAGTTCACTTGGAAAATAGAAAAAACAAATTTAAACTGTAAAATTGTACGTACAAAAAGATGTTGTTAAATGAGAAAATACTTAACATTCGTGCTTGATAACATTTATAAATTAATAACATTTATAAATACGTAATGTACTTGTAAATGGGCACTCATATATGAAGCTTTTATTAATATATAGTAGCTTTACTTCATTTAAGAAATCACAGTAGTGACATGAAAAAGAAAATCAATTAAAAAATATTATCATGAAGTTATTAATGTTTTAATAAAATATTAAAGCAGCAGTAATATTACAAGAAGTTACATTTTGTCACATACTACATCTATACACGAATAATAACTAAATACACCACACATTCTAATACTAAGGAATATAAGTTAAGATGCGCATGTTAACCGTTATAATAAACATTATTTATCAGCAAATAATTTAAATTGATGTAGTCATGACATACATATTTCCTTTCTAATTATCGGAGACATTGTTGCATTTGTTATCAGCAAGCGCATCTATACTTATAAGCGATGCATTTCTGTGCCCGACAGTTTTGGATTTCGGACCGTGATATAAGATTTTTTTATCAAAGGATAGACATGATTTTATTAGTACTTCATTTAATTGCCATCATGATATAGAAAGTTCTCAAAAGAATGCCTCAGAGATAAGCTTCATCTACAAATATAGAAAAGACGTTTTTTTTTTATAAATAAATTTAAATCGCAATGGCTTTTTTTATTCATTCGTGATTAGTTTAGTTTTCTAAGTTAATATAATAATATTTGTATAAATTCCTTTACTTTTAATAATAACATAGATGGCCGGCATATAAAATTAAAGTTTGTTCTTTAATTTTAAATAATTAATAAATAAAATACATTACCTGTAAAATCAAGTTTTTTTCATGAAATTTTAAAATGCGAGATTAAAATTTTAATATTAATAATATTTAATTTAAATTGATTAATAATTTATTAATATTTATTTAAGTGGTCTTGACTCAAATAATACTAGTTAAATTGGAAATGGTTGAGAAATGATGAAAACGACTAACACATGCCGCAAAGTTTAATTGCTTCAATTTTAATTTTTGGTATTTACAATATTCACGAACTGAAATCCAAAGCTGATCACAAGTTTAATACAGTTTAATCAATAAAGTTTCTACCAGTCTTTAAAACCGATTTGTTAAAAAAATAAACTGATAAAAATCAGATTAAAACACATTAACAATGAATCGAATTTTGTTATTAAATTTTGCTTAGAAATGCAGTTGTCTCTGTCGTCCGATAGCCAAGTAGGTACTTGATTTTGAGCACAGGGTTATATGCTACAAAATCTAAGTAAACTTTTCGCATTAATATTTAACTTTTTAGCAGCTTCATAACGAAATTAATCTTTTAACGAAATGCTATCTATATTCTTTATACAGATAACGCTCATAATCTTTTAAATCGTAGTTCTTTCACATCTTAGACTCAACTGCATTTTTAAAAATCTAACAGAGCAGGTTCCACTTAGATGCCTTATGCCAAAGATAATATGAAATAAGTAATAAAATTTTCACATAATTGCTCTGTTAAGTAATGATAACATTTTACTAAATAAAAAGCCTTAGGTAATTTCTCAACGTTTTTAAATGCTAATATTACCAAGGCTTCATTATTTTATAAATTTTTCTGTAATTTCAAATTATAATATGAAACTAACAGTAAACTATTTAATTGACATTCTGTTTGAACAAATAATTTTTGCAAAACAGAAAGTCAATTGGTGAGTATATATTATAGTATTTAATTATTTTATTGTTTTTATTAAATTCAAAGTGTCAATCAGAAACGTAACGGTTAATGTGTTAACCCCATAACATGGGAATTATATAGATTGTCCAATAACAGGTGTTGACGGGCCCCTCAATTAATCATTGATTGTATATTTTTGGAATAGGCAGGTGATAAATAACAAAGTAATCATTCTTATCTAAAAAGTTTATTAATTAGTAAAAAATTGTCAAATTACAGTTGTTAAATATCCTTAAAAACGATAAAACGTACCTTAACATAATAAAATTACAATAAAAAAATCATCAAAAACACTATCACAGAATAGTTAAGTAAATTTAAATGGCAAGACGTTAAACAAAGTTAGTATGTCAAATATTCAATTCTATCAAAAAGAAAGGACTTAAGAGTTTAAAGAGTTCAGAACAATATTAATGATTTATTTCTTCTAAATGGAATCTTATGTGAAATTATTTAAAAAAAATTTAGCTTGCAGCTAATACCTAAGAATGATTTAAAAAATTTAATTAAACTTATTACTTAAAAATAAAACTATACTCATTTAAATGATGTTCAAGTATCTATTAAGTCCAGGATAAATACACACTAAAAGCTAATTATAAGATCGCTTAACATGGAATTCTATGGCAAATATTTGATTACAATTATTGGATTTATAATACTGTTTCATAACTTAACTAAAGCTATAGCTTTGACTATCACATTTATATCCTATTAAAAGACAAAAGTAGATAAAATGAGATTATCACTACAATTCAGCTGAAACTATGAATACCTTAAATGCCCTAAGACAATTGTTTAATTTTGTAATTAGTCAACTGTTGTCTTTCTTATGAAGGAAGTGAGTGATGAAATCTCACTCCTCTCTGTTGGCAATGGGCTAAATTCCATTTCATCACTCAGAATTTGAGTGTCACTAGCATTTTCATTAACTGGCCAGCGTTTATGACTTGGAGCATATAAGACTAGTAAGGAAAATATGTATATATTCCACATCCCATAAACCCCAGTAAAGAATGCTGAAGTATACTCAAGTTCAACATTTTCATCCCATTTCCACTGGCCTTCAGCAACTTGCCCTAATATAAAGCCAATCACAGTTAATGCAGCACAGAGTAATGTTGCCAACATCATGAACTTAAAGCGGTAAATAATACCTTCATAGTGCAAGCGGCGCACTGAGCACATGGCTGGCAAACTTTGTCGCTTGTGTGATATATTGATGAAAACTTGCCAAACCAAATAGCATAAAAATAAAAAATACACCCCAGTTGATATACCAGCTAGTATTATGAAAGTTAGAGCTAAGTTAGTACCTAAATCTGTCATCCAAATAGAGTAGAAAGGATTACGCAACTGAACACCCCGCTCGCACATATCAAATATAAAAAGAGAGATACAACCCATAGCAACAGCACTTAGATGACGCCAATATTGCTTTAGAGAAGTTTGACCAGATGTATCTGAAATCAACATATGTTCCCCAGCAAATACAAGCCAAAATGAAAACAACATAGCATAAAATAATCCTTGTCTAATATCTCCTAACAGTAGCATAAATGGCAGATCATATTGTAATGTCAGATATTCTATAGGTGCATTTAAAAGACACAAAGCTATGCCTAAGCCTAACAGCATCTTCTCCAATAGGACAGGCTTACGTTCTAATATATGAATCCTGCGCCAAAACCAAACAAGTATGGCTATTATGAATGGAAAGAAAACTGTTTTTAATGATAGCCATACTTTTGTAAATCCCCCATTTTGATTTATAACAGTTACCCACATATCCTGTACATGACCAATATGTGCATTCATATGTGGAGTGTCAACAGGTAACCGCAAATTTAATAAATAATAGTCATGGTACAGGGAACCTAATTCAAACAATGGTATAGCTGAGCAGTTATACAGGTATTCTTCAGTTTTAATATCAATATCACAATCTAAAACTCTTTTTTCCACTGATTGCGTGTATAATTTCCAAGCGTCATCCGGTTCGTCTTTGTTTCGATAAGCTAAGCGTGCATCTATCGTTATGGTACTGCGCGGCGTCACTTCCATCTGCGAATGATAGCGGATATCAACTTGTAAAACGCCAATTAAGTTCTGTTGCCATCTTGAATAGTCGTAAGTTACTCCCTCGCGGGGTGATGGCATTTGAAATACAAAGACGATATCCCGTTCGGACACATCATGATTGATTTTGTTAAGAGCAACTGTCTCACATTTACCAATGCCACGGTGGTAAAACCACTTGCTGGTATCGTTTTTCAATATAGACGTATCTTTGCATACGGTTCCGAGAATATTTTGCGCACTTGCAGGCACGGGTGCAACCAATCCGCCGATTAGAAAACATATCAACTGACACAGTAACAGAAACGTTACTAACACAGTGAGCTTCCGACCGCTTAAATTTTCTATAATCGTCCCCGTCATTTTGCCAGTTTAGCAATTGAAATCAGATAAAATTTTAACCAAAACACAAATATCGACTGACTCATTTACTACACCGACGCTAATTGACGTAAAGATTTTGACATGCGCAAAGGAAATGTTGCCAACCTAACTGTTCCGTAGAATGCTATAAATAACGTTATACCAACGTTACGTTATTTCCAAAAAAAAATTTATTTATTTTTAACGATAATTTTCTCAACATAAATAAAATGTACTTCTTTTAATAAATGACTATCGATTACGTATAGGTAATAATCACAAAATTTTTAAAATTATCTTAGCTTGATGAATGTGAAAAGGGTCCTAATATTTTTTAATTTAAATGCTATCAGCAATAAAAGTATAATAGGGCTAAAAAAAACACCATTTGTGTTCACAATTATTGATGTTGCTACTAATTTACTAATTCGTATTCGTATTCGCTTTGCCCAAATCAAATCCTTCATCCTTTTTTATATATTATTTTTCTTGCGTTTAATCCCTATGAAACCTTATACAAGTAGTATCGTTAGTCTTGCCTCTGCCTGATCCGAGCAAACCGGAACAGCATGAAGCTTGTTGCCCGCTCGGTAAGAATATATGGTTTTCAATGAAATAATTCTACTTCAGAATAAATAATTAAAAATGACATTATAATAATCATATTTAAATACGTTTTTTATTAAAAAAAAAGTTACTTCATTGAAAACCGGTATTATTTGGTGTGGCTTATTAATTTTAGTTGACATTGCTAAATTAATACTTTGCTAATTTTTGAACACTTATTACTATTAAATATATAAGGAGTATTATAAGTAAACAAAATATATGGAATCGCTGAGTAAAGTGTAAATACGAGCCTTATTAACTTGAGATGGTGATATTTGAAAATTTTTGATTATTAGACTTTCACATTTTTAACAGTGCATGCTTGAAGTCTTATTTGCATATGGCATTTTTCTTATCCTTTAGTAGTATTATATATAGATCAAGTGCAAGATCATCTATTCACTTTATAATATGGTTTTTATTGTATTCTGCTGTTATTTAATAATAAACTTGATTATTTATTATTCGTTATATTTTTTCTAAATCGCAGTAAAGTCTTATAAAGTGTATTATAAAGTCTTTATAATATAAATTGGGATGCATTGAATATTCAGAGTTAACGGACTTGCTCTTGATTTATATGTATTGCATATATTTTGGTGAAAGTGTACTAATTGTATTTTATAACTCCTATCCTAACTGCACACATATATTTTTTTTTGTTATTTTTTTGCGTTTTGTTCGTTTGTTTTGTATGACATGTTCTGATTTTGTTTGTTGTTTTTTTTCCTCACTACCAATGCACGGTCCCTATTTTAACACTTTTGGTGTTTTATTTTTTGCCTATCCTGTTACCGAACGGTTTTTTTTCAACCTTTCCAATCCCACCTTTATTGTGATCCTGCACACCGGATGCCGCCCGCATGCAGCCAAGGGTCGCACCAACATCGAACTGCGAGAGCAATTCATTCTGGCTGATGGAGTGTCGCAGAGCATGGCTGCGTTCAGGCCGCGTACGCCTCGCTCTAACACAAATACACCTCCATCCACTGGACCTATAACCAAGGTAAGTAGCTAAAATTGCTAGAACTTTACTAAAAAGCTTTTTCTACAGGATATAATTTATTATTTCGCACATTTACTACATAAAGCACACAGTAGATAGAGGGAGCAATTCGGTTTGGGATTTCTTGTTTCGCTTATATGTTGCATTTTGTACATGGATTATTGCATCCATTTGCAAGAGGCATCGTCGTGGTTGCAGCATGCTATGAGCTCGTAGCGTTGTCGTATTGCATAAGTTAGCATCGAAGCACAGCTCGTGTAGAGTTCGGTGTTGTTTATTAGTTTTTTTTACCTTTAATTGGACCCCCACTGCATTGGAGAGGTGGCACTTCAGCGAGTATGGATTTTATGGTAAGGTATTTTGTTACCCCTTCTCCCGCTAAATCCTTTCTTAGCTCCATTAAACAATTCACGTGTCCGTCGACTAATAGTGTGGACAAAATTTAACTTCGTCTCGGAATAATGCGTTTCGGCTAAAAGATTGGCACTATGAAACACGTCTATTTTGTACGATTTTCCTTCATTCCTTCCTTAATGAAGGCTTCCGGTTTTGTATTAATGCGTTTAGCGGAGGAGTTTATGGAGCAGCTAAGACCCATATTTGAGGCTCTCAGGCAACGGGAGGAGCTTCCGTGTTCTTACCCGCTCCACGTGGGTTCAACACATGGCACAAAGCAAGCTTTCATTTACGGACATTCAAGATCTCAAGGTTCAACGACCCCTGGCGCTCATCACTATACACATCATCATGGATATCAACCTTCTCCGGGATACCATTGGGTAATGCATAGGCTATGTGAGAGTTTCGCTGTTAAATTGCACTTTTATTAAAAGTTGATAGCAGGCATTGAGTTTTTGTTTGTCAGTGTTTTAGATGAGTAATTTCCACATAATAGATTTTCTGAGTGTATTACGATCTGTCAAAAATTAAGTTAGCATGCACATACTCTTATGTTCCGTAAATTGCTAAAAATCATTCTTCTTTTGTAACAATATCTAATTTGAGTTATTTCATCAATCAGTGTAAACCCATTTTAATGCTAAATGGTTTTTTGTTCTAACATCATTATAATGTTTTTTCGATCGTAACTTTTTCTTTATTAAGATTTTAATTTATATTTAAATTATAGGTACGTGAGCGCACCGCTCGTTCAGTGCCAATGTCTGGAGGTGCGGCTGCCGGTCGTGCCTCTAGATCATCTTTAAGTGCCGGAACACCTGATTCATTGAGTGATAATGAAGCTGCTAGTGGCTTGGGGCAAAGATATAGAAAGCCGAGTGTACCGAGGTAAGATCTGGGAACATAGTTCTTCTTTGACTTATTTTTACTCTGAAAATGTAAGATTATCATATTTAACACCACAAAACATTTTTAGATCTACGTTGACGCCCAGCGGGTCACGGCCGGGTTCTCGGCCTGGATCGAGAACTGGATCTAAGCCACCGTCTAGACATGGGTCTAATTTATCACTAGATAGTACAGGTTAGCTATATTACACAAGTATATAACTAAATCGTTTATAACTAAATCTTCGATGCTGATTTGTCTTATATTTTAATTTAATTTGTATTGTAATGTAATACAAAAACCACTCGAACTGCTCGTATATTAAAAAAAAATTGTTTTAATTTATGGTTTTTACATAATTATTTTACAATGTTTTCACAGATGATGTTTTAACCCCATCGCGCATTCCAATGCGTAAAGTAACCAGTACGCGTACTTCAACTGCCCGAGCAGCTGCAAATGCTAGTAAGTTGGGAGGCACGACACCCAACGGTGGCTCTCGACCCAGAACCCCCACTGGATTCCTAACGCCAGCAAGCGGAAGGTACATTCCTGTTTAAAATGTTTATAATTATTGACGTGAAGAATAAAATTGGGCACCTAAAATACTGTTTCTTCTGATTAAACACTTTTAGTCTTCAAAGATTTACATTTATTAAGACATTTGTAATCTGTGAATTATTGTTAGTATATTTATTAAACTACGATTTTATTCTTCATTTAAAAATTTATATTAGATTATAATATTGTGACAAATACACAAAAATCAACAAACGTCTTTTGGAAATTAATTCCTATGAACTACTTACAATTTTGCCGAATAATTATTTATAACAAATACCTTACTTACACGTATAATAAATTTGTATGGCCACTAAGTTGCAATATTGTTTCCTGTTCATTCACACTCGATAGGTAAATATTGAAATAAGTAATACAACTACTTACCTGGGTATGGGCAGGTTACCTAGCGGAGCGATGTACCGCACATCCAGTATTCCGACACTGTCACCGGTGCCGGCGTTAGTAAGGTACACTAAATGATTGTGGGTTTGCTCGTTTCCTGTTTGCAACAATGAACGATCGTTGTCTGTTTTCATGGAGAAATTTATGTAATCACTATTTAATTTGTAAGCTATTTCGAACAATGTAGTACGAAAAAGTAATATTCCTCCATGCCAACAAATTACGATCGCATTATTTTGAAAAAGCTACGTCAAAAATACTTAGCTTCCACTTATAAAATTGTGTAGTGACGTTTAAGCAAGTAGCGTGGGTGCACATGTTTCAAAAATAAAACGCATACAATTTTCTTGGTACATATATGTCTTGGTTTTCATGGTGTTGGGTATTATTTAAGAGACTACAATATTAGGTATGTGACGTACTTATAGCATGCTATTATGGGCTAATTGTGACGATAGATATTTTTAATGGTAAATTGTAACAAAACATAAATTATATTATAATAATGATTTATTATTAAATAGCATTTTTCCTTTTCACATGCCTCGATTATGAAAACGGATACAAACAAATATAGCTCAACGCATTCCCAGCCATCTTCAATGGTGTCTGAACCTCCTAAATCCTTATCTCATACTCATCCTGCATTCCAAACCCAGGGATCAACCAAAATCCCCGTGTATGTTGGAAACCTATCACATCGGACGTCATCAGCCGAGCGAAAGTTTAAAAATTCACGAAAATCTCAGTCCAGAGAAACATCTCAAGATCCTAGTCCTATTTCCCAAGATCCTAAATCTGATCAAAGAAGTCCAGAAGATGATTCCTCACTATTCAGCATATCGGGAATGACAAGTGACAATGAATATGAGAGTAATATAAGCGAGTCGAGCGGTGAAGCCTCAAAGCCAACTCAACGAGATATCAAAGGGTACAAGCTTATTGATCGTAGCTTTGTTTTAGCCCAGTTATTTTGATCGATGCTCGTTGATTTTTTTTCATCACATCATTGCAACTGCATATAATCAGTTCTACAAAATATTAAATACAGTAAAAGCGGCCCATCTGCTTATCATCGTTATTGTGTCGTTCATCTATTGTGGGGCTGTTTTGTCATGAATATACATTATCCAAATCAACATACATTTCATTTAACCAATATATATTTTATTTACTACAGAAACTGCAATTTAAATTGATTGGCTTTTACTTATTTGTTGCATTCGCTTATATTTGCTGATAAAAATTTAATGGACACTAAGGCATTCATTTATTAATAAATGTTTTAAATATACATATATGAATTTCATCTTTGCCATGTTCGTAATTCAACACTCTTTGTGTTTACTCATCTTATTACGTATGTTTAATATAAAGACTGTGTAATGAAATAATCTTATATTCTTAATATTTAACTTTTTTTAATTGACAATACTTTGATGCTCATCACATATCTTTATGCACGAGTTATACATTCTAAATTCGAAAATTTGATATATTTATCATAATGAGATTTAATTAAAATCGATATATTGACAATTTACGGAATGCATCAAATCCTTATTGTAAAATACGCTCAAAATTTCAAACGCTTTACGCTCAAAGTTTTTTTGTTATTGCACAGGTACTGGTAGTTTATAAGAATTCACTACTCCGTATCTCACTTTAAAAAATTTAAGGATTGAATTTATTAACTTTCTTTTTCTAACATATTAGTAACATAAGAAGCAAAATTATTTGTTTGTGATTTAATTACTTTGTAGTATTAACATTAACTTACTAATACGTTCGTTATGTTTATCTATGTCTAATCTATCTATCTCTTATCTTATGCTTCGCTAACATCGCTATAGGAGTGGGTCATTTGCCTCCACTGAGGGACAAACGCCCAGAGGAAGTCGCATACCGGTGCCTAAGGAGATTAATCATAGTCAAACTAGGTAAAATTTAGTTTGTAGTTTAAAAAGTTTATTTTTTTTTTAAATTACTATCTTTCTTCAGTTTGTCCGTATTATTAGGGGTTTGGAGGTTTAGTGCAGTGTAGCTTCATGCATGATCACCAACTAATCAATGACAAATTGACATCTCAATAATTAAACTGTCACAGACAAAGAACGCCGTCAGGGAGTACTACGCCAGTGCGTCCTGGACAACAAACAGCAGCATCTCGTCTGACGAGGCGTCCGTCTGATGCCGCAGATAGTACCACATCAACCACGCCTGTAACCCGACGTACATCTACATCTTCTTCAAAAGCAACGGAAAAACGCGAACCTTTCCGACTTTAAACAAAAACAACTTAAATTGAAATATTCATTCCTGTCAAAAAATTCCATATTGAAAAACTAATTATTTTCAATGTAGTGGAATTCTTTAATTGTATGTAACATACTGGCTGCTCTGATTTACAAAGAATTTAAAATTATGCCATTTTCGCAAATTTGTATATGTTATTGTAAGCTAGTATACGTTCAATTTTGCTGCATGCGTAAAAATAAATCAGAGCATCTATTATGGATTTCATAATTAAGTGACGATATAAATTTATACAACTAACAGTAAATTAACACATTCGTGATTTAAGCCAAGCTTCTAAAAAAATTGCGAATTTGGCTTCTAATAAGTAACGACTATAGATTGTAGTAAAACGAAGTCTGCACTTGTTGCCTTGTATTCTTATTTTCTACTACTACCGTCGCTTAACCGTCAGATTTTTCGTGCTGTCAGTATTTTTGCTACTGATAATTTTTTTTCTATTTCAATGTGAATAGTTGAATACGTCTTTCTTATTTATTATCGAAGTTGCCATAATTGTTAGTGTATGTTATATATACGTATTAGTTTCTCTATTAGGGACGGAAAGTGTGATTTTGTATACATTTTTGTATGTTTCCCTTCAGGGACCATTTTATTTACGGAGCCCATTTAAAAAAAATTACCGGTAACTAATTTTATAATGTTATTCTTACATATAGTAACGCCAGACTATGTGGTTTGATGAACAGGGTAAAATTGTTAACGTTAATTATTTAAAGTGATAAAAGACTTATGATGTTCATTTGTACTGCACAATCATGTTTTTTTTTTATTTACTATGTTCAATGTTCATTCAGTTTTATATAGAAATACATAAAATTATCTACGATCATAATGATGCCTTACTTTACGTATGGTTTATTTATTTACAAGTTTGCACAAGATATTTATTTTGACTATATTAACGAACTTGCATTGTTCTGTTAAACTTAAATAGCTTTCGGCTAACAGCATAGTCGTTGTGTACACCGTTACATTTAAAAGAAATTATTATTGATTAGCTTATAGCCCTTAGCGGACTTTATTTTAAATAAAATACTAAAATACATTTCATCGACACAAAAGACATTTACTAAAGTTATATTAAGAATACTTTTATATATGAAAAAACGCTTTAATGTGTAACCTTCCTTAAAAATGTTAACCAACACTCACATTTAATTGTTATTCTAAAATAAATCTGATTCTAAAAGTAAGCCTTTATTATTATAAATATTGTAAAACTATTAATCTGGTCATTTTTATTTAAATCATTGTTGTATTTGTTAAATATAAAATCATAGCAAATTCACTAAAAGCTTGCAATAAGTTTTGTATAGAGCAAATGATTCTGCAATGCTACAGTTTTAAAATCTCATAATTGGTTTAAATATAAAAAATAACATATACGTTTTGATTGTTTTATTTTTATTCAGTATAGTAAGTGCGTGACCCTAATCAAAGAGTTTGCATTGTCTATTAAGATTTCATTCATATAATTGATTACAATTGTTTACAATTCTCACGCACATTACCGTAAAGGCAGACATCGACACATTAAATATTACTTTCCATCTTTCATACAAGCAGCGTGCTCGGTCTGTGTTCAAACTCCTTTGTCCAGTTGTAGAATTTTAACAGATTATTTAACAGTAACAACAATTTAACGTTGCTATTTACAGACTTTCAATTACCTAAAACATTATTTGTGCGGTTCGACAAAAACCTTTTACTCTGCCAGTAGTTTGTCGTAGGACTAAATCCTAATAGAGCTTATGTGTTATACACTCAGCATTTGCTTCTACAGTCATGTTCCCAACGTTATACAGTTATGGTGTAACTCTAATGTAACCGATATTTGTCGTCAAGTCAGTATGGTAATATCACAAGGTTAGCAATTAAATTTCTTTCAGTTTCATTGTAACACTGCATAAACCTTTGTAAAATACTGTGCCTCCATAGTCGCGGCGAGAATTGCTGGCCTAATGTTAGTGTTTCGGAAAAAAATATTTTCATCTAAAGTAAATTTAATAACGTTAATTTCGTTACCAAATACCAATATACTTTTTGCTATATGGCAACTTCAATTATTGCTTATAGCTTGGCCGTAACTAGGGAGGTCACTTGGCGTAGAAAATTCGATTAATAAATAATCAATATTTTCCCTTTAAAAATGATCGATTATGAAATGGATTGTTTTGTATCAAAATAATCGATATTTCTTTTCAATTTGAAAAGTTACCTTTTTTTAATAATTATAATTATTTTTTGTATATCATTAATAAAAGCTAATAAAAATTGACAACTTCCAATAAATAAAAACAGATTTATTTATTTACTTTTGGCCTGCCAACAAAATTACATGTTTGTTAATCCCTAAAAACTTGGTATTATTTGCTAATTACATTAATAAGTTGACACAGCATGCTGTTATAGTCAACTAGGTACGATAAACAAATAGACAAATATAGTACTTAAACTATTATTAACATTTATTTAACTAAAACTTAAAGTATTGTCTAAAAATATTCTTTTTCCTACATACAAAAAATATAAGCATAAGATACTGTAAAAAGATAAAGTGAACAATAAATTAAACAGATGGGCTGTTTGTGAAATTCTCTTAAAATGTGTAGTTTGGCTGCATTGGTTCCAACAATGCATATGTAATCTTAAAAAACAAGAAAAAAGAGTAAACAATACAAAGAGGATGATTAAAATAATTGATTTTTTATGAAAAAAAAATGTAGCGTGATCTTACAAATTCTAATTGAAGAGACAATTTTGTATATCTTAAAATTGAATGACTAATTCGTTGTCTTTTTTTATATGAGATAAGACAGATAAGTATATGATTTTCATCAAAATAATCGATTCGATTTACAATTAATAATATTAATAAAAATATAATCGATTTTTATATCATTTTATTAAAATATTAATAATATTTTATTAAAATAATCGATTAATATAAAAATCGATTATTTTTCAAGTTAGGGCGGTTTTACTACAGGCGCCATCACATGCTATCTCGCTCCCTCTTGCACATGTACGTATTTATGAATGAATCGTATGAAAATAGTCTCAGCTGCATCTCGCTCCACTCCTACATACCTATTTTTACGCACTCATTCTCATTTTGACTGTCTATCATATAACAAGACAACAAGTTGATTTTATTAATGAATGAGCGGTGTATAAAATTTTTAAATTTCCCGTTGTAAAGTACTTTAATTTTTACTAAAATGTATAATTTTGTTTTAATTTAGTTAGCAAAATTCTTGAAACAAATATCACTAGAAGCAAATGAAATGTATAAAGTCTTATTTCACCAGTAGCTGTAGAGATATTTCTTAAAATGAGAAATATAACAACGAAGAAACATGCAGTCATAAAACAATAAGAAGAGGATTTACTTTATCATTATATAAATGTAAGTGTTGAGTTTTAATGAATTTTGTGCATCTCAATAATAGTAAGAGCTTTCTTAAAATTTACATTCTCACATTCTAAATATAATAACCTAACCTTGCACGGATAACCTAAAACCTTTAACATGCAGTATAATTTTTATTTCCTATTTGACTTAGTTATCGTTATATAAAAATTATGATATGTACATTAATTTCGATTGATGAATTAGCTATATTCATTATTATATTAAGGATATGTCTTGCGATTTTATATAGCTTCTAGTGTCTTGTAGTGCAATAAATGATTAGTAATGGAACATTAAAGTTAAAGTTTTTAGAAGTTGTTCTAATTGATCTTAAGTGTGTATCTATCTTAATTATGAATAATTTGGACATAACTTAAATGGTCTACTTAATATTTTTTTTAGAAGTATTTTCAATTGAAGTTGTATACTTCATTGTATTATATTAGAACTTTAAAAATGATTGTCAAGTTTTTTATAATGAGACTCGGATGAAAAGGGAGTAAATAGCAAAAGAGAGCAAGTTTATTCTGTATAAAGCAATATAGGGTATATTGCTTTATATAGCACTATTGTTGATTTTTAATTAAAAGCAAAAGCAAAATTTAAATTTACGATTGATTAAACGATTGATTGATTAATTGCAGATTCAAGAATCCTCACGATCCAAGATTAAGAGTAATTTTTTATTTTAATATGATTGTCACATGATGTTATTTATAGTTATGATTTGAGATATCTTTACATTTACAGTGCTAATAAAAGATATAATAGTATGTGTAATGAATGAAAGAATAACAGCAATATAAAAAGACTTCTATAAAACATATATATGTAATTTATAAATCACTTAAAATGTGCAACTGTTTATATCTAACAGAAATTAAATAACAAACAATATTTCTCCTTCATACTTATCCAATAATAAAAAGCGATTTTTCTAAAAGTGTCATGTCACTTACATTTATATAAGTCTCATTTACTCTTTCTTAAGAAATCAATGCATAATGACACAGACAACATTTTTTTTATATTATAGAACAACTATTCATATAGATTCAAATACAACCTCTTTCATAAGAGGTTGTATTGAGGTAACTAATACTCAAGTGAAGTCTGAATTTATGAAGCTAAGTTAGATTCCCGTAATTTCAGCCACAGATGTAAGCGTGCACTCAAACATCAGTAGCCAAACGCGACTGGGAAAAGAATTAAGGTTTTACATGTATTGCAAGTGCCAAATACCGGCTCTTTGCCAACCGCAACACATAACCATTACAAAAAAATGTAATAGTTAATGACGTACGAATTACCAAAACTGCGCAATTTCAGAAATCAGTACGACACCTTTATAATGGCTAGCCCGTTAATAAAACGTCTAACAAAGTACCGCGCTTTTGAAGCTAATGTTCGACGATACAGAAAACGAACATTACCAACAAAACGCCTACACAGTATGGGAAGAAAGAACACTGCAGTGTCCACCTCAACCATACTGTTAAATGAGAAAAAGCCCTGCAGATTTTACATGAGGGCAGTCAGACGCTGCTAGTGCGACGCGGGAGTCCGAGAGCTGGCCTCGTGACTCCACGAGCTACGCTGGTCTTGCCTCGCTGCCGCCAATGGAGACATGTCGCCACCCCTCACCCCAGGCCGGCCCGTCCGGCTATGGCGCAGCTGCTGTCGCTCCGCCGTCGCCTCGAGCGCTCGAACAGCGCCAGGCCGAACAGTAGCGTCAACCCCCAGGAACAGGACCGAAGACGTCGTACGCGTCTTCGCGTTCGGCTACGTTCCGCGGTAGCCGTATGGCGGGACGTCCTCGACCGCTTCATCACCTAGTGGTGACATGTCTCTCCCAGCTACACAGTATAAGACCCTGCATCACAGTTTTCGACCTCTGTAATTTGAGAAAATGCATTTCAGGTAACTAATACTCAAGTGAAGTCTGAATTTATGAAGCTAAGTTAGATTCCCGTAATTTCAGCCACAGATGTGTGAAGCGTGCACTCAAACATCAGTAGCCAAAAGCGACTGGGAAAAGAATTAAGGTTTTACATGTATTGCCGGTGCCAAATACCGGCTCTTTGCCAACCGCAACACATAACCATTACAAAAAAAATGTAATAGTTAATGACGTATGAATTACCAAAACAGCGCAATTTCAGACGACACCTTTATAATGGCTAGCCCGTTAATAAAACGTCTAACAAAGTAGCGCGCTTTTGAAGCTAATGTTCGACGATACAGAAAACGAACATTACCAACAAAACGCCTACACAGTATGGGAAGAAAGAACACTGCAGTGTCCACCTCAACCATACTGTTAAATGAGAAGAAAAAGCCCTGCAGCTTTTACAGGAGGGCAGTCAGACGCCGCTAGTCATTAAATATTAAAGATTACAATGTTTATATTTACCTAAGCTATGATTAAAACAGAGTAATTATGCAAAAGTAATAATAAAATTATTTTGCTATAATCGGCGATGAAGTAAAATAGAAAATATATATAATGCTTAATGTAGAGTGGACAATCGGTTATCATACCTGATACATGCAGGATTCGAAAAAAACACATGCACAAACCTCCACCATACACAAGCACTATATATATTCACTATCACAAACTCAACAACTCAAATGTTTGAATTTCAACAAACATTCTCGGATAAAATGTGAGTAGTTATCCAAAACTTAATAACAAATAAACTATACTTTTGCACTATTTAATACGAAGAAAATTGAAACGTACTGACTCACCTGAAACGTTCGTTATACGTAATATATAACTGTAATCACTTTTTACTTACGCAAAAACATACAAACCAACAACTTAACCAATTAACTTCTTGTTAACGCACACTATATACAATAACACGATATAATAGGAATACCACAATTCCCGTTCCGAGATGCACTTCTCTTGAATGACGAACAAGGACTGAACGTCACTGAAACGTTTTATCGGTATATATAGTAAGACTCCACCGGAAACAATAACGGCACAGTGTTGCCCCTATTTAATCAAAAAGGGCGCGATTAGGGTTGCCACCTTTTTTTTGAAGAAAAATAGTATTTTTCTTTTTAAATAAAAAAAATATAGTACTTTTAGGAAATCCACGAAAAAAAAATAGTACACATCTATTTTTAATCATTATTTATTTTTCCATGATTATTTTTTATTACTTTTCGCTGGATAATGACACGGAGTTAGAGTTACTAACTAACTAAGCCCCGTAAATACATGAATTTGTTTCGTTCAAACATTCCCTATGCAGGGCTGCGGGTGCGTTCCATTCACAATTAATTTAAAAAAGCACGATTTAATATTTTTATGAGGTATAAAGCAGGGACCTCGTAGCATATAGCATTATAGTATATCTTTAGTGTTTTTATTAAACTGTAATAATATTGGGAAGTTTTATTTTTTAATTTTAAAATATAAGTAAAAATAAAACTAAAATAATAAAAATAAAACTTTCCTTCTATTGTAATATTTATTGTGTATGCTTTATTGAAGTGTTGTATATCATATGTCATACCCAATATCAGTTATATTCTATGTTTTAAGTGGTTATTTCTGAATAGTTTTTATTCTTTCTGCGACAGACAATATGGATTATAGACATACTTTAATTATTTAACAGAAAGTTATTTGTTCAAGATACTTTAACATACTATCCCATTTAGTTATGCACATTTCAACTAGATTTTTTGTCTGAGTAACTGTGTCTGGTCAAGGCACTGCTACTGTTGTTGCAATGAATTCATTAATATCTGAAACAATGGCTGATATTCTTCAAGTGAGTTAAAATGTTTCAAATATAAATCGTTTTTGTTTGTAAACACAAAAATTGGCATGTGTATGTTTAAAGTAACGGCCTGTTATCCACCCCAGCAGTGGGAACCATAAGCTTCCTCTATCCGTTTTTTGGAGAGAAGTATTGTAGCAAAGACCTACCATCGCGTTGCTCCAATGCGGATTGGTAGGTTACGCATATCCCCAGAATACGCTAGAAGTATGTGGATTTCCTTACCGTATTTTCCTTCACCGAAAAGCGCGTCATAAATTGCAATTGTCAATTAGACATGTGCCTGCGCGGGGTATAAACCCATGATCGTCTTTACAGAGTCGCACGGCCTCACCGCTGAGCTATCTAAATGTTTTTGCAATAATTTTCAGATGAACCTGGTCATTGCCAAAGAAAGTACTCATTGGGATGACGTCTAAGGGCTATATGCTGTTGATGCTTTATGGGATCTTCATCCATTCACATGATTAGGTCAATTGATTTGACTAGATGAAGGCAAGTAAATATTTGATGTAAAGTATGTCAGTCTGTCCATTTCACTTTCAATTAAAACTGAAGCTTATATGTCTAAAGGGCTAACTGCCTAATCTGTTTGAGATATAACAAAAAATGTTTGGTACAATTTTTCCTCTATTATAGTGATGCAAAAAAGTGTGTGATATAAGAATAGCTTAAAAGACATATTAGTGATGATCATTGGAACTTTGTCACATATGCTTCTTAATTGTCACATACAATTCAGTATTTGGAAAACAATATTTTTAGCCTGGTACTGCTAACAGTACAAAATCAAAGATATTTAACATAACACAAAGATTGTCACAGATACCCCTTATATTTTATTATTAAAAAAAATATTATTTATAATTATAGTCTCTATTCTATACTAATAAATAAAAATATAACTGTAGACAAAGTTATAGACACTTTAAAAATATTTTCCAGACACTATTTAAGACCAGTAGAAGCTAATAAAATATTTTTAAAATCTCTGTTATTTGTCAATGCATCATTCTCCTACCCGTATCCCACTCTAAATGGGGTAGGCACAACATGTTTTAAACATGGTATTACATGATTTGGTATCTTACGACCGGCCGCCTGCCCGACGGCAACTTACCTTATTCGGTTTTCGCGACACCTAGGTAAGAAATGAGGGTGGTCTATTCTACTCAGGGGATATCAATGCCAAGATTGTCTGTAAGACTACCTTTGCAAACTAATGTTCTATCTATACATTATTTAAGAATTACTTATTTATTACAGGTTAAATATGCTGCGAGCTCTTCCGCCGGGGAGTGTCCACGAGCCCGATGATGCAGATGAACATATATGAAGAGCTTCAGTCGAATCATAATTATTTAGCCTCATTTATTGACATTAGTAATAACATTTTCACAGCGCGAATGCTTTTATTCACTAACAATTTATTTTGCCGCCTGAAATGTTCTGAAGTTTGGAATAAGGCTGTAAAAGTCCGCTTCAATGCTAGAGACTCAAGAGAAGGTTGTGTCTTCAAAATGGATTCATATTAGTATAATTGACAAACATTATGAAGTTTGAAACTTCTTAACTAGGACCCCAATGGATTTTTTCTCAAATCCGTGGATAAGGGGGCTCTAGCACACTAGAACGGATCATAATTTGGTTTCATTGTTTAAAACATTATTGGTTAATATTATTGTTTGATAGTTATAGTACCTTGTATTCCATCAGAAATATTTTCCAGACCCAAGCCATATCATATTACCGGTGCAGTATATTGATATATCGGTCATGTGCAGCAATAGCGGTACAACTCAAAACTCATATTTTGAGATGAATGGGTTTAAAATTTTCATTACTAAGGAAAATGAATAACAATTGCTTAGTTGCTAGTTTAATTGCTAGTTTGCTTAAACGACGGGCTTATAATGAATTATGAGTTCTACCTGTATTGCTGCTAAAAATTGTGTATTTTAACGTTAACACACAACACCTTTATTCCTATCCAAAACACGTGTTTTTACTTGTGTAGCAAAACTAAAAACCTGAGAAATCCTGGAAGTAATATATTTTCAAAACAGGATTATTTAAATTGTGAAATTTTTATAATTACGCTATTGTCTAATAAAACTGAAAGATTTGATCTAGTTAAAATTATATTATCCATCACAAAAACTTATATCTTTGGAATGGCATTATATGGCATGTAAAGTGTTAATTAGTCAAAAATGTATAGAACTTAAAAAAACTATAATTCTTGGTTAACTTGCGTTAATCATAAATATGATTTGTTAAAAGTTTTTTGCATAATCGTAATCATAATGCGAGTTAGACAATGGTGTATTAATTAAGGAGAATTCACAGTACTACAGATACTTGGAAAACGATAATGGAAATGGAAAATTTTATCGCAAGTAAAGTTATAGAACTATGATACATGAGGTAAAAGTAACTAACTAATATTACTATCATGAACATTTAAAAAGTGATTCAAAATTTTTATTATTTTACTATACATTCTCCATAAGTAT
Organism: Morpho achilles; assembly: GCA_947086495.1. NCBI lineage: Eukaryota > Metazoa > Arthropoda > Insecta > Lepidoptera > Nymphalidae > Morpho > Morpho achilles. The sequence continues at coordinate 7,550,435 of CAMTZB010000003.1, forward strand.
AGAAACATAACAAGATGTAAACAAACAAAACCATGTGATTCAGGAGTGACAAATATGGCATTACAATAATATTATTAACAAATGAAAAAATTGGGATTCAACTGCAGTTGTCAAAAGAATATCTCTAATATTTTATAACAAACGACGATATTTCTCCTTTATTCTTACGGTCTTATTCATAAAAACAGCTTATAGAAGGTTTTAGAGACGTTTTAGTTAAAATGCTCTATAAGCTTATAAGACGTTCCATAAAATTGTTTATTCATAAACCTTCTATAACTGATCTATAACTAAAATGCGGTTATAAATCCGAATGTTGCCATTGTAAGGAATACTGGCTTCCGATTGGCCGATCACACCGAATTCGCCACAGATAATATGCGTCTACATACCGAATAAGTATAACCATAGACATTATTACGGATTAAAAAATATTTTATTGTCTACGTCACGGGGTCGCCTTTCACATAGGGATGTAACTTGGAGTAGAAAAATCGATTAATAATTAATCAGTTTTCCCCTTTAATTTAATATATTCGTATCAAAATAATCGTTTTTTTCAGAATATTTGAAAAGTTGTCTTTTTTAATATTAATAATTAATAAGAATAAAGGCTAATTAAAGTGGACAACTACCAATAAATAATAACAGATGCACTGTTTGTGAAATTCAATTAAAATGTCTACATTTGGCTAAATTGTTTTGATCCATTAATGCAAATCTTATCTTAAAAAATTAAAAAAAAGACTTAAATAAGAAGATATAATTATATATAATTAAAAGAATCATTCTTTTTTAAATTGATTTATAAGAAAAAAACGATTATTAAAAATCGATCATTTTACTGAAATTATCGATTAATGTAAAAAATCGAATTTTTCACATCCCTGATAAAACAAACGACAACTGACACACTTCAATTTCAATCCGTAAATACGTCAAATGTTGTTTTCGTAATAATCAGCTGTAGAAAGTCGGCCATCTTTTACCTTCTAGCACTGTTATAGTAGGGTTCTGGGCTCTATAAAGTTATAGTAGACTTGTAGAATGGTTTAGTGCTAAAATGCGTTTATGAATAACACTTTTTGTAAAACGTACTATAACGAGTCTATAAGCATGTTATAACTTTTATGAATAAGACCGTTATTCAATAAATAAAAAACAGTTTTCCCAGAGTCAACCCATTTACTCTCTCAGGGGGGTGAAACTCTCTAAGAAGCACTCTTTAGGTCGCCGAGAGCGTCATCTCACAGAAAGCGTTGGACAACAAAAATTAGTTTTATATAATTATTCACTAGATGTCGCATATGATACACTGTAATATATACAAGTATCTGTCATAAATTTTCAAATTTTTCTGTCAAAAACGCATCACTGCTTATTTAAATTATAATATTGGAAATTATGCCGTCCAAAAATTATTTTATGTGTTATTTTGGATGTGAAAACGTTGGTAAGTAACTACTATAATGTTTTTGAAACCATTTAATACCTTTTCCTAACAATAGAAATTTTTGACTGCAGAAATTTAATTTTTAACCCTTTGTGCCGAGCGAAAAGGAAATGCCTACACGAGAATAACCAGGCGAATTTTTTAAATTTTATTTATGTACATTCTTATGCAATTAAAACCAAACGATAAATAATATTTACACGATTCAAAAAGTAATATACTAAGAATAAAATAAGAACAAGTTTGCTCCTCCTTAACCCATTCTAAGTAGGGTTTTAAACAATTTGTTGCATGTTAGTTATTTTACGAGCACCCGCCTGCCTGACGTCAACTTACCTTAGTCACCTTTCACGACACCTTGATAAGACATAAGGTTGGTCTATTCTATACCACACGGTGAATAATAAGACATACAGCATATCGGAGTAAAAATTCACGACAAATAATACAAACAATATTAAAAATTGAGTTTGCAACAAGATAAATAATACCTATTACCTAATACCTACATAACAAAAAAAAGAGATTACTCGAAGGTAACACACAGGTAAAGGTATAACACAGTAAGCGCCGTGTGGATTTTTGAAAACCTGTTTATATTTGTTTGTATTTTTTTTATTTCCGACTGTATGCAATTTTTATGAGAGCGCAACTTTTCGGCTTTCGGCACAAAAGGTTTAAAGCAGCCATTTCGCTGAAATGTACTAAATAAAATTATTATAAGTGCCACAATACCTTCAACTTTGTTTTTTAGAAAAAAATATGTGGTTATTCGTAATAAATATTATATTTTAACACTTTCGGTTACATTATTTTGGTACACATTTTAAATATTTGGTCTGATTTAGACTATAGCTACAAAAATTTAAATGTGTGATTTCAGGTTTACAGCAAATGAAGATTATTATTATGAAAACTAATTACAGAGTGTAGTACGTATGCAAAGTTAGTTGTTTTCAACAAATAAACGTGTAAACTGATGGACATTTATTATTTGTATACGCTTGATATTTTTGAAAATGTTTTAAAAGTATTTTTCAATTGTTTCCTGAATTGACATACTATTTAAAAAGATGTAAAAAATAAAAATTATTAAATATTACATAGCTTTAATCTTTTGTTTATTACCCTTATTTAGAATAATAGTTTGGTGCTACTCTTTGATTTGAACTGGAATTTGGAGATGCCAAGTCTGTTCAAATTGAAGTGGTATAGCGAACCAAACAATTTTTTTGTAAATGCTATTTTTATATAAGGGTCACTATATGAATGCAGTACAGCGCCATCTAGTAGATTGTTATGATAGCGTTACAGCGACATCTCCACCAGATAAGCGAATACAGTCCCTTATCATTACTTCAATAAAATGACAGAGTTGCTCATCTATATCCTATATAGTGTATTATCTATGTACTCTCTCGCTACAACTCAAAGAATGACACATAAAAATATGACAGCCACAATGCTTTTTCATATTAATCGCCAACTCTATGAAGGAGGTCGTATTAAAAACATGTTGTAACAGTCGACCATCCTGACAACATTTGCGACCCCGCAAATCTCATAAGCTGACTTCTGGGAATGAATCTACCACCGATTCGGAATGCTGATTGTACTGAGAAGAATCGGCAAGAAACACAGTACTTGCTCTTTTAATCTGTAAAAGAAAACCGCACATGACATGACAGGACTACGCTCACGCTTTATGCTCAACTCTAAGCTCACGCTTTATGCTCAACTCTTTAAGCTCAACTCCTCAACTCCTTAAGCTTTTCGCACCATAAGCATTTCGCACCTCAAGCTCACACTCAATCACTGTCATGGCATAACACAGCTCAATTAGTGGCAACCAACCCAGCAGATACACACGTAAACAGACTCGCAAATGATAACGCTCAAAAAACAATCACCACTTCCAGGCAGAGCCTAGCTGACAGTCGTTGCAGATGTCCACAGTCTAAAAAACAATCGTTACAACTGGAAAGATCCAGAGAACAATCGTCATTCTAGCTGACAGTTTCATCGAACAAAAGTCACGGGCGCGTCTACACACTGTCCATTATATTAACCATCTTTTGACAGATTGACGATTTACATATTTAGTGATGTCCTAAAGATTCTCGTATGCGATACCATTCCGATTATAGTACCTACTATCATTAATCGAATTACGTACCTAAGTAATTCGATTAATGATAACCTACGTAAACTAATAACAGATATAGAAATCAACATTTTGATTTAATATTGCCTTAGTTTTTTGAAAATAAATGTTAATCCGTGTGTATTTATTATAATCATAAAAAATATATTATACATCAACTGGCAACATCAACAGACCTTCCGCTCGGCCGCCATTTTGACGTGATCTGTCACTCTCAACGAAACGCCCGTGATAGTCACACGCATTTACGTTCGCTGAGTGTTCTCTCGCATCTGTTACACCTTGAGTTAAGTAGCTTTATTCCTCGGAAAAACTTTTGTGAAACTTATATTAATTGATCGTGAAAATGCCGAAAGGACGTGTGTTGAAAGCACAATCGAGACAGTTAGTGTTAAAACTTCATGAGTATTTTGAGCAAGAAAATCAAAATGGCGGACCTCTTATACCTATCACGCAAGTCCGAAACCGTGTTGCAGCCGCGTTGGGGATCAGTCTATCAACTGTGACTAAAATCACTACTGATGCCTACGGCAGGAGCGGCTTGGAGCAAAACAAACCATCTACACCAAAAAGAAAGCGCCGGGCTCATAAGGTGACAGCTGTTGATGACTTTGACGCTGACGCTATTCGTCGTCATGTATATGATTACTACTTGAGAAAAGAAATTCCAACTTTGAGAAAACTTATTGTTTCTTTGAAAAGAAGTGGTCTATTTCATGGTGAAAAATCTTCTTTGGTCAAAGTTTTGAACACAATTGGCTTTTCATATAAAAGTTAAATAAAAGAAAATTATTAATGGAACGCACAGATATAGCTATAGCACGTTGTGATTTTTTAAGAGAGGCAAAGAAAATACAAGATTGGGCAAATATTGTTTTCACGGATGAAACATGGCTCAACGCTAACCACTCACTATCTCGTTTCTGGACTGATGATACTGCTGATTCCACTTCCTCAGTACCAATGGGAAAAGGTGAGCGCCTAATCATTTGCCATGCAGGTACAGCAAAAGGATTTGTACAAGACGCACTGTTGGCATTTAAATCGAAGAAATCAAATGACTACCACGAAGAGATGAATGCAAATGTGTATGAAGAGTGGTTCAAAAAAATGCTCATTTCATTGGAAGAACCATCAATAATTTTTATTGATAATGCGCCCTACCACTCCCGTCAAATTGACAAAATGCCAACACAGGCTAATAAAAAGCATGAAATAATTAATTGGCTTCGGGACAATGGAGAAAATGTGGACGACTCAATGTTAAAAGTTGAATTAATAAAAATATTAAAAACCAAAAAGAGAGCAAAGCGCTATGTAATCAATGAAATGGCAGCAGAATATGGCCATACTGTTCTTCGGATTCCTCCATACCACTGCCAGTACAACGCAATAGAACTTATATGGGCACAAGTAAAAGGGCATGCTGCGAGATGCAATACAAGCCCCCCATTCACAGCGAATAAAATGTTGCAATTGCTAAAAAATGCTTGCACCCACGTAACGGCCGAGAACTGGGCAAGTGTGGTGGAAAGAACTAAAAGAGTAATATTCTCTGATTGGGAACGTGATATTGCGTTTGATAATATATTATCTACACAAGAGCTAATAATAACTGCTACTGAAGACTCCACATCGGAGGAGTCTTCAGTAGCGTTGTAGTGTTGATTATCATTCCGACGACTCGTGCTAATAAAATAAATTAAAATATCCTGATTGTTTTATTTGTATTCATGTATTAACTAAGAAGAAAGTAAAACTTTATATAATGTTATTAAATGTCTTTTAATACTCGTAACATCGATTTCTACCGATTATTTTTAATCTGTGGCATAATCGTAGTAACCATTATGTGTGACATCACTAAGTGGGCGGTACCCATCCATAAAGTACAAATATTATTTGTGTGATATTTGTACGTAAGCAATACAAAACTTAATGAGCGTGAGCTGTCAAAAGACTGATAATATGATGGACGCAGTATAAGGCCTCACATAGCACATCGTCACGTTGATCTCACAGAATTAATTAACCGAATACCAATTACTATCAATAATCTCTGAAATAAAAACTCTAATTTTTTATTCCATAGCATCGCATATCGCAGCTATCTCTCATATTAACGAAATTCGCACTCCCCGTGTTGTCTCAAGATATTGATCGTCATTTGTCTTTTCTTTAAACTCTTTAAATTTCCAGATATTCGTTTTGTCCACTCTATTTGTGAATTTAGGTTACATCCCCTTCTGAATATAACAAAGCGACGATATTTCTCCTTTATTCTTATTCAATAAATAAAAAACAGTTTTCCCAGAGTCAACCCATTTACTCTCTCGCTACAACTCAAAGAATGACACATAAAAATATGACAGCCACAATGCTTTTTCATATTAATCGCCAACTCTATGAAGGAGGTCGTATTAAAAACATGTTGTAACAATTTATAAATGTAATTTTCATAAATTGATTGTTATTTTCTAAAATTAAATATTTATACCTTTAGTATAGCAAAACAGCAATATATAATTTAATAAAATTCAGCAGATACAAATTAGCCAAGTAAACTACGTAAAATGGTAATTGCATTAGGTGTATTTAATATTATCCATCGTTTTCTTTAAAAATTTTATAATACCTTTATGTTTGGGTGGTACCTTAAAAGTGGATATTAAATAATATTCTTATTTATTTGTTTCAAAGTTTGTAAAAATTATAGATAGCAATCACGCCATAATAAAGTGGTGCGAATACTATCAATAATTTTAAATTCTTTAAAGGAATTAAAAATTATATTTAATGTTAGTATAATGTGTTGTAATAAAAAAGGTACTTTAAAGTAGGCAGATAATGCCTACTATAAAGTACCTGTTTTGACATGTTTACATTTAGTTAAATACTTAACCTATGGAGTATAGTTCCTCATGATGTTTTCTTTCATCGAAAAGCTTGGTATCAATTGGCACATTAAATATGGCAAAATTTCACAATTTAATTCTTCTATCTATCTATCTAATTTCGGGGACGCCTGTCGGTGCAGGACGGGTGTTCAGCTCCTATTCCGGACTATTCCACCCATTTCCCCATGTTGGGACAAGGGTTTCACTGCTGTCCCGACAGTGTCACCTGCTCTAATCTACCCGTAGCTTTTACGAACCTGATAATATCCCTGAAGGAGATATTTGTCAGATACTCAACTTCAATTTCATCCTTACCTAGTATCTCCCATCTTACCAGCGAGTACATAGGGCACTCAGCCATAAGGTGAAGACTCGTTTCTTCCTCTCCACACTCTGGGCACGCAGCATCTTCTGTTATTCTCATTATTGACAGGTGTCTGTTTAACAGGCAGTGCCCAGTTGTAATGCCTGTTACAATTGCTACATTTTCCCTGCTCTGATACATCAGCTGTTTAGACTTCCTTGTATCAAACGATTTGAGAAACAACTTTGCTTGTCTGAGCATTGTGTTTCTCCATCTTTTGTTAGATTCTGTTTCTATTATTTTTTCTATCACACACTTTATTATATTATGCGCAATTGGGAGGAAGGGTTCTGGTCCTACGAATGTTTGACAATTCGTCAGCTTTTTCGTTCCCTGCATGGACACAGTGTCCCGGCACCCATGCAATCGTTACTTCCGCCTTCTCAGCTAATTCGTTTAGTTCACGCTTACATTCCTTCACGATAGCTGAGGTTGTTTCTATGCGGTCAAGTGCTTTTAAAGCTGCTTGACTATCGCTATATATGACTATATTATGTTCTAATGCTATTTGTGATTCTTTGAGTTTCCTGGCACAATCCATGATAGCTATCATTTCGGCCTGGAAGACACTTGTATATTTACCCAGATTTAGGACCTGGTGTAAATCTGACGAGGTGCCGTAGACAATTCCAGCTCCTGCCAGCTTCGCGGATTCTCGTCTAGACCCGTCCGTGTAGCAGATGGTCTGACTCTTCGCGCTGTTTTCCACTTCCCAGTTTTCTTTTACTCCTATGTGTATCCTATATTTTTTATCGAAGATTTTCTGTTTCTTGATCAAGTCACTTCTCCTGACGACCATAGACAGATTTTCTCCGTAAATCTTTTCTATATCCGTATGACCTTTATCTGTAAAGTTTCCTTTCCATTGTTGGAACACTTTCATCTTATACCATTGCTCTATAGCTTTTCTCTTAGCTGCTAGGTCTAGAGGATAGAGTCCCACCAGAACTTCTAGTGCAGCGGATGGGGATGTTCTCACTGCACCTGTGATCATTAGTGTTGCTATCCTCTGTATCTTCATTAAGTTCTTACTGTTGACTCCGATGTTGGCTCTGTGCCACCAAATCGAAGCGCCGTACAGTATTCTGGGTAGAATGATAGCCGTATATATCCACTTGGTAATTTTTGGCTTCATACCCCAGGTTCTGCCCACCGCTCTTCTACATAGCATAAGTGCAATTTTTGCTTTGTTGCATTGTTCTTTGATGTGACTTCTAAACCTTAGGGTTTTGTCTAGCTTTATACCTAAGTACTTTATTTCCTTTATCAACTGTATCTCTACACCCTTTATGCTGAGTGGAAAGTTGGCTATTTTCCTTTTGTTTGTGAAAAGGACTAGTTTGGTTTTCGTCGGATTAAGGTTTAATCCCCTTTCCTAACACCATCTTAGTGTTTCTTTAATACTAATACTCATTATGTTCCTTATAGTGCTCAGGTCTTTCCCTGTTACTAAAAGAACACCGTCATCTGAGTGTGCTTGCATGTATGTCCTCATATCATTAATCTTCCTAACTAATGGATCTAGTAGGAGACACCACAGAAGAGGAGAGAGACATCCTCCCTGAGGAAATCCTCTCGTTGATTTTATTATGTGTGTAACTCCACTTAGCTCCGCCGCGATTGAACGATGCTCTAGCATGTTCATTATCCAGTGTCCCACTTCATATGATATTCCTTCCCTACAAATTGAGTTTCTTATAGCATTGCGATTTGCTTTGTCAAAAGCACCTTCTACATCGAAGAAGCAACCTAATGCTATTTCTTTGTTACATAAGGTTCTTTCTATCCTTACCACTAAATTATGGAGAGCTGTTTCTGTTGATTTTCCCCCCATATATGCATGTTGATTTTCATGCAGTGGAAGGTTGCTTTGTTCTAGGTTAGTTCTTATGTGTCCTTCGATCACGTTTTCTAGTGTTTTTAGAATGAACGAGGACAAACTAATACACCGAAATGACTTCGGTTCCTGATAGGTTTTCTTTCCAGGTTTTGGAATGAACACCGCTTTTACTTTTCTCCAGCTCGTCGGGATATAGCCCCACGCCAAAATAGCATTGAAAAGTGCTAACATGTTTCCTTTAATATATTCATATGCTACCTGTAGCATTTTAGGGAATATTTCATCTGGACCAGCTGCTTTGTATGGTGCAAATGACTTGATACTCCACTTAATATGCTCTGCTGTTATGATATTTCCCGGGTCTGACCAGTAATTTAATTCTTACTTTATATGTACAAATCCGAAGTGTTAACTGGTTTGATGGAAAATATTATACTTAGAGATAAAACCCTTTTTGACTGGCCCATTGGAGCAGTGGGTAGTGACCCTGCCTTCAGCTCCACGGGTCGCGGGTTCGATTCCCGCCGAGTGCAAACATTTTCTATAAATGAATTTGTTGGTCTTTGAGCCTGGGTGTATATTTGTATTTAAGTATGTATTTAAAAATATATAAGTATATATTCACCAGTTGTCTGTCTACCATAACACCAGTATTAAGTTACTTACTTTGGGGGCGGACGACCGTGTGTGTAATTGTCCCATATATTTATATTTATAAAAACCACTAATATTCTATAAAACTACTACTAATATATCTAAAAAAGACTAATATTTATAATTTACCATCAAGTATACTCCTTTTAAGTATAATGTTTTTTCCTAAATACTTAAACGGTAAAAACGAAAGCATCTATTGTTTCAAATACTAATCTTGTAGATTTGTTTTCGAGTGAATATTTAAAGTTAATTTGATTAATAATAATATATAATAATTTAAATTACAATTCCTACATTTTCAAGATACATGATCGCCGATTCTGTTTCCCAATAATTATTAATATGTTACAGGAAGACCGGTTATCCAAATAATCGATAAAAGTAGAATGCGAATCGATAAAACTTTGACATCACTAGTTACGGTTTTAGCGCACCAAGTACACAACTAATTTTACTACGATTTTACGTCATACGTTATATATATTACTACTCCATATGTGAGAAAGAGTCAGAGCTGAGACTAAATCCGTTTGTATGAATGAAACGGGTGAGAAGCAGATAGTTTTTAAGAATGAGAATGTAAGTAGCTATAGCGCTACTCTGCAAATCCCACCGAAAATAGGCTCGCGCCAATGTATGAATCTCAGGCTTCTATTTTAAAGTTAGTAATCTATGGTCATTAGTAGGGACCATAGATTACTATTATACAACACTTCAATAAAGCATACACAATAAATATTACAATAGAAGGAAAAGTTTTAGTTTTATTTTTACTTATATTTTAAAATTAAAAAATAAAACTTCCCAATATTATTACAGTTTAATAAAAACACTAAAGATATACTATAATGCTATATGCTACGAGGTCCCTGCTTTATACCTTGTAAAAATATTAAATCGTGCTTTTTTAAATTAATTGTGAATTGAACGCACCCGCAGCCCTGCATAGGGAATGTTTGAACGAAACAAATTCATGTATTTACGGGGCTTAGTTAGTTAGTAACTCTAACTCCGTGTCATTATCCAGCGAAAAGTAATAAAAAATAATCATGGAAAAATAAATAATGATTGAAAATAAATGTGTACTATTTTTTTTTTCGTGGATTTCCTAAAAGTACTATATTTTTTTTATTTAAAAAGAAAAATACTATTTTTCTTCAAAAAAAAGGTGGCAACCCTAATCACGCCCTTTTTGATTAAATAGGGGCAACACTGTGCCGTTATTGTTTCCGGTGGAGTCTTACTATATATACCGATAAAACGTTTCAGTGACGTTCAGTCCTTGTTCGTCATTCAAGAGAAGTGCATCTCGGAACGGGAATTGTGGTATTCCTATTATATCGTGTTATTGTATATAGTGTGCGTTAACAAGAAGTTAATTGGTTAAGTTGTTGGTTTGTATGTTTTTGCGTAAGTAAAAAGTGATTACAGTTATATATTACGTATAACGAACGTTTCAGGTGAGTCAGTACGTTTCAATTTTCTTCGTATTAAATAGTGCAAAAGTATAGTTTATTTGTTATTAAGTTTTGGATAACTACTCACATTTTATCCGAGAATGTTTGTTGAAATTCAAACATTTGAGTTGTTGAGTTTGTGATAGTGAATATATATAGTGCTTGTGTATGGTGGAGGTTTGTGCATGTGTTTTTTTCGAATCCTGCATGTATCAGGTATGATAACCGATTGTCCACTCTACATTAAGCATTATATATATTTTCTATTTTACTTCATCGCCGATTATAGCAAAATAATTTTATTATTACTTTTGCATAATTACTCTGTTTTAATCATAGCTTAGGTAAATATAAACATTGTAATCTTTAATATTTAATGACTAGCGGCGTCTGACTGCCCTCCTGTAAAAGCTGCAGGGCTTTTTCTTCTCATTTAACAGTATGGTTGAGGTGGACACTGCAGTGTTCTTTCTTCCCATACTGTGTAGGCGTTTTGTTGGTAATGTTCGTTTTCTGTATCGTCGAACATTAGCTTCAAAAGCGCGCTACTTTGTTAGACGTTTTATTAACGGGCTAGCCATTATAAAGGTGTCGTCTGAAATTGCGCTGTTTTGGTAATTCATACGTCATTAACTTTTACATTTTTTTTGTAATGGTTATGTGTTGCGGTTGGCAAAGAGCCGGTATTTGGCACCGGCAATACATGTAAAACCTTAATTCTTTTCCCAGTCGCTTTTGGCTACTGATGTTTGAGTGCACGCTTCACACATCTGTGGCTGAAATTACGGGAATCTAACTTAGCTTCATAAATTCAGACTTCACTTGAGTATTAGTTACCTCAATACAACCTCTTATGAAAGAGGTTGTATTTGAATCTATATGAATAGTTGTTCTATAATATAAAAAAAATGTTGTCTGTGTCATTATGCATTGATTAGTTAAGAAAGAGTAAATGGGTTCACTTTTAGAAAAATCGCTTTTTATTATTGGATAAGTATGAAGGAGAAATATTGTTTGTTATTTAATTTCTGTTAGATATAAAAAGTTGCACATTTTAAGTGATTTATAAATTACATAAATATTTACTTTCAGTTTTATAGAACAGTCTTTTTATATTGCTGTTATTCTTTCATTCATTACACATACTATTATATCTTTTATTAGCACTGTAAATGTAAAGATATCTCAAATCATAACTATAAATAACATCATGTGACAATCATATTAAAATAAAAAATTACTCTTTATCTTGGATCTGAGAATTCTTGAATCTGCAATTAATCAATCAATCGTTTAATCAATCGTAAATTTAAATTTTGCTTTTGCTTTTAATTAAAAATCAACAATAGTGCTATATAAAGCAATGTACCCTATATTGCTTTATACAGAATAAACTTGCTCTCTTTTGCTATTTACTCAAGTTTTTTATAATGAGACTCGGATGAACCTTCTCATCCGAGTCTCATTATAAAAAACTTGACAATCATTTTTTTAAGTTCTAATATAATACAATGAATACAACTTCAATTGAAAATACTTGTAACAAATAAAATATTAAGTAGACCAGTTAAGTTGTGTCCAAATTATTCATAACTAAGATAGATACACACTTATGATCAATTAGAACAACTTCTAAAAAACTTTAACTTTAATGTTCCATTACTAATCATTTATTGCACTACAAGACACTAGAAGCTATATAAAATCGCAAGACATATCCTTAATATAATAATAAATATAGCTCAATTCTTCAATCGAAATTAATGTACATATCATAATTTTTATATAACGATAACTAAGTCAAATAGGAAAGAAAAATTATACTGCATGTTAAAGGTTTTAGGTTAGCCATGCAAGGTTAGGTTATTATATTTAGAATGGGAGAATGTAAATTTTAAGAAAGCTCTTACTATTATTGAAATGCACAAAATTCATTAAAACTCAACACTTACATTAGTGCTACCTAATTTGTGCCACAGTAATTATGTACCACAGCTTTTACCCGCGCAACTTCGTTCGCGTAGACTGTAGTCTTAAAATTAGGAGTGGCTTCTGTCACCATCCAACCCTTCAAATATCTCCATCACAAAAATTAGATCGATCCGGGATGAATCAGAGGGATTTATCCTTTGATCAAGAGCTTAATATGATATTTTTAGTAAATAACCCGTACTTACATGAAATATATTAAAATAGCGCAGTAAAAGGAGTACAAAAACTTTATATACATGAAAAATTCATAATATTTTTTGGAATTAAATATCTCGAAATATTATAAGCTTTGGAAACGTGTTAGGAAACTTATTTAATAATAACATTATTATTATTATCTTGTTTATGGCCTGTACAGCGCAAATTGAGCGCAAATCACTCTGCCAGTGTCACGTAAAATGGCAAACACACGAGTAATGGAATTTAGAATTTGCCTCGAAGAGAATGCACCAAATGAACTAACTACCTAAAATATTACAAAATATATATGATTATGGAAAATAATAACATTTATACGTAACGAATCTACTTCAAATAGTTTTTTTTAAATTACCTATACGTATTTCGCTGGATTCCAACATCACTACATATTATAAAACAAAGTCCATATTTCCGTATGTACGCATAAAACTTTAAAACTACGCAACCGATTTTGATGCGGTTTTTTTTAATAGATAGTGATTCCAGAGGAAGGTTTGTACGTATCATAACATTGAATACGAAGTAGAGAAGTACTGTAATTTTTGAAGTTTCTGTAAATAATTACATTTTTTCCGCTTACATTGCAAACGCAGGCTAAACCCAACGAGATTTATCAAAATGATGTACTAAGTATTTGTACACCTTAAAAAGATCTACAGAAAAGTCCGCGATGGTATATATCTATCTCTTATGGATAACCCACAATAGCAGTTTTTTTCATTTACTTTTTACGAAAAATGATGCCTTATGTTCAAAGAAATTTTTATACAATACAGCATTAATCCTTATCCAATTGAGTACCTTAAATAAATTGTAGATTTAATATAGATCAATATTGCCGTTTACAGCATGTAATTTAAGTGGACATTTTCGGAGATATTACAGATTTAAAATCCCGCGAGGAGGCCGCGCTTAGACCTATAAGCACTTCGAATTAAGCAGCGACCGGAGGCGCAACTAAATGTCCTTCTTTCAAGTTTATATTGTCTAATGATAAGAAAGCTTTGAATGTTGTATGTAAAGACATTGTCTAATCAATTGTAAAAATAAATAATATCACTACATAGTATAAAACAAAGTCGCATTCTCTCTCTGTCCCTATGTCCGTAAATCCCTATGTATGCTTCAATCTTTAAAAGTATGCAACAGATTTTGATGCGGTTTTTTTTAAATAGATAGAGTGATTTTAGAGGAAGGTTTACATGTCTAATGATATTCAATATGGAGTAGAGAAATACTGTAATTTTTGAGGTTTCTAACTTGATGTCGTAAATAATTACAATTTTTTCCGCTTACATTGCAAACGCAGGCTAAACCCTACGAGATTTATCAAAATGATGTACTTAGTATTTGCACACCATGAAAAGGTCTACAGAAAAGTCCAGGATAGTATATGTCTATCTCTTATGGATAACCCACAATAGCAGTTTTTGTCATTTACTTTTTACGAAAAATGATGCCTTATGTTCAAAGCAATTTTTATACAATACAGCATTAATCCTTATCCAATTAAGAACCTTAAATATATTGTTTATTTAATATTGATCAATATGACCCTTTACAGCATGTAATTTAAATAAACAGTTTCGAAGATATTACAGATTTAAAATGCAGCTCCCGCGCCGCGAGCCTATAAATAGCGCGTCGGAGGTCGCGGTTCGCCTCTCGGCGATGCTTCCGCGCTCGCCCGTCTTATCGGTGACGCTGTCAAAGCCATTAGGGCTTACAGCATTAGTCAAATTCCAAAAAAAAAACGCGGTTCGCCCTTTAACCATTTAAATTTAGCAGCGATCGGACGCATTTATGATCGGAGCTCTCTAGCGAGGAAAATAACAATCACTATCACTATCACTACATATTATAAAACAAAGTCCATATTTCCCTATGTATGCATAAAACTTTAAAACTACGCAACAGATTTTGATGCGGTTTTTTTTAATAGATAGAGTGATTCCAGAGGAAGGTTTGTACGTATAATAACATTCAATACGGAGTAGAGAAATACTGTAATTTTTGAGGTTTCTGTAAATAATCACATTTTTTTCCGCCAACATTGCAAACGCAGGCTAAACCCTACGAGATTAATCAAAATAATGTACTAAGTATTTGTACACCTTAAAAAGGTCTACAGAAAAGTCCGCGATGGTATATGTCTATCTCTTATGGATAATCCACTATAGCATTTTTGTCATTTATTTTTTTACGAAAAATAATGCCTTATTTTTTAAGCAATTTTTATACAATACAGCATTAATCCCTATCCAATTAAGTACCTTAAATAATAAATAGTTGATTTAATATAGATCAATATGGCCGTTTACAGCATGTAATTTAAGTGAACATTTTCGGATATATTACAGATTTAAAATGCCGTAAGGAGGCCGCGGTTCGCCCTATAACATTTCGACTTTAGCAGCGATGTCGCTCTTTCAGGAGTTTGTTTAAAGACATTCTGTAATTAATTGTAAAAATAAAATACATAGGGAAAATATAAAAGTAAATAAGTAATAATGTACTATATGAATTTAGATATTCCAAAGATAGCAGGAAATCTTCTTGGTATAGGGAAAGGAAATTGTTTTTCTCCAAATTTAACGCTACGGCCACGGGCAGTAATGAATAAATCAAAACTACTGGATCAATTTTAATAATTTTTTTTACACTGACTGACATGGGATTTATATTTTATACCCGTGCGAAGCAGGGGCAGGCCGCTAGTTTTTAGTATAAATACGAAAAATTAAATTTAAATTATGTTTTTGTTAACATAATATTTTAAAATAGGTATCGGAAAAAATATTAAACTTGACTTTATTAACTATAATGACTTTTCAAATATTAAAACTGGTGTTTAGAAATAAAATATTTTTTCATTAGCCGTATGGCTTATGCCATACGGCTAATGAAAAATGGGATTCTATGGGATTAAATTAAATAAAACTTCCCAATACATGTCAATTAATAGTCATTTATTTCGTACTTGCCATAGACTACTAACTAAGACCGTTTAAGAATGCGTTTTCATTAAACGTCTGTTTTTTTGACAACAAAAATTATATATGATTAAATTTTACTTGAACTTAAATGATTATAGCTTATTGTTATATTTTCACCACAAATCCTATCTTATTATACATGTACATAACCTCAAACTATAATAAATAAATATTAGATAAAATAATAATTGATACTAAGATAACAAGAAGTCTCGTGCGTACGCGCGCAGTGAACGGACGCGTATTGTTTATGTGAACGTTATTGCTGCGCGTATCGTGTGAGACGCAAAGTTCGCCAGTTTCGGTTAACGCCCCTGCACCCCTGCCACCGGCGCCAGTTGTACTCGCCGCAACTCGTGTTGCGGCTCGAGGAAGCGGTCGGCAGCGCATCGTGTGCACCTGCTCCGCCGAAGCTGCCCGGACGCAGCGATCTGCACCGCCTTTCGTTGCAAAGACGTATGCAGACGTGCCCACAGTGATACCACCGCTCATCATTCCTACGCGCTTGTAGTCTCTGCCCCCGCTCGCGGGCGCCTAGCTGGGCCTCCCCAAGGGGTCTCACCCGGCTGGGTTGCACGCGCCGAGGGTGCGCGGAGCTGCACTCGCACAGGAGCGGCTCACTGAGCACCTCTGCTGCTACTCTCACAAGTAGCACATATCACACGCGCAATACTGCGCGACCATGTCCGGTCGGGGGGAGCCCCCCCCGAGGGACCCACGTATTAGGGGGGAGCGCCCCGCGTTCGCCCGCGCTGTAGTTCGGCGCGACGTACGGGACAATAACATCGTCCCGTTTACGCCGATCGCACCTGCGGCAGCGACACCACCACCGCCAGCGCCTGCACCATTACCACGCTTCCGGATTCCATCCGGCGAGCGAAAATCGCCAGACTCCGCGCCTTTGTTCTCCGCCGATGTAGCTGAGCTTACATCGGGCGGCGAAGCACCGAAGCGTCCGCGGGCTGCCGACTCTTCGCCCGAATCCCTCGAGGGAGATGACAAGCGTCCGAAGACGGACCAGTCACCGGCCACCTCACTGACAACGTCGTCGTCATTCGACGTTCACCTAACAGCCGAGCAAAGGACTCGGCCCACTCCACCGCCGGCCTCCTCGCCTCGGGACGAGGGTGGCGTGCGACCGCTTGCAGAGAGCGCGTCGCAGGGATCCGTCTCGTGGCCTCGGGACTCGACGAGCTACGCCGGATTTGCTTCGTCGCCGTCTCCAATGACGACGTCCCGCCCCCCTACCCCTCAGGCCGGGCCATCTGGATATGCCGCCGCCGCCGCCGCGCCGCCGTCACCTCGGGCGCTCCAGCAGCGCCAGGAAGAGCTGCAGCGCCAGCAAAAACCGCAGGCCACTACCGGAGCGAAGACAGCGCGCTCCGAATACCCGCCAATCACCGTGGAGTGCCTCCCCAACTGGACGAGGCACTTCACCGCGATCCGAGAAAAGCTCGGACACGCCCCTAATGCCCGCCCGATGGGGAAGGGTGTTAGATTCCTCCCAAAGTCGGCGGAGGAATTTCGGGTGCTACAGAAGTACCTCCTCGACGCCGCTAAACAGGACTCCAACATCGCGTGGTTCTGTTATAGCCCAGCGTCAAGCCTGCCCAGCAAGGTAGCTATCAGAGGGCTACCACAGGACACCCCACCAGAGGAGGTCATCGCGGCGCTGCGATCCCTTGGGTATCCGGCGACCCAGGCGAGGGCCATTCCACCGGTCAGAGGGCGGCACGGCTGCACATACTACGTGCAGCTGGAGCACCTAACCTTTGAAGAGCTCGGTCATCTGTACAGAGAGACCGAGCTACTGTCGATGCCGGGCCTCACCATCGAGGCCTGGAAGGGTGGACGTGGCCCGCCCCAGTGTCACAGGTGTCAGCAGTTTGGCCATTCATCGGCCAACTGCCACCGTCCGCCCAAATGTGTCCGCTGCGCAGGTGGGCACCTGGCCCAGGACTGTGACAGGCCCCAGGAAGACGCGCCCAAGTGCGCGAATTGTGGCAAAGCACACGTGGCGCGCGACCGACGATGCCCAGTCTTTCGCCGCGAGGCGCGAAAGCGCGGAATTGATATCGCGCCGCCGCGCCCGGACGGGCAGGTGAAGAGGAGGGCAGGGAGGGGTGAGCAAGTTCCCCCCCCAACCGCAACACCCGCCGCCGCCATACGAGTCGCCGCAGCAGGCCCCGCCATCCCCGCAGTACGTCCCGCGGTAGCCGCACGCGCCGCCCCTGCCCCCGCGGCACGACCCGCAGTGCCCGTACTTGCCGCCCCCGCCCGACCCGCACTGAGTAGCGCCCCGCCGACGCCCGGCGTGTCCATTCATGCTACTCGACGGGGGGAAGCGGGAGGGGCTAACATAGTCCACGAGCCGGCGACCAAACAACCGCCGGCCTATATCCCGACCGCCCGAGCTACTCGACGGGGGGAAGCGGGCGGGGTTACCATAGACCAGGAGCCGGTGACTCTGCAACCGCCGGCAAACGACCCGACAGGCAGGGGGGAGCCCCTGCGACGGAGAAGAAACCGGCGCAGGCGCAGGCAGCCGAGGCCAGCAGATGCTGAGCCCGCTGCCGCGTCCACACCACACCCCAGGCCGCCAACATCAACATCGTTGGCGGCGATACCCGAAACTGCCGAGGCGCCGAGAAGCCGCGGCCACCGACTGGCCACAGAAGAGGCGGAGCTGCGAGCTCCGCAATATCCTACGTCCCTCCCGCCACCCTTCGCGCAGGACTCGGGCATTAATAATATTGTCCGAGTCCTTATTGAGGCGCTTATGGCGGCGCTCACTCACTATTTGAGCAACAGGGACGTAGTCGGCGCCATTACGGCAGCAATTACCCAATTTGGGAGGTCGTATCAATGACCTCCCTACGAATCCTATATTGGAACCCGGGCGGCATAAGAGGTCACGTCCGTGAGTTAACACTACTCGCCCAGTCGCAGGATATCCACGTCATCCTCCTGGGCGAAACCAAACTCACGGACAGCGTTGAGCTCCGCGTGCCCAACTTCTTCGTGTATCGGCGTGATGAAATCTCTCCCCGGGGCTATCCGTACCGAGGTACGGCCGCTCTGGTGCGGAGGGATATTTTACATGAAGAGTTGGAGCACACCCCGTTCACCAGCACCCGTACACAGGGGGTGCGTGTCAACGTGGGCAACCAGGAGCTCCGCATTTATGCCGCCTACAAACCACCCGGATTGACTTTCTGCAGCACCGATGTCGGGACCATCTTCGGACAGCAGGGACCCGCAGTGATCGTGGGTGATCTCAACGCGAAACATCATGCGTGGGGATCGCGAATCATCACTGGGGTCGGGAGGCAACTGCACGAAGATAGCGTGAGGAGCGGGTACGGTGTAGTGGGGCCGGGAGCGCCGACCCACATACCCACCGACAGCCGCTCCCAGCCGGATGTCATCGACATTGTGCTGCACCACGGACTTGACAACCCATTCGATGTCGAGGTCCTCTACGACCTCGACACGCAACACCTACCGGTTTTGGTCACCCTAGCCACCCAGGGAGGCTTCTTAATGCCTCGCCCGCCGCGGACGCGGACGAACTGGGAGCGCTATACCGCCGAGCTTGCCGGGCTTGAGCTAGCAGGCCCGATCACCACACCTTCGGAAGTCGACGATGCTGCTGCACTCGTCACGGCGGCGATCATCGCCGCCAAAGCAGCAGCCACCACCACCACGTCGACTTCACCGGATACTACCAACCGAAGGAAGGACCTGCCGAGCTCGCTCCGCCGCATGCTCAGACGGAAGCGCACCCTGCGCCGCCTATGGGCCCGCACTCGCTGCCCCGGGGTGAAGGCTGACCTGAACCGGCTTGCAGAGAAGATCGCGCGTGCCGTAGTCGCTCTCGACGAGGCGCGATGGGAGGATACCGTCGATCGAGCGACCGAACACGACACAGCGCTGTACTCTCTCTGCAAGAAGCTTACCGGACATAACACCCCCGTTTACCCGCTGCTCGATGCCACGGGTAAACGCACCTATGCCGCTAAGGATCGTGCTGAGATTCTGGCGGCCCACCTGGAGAAGACATTTACGCCAAACGCCCCCAACACCTCCAACCTCCATATCATCCGTCATCACGCGGCTGTCGAGGACAAGCTGGAGAGGTTCCTGTCGGCCCCTACACCGCCGCTCCGGGGAGAGGACTTCATCTCCCTGTCAGAGCTGCGGTCGGTCGTTGCTCGCCTTGATAAGCGAAAGGCGCCAGGTCCCGACGGAATCGCCAACGCCGCGCTGATGCTGCTGCCCCGAACAGGTCTCGTAGCGCTCACGAGACTGTTCAACGGAGTACTCCACACCGGTCACTTCCCAGAGGCGTGGAAGACCGGGAAGATCATCGTTCTTCCCAAGCCGGGGAAGGACCGTCGCCTGCCTGGAAGCTACCGGCCGATCACCCTGCTCTCGCACATAGCCAAGCTGTTCGAGCGTCTGCTGCTGCGTCGAGTCACGCCCCATCTGCCCCTGCGCGAGGAGCAGTTTGGATTCCGCAGCGGCCACTCGACGACGCTCCAGCTGGCGAGGGTCATAAACCACCTGACCAGTGAGCGAAACAACGGGTGCTACACCGTGGGGGTCTTTCTCGATATCGAGAAGGCCTTTGACCGCGTGTGGCACGCCGGACTCCTGGTCAAAATACTGGACACCACCATGCCGCCTGCTTATGTGCGAGTGCTGGCATCGTTTCTACACGGCCGTAGCTTTTACGTGGCAGTGGATGGTGCCGAATCCCAGCCACGCACCATCCAAGCCGGAGTACCCCAGGGCAGTTGTATATCGCCGCGCTTATACGCGGCGTATACGGATGACATCCCCACCCTGCGCCATCATCTGCGGGAAGGGGAGGAGGACGTGCTGTTGTCGCTTTTCGCTGACGACAGCGCGTATTTCGCGTCGTCCTACCACCAGATCGTCGCCACCAACCGCATGCAGCGTATGCTGGACTTGTTGCCGGAATGGCTGGATAAGTGGAGGATGGCTGTCAACGTCGGGAAGACGGCCGCTCTGCTCACCAGCCGCTCCAAGCCGCTACGTCAGCTGACTTTACGAGGCCAGGACGTAGAGTGGAAGACCACAGTGAGGTTTTTGGGGTGTGAGTTGGACCGCAGCCTGCGCATGGTCCCCATGGTTAACCGTGCCGTGGGCCAAGCTGCTGCTGCCAGGTCCCAGCTCCACACGCTGTTCACATCCCATTTACCTGTCAACACCAAACTGCGAGTCTACGGTGCCTACGTCCGCTCGCGCTTGACGTATGCGGCACCCGCCTGGTACGCGCTATGTTCGGCGTACCAGAGGCGAAGACTTCAAGTCCAGCAGAACCGCTGCCTGCGACTGATCGTAGGAGCCCCGAGGTATGTGCGAAACGACGTCGTGCATCGGGATACCCAAACGCCGACCGTGGAGGAGTTCGTTCGTCGCCTTGCGCGCCGACTGTTCGCGCGCGCGGACAACAGCGTGCACGTACACCTCCATGGCATCGCGCCACTCCATGCGCGACCACCCGATGGACGTTCCCTGCCTCGCGAGCTCCTGCGATCACCATCTCCGCGTCCCGATGCGGATGACGACGGCGACGACGAGGACGACGCGATGGGCGATAGGGCGGAAACACCGGATATGACAACACCACTGACCAAGACACCACCAGACCAAGACATACCCGAAGATGACTTTGAGGTCTGGGAGCTACCATTCCCAGACCTCCCCACTGAACAAGACATCCATTAGGTCACCTAGGTGACCTGGGCTTACGGCCCAAATACCGACACCTTTAGGTCACCTAGGTGACCTCGGCCTACGGCCGAAACACATACCGGGCTTAAGTGCCCGCGAGGAGATGCCCGGGTAGTGAGGAATACCTCGAGGCCCGCACCCCGTTTACCCCCACCCGGGGAGTAAGCGAGAAGACCCTTCGTGTATATTATAAAACAAAGTCCATATTTCCCTATGTATGCATAAAACTTTAAAACTACGCAACAGATTTTGATGCGGTTTTTTTTAATAGATAGAGTGATTCCAGAGGAAGGTTTGTACGTATAATAACATTCAATACGGAGTAGAGAAATACTGTAATTTTTGAGGTTTCTGTAAATAATCACATTTTTTTCCGCCAACATTGCAAACGCAGGCTAAACCCTACGAGATTAATCAAAATAATGTACTAAGTATTTGTACACCTTAAAAAGGTCTACAGAAAAGTCCGCGATGGTATATGTCTATCTCTTATGGATAATCCACTATAGCATTTTTGTCATTTATTTTTTTACGAAAAATAATGCCTTATTTTTTAAGCAATTTTTATACAATACAGCATTAATCCCTATCCAATTAAGTACCTTAAATAATAAATAGTTGATTTAATATAGATCAATATGGCCGTTTACAGCATGTAATTTAAGTGAACATTTTCGGATATATTACAGATTTAAAATGCCGTAAGGAGGCCGCGGTTCGCCCTATAACATTTCGACTTTAGCAGCGATGTCGCTCTTTCAGGAGTTTGTTTAAAGACATTCTGTAATTAATTGTAAAAATAAAATACATAGGGAAAATATAAAACTAAATAAGTAATAATGTACTATATGAATTTAGATATTCCAAAGATAGCAGGAAATCTTCTTGGTATAGGGAAAGGAAATTGTTTTTCTCCAAATTTAACGCTACGGCCACGGGCAGTAATGAATAAATCAAAACTACTGGATCAATTTTAATAATTTTTTTTACACTGACTGACATGGGATTTATATTTTATACCCGTGCGAAGCAGGGGCAGGCCGCTAGTTTTTAGTATAAATACGAAAAATTAAATTTAAATTATGTTTTTGTTAACATAATATTTTAAAATAGGTATCGGAAAAAATATTAAACTTGACTTTATTAACTATAATGACTTTTCAAATATTAAAACTGGTGTTTAGAAATAAAATATTTTTTCATTAGCCGTATGGCTTATGCCATACGGCTAATGAAAAATGGGATTCTATGGGATTAAATTAAATAAAACTTCCCAATACATGTCAATTAATAGTCATTTATTTCGTACTTGCCATAGACTACTAACTAAGACCGTTTAAGAATGCGTTTTCATTAAACGTCTGTTTTTTTGACAACAAAAATTATATATGATTAAATTTTACTTGAACTTAAATGATTATAGCTTATTGTTATATTTTCACCACAAATCCTATCTTATTATACATGTACATAACCTCAAACTATAATAAATAAATATTAGATAAAATAATAATTGATACTAAGATAACAAATATTTTTCTATTTAACAACACTGAAATTATTACTCTGGTCTGGGCCAAAAGATGTTACATACATCATTCTGGCGGTCTCTTTTTTATTTAATATTTTTCTCCGGTTTATGAAATAAACAAAAACCGAAATATTTAAAAAAATAATAATAATAACTTTTTTAAGATTTTTATACGTTACTCCGGTATATAAACATTAATTTTGCCAAATTTCATCTATATTGGTTCAGGGAATTGACCATGTAAACGTTACAAACAGACTATCGCATTTATAATATTATAAGTTTATTTATTTTACTAAATAACCACTATTACTTATATTAATAATCCATGGTTATTACAATGTTAAATTTTCTAATCAAATTTGTCCAGTAAAAGAATAAAATAAAATAAAATAAAATATAAATACTCTTTAAAGATAACTCTTTTGACGTAAGCCGAAAAAGTTGGAATCTAAATACTTCGTAAATACAGATTTGACTTGATTTTGACACATCGTAAATAAAAATTAGTTCCATAGGTTTATTATAGATGGCGTTTTGAATGTCATCGTATTAAATTCCTCCTGAAATTAATTCCTGTTGAATTAACAGGATTTATATAGCCTATATGTTACCCCGGTAATTAAGGAATATTTATGCCAAATTTCATCGATATTGGTTTAGCGGATTGGCCGTGAAAACGGAACCGACAGACAGACAGACAGACAGACTTTCCCATTTATAATATTAAGTAATAATTAAGTAATAAGTAAAGTAATTAAGTAAGGATAAGGATTAAGTAAATCCCCTTCTTATTGTTTTATGACTGCACGTTTCTTAGTTGTTATATTTCTCATTTTAAGAAATATCTCAACAGCTACTGGTGAAATAAGACTTTATACATTTAATTTGCTTCTAGTGATATTTGTTAAATAAATTAAAACAAAATTATACATTTTAATAAAAATTAAAGTACTAGAACTTTACAACGGGAAATTTAAAAATTTAATACATTTAATACACCGCCCATTCGTTGATAAAATCAACTTGTTATATGATAGACAGACAAAATGAGAATGAGTGCGTAAAATAGGTATGTAGGAGTGGAGCGAGATGCAGCTGAGACTATGTTCATACGATTTATTCATAAATACATAAATGTGCAAGAGGGATGCGAGATAGCATGTGTTGGCGCCTGTAGTAAAACCGCCCTGCTAATGACATTGACATTGATGAGTTTCAAAAAATAGATTTAATGAGTTTACTAAATACTAATGCGTATATTTGTAAAAAATCAGAATATATTAAAAATACAAAAGAAAGTACGAAGGTAGTTTAATAGGTTTATAAACAAACCTTGACTGTAATTTGATGATGTTTTAATAAAATCAATTTTTAATATTTGTGTTGTGAAGTTTTTCGTTGTTTTTATGTCCTAATTTTAAGAATTTTTCTCGTAAATCGTTTATCTCGTATATTTTCTGCTTTAATATAGACTCAATTTCAAGTAATATTATTTATGATTCAATCACATAATCATTATATACGATTTTTATCAGATACGGACAGATTTTATAGTAATGGTGCATTATAAATAATACATCATTATAGCCCGTATATAAAATAATAATAACATAATACTAAAAAAAACATGTATGTAATTACATAATTTTTTTATTTTCGTTCCCAAAGTATTTTTTATTCTATATCATAATGGTTTTAATACACTTTTGAAACCAGATTAACTGTAATATAAGGAACATACTGACAGACTTTTGCATCTATAATATTAGTATATACATAAATTTTATCATTACAGTTCTTGGTTGGGGATCAATAGATAACAATTTATAAAATGGTTGGATATAATATGGATGGGCCAGCTAGGGACCAAGTTATGAAATTGATTGATGAAAAATCTCGAATAGAGAATGCAATACTTGAACAGAATTTGATACTAGCTGCTAACAATGTTGGAATGCAAGATCCTCTAGTTGACGGAGATGGTTTTCCACGGCATGATATTGACATCTATAAAGTAAGACATGCCAGACACACAATTATTTGTAAGTTTGAAAATGGTTGAATATTTATAATATACTTTAAAATATTTATAAAATTTCGACTGGTCTGTTGGAGCAGTGGGTAGTGACCTTGCCATCAGCTCTGTGGGTCACAGGTTTGATTCCCGCTGAGGGCCAACATAAATGAATTTGTTGGTCTTCGAGCCTGGGTGTATATTTATATTTAAGTATGTATTTAAGAACTATACATATAAGTATATATTTACCAGTTGTCTGTCACCCATATTACAAGTATTAATTTACTTACTTTGGGGACAGACGACCATGTGTGTAAGTGACCCTTATATTTATTTAAAATTAAGAAAATCTAAAACAAGAATTCCAATTTCATCATCCTCCTGCCCTTATTTCACTCTAAGTGGGGTCGGCACAACATGTTACAAACATGTCATATGATTTGGCTATGTATTTTACGTCTGGCCGCCTGCCTGATGTCAACTTACCTTAGTCATATTTTACGACTCCTCGGTGAGAAAGAGAGTGGTCTATTTTACTCAACCAGATACCACACGGTGCGTCAACAAGAATCCCAATTTATATTCAAAATATTGTTGTTTTTCTTCTTCTTAATGATTCTTAAGAGATTTATTTTACAGGTTTAAAGAATGACCTCAAAAATATAATGAAGCAAATTGAAAAAGGCCTTATTGATTGCCACACGCAATTTCTTGGGAATGGTGCAGGTACATCAAGAAGCACACCACAAGCCAATGAACCACAGCCAAGTTCAAGTTCCACTAATGATGATGCATCAGTTTCAAACAGTAATGGTCACTCCAACGAAAGTACCAACAGGCCAAGTTTTGCTACTATAGGATTTGTTCAAGAGGGATCGCCTGCAGATTTAGGGGTAAGGCATAATTTTTTTATCTATCTATCTATCTAATTGCGGGGACGCCCTTCGTTACAGGTTGGGTGGTCAGCTCTTATTCTGGACTATTCCACCCATTTCATCCTTACCTAGCATCTCCCATCTTACCAGCAAGTACATAGGGCACTTGTTTCTTCCTCTCCACACCCTGGGCACGTTGCGTCTTCATAAATTTATTTACTACAATCAATGTGCATTGGTTTATAGTCATAGAGAAAGAAAAAACAGAACAAGTTAATTTGAGTAACTAATAAATAACTAAGTAAATGAAGGATACTTTATTTTCAGGGACTTTGTGAGAGTGATGAAGTTCTCCAATTTGGTTCGGTCAATCATGAAAACTTTACAGACATTACCCAAGTGCATAACATTGTCGCACACTCTCTTGGTCAGCCCATACAGGTGCAAGTGAAAAGGGGCTTGCACGTGTTGAGTATCACTGTTATACCTAAGCCTTGGGCCCAGCCTGGATTGCTTGGTTGCCAAATAAGAAAAAAATCTTAAATTTATTATTTAATAATATATATTATAAAATATATAATAACATATATTAAAAACCTTTTGTGTTTATGGCAGGATGTAGAAAATCTATAGTATTAATGTGTTTTGTGCACAAATTATATTCCTGTGTACACTTTCCATAAATGTAAGAGTGATATTAACTTATTGTTGTAATTATGGTTTGAAATTATTAGGACCCAAACCACTCTATCTTCTAACACTCAGTAAAGAAATTGCATTACATTTTTCTGTGAATATGGAAAAATTGGAATTGCATATTATTTTGATTAAGAGACAGAAAAATCTTTTTATCTTTTAATTATATTAATTATATTTAATCCCAAAGAATCTCGTATTTATTTGTAGAAAACCAAAAAAAAAATAAACAGTAGAACCTACATATAAGTTAAAATGCAAGGAATTTTTTTACGTTATGGAGTTTTAAACTTATCAAGGGCAATAAAAAGTGAGACGGGGGATGTGATTTTCCTTGCTGTTTTCCTCCATGATATTTTTCATTTTTCAATATTAATGTTTTATCGGGAAGGCATTTGAAAAATAGATCAGTTTCATCAGCGTTGATAACGTCATTTGGACTCCCGTTGGGATCACTGTTTTTTTTAAGAGCTTAGCTTCGTTTCTTATTATGAGTGGCAATGTAGTACATTACCACTCATGTATTCCAAACTGAGCCGATGAAACTATGATGAAAATTTTTATTTACCGGCGTATGTTAGTGTTTTTAATTTTCGTTACTTATTTTAAATTCGGTAACTTTTATCAACAGCGATGTTTGGACAATGATTGATCAATTGTAACCGCCGTCAGTATTGTTTTAATGACTTCGAAGAAACAATATGTGAACACGTGCAAGCAATAAATTCCGAGAATTTTTTTTGCATACCTATTGCATTTTAAATCACAGGAATTGGCAGATAGTTTAATATACATACAGTGCGTCGAGACATTTCTTTAAGCTATAGAGCAGTGTTTCTCAACGTTTTTTGGTCCATGCCCCACGTTAAAAATTATTTTTCCCCCCTATGTAACATACATTAATATTAAAAATAGAATTGTCCACTTAAAGAACATAAATGGCCCGTAACACATAAATATGACATAAGTGACTGGCCCGTTGGTAGTGACCCTGCCTTCAGCTCCACGGGTCGGTTCGATTCCCGTCAAGGGAAGAAGAAATTGTTTTTTTTTTTGTTAAATTTGGCACCAAAATCTAACATTGCACTTAAATGGCCCAGAGCGAAAGGCTTAAACTCGTGTCGAGTTGCCCCCCTTAACCATTAAATTGCCCCCCATGTGCCATGCGATGTCCCATATATATATATATATATATATATATATATATACTAGCGGCCTGCCCCTGCTTCGCACGGGTATAAAATATATATCCCATGTCAGTCAGTGTAAAAAAAATGATTAAAATTGATCCAGTTGTTTCGATTAATTCATGCCCATTCGGCCCATGGCCGTAGCGTTAAATTTGGAGAAAAACAATTTCCTTTCCCTATACCAAGAAGATTTCCTGCTATCTTTGGAATATCTAAATTCATATAGTACATTATTACTTATTTACTTTTATATTTTCCCTATGTATTTTATTTTTACAATTAATTACAGAATGTATTTAAAAAAACTCTTGAAAGAGCGACATCGCTGCTAAAGTCGAAGTGTTATAAGCGAAGCGCGGCCTCCTCACGGCATTTTAAATCTGTAATTTCTCCGAAAATGTTCACTTAAATTACATGCTGTAAACGGCCATATTGATCTATATTAAATCAACTATTTATTTAAGGTACTTAATTGGATAAGGTTTAATGCTGTATTGTATAAGAATTGCTTCAAAAATAAGGCATTATTTTTCGTAAAAAGTAAACGACAAAAAATGCTTTAGTGGGTTATCCATACGCGATAGACATATACCATCGCGTACTTTTCTGTAGACCTTTTCAATGTGTACAAATACTTAGTACATTATTGTGATAAATCTCGTAGGGTTTAGCCTGCGTTTGCAATGTAAGCTGAAAAAAATGTAATTATTTACAGAAACCTCAAAAATTACAGTATTTCTCTACTCCGTATTGAATGTTATTATACGTACAAACCTTCCTCTGGAATCACTCTATCTATTAAAAAAAAACCGCATCAAAATCTGTTGCGTAGTTTTAAAGTTTTATGCGTACATAGGGAAATATGGACTTTGTTTTATAATATGTAGTGATATAGATGGTCGTGGGCCCGACGTTGAGATATACTGCTATAGAGGATCAACATTGAAATTATTTATTTAAGTTATCGAGGTCGTGTATTTTAAGTTATAAAGTTTTTGGGGTCTGAAGAGAAGGGAATATTATTTTTTGAAGTTACAGAGGTTTTCAAGGTTCTACTGTATAATGTATTATTAGCAGTATTGTTACAGAGTTAATATTCCTCATCGTTTAATGGAAAAGGTTTTCTCGATTAATAACTATGGTAATTGTAACTAACGTTTAATATATATAGATTAAAAATATATCTTATGATGTATGACCATCGCTTTTTTCCTTTTACGCCTTTCTTCCATTTCTTCCTTTTTCATTAACTGTTCTAGTTTAGTAGGGTCTATGTTTTTAATCAACTCTTCAATATCAATTGTTTTGTCAACCTGTTTTTTGTCTATGGGGTACACACATTTCATAGAAATATCAAAGTATGACTTGTCATCCACTAAACGATAGTCCGTCCTGGTGATGTTCCCTCTAACACAATCGTGGTAATGGCAGACTGCCTTTTCTTGTTCGTATGTTGCAAATGGCCCTGTTAATAAAAAACGAATACCATGTATAATTGAAATTAATTTAGATTAAAACATTTCATTTCAAAAAAGTATATGACTATAAAAATACGCCGTGTGGTATTCGGCTAAGTAGAATAGTACCACCCTCATTTCTTACCGAGGTGTCGTAAAAGGGGACTAAGGTAAGTCGACCCGCCGTGTGGTATATGGCTGACTAGAATAGACCACCCTCATTTCTTACCGAGGTGTCGTTAAAGGGGACTAAGGTAAGTCGACCCCCCCGTGTGGTATACGGCTGAGTAGAAAAGACCACCCTCATTTCTTACAAAGGTGTCGTAAAAGGCGACTAAGGTAAGTTTACCCGTGTGGTTTCCGCGATTTAGTAAAATAGACCACCCTCTTTCTTACCGAGTTGTCGTAAAATACGACTGAGATAAGTTGACCTCAGGCAGGTGGCCGGTCGTAAAATACGTAACCAAATTATGTGACAACGTATTTGTAACATGTTGGCCGACCCCATTTAGAGGGGATAAGGGCAGGAGGATGATGAATTACTATAAAATAATATTTAAAAAATATATGTACGCAAATTATTTTCTTGTTCATATTCATTGAGTGCAATTATAATTCTTATTAAATAATTCAATTATAAGAAGGTACTTAAATTTACTCGAAGTTTGAGTGGAAAAGATCCCTTTTAGGAATAATTCTGCCTTTACACATGTCCTTTTTTAATTTTTTTTTATCTTTTCTTTTTGTATTAAACTAAATAAATAAAATACATTTTAGGAGAGCAAGTTAATGACAACATTTTATTTTTGTTATCGAATATTGTATAATGCATATTATCACCTTGTTTAAAGTTATATAAGTAATTCTTGTTAATGATTTTGTTTTATAATTTAGATAATCTTTGCACTTATATCTTCTTTATTTTTGTTGTACTCATGATATAATTTCTTTACTATCAGTTTTCAAGGAATGGATTTGTTATTTTGATACGTTTTTAAGAGAGCAAAGATCAAAATTGAGGTAATGCAAGAACGCTTTATTCTTTGTATTGCGTTGGCAACTAAGTAATTGCGGATTTGTTCAATAAAATAAAATATATATTTTTTTACTTCAACTTTAATCTACTATGTGTTTTCCATTTTGTTCGATGGCTTTTTGGCATCTTTCTGACAACTAGAAAATTCCACATTTGTAAAAATTTTGATACTTTGCGACCAAAAGCCGATTTAAGTGAAATTTTACAGCATCATCATCATTGAAAGTTTCACCACGAAGAGAGATATCTAGGGATCGAAAAAAGTAGTTATCCGATGAGGCAAAATCAGGTCTATAAGGTGGATATAACATCAATTCCCAAACAACGTCCATCAATTTTTGACAACTGGTCAAAGTCGTGTGGTACCTAGCATTGTCCTAGTCGAAAATGGCATTTTTACGATTGAACAATTCAATGATCGTTTTTCCATGACCACTGCATTTAATTTGTTTAGCTGGTGACAGTAGACGTCCGAGTTGATGGTTTTGTTCCATGGAAGCAGCTCAAAATACACTGATCCTTTTTTATTCCACCAAATTGCCAGTATTATCTTCTTTTGGTTGATATTTGACTATGAAGTGGATTGCGAAGACTCGTTAGGCGTGCACCATGATTGTCTTTGATTAATAATGTTGTACACAATCCATTTTAAAAACGGATCGAATTCATTTCGTTTAAGCAATAAATCGCAGGTGTTTTATGCTTAGTCAGATGAACTCCCATTAATTCGTGTGGACCCGAATATCCAGCTTTTAAATGATTCTCAGTGGCTGTATGTAAAATATTTAACTTCTTTGTACTCTCACGTGTACTTATGCGCCGATTCGCAATGATGATGCTTTTGATTTCAGCCTCATTAAGCGCAACTGGTAAACCTGGACGTCGATCACCTTTAACACAAAAATCCTCCAAAACAGAATTTTTTAAACCAATTTTGACACTGCCTTTCTTTAAAGGCACCATTCACATAAAATAACATTTTGGCGGCTTGCGCAACTTCTTTCTTTTACGAAATAATAAAGCAAAATAAGACGAAAATGTTCGTTTTTGCGCTCTATATTAATATCCATTTAAACTAAAAAACTTTACGAAAATATCAATGCATTTAACTTGTAAACGAATATAAGGATGTAAACTAGCATATATAAAAAGAAAAAGGACATACAATTTTCGGATATCATAAAAAATTGTGTGAGAAACGTCTATAACTCTAATCCGCAATTACTTAGTTGCCAACCTATTAGAATAAAGCGAAAAAATATTAAAAATAAATAAAGAAAATTTTGTAATTTAAATAATAATCCTTTTCTGTAATACTATATGTAGGTATGCAACTAATAGTAAATATAGGAGATCGTAACGTAATTTTAAAAAAAGCAATTATGTCGATACATGTATGGTACGATTGAGATATTTCCCAGTTACTTATAGTTTTAGTTATTAATAGCAATCGTTAGCGGCTCCCCCCGCATGGAAAGATTATAACCTTAATATATAGTATTTCGATAACCATAAAAACGGTTAAAAGCTAGAAATATGCTTTCGCGGACTTTTATTTAGAACTTTTAGAGGGGAAGAATTTCGTAATAGATGATTTTTGAATAACTTTCACCGTTTACTTTGCCGGTTTTGCTATATTTTTTATTATTCTCCTTCGCGTTATGTTAAACAGTCTATAGCCTTTCTCGATAAATGGACTATCTTACACTCAATAAATTTTTCAAATCGGTCCAGTTGTTCCTAAGATTAGCGCGTTCAAACAATCGAAAAATCTCTTCAGCTTTATTAAATTCAATTCAAAATATTCTTTATTTAAATAAACTTCTAAACAAGTGCTTTTAACACTACTGCTGGTCGGGAAAGCTGTTCCTACCGAGAAGAGACAGCAAGAAACTCGGCGGTTGCAGTTTCAAAAATATAATTCTTAATACTATTTACATTAAGTCGTTACTGTCTTGTACAGGTTCAAAGAGAGCTATATCCACACATTCTTATCTTCTAAATAACCTTCAAGAGTATAGTAACCTTTCTGTATCAGCCTCTTTTGAACAGTGTTTATATATAAGAAACCAATGAGGAAATCAACAAGTACCAGGTCTCTGCACTCGCACCGTCAGTATCGCTCGTTCTGGCGCCATGTTCTTGAATTTCACCAGATAGCACGCTAGCATCGTGGCGGTGCGACCGTGGCCATAGCGACAGTGGACACCAATAATCTAAGAAATAGGTGACATTAAGTCATAAACATAAATAATAATTATTTTTAAATTGTTAACACATGGATTTCCACAATTAATATGTGGCGATCAATCTGTGTTTTATACCATGAGCTTTCGAGTAATATTTATCATTGTACCTATACTATCCATAACTACCAGATCGTTATATTAATATCACTATCACTACATATTATAAAACAAAGTCCCTATATCCCGTCCCGGTTTTTTTTAATAGATAGAGTGATTCCAGAGGAAGGTTTGTACGTATACGTATACGTACGTAATAATATAATAATATTCAATACGGCGTAGAGAAATACTGTAATTTTTGAGGTTTCTGTAAATAATTACATTTGTTTCCGCTTACATTGCAAACGCAGGCTAAACCCTACGAGATTTATCAAAATAATGTGCTAAGTATTTGTACATCTTGAAAAGGTCTACAGAAAAGTCCGCGATGGTATATGTCTATCTCTTATGGATAACCCACTATAGCATTTTTTGTCATTTACTTATTAAGAAAAATAATGCCATATTTTTAAAGCAATTTTTATACAATACAGCATTAATCCTTATCCAATTAAGTACCTTATATAAATATTTGATTTAATATAGATCAATATGGCCGTTTACAGCATGTAATTTAAGTTAACATTTTCGGAGATATTACAGATTTAAAATGCCGTGAGGACGCCGCGCTTCGCCCTATAACACCTCGACTTTAGCAGCGATGTCCCTCTTTAAAGAGTTTGTTTAAAGACATTCTGTAATTAATTGTAAAAATAAAATACATAGGGAAAATGTAAAAGTAAATAAGTAAAAATGTACTATATGAATATAGATATTCCAAAGATAGCAGGAAATCTTTTTGGTATAGGGAAAGGAAATTGTTTTTCTCCAAATTTAACGCGTGCGGGCCACGGGCAGTAATGAATAAATCAAAACTACTCGATCGATTTTAATCATTTTTTTACACTGACTGACATGGGATATATATTTTATACCCGTGCGAAGCAGGGGCAGGCCGCTAGTATATTCTAAAGGATTTCTGTCGAAGCGTGGCAATTAATAGATACATAACGTAAATTCGGTTCGTTTCCCGGTTTCGAGAAACAATAGCATCATTTCAAAGTCTATTTCTATTAGGAGTCATTGGCCAGAGGTAATTATTTTACCCTACAGCCGAAGTTCCGTCTAGCGATTTACCGTTCTGATACTATGATATGTTGATACCCTTAGATGTCATAACAATGACTTGTTATCATCACTTCGTAGTATGTGAAAAACTACTGATATGTTATCCATAATAGTTTTTATTGTATGCGGTCGTTATCCTTTTAAACCACCACTACATTGAAAAAGTACTGTGAAGAATGAAGTAAAGGTTACTTTTGCTGTCGCCATTGACTGCCGCTTTGTATTTTATAGCAACACAGTCATGAAACAAGTATCACGCCCTTTTTTATTGAAATGTTGGCAACACTATGCCGTTGTTGTTTCCGGTGGAGTCTTCCTATTGATAAAACGTTTCAGTGACAGTCAGTCTTTTTTCGTCATTCAAGAGAAGTGCATCTCGGAACGGGAATTGTAGTATTCCTATTATATCGTGTTATTGTATACTTATAGTGTGGGCTAACACTTTGAAGAATTTCATGGCACAAAAGTAATGATAAAAATCTTTTCTCTAGTCTGCATCTTAAGAGAATTCTGTTATACAACATGTACCAGCTGCTCGTAACATTAACGTTTACTAGATCTACAATAACTACAATTATCATTCCGCCCAGTAGGTATCATGACAAAATGAAAATCAATTATTTAGTGATACATACATACATATGTACACGAATTGAATTTCGTTTATAAACTTAGATAAATATCAATTGTAAATGGACTAGTGTCCGTGACTCGCCGCAATATTTTATAAAAGTTGAGCGCTTTGATCTTTTTACATACCTCTCCAGTAATTTCAGCTCGTTCACAAATTTCAATAAACTTTATTATCTGTCTCAGGGTCGGCGCGGCGGACTCTTTGATCTGAATCTCTGTCCATTTCAATTTTCTATCGCATTCGAGTATCGGAGGAATCTTTTCAGGCGACAATGTAATTAGGTGATTAATTCCAACTTCTGTTAAATAATTCAAATTAGCCACACTTTGAGGACAACCCATTCCTGCTATTTTGTTTTCAACTAACCAAGAAAAATTATAAGGAGGGTACGGTGTTGCGATTTCTGTGGGTTGTTCCATTTTATTATTTGCCTCCTGGTGACCTATTTCATCTGCATATTTATAAAATAGTTTTGCAAGCTTCACGTTGATTCTCTTTCTTACAGTACTCATATTTTTTTTGTATTAAGCAGTTTTCTGGAAAATTAAAAATATTTATATTATATTAATTAAAATTTCAACGCCGTGTGGTATCCAGCGGAATAGAACACCACCCTCATTTCTTATCGAGGTGTCGTAAAAGGCGACATAGGTAAGATGACCCACCGTTTGGTATCCGGTTAAGTTGAATAGACCACCCTCTTTCTTACCGAGGTGTCGTAAAATACGACTATGGTAAGTTGATGTCCGGCAGGCGGCCGGTCGTAAAATACGTAGAAATCATGTGGCAACATATTTATAACATGTGCCGACCCCACTTATAGTGGGATCAGGGCAGGAAGATGATGATTAATTAAAATTTCAACGCATATTATATTTACTTACATTTTAGGAATTTCGAATTGCAATTAATGATAGAATATTTACCCCTTTTATTTTTGGTTCACACACTTCTAAGTCTCAACAAAATTTCACATAGATGTCATTGTCCTTAACGTGTTATATTTAACACCGCCAACGACATTTTAAACTTTGTAATTTTTTTGAGCGGGTCTTTCACCGAGAGAGATTTACCAGACATTGAAGACTTGTTGCTTGGATTATTGCCAAGTTTTTTGTATTGGCAAGCGATAGATGTGATACTTGGCCTAAGCACTGCTAATATAAAATAATTAGGTTGGCCAATTTTAGAAATATATTTTCGCAATGATTAATTATTGCTACTAAGGCGGCACTCATTTTAATTAAACCGAAAGGAATCTGTTTCAAACGATGTGTCGAAATCTTGATATATATACATACTCATATACCAAATAGGGTAGCAAATCTACAAATATATTTTTCTGATGATTTAATTTTTCTAATGATCTTCTTTCTTGTTTGATCATAGTCAGTGTGGATATTCATTTCGCCACTATAAGTGTACGTTTGATACATATGTATAATACAATGTTTATATACTATTATATATATAATATTATATACGAAATAGAAGTCGTTGAAATAAATTTATCTATTTTATTTATAATAAAATATAGTGATGGTTGGACTGCAAACTCTTATATTTGGTGGTCTCCCACATTCGGTTAATATCTACCAAGTATCTACGATATTACCAATAAAGTAGGAAATGAATTCTATAAGTATTTAATACATCAAGATAAGAGTAGCGTGGTTTCATTGTAATTTCACATTAATCAGGCTTACCTAGGCTTAGGATAGTATACCTAAAAAAAGTTATAAAGGTATTATATACCTTAGGTACAATAGAAAAGATATGATACTAAACTTTTTTATATTTTTTAACTGAAATAATATTAGTTCACAAGACTGTAGATTGTAGAATTGACTGGCTCGTTGGCGCAATTGGCTGGTTCGATTCCTGCCGAGGGCCAACAGTTTCTAAAAACTTGTATTTGCTGGTTTTTCGAGTCTGTGTGTATATAGTATATACGTACCTATATATTTATCAGTTATCTGTCACCCATAACACAAGTATTAATAAGTTAGGGGGATGAAGACCGTGTGTGTCAGTGTCCCATATATTTATTTATTATATAATAAAACAAATTTTTATTTATTGTATATTTTCAGGTACAAAAAATGTTACTATTACAAAATATAGTTCAGCAACACTTTATCCAATTTTTTACGGTCTTCAATGTAGTATCTGTAAAATCTACAAAAAATAGTTCGACTCTTTATTATAAAACAAGAAAAATATTTCTAATAAAATCTATATGTTTATATTAATATTATTTGTCAGTGACGCGATTTCATAATACGTCTAGTATCTAAAATAAAGTGCATAATGAGAATGGTTAGGGTATCTTCAATTGCGTAGCCACGGAAAAAGTAGGTCACATTTAATTTAACGAGCCAAAATAATCTTGGCTTGAAAAAAGTTTAAGATAAACGATGCAACTGTGTTCAATGAATCAAATCGTAATTTACTTCTAAACATTTCCGCATTATATATAAAAATCGTTCTCTTCTTTACGGAGTTCATTTATTTTAAAGATACCTTGAAAGTTGTTGTTTATGTCACGACTAATTTAAATTCAATAAACTAGCGTCCTATCGCGGTTTCCGCGCTAGAAATTACAAGACCGTTATTTTTTATGTTATAATATACAGACATTTATATCGTGTAAAGAATACATTAAACTTACAAGTTTAATGTATTATGTAATATTTGGGGTCACTAATATATTAAATTAAGCTGATACGGATAAATAATATACCCTCATTCTTACATTCCAATTATCGTATTATACATGACCAATTTTTTAGATACATATATTAGAATGCATCTCGTAAGCTATCCTTAACAACAATAAACGACATATTTTAAACAATCTACACAAAAACTTAAAATGTTTTTGTACACCTAAATCGGTTTTCACTAATTCAAAAGGAGATACTTTTGAATCTATGAAAAGCACCAGAAAATTTGTTCAGTACTTTTGAGGTCATCGCGAACAGACAGATCATCACGTGGCGAGGGACTTTGATTTTTAATCTATAATGATATATACAAAACAAGCGGCCTGCCCCTGCTTCGCACGGGTATAAAATATACATCCCATGTCAGTCAGTGTAAAAAAAATGATTAAAATTGATCCACTTGTTTTGATTTATTCATTACTGCCCGTGGCCGTAGCGTTAAATTTGGAGAAAAACAATTTCCTTTCCCTATACCAAGAAGATTTCCTGCTATCTTTGGAATATCTAAATTCATATAGTACATTATTACTTATTTACTTTTATTTTTTCCCTATGTATTTTATTTTTACAATTAATTACAGAATGTCTTTAAACAAACTCTTGAAAGAGCGACATCGCTGCTAAAGTCGAAGTGTTATAGGGCGAAGCGCGGCCTCCTCACGGCATTTTAAATCGGTAATATCTTCCAAAATGTTCACTTAAATTACATGCTGTAAACGGCCATATTGATCTATATTAAATCAACTATTTATTTAAGGTACTTAATTGGATAAGGATTAATGCTATATTGTATAAGAATTGTAATTATTGTTTGAATTGTAAAAATGTAATTATTTACAGAAACCTCAAAAATTACATTATTTCTCTACTTCGTATTGAATGTTATTATACGTACAAACCTTCCTCTGGAATCACTTTATCTATTAAAAAAACCGCATCAATATCGGTTGCGTAGTTTTAAAGTTTTATGCGTACATACGGAAATATGGACTTTGTTTTATAATATGTAGTGATTTATCTAGAAAAAAAAACGATAATTCAATATATATCAAATTATATAGCGAATATAGCAAAAGTAAAGTCTTATATCAACAAAATATCAAATTTTTTTGTAAGAATTTTATCCGTTCCTATGCCCTGGAAGGTTTTTGTATATCAACGAAGCACATACTTAATTATTATAAAAAACACATTGTTTATGCAAAATATCTAGTGTTCTATACATTTAGTGTAATAAATTATACTTATTATTGCCAGTCGTATTTACTTTAATTTTTGTTTAGATATTCTGGTTGTTTGTTCCAAAATATAAATAAACAAGAATCTATTTATATTTTGCCTTTTCACAACCGTTTTATTGACCTGTATAGCTAATACGTGCGAGTTTGCGCGTGCCAGCTTTTATTGCGCGACTATAATTAACGCTATCTTAATCTCTATATAGTTGTTTATTTATTTTTCATTCTATATTGCTTTCTTAGTAGCATCTCTTGCGATTTCGATAAATTCGTCTATGACGTCGTCGCTGACGCCGAATCGCAACGGATTATTTTCCGTCAGGTGCTCAAAATATTTACAGACAGCTTCTTCCTGCTCCTCGAAGACTAAAGAACCTGCAAAATTTTAAATATAATAATTTCCAAAAAATCTGACAAACGATAACGAATTTTTCATTGAACTTATATCGCAATGGTTTGTGTAATAAACTGTTTACACAAAAGGCTTAGATCCAATGTTGTATGTAATTACAAAGTTTCATCAACAATGGACTTTAGTAGATCTATCGTAAAAATTTAAATAGCATTTAATAAGATATTCCTTTGAGGTTAAAACAAAAACAGCCTGCTGAGCATTTCTTGAAGCCGAAACTTTCGAAATCTAGGAAGTAATTTTTACAAGGCAGATGCTGTTTATGTTAATTCGTTGAGAAAATAGCAAATAATTATTTTTTTCAGTATAAGTAAGAAAGCCACAACCAATCGCCGTCACAAAACTAGGGTCCCTTCGTCGGAAAAGATGTTGTGTGCAAGGCGTGTAAAACCTGTCCTAGGTTTTAGACGCTTATTCTATGGGTGATTCGACTCACTATAATATTGCTATTGCACCACTATTTTATATAACTATACTATATATTTTGATATAATTTATCAAATAGCAACCAGCTTTACCTGTACGGATCATTCGTATCGTATTTATAGCTTGGTCTGGTAGAAAGCGGTGGAAATGTAGCAGATAGCAGGCCAGCATCACACCAGATCGGCTCCTACCTTGTCGACAATGTAGACCTATCACCTGTGACATCCAAGATTATGTTTAGATTTTTGATCAAAAAGAATTAAATCGTCGCCTATATGAAAAGCCCAAAAAAAGAACTCTTCAAAATGACGCAGTCCTCTCAAAAATCTTTTTGAACAGGAGTAATTTTAAAAGTTACATGCAATAATAATAATAAATTTTAAAATAGCCGCTAGGGTTAACAAGTCGCGTGACCATTTTGGTGCTTTAAATTTTAGCATCGTAAAATT
This sequence comes from Morpho achilles, assembly GCA_947086495.1. Lineage (NCBI taxonomy): Eukaryota > Metazoa > Arthropoda > Insecta > Lepidoptera > Nymphalidae > Morpho > Morpho achilles. Next base: position 7,590,325 of record CAMTZB010000003.1, read on the forward strand.
TTTAATAATATTTACGATTCAAACGTTTGAGTTTTTTAATAAAATGATGCTAAACTCTTTATTAAAACGTCCTTTACTTCCAAGAGTAAGAGATTTTTTCATACGTATGTTATTGCTGTTCATTTTTGTAAAAAAAACCATTTTATTGGCCTTTTAAGTATAAAAGTGGTCTGTTTTAGTCAATGCTATTAAAAAAAAAATTAATACTAACGAAATAAATTCTCGTAGTTTCATACCTCACCATTTTTGTCAGATCTCTTACAGACATCAATGAATTGTTCAATCTGTTCCACTGATGGTGGTTGGAATTCCTCTATGGGTATTTCTGTCCATCTCAACCTGGGCATGTCATCAACGGGGGGTTTTTTGTCCGCCGTCAATGTCACTAAATGAGTGATTCCCTGATTAACGAGAAACTTTAAGTTCTCAATATGTCTCGGGAAGGCCATTGCCGCCAGTTTTTTGGGAATTACCCAAGAAAACTTTAAGGGTGGATACGCATCGACTTCTATTTCTGGAAACGGATTTTCTGGTATAATAACAGTTAAGTCATTTCTAATTTCTTTTCTGGCTCCAGCCAAATGTTTATCATCCTGTTCCGTTATATCTTCCATTCTAGTATACACAGGGTAATATTCCTCAGCCATTTTGGTGCAGAAGCTGATTATTTTAAGAATTGAAGATTTAAAATTTATATTATACGAACAGTCACTAGTATAAAAAACTTTCACTGTTGACTATCTGGCACGCTTTTTGTGTGTTAACTGACTGTGTACACTAAAACTTGGCACAGTTCTCACTGCTCTCTGGAGGATGTAATATTTATTTCTGGAGGCCTTGGCCATGATATATACTAACAACAAAACGTTTCAGTTATAATTTCAAACTTTATTACACTGTTATAGAGCATCTTCAAACGCTTATTTTAGGTATCTAGATTTGAGAATGCAACAATTTTACTTTCATGCGCAATTTAATCGGATATAATTTAAAAGACACCAATTTCGAATATGCTCTTTTTTGCTATATGTAGATTAATTGTATTTGTTTATAAGTATAAATCAATATTAATTAGAAATGTATATATGATTTGATCGATTTCTTTTTTGGACTATGTGTCCCCGAACCCGAAATGTATACCCGAACGCATAGATCTCGTCTCTTACTACGAGATAACGCGTGTTCCTATACTAATTAACTTTATTAAACTAATCTCTCTTCTAACTAATCTCTGCTGAGAAGTAAGTAAAACTCGGCTTAGGAAAGGGGGTTTGATATCTATTTTTTACACGTCCATTACTATCCGCCTGCAATGAGAGCATGGTTATCCTAAGCAGAAACAATGATTGCCAATAAAAAAACATGTCTCTAATTGATATTTACAATTTATAATTCACTTGTCAGTGAAGAAAAACATCGCGAGGAAATCAGCATATTTTTTAAGTAGTCATGGGATATTTATAATGTACTAATCCACATTGTAGCATTCTGATAAAATAAATAAAATCCTTCTAGAGTATCCGTCCAAAGTAGAGAGGGGTCTTTGCTGAGCAATGGAATCATAACACCATTTATTGTCGATTTTACTCTTTCATGGTGTCGTTTACACTAAAAAAATGTAGGACTGTATGTAATCAATGCAAATGACATAGGTGGTGTCAAAAATGTGAGGAAACAATAAGAAAATAATAATAAATAATTAACGATGAAAAATATGAACTTTAATCATAATTGATAAAATATTACAAAAGGATTTTTTTGCCACCCATACATCCATCCATTCAGACCCTGTCATGAACATTTAGATAAACATTTAGAGACCTAGAATGTTTTATGGCTTGATCTATTCGTGATGATCTGGTGATCAACTAATCACTATGAAAAAGAGATACATTACGATAGCTTGACAATTCTTTTATTATTTGCAATAATTAGCCGGTGCATTTTCTTCTATCCAATGGAGAAAACTAGTAACTTGTGTATTCACCCCAGGGTTCTTGCCGATCGCACAATACATTCCGTGACTGACGATACCCACTACGTACAAAGGTCCACTTGGTGAGTCTTGGTAGAGAACCGGACCACCGGAATCGTTCTGAAACGGGTATACATTTTATTCAAGTTATCCTCAAATTGCCATTTTCTGAAGAAAAAAGTAAAAATGATTTTACTTAAAAATAGTTTTTTTAGAATTGATATAGTTATCTATACTTAATCTATAAAGCTGAAGAGTTTGTTTATTTGATTTTTTGATCTGAGGAACTACTGGGCCGATTTGAAAAATTCTTTGTGTGTGTGTCCATTTATCGAGGAAGGCTATATATAACATCACGCTAAGATGAATAAGAGAGGAGCGGCAATAAAAAATATTACGAAAACGGCAAAATATAAAGCTTTCCTCGTGTGCGCTAAGTAAACGGCGAAAGTTATTAAAAAATCATGTATTACAAAATTGTTCCCCTCTAAAAGTTCTAAATAAAAGTCCGCGACAGCTTATGTCTAGCTTTTAAGGTAAACCCACTTTAACCATTTTTATGGTTATTAAAATACTATATCACGGTTTTAATCTTTCCACGCGAGCGGCGATTGCTGGTATTTTACAAATATTTTATACCTGACAAGAGTCCCTTCCAGTAGTTAGTGTACATATTTGCCGAGACGCGACCGTTGGATCTTTCGTCCGGCACAGAGCTGGACTTATTATGTTCAAATCTACCTTCTGGAGTACGTCGGATGTTGGTCCTCCAAAAGTTATACTACCCCAACCTACAGAGTAAAAAGGAGCTTATTAATTTTTGTGTCTTTTAGTAATAGATAACAAAGGACGTTTGTCTTAATCTTATATCCCCTTATGTAATCTCATTCATTTATTAATAATATGCCGCGACAGCCCAACTATGAAACCTTGTAAACATTGTTGGGCGTTGGTTAGAAGAAATGCTCTCGAAGAGGAGAAAGAAGGAATTTTCTATATAGTATGCTGCTACTATATTGCTTTTTTTTATTATAAAAATGAATACTTTTGGAATGAGTAAAAAATTCATATAATTACCTAACACCATGACATTCATGCCAGTCAAGTCCCAGTTGACAAATTTGTAGGGCAGACACGCGGGGCCGACGTTTTTATTAAACTGGAATCGACCCTTCACGGTAATAATCGCAATGTCATAATCATCGGTGATTCTAGAATTAAATATTTTTATAATAAAGTTCATAAAGTTCGTAAAAAATTACGCCGTGTAGTATCTGGCTAAATAGAATAGTACCACCCTCATTTCTTACCGAGGTGTAGTAAAAGGCAACTAAGGTAAGACGGCCCGCCGTGTCGTATCCGGCTGAGTAGAATAGACTCACCGCATTTCTTACCGAGGTGTCGTAAAAGGCGACTAAGGTAAGTTGACCCACCGTGTGGTTTCCGGTTTAGTAGAATAGACCACCCTCTTTCTTACCGAGGTGTCGCAAGATACGACTAAGGTAAGTTGACGTCAGGCAGGCGGCCGGTCGTAAAAACGCAGCCATATCATGTAACAACATGTTTGAACATGTTGTGCCAACCCCACTTAGAATGGGATAAGGGCAGGAGGATGATGATGAAAGTTCGTAAAAAATTGTTTAAAGTACACCATCATATGTTTTAAGAAATAAAAAATAATTATGTTTCAAACAGAGTTTCAGAGAATAATGAATTATGTACTGAATGGTATAGTTGAAACTTGTTTGAAGAAAGTCATGACTGTTGTTTAACACTTAAAACTTCGAGTTTAACGGACGTGACGTCGACTCCGAGCTGATTGGCTAACCGGGAAATGTACCAAAAAGTAAGTATGATTTTTAAAGGCCATTTAAAAATGTTAAAATAATTAAAAAAATATATTATAACCATAGTGCTAGTAGGATGGGTGGTGACGGTTAATGGTGCATGCGGTCTAAATCCTGAATAAAATGCTACATGAACACGGATAGTCTACTCTAAGTTCATTATCATTACATAGATTAAATTGTATTTTAGTGATTCTGCGGAGACTATCGGAGGAATGATTCGGATTAGTATAATGTAAAATCCGTGATAAGCGATTCGCCTTAACCGAAGATGGAAGACTTTTCGCACAGTGAGTAAGTACTACGTCACGGTAATTACAAATCAAAACAATATAAAACAACACAGCCCTGATGTGTTGTTTTATTTTCCTATTAAATACAACTAATTTGCAGTAACCAAATCCTTTGTTATAATAAACTGTAGCCCTGGTTTGTAGTTTTATTTTTCCATGAAATACAACTAAGTTGGAGTAACCAAATCCTTTCTTATGATAAACTAGCGGCCTGCCCCTGCTTCGCACGGGTATAAAATATATATTCCATGTCAGTCAGTGTAAAAAAAATGATTAAAATCGATCGAGTAGTTTTGACTTATTCATTACTGCCCGTGGCCCACACGCGTTAAATTTCGAGAAAAACAATTTCCTTTCCTATACCAAGAAGATTTCCTGCTATCTTTGGAATATCTAAATTCATATAGTACATTTTTACTTATTTACTTTTACATTTTCCCTATGTATTTTTTTTTACGATTAATTACAGAATGTCTTTAAACAAACTCTTGAAAGAGGGACATAGCTGCTAAAGTCGAAGTGTTATAGGGCGAAGCGCGGCGTCCTCACGGCTTTTTAAATCTGTAATATCTCCGAAAATGTTCACATAAATTACATGCTGTAAACGGCCATATTGATCTATATTAAATCAACAATTTATTTAAGGTACTTAAATGGATAAGGATTAATGCTGTATTGTATAAAAATTGCTTCAAAAATATGGTATTATTTTTCGTAAAAAGTAAATGACAAAAAATGCTATAGTGGGTTATCCATAAGAGATAGACATATACCATCGCGGACTTTTCTGTAGAACATTTCAAGATGTACAAATACTTAATACATTATTTTGATAAATCTCGTTGGGTTATGTAAGCGGAAAAAAATGTAATTATTTACAGAAACCTCAAAAATTACAGTATTTCTCTACTCCGTATTGAATGTTATTATACGTACAAACCTTCCTCTGGAATCACTCTATCTATTAAAAAAAACCGCATCAAAATTTGTTGCGTAGTTTTAAAGTTTTATGCGTACATAGGGACTTTGTTTTATAATATGTAGTGACTATAGCCGTAGCGTGTGGTTTTATTGTCCCACAAAATACAACTAAGTCGCAGTAAACAAATCTTCTCTCATAATAAACAATAGCCCTGATATGTCGTTTTATTTACCCATAAAATAAACTCTACTACTGGACGCTGTTTTATTTACTCCCCGCGAACCTTTCCCTATTTCCCAGCTATGAGATAATCCTGATAATGATTCTTTGTTCCTGGTATTTGTTTAGAGGTACGGTAAAGGTAAAAGTAACTATAGCTTTTAACCTTTTTAGTAACCTTTTTAAAAAATGTAGGACTTTTCTAGTAAGTCTATTATCATCCTCCTGCCCTTATCCCACTCTAAGTAGGGTCGGCACAACATGTTACAAACATGTTGTCATACGATTTGGCTACGTATTTTACGACTGGCCACCTGCCTGACATCAACTTATCATCGTATTTTACGACTCCTCGGTAAGAAAGAGGGTGGTCTATTTTACTCAACCGGATACCACACGGTGGGTCAACTTACCTTAGTCGCCTTTTACGACACCTCGGTAAGAATTGAGGTTGGTCTATTCTACTCAGCTGGATACCACACGGCGGTTCGACTTACCTTAGTCGCCTTTTACGACATCTCGGTAAGAAATGAGGGTGGTACTATTGAGCCGGATACCACACGGCTATTTTGTAGTAAGTCTATCATTCATAAGAATTTTAAAAATATAATTTATTTATTTACAATTTATAATTTTATAATATGTTTACGTCAGTACATCGTTTACGTTGAGTCGTTGGCTTGCCAGTGTAATAAGAATGGTTACTTGCCCATACTCTTAATACATACCGATCGTAATCCGGATGAACGGTGTATGATTCGGCTTTCAACACTTGTCTTGATGGATTATCTATAATGTTTGCAATTGAAACACTTGAAATTATATTAAATAAAAATTATTTACGGTAAATTCAAACAAATAATTACAAATACCTAATATTATTAAATAAACAAATGTAAATAAAATCTTATTATTTAGCAAATTAATTATTTTCAAAATCTGGTCGTAGCTATATCATATACCACTAGCAATCCATCTTAGCTACGTACGGGTATAGGCTAAAAGTTTAACTTTAAATTCAATTTATAATTTTTTATAACTTTATTCGCTTGTCGATATCAGTTATACGCAAAAAATCCAAAAATATATACTAATATGAAAATATTAATTTAACGAAAAGAGAATAATATTTAACTCACTTTGGGCAGTAATATCGTGTTCTCCGGCTACAAGTTCTAATGCTGACAGTTCCACACCCTGCACGCAATGCGCAGCAGTGAGCACGTACTTTTCGGAAAGTATTGTACCACCACAATTAACAAACCTAACAATCTGTGGGACGTAAATTATAGCAACCATCATGGGAAACTCGTTGGGTAGTGTTTCATCCCCGCCCACAATCCGCGACTGAATCTGAGGATAACGATTATTTTATATTATTAGAAATTAATAATTTTTAAAGGAAACAATATAATTAGTCTATTAAGTAACTGTCAAAAATATATAACATTGACCAAAACAGTTTTCAATAATTGGTAAAACATATTAGAAATTAGGAATTAGTTATTTTGCTCAACACAGTTTTAGTAAACACTATTTAACAAAAGCTTATGATTATTATCTAGATTACATTCTAAAAGTCACCACTAGCAACCAAACTAAGCCTTGTATTCTTGGTTACTAGTGCCTTACATTGTCATACATACTTACAACGTGTATAAACAAAAATATATAAAATGATATTAATAATCAAAGCTAACCATTGACAAAAATCGTACAAAATCAATATCGCTATACTCATTCCTACTATGCACAGGCACGTAAAATAAAATTGTATACACCAAGGAACTGATGAAGATAAAATTAAATATAGTTGTAGAACGTCACTTAAACTTCTGATAGTCTTCACTAGTCAATTATTATCATACTGTTGTTAAAAAGATATGCAAATTTATTCGACACCTATCTCTAAATTATCCAGCACAGAGCTTAACCTTGTAACGCGACGGTAAGCGTCAAGTAAGTTAAGTAACTTAAGTAGGGTAAGTAAGTTAAGTACGGTAAAAAGTTAGGCGCTGCTTCCGCCCTTTCGTTAACGACAATTTGGAATTGTTGGCGGTATGTTATCCATAATCTATTACCGCCACCTGGGAGTCACTTTTCGCTGGCCATTTGATGAGCTAAGTGCTTCCTCTTATGACCTTGTTGTATCTCAGCTTTGGCGTCCTACTTTCGCTGTATCTTTGCAAAGTAGGTTTTAACATCTTTGTATCTCCACAATTTTGGCATCTTGGCTACGCGTGGTTTAGTCTTTGATTGCTTGTTGTAATATTAATTATAAGTATCATATTGGATAATAATTCTTAGCTTGGTGGAAGCAGCTAGTAAATGGACTGTTCTCAGAAGCTGGTATGACCTCGTAACACGTTGAGTCGCAGTGTAGACACCCGCGCTGCTAATAACATCATCCAGAGGCAATAGTGTTATCTCCAAATCTCTATTGCAACACCATTTGTTACGTACAGGCTATCATGGATTTATAATGAAAACCCTACTTCCGAGTTCTTCACTCATCGCTATACTAAATACTTGAGGCGATGGAAATAGCTTATGTAGCAATCGAACGGAAAGGCTCGTCTTAATCACAACACGCGCCCGGGTGCAAGTCCAGCAGAGCCCTTAATCCTCACCCCCCATTACCCCTAAATTTTTGACCATCACAGGCGCGTCGCCCGGGTGCATAGCATCCCCTGCACTATAGGTGAGGACGGGCGTGCCAACGGACCTAGATTAACCCCGTGAAAAGTTATATCAATAATTCTTGTATATAACAGTATACTAAAACTATAAATTGAAATTTTCTCACCGAAAGCTGCTTTCTTCCACATGTACAAGGCGTAACGATCTAAAAAAGAATATCATTATAAATAAGAGTGTAAATGCAATTGCTCAGTCACTTAACCTATACTATATTGCTAAAGGGTAAAAAAATATTTCAAAGAGAGAAGATATCGGCACCCAGCCTAATAATGCCAAAATTATCTACTCTCGACCTCGTCAATTATGTAAATTGAGTTTATTATTTATCACTTTTAGTACAGCCTTATTTCATTTCATTCCAGTTATAAACTTTTGTTTGAGGAAAGCACGAATGTGAAAGAATTTTTCGTTATAAAAGTTGTATTTATGACTACTGTTCTAGTACTTACGAATTCATTAGGGTCAGCATCTTGCGATTTCGTGAAGCTAAACAGTAAAATTATAATAGCTATATCTATATACATCTGAAAAATGAGAAATAAATAAAAAAATATTCAGACAATTTTTTATTATAGTAGTATTTGTAGTTTAATCAAATTTAAACCTAATAAGAAATATTTTGCTAAAATTAAGAAAAAAGAGGATAAAACTTTTCATGACTTTTTAATAATGATTAATTAAGTAATAATTTAAAAATTAAGCATAATCAATGGTAAAACATAAGAGCTACTTAAGTAGTAGCAATAAAAATACTCGAATTTTAAATAACTTTTTGGAATGTTAGACAAAATTAAAATTTGTTAGATGATTTTAAAGGTAACGGTATATACGGTGACCATTTTGGAATTTTTTTTAAGATAAGTAAGCAATTATTTAAAATTCAAAGCATATTTAAAATTAAAAAATAGCAAACATACTATTCCACAACTTCCTGGTGAGAAAAATTGGAGCTTAAGTCTCCTCGTTTTTTTATACGGATGGGCCTATATATATCCCAGTAATTTTCTGGTTTCCACACAATGTTTTCCTTTATCAACAGCGCTTTATATACTCGTATTGCTATTATCAGTTAGGCACAATACTCGTAGTTTTAAAAACCTCATATATGCCTGCCGAGTTTTGAATCCGTGATCCCTTGGCAAGAACGACGTCTTATCTTTCGCATATCATAGCCGCTTGTTTATTAAAAGCTTGTATGTAACTTGCAATGTATGTACGTGAAGGTGGAATCTTTCAAGTTAAATTTTACCCACTTACCAGTGTCCGATTGAGTTGAAACTTTTATATACTGGTCCAATCCCAATGACAATGCATGTTTATGATAAGCATGACCTAATGCTACTGCCAGAATTGGCTCCAGACGAGGGAACTTCTAAACGGTTTACAGTAGGAACATAAAATTTTATTGTAAGCTTTTTAAAAACTTGACTTGTTTCAGTACATAACGGTAATTTCATCGTTATGAAAAGACATTATCTTTTTTTCTTTAGAGCTAAATAAAACAAAACCTCAATTACCTATTTTACTAAGTAAGGTACTAACCTTGAGTAAAATGATTAAATTCCAGTTGTGTTACTCTCTCCAATTTCTCTAAATGTTTTTAAATATAAAAAGTTAAAGTTAATTATTCCATTCGCACAGCGTTAAATAAAATTATTTTGAGACAGTCTGCTAGTCGCATCTTTAAATGAGTGTGAGCGTTTAATATCCAGGTTTTTATACCTAAACTTAATCGGAGCTTCAGAGATAAGAGTACCTATATTTAGAAATTAGTACATATGACCCATGTAAAACATTAATTATTTTAATTTATAGAATTAGGCGTCAGGTACTTTGCGGAGATCCATAATATAAAAGTAATAATAAAATTATTTTGCTATAATCCGCGATGAAGTAAAATAGAAAATATATATAATCATCACTACATATTATAAAACAAAGTCCCTATATCCCTATGTACGCATAAAACTTTAAACTACGCAACAGATTTTGATGCGGTTTTTTTTAATAGATAGAGTGATTCCAGAGGAAGGTTTGTACGTATAATAACATTCAATACGGAGTAGAGAAATACTGTAATTTTTGAGGTTTCTGTAAATAATTACATTTTTTTCCGCTTACATTGCAAACGCAGGATAAACCCAACGAGATTTATCAAAATAATGTACTAAGTATTTGTACATCTTGAAATGTTCTACAGAAAAGTCCGCGGTGGTATATGTCTATCTCTTATGGATAACCCACTATAGCATTTTATGTTACTTTTTACGAAAAATAATACCATATTTTTGAAGCAATTTTTATACAATACAGCATTAATCCTTATCCATTTAAGTACCTTAAATAAATTGTTGATTTAATATAGATCAATATGGCCGTTAACAGCATGTAATTTATGTGAACATTTTCGGAGATATTACAGATTTAAAATGCCGTGAGGACGCCGCGCTTCGCCCTATAACACTTCGACTTTAGCAGCTATGTCCCTCTTTCAAGAGTTTGTTTAAAGACATTCTGTAATTAGTTGTAAAAATAAAATACATAGGGAAAATGTAAAAGTAAATAAGTAAAAATGTACTATATGAATTTAAATATTCCGAAGATACCAGGAAATCTTCTTGGTATAGGGAAAGGAAATTCTTTTTCTCCAAATTTAACGCGTGCGGGCCACGGGCAGTAATGAATAAATCAAAACTACTCGATCGATTTTAATCATTTTTTTTACACTGACTGACATGGGATATATATTTTATACCCGTGCGAAGCAGGGGCAGGCCGCTAGTGCTAAATAAATGTAGAGTGGACAATCGGTTATCATACCTGATACATGCAGGATTCGTAAAAACACAAACACACAAAGCTTTGCGATTTTGGTCGTGGAGTCAATCTCCTGATGATGCTTCGGTTGCGGGGCGAAACGATTGTTGACTTTGTGATAGTGAATGTATGTAGTGCTTGTGTATTGTGGTGGCGGTGGTGGAGGTTTTTGCATGTGTTTTTTCGAATCTTGGATGTATCAGGTATGATACATTGTCCGCTCTACATTTAGCATTACCTATATATATTTTCTATTTTACTTCATCGCGGATTATAGCAAAATAATTTTATTATTACTTTTGTATTAATTATTTTATTTCTAGAGTTTTTTTATCAGATCTATATTCAGCATATCAAATATTACTTTTAAAGCTAGTTAAAAGTAATATTTAAATTCATTCCTCCTGCCCTTATCCCACTCTAAGTGGGATCGACACAACATGATACAAAAAGATGTTGTCACATGATTTGGCGTATTTAACGACCGCCCACCTGCCTGACGTCAACTTACCTTAGTCATATTTTACGACACCACGGTAAGAAAGAGGGTGCTCTATTATTTTACTCAACCGGATAACACACGGTGGGTCAACTTACCTTAGTCGCCTTTTACGACACCTCGGTAAGAAATGAGGGTGGTCTATTCTATTCAGCCGGATACCACAGGGCGTAAATAACCATAAGTTTGTATAGGAACATTTTTAGGCCTGACAGGGTTTGCGCCTGTGATCCTTGAAGACATTTAAAAGAGCAACCGCCGAGTTTTTTGCTGGCTCTCCTCGGTAGGAACAGCTTTCCGTACCAGTAATAGAGTTGACGACTCAGACGAGATTTTCATAAAGAATATTTTGAATTTCAATTTGAATAAATAAAATACCATTACGCAGTTTGGACTGATTATACTTTATTATACTTTTGGCGTATTATAAACAAGATGTTAAGTGTTAGATTGCTACAATTTTTATTTATAATATTCATGTCGTAATAGCACATAAACCTCTTAATAAATGAAAACGTCAAAAAGTGTTTTTTTTTTCAAATATATTTTTATAGATTATAAGCATACATAATGCATAAAATCGGGGCATTCGCGGCAACAAATTTGCAGTTAGTGCCGAAAAAAATATCAAGCTATTTACGAACTAAATTTTATAAAAAAAGCAAAGATAGCGTTTGTTGCTTATTCAACCTTTATTCAATTGAGAAGAGGTGAATGAGGTTATTACCTCGACTAAGCCGATAGATAAATATTTTATTCATGATCGTATAATGACTGTATATGTCAGAGGGTTTAAATTTTGATGTACACCTACAAACAAGTAGTTATATTAGTGATGCTCAGTAAATAAGTATACTATAATGTTCGTAATGGCCAGGATATGAATATTACGGTAATGCTTTGGCAGCTTTTTAGATTTGGATTAATAATCTATAGAAGATATTATCTAGATTAAGGAAGACAAACTATAATGTGCCCTATTCCAATAAAGAGAAAGCATGAGAGACTTATTATCTGTCTCTATTTTTTTATTTGTGATTAGACAAAGACGAGTTGCATCTTCTCTCTGATTATACATTGTGACACCCTCAATTAGAAGCCTGCCTTTGGCTCCACAATAACTAATGGTCGTTCTCAAATTAAATTTTATCCGAGACATCGCCTGCGCCGTTTGTGCTCTCTGACTGACTATATTTGTTACCAAAATATTGAACATAGCGAAATAAGAAAACGAAGGATATGCCTTGTGGAAAAATAGGTAATTAATTTATACTCCAACCTATACCTAAAGGTATATTCAAATTGCGAGTGCAACCTGTACTCGCTTTTTTCCCCTGTTTCCGATGGAAATCTTTTTATTATCTTTAACCTTAACAAAATAAAATCTGTTGGAAACATACTCTTTCCTTCTGTATTTTACTACTGGTTCTTCTTGACCTCCCTCGCAAAAGTAACTTCAATAATAGAGCCGGTGTTAAAAAGGTTCAGAGAACTTTAATGTTTATTGCTTGTTATAAAATAATAAGTGTGATAAGGAAATAAATACATAACGATAACTTGTTAACACTTTTTATTTGTGGCAGTAATCAGCTGGAGCGTTTTGTTCTATCCAACTGATAAAAGAAGTCACCAGTGTGTTGACTCCAGGTTTGTCGCCGATCCCACAATGGTCCCCGTAACTGATTATACCCAAGATGAACAGGCTGCCTGTGTCTGTGTCTTGGTAGAGAAGCGGTCCACCAGAATCATACTAAAAATAAGAATTAATTTAAATCATACATTTCACATTTTGACGGCCATGTGCACAATGTGATCATTTCATTCAATCATCATTATTGCCCTTATCTCACACTAAGTAGGGTCGGCACGACATGTTATAAACACTTTGTCACATGATCTGGCTACGTATTTTAAGACCGACTGCCTCCCTGACGTCAACTCACCTTAGCCGTCTTTAAAGACACCTCGGCAAGAAAGATGGTGGTCTAATCTACTCATCATATCATTGCATTCAATAAATAAATAAATTTATTAGATAATAATACCTAGGCTACGGCTTCAGATAGTTCGTAGATCGTTTGTGGGCTACGGTATACATTTTTATAATAAAAATCCATAATCTATTTTGGATTTGTCTTTACGCAAGTAAAAAAAAAAGTCACTTATCAATACAGCTAATTTTTCCGTTGAGTTGACTACATTAATGATAAGAAACATAAGAAAGCTTGGATTTAAATTGCAACGCACTAGATTATATTGTAATTTTTATTGTATTTTTTAATACATTGTTGTAAATATTTATTTTTGAAAAGAGTTACCGATTCAAAAGTGCCAATTTGAATAAATAATTATTTGAGTTTGTAACACTGCCGAATTTATGACATTTATTTTTAGATCATGTTAATTTCTACATATTAACTAAACCTATGATTTATTATGATTTATTGCTTTGTTTTAAAATTCCCCATAATTATCAAATCAATAAACAATAATCAATAATTATCAATCAAGTAAAAAAATTATCCAAAAATATCGATCACACGGTCCAAAAATAGCGTTTGAGGTTGAATATATGGTAGATTTTAAAATTTTGTTATTTTAATTGTTCAGCATATACATCGTTATGTGCAAATCAAGATAACACAACATAAAAATCAAGCCCTCATCGCTCAATTCAGGAATTTGCCTGAGCCATTGTGTATACTGTGTTGTATACACAATGTATCTATTTGTTGTCAAATAATAATTCGATTATGTTAAGTAAATATGTAAAACCTTAATACCTGACAAGAGTCCTTTCCAGGAGTGAAAGTACATATTTGCCGTGATGTGAGTGTTGGCTGACTCATCCTACAGACAGCTGGATTAATTAGTCTTACAAGCACTTTCCTGAGTACGTCGGATGGTTTACCTGAGAACCCTACAGTACCCCAACCTGCAGAATATAAATGAGCGCATTTGTTTAAACAAGATATAATTTTTCTAAAAAGAACCTTAACAATTTTGTTTTTGTTTCCAGTATCTCAATACCTGAGGTATGAAAATGTCAACAAAATATTGACAAATATCAAAATAAGTAACCGAAGATAGCAAAACGGTGTGACCATGTAACTCTAATCAGCGTGTCTCAGGTTCGAATTCGACCGGACACTTATGAGTTATATCTGAAATCTAATGTCCTACTTATATATGTACAAATTAATTTTAATTGTAAATATACAACGTATCGAGCGATTTTTCGCTTTTTCGACAGAAGGGAAACATTTTGTGGAACTCGTTTGGGAAATATGATATGGGATGGATCGGTGGAAGTATTGGGGATCTATTGCGTTGAAGCAGCGTGGTTGGCCAAAACTCAGAAGATCCAACGCCAAGCAATAAAATCTTACAGGGTGCTACTTTTAGAAATGTTGACAAAGATTGGTAAACATTCCTCAATCCAGTCCTTCATATATATCATAGACATGTATATCATAGACATACGAGAGGTCACAAAAAGCTTCTGATACCTGTATCGCGACAGCAGAGTTAGCAACTCATTCGATGGTCTCGGTATTAGCTTCTACAATAAAATTCCGCAATCCATACTAGACCAGTCTACAGAAAGGTTTAATTTAAGTATAAGAGACGTACTTATACGTAAAGCATATTACAAAATTGAGGATTATTTGGATGAAAAAAGCCTGGATTTGAAAATCCTTTCAGCTCCATACAGGATTACGGTTTACGGGTGTGTGAAAATGTTTAAAAGATTTACTGCCGAGTTTCTTTCTGGTTGTTCTCGGTAAGAGCAACATTCTGAACCAGTTATAGCTTCCTTAATCATATTGATCCTTGACGATTCAAAAGTGCTTGAAATAGCTTATTTAAATAAAGATTATTTTGATTTGATTTGATTTTGACTTCCAGCAAAAAAAAAGGAAACATTGGCCCATCAATGATATCGTTAGACTACTTAATTATCAAGATAAGAAGATTCTACAATGATAAAAAGCTCCGTATACTTATAGTTGGGTAACTGTGTGTGAAACAGGACCACATCGGCAACTAGCTCGGAAAGATAAACGCCATCACCACACGACACAATAGCTCAGAATATGACTTAGATTTGCATCGAATAGTCGCCCGAGTCTCTGCAAGAGACTATTTGATGTATATCTAGGTCGTGTGCTGTGCTAAGCCAATGTGTGCTGTGGTTATGGGGTGTATCTTGCCAAGCAATATAGACGACATGACCACAAATATCTCGTCCATAACAATATAGTAAATGAGGCCACTAATTTACTTTAAAAGTAAGAAGTTTCGAAAATTACAAAAAAGCTCCATATAGTTACCCGCTAGCCAGACATCCATGCCAGTTAAGTCCCAGCCGACATACTTGTAGGGAAGACACACGGGGCCCACTCGGCTGTTAAACTGGATCTTTCCGCTCACGCGAATAACCGCAATGTCGTTATCATTGGTTACTCTAGGATTAGATATTTATATAATAGAGTACAAAAAGTATTTGTAAAAAAAAAATTATGCAGAGTTTCAAAGTGTAATAAAATCTTCTTTCTCAACCGATGAAAGTCCACTGCCAAACATAGGTCTCCTTAAGGGATCTCCACAACCCACCCATTTCGTGCCGCTTGGAACAAGCGGCCCCCCGCGCGCCGTTTGTGGTCGTCGGTCCACCTTGTTGGGGTCTACCAACGCTGCGCTTTCCGGTGCGAGGCATTCCAGCTCTTTAGGACCCCAGGAGTAATAACTTAAGTTGTGTGTTTGACAAAAATTCACGCGGTCAGCGTGGGAAAAATGGGGGTCTAAATGCCTTGGTAAGTCTGCAACTTCTATGAAATTTATAAATGTCGTTTCACACGCCAAACTACATGGCATTTAAGATGACGTTAGCCCCCGGTTGATTCTGATATACGAAGCTTATAGGATTTTATGTAGTTACGAAATTGTCACTTAAATGCAGCTAAGATCCATAGCAATTGGTGAAAAGGTATGAACAAGTAGGAGAGTTGGTTTAAATATCAGTTCTACTAAAACTGAACACAATATGCAATGCTTCTTTAGTGGGACCTCTAATTTTTCTCCGATTATCTTAGACGGGAAAATTTTGCCAGCCGGCTCTGATTTCCGGTACCTTGGTTCGTTTCTTCAGAATGTCGGTAAAATAGATGTGTGTAATAGAAAGAATGCAGATGAATGAAGTGGCGACAGGTCTCAGGCCTCCCTATATTTGACCCCCGAATGCCTCTTAAAGTTAAGGTGAAAATGTATAAAACGGCCAAAAGACTTGGCGTATTGTATAGGTCATAATGTTGGTCAGTGAAAAAGACAAATGAAAGAAGATTACATGTTAATGAGATGAGAATATAAAATGTGTGGTATGCCAAGACTGAATAAAATACGAAACGAATATCTATATTCTCTTATATAGATTGTAGGGCACAACTTTCAGACTTTTTCCTTTGGGGAAGTCTACAAGTTACGTCCATTAAAGAAAAGAAGAAAAGTGGAAGATCACGTTGGTGTGGACATGTAATGAGGAGGGAAAAAATCATTTGACCAAACGAGTGTTTAATATTAATGGAGACCAAAAAAGAGGTGGATGGAGTGAGTGAAGTATATGTATTTAAAAAGAGTAGCGCCAGAGTTGACAATTGTACATATAACAGAATGGAAACGAAAAACATGTTGAGCCGACCCCACTTGAAGTGGAAGAAGAGTAGGAGAATGAACTCAAAGTTTTGAATTTAGCAGCGATCGGACGCGTTTGTTTTTCACATGGACAACTATATGTCGCGCTTTCAAGACCTAACGTCTAAAACCTCTAAAAAAAACATGTGTGTATTGTCTAATGACAAGAAAGCTATGAATGTTGTATATAAAGATATTCTGTAATTAATTGTAAAAATAAAATAAATAGGGAAAAATTTTAAAAGTAAATAAGTAATGTATGAAATATATTAATTTAGATATTCCAAAGATAGTAGGAAATCTTCATGGTACAGGGAAAGGGTAATTGTTTTACTTCAAAATTAACGCGTGCCTGCCACGGGCAGTAATGAATAAATCAAAACTACTGGATAGATTTTAATCAATTTTTTCACTGAGTACCATAGGCTATATACTTTATACCCGTGCAAAGCCAGAGCGGGCCGCTAGTTATAAATAAATACTTACGGATTGTAATCCTGGTGCACGATGTATAACGAGGCTTTCAAGACTTGTCTCCACGGATTATCTATTGAAATTTTTCAATTAAAAGAAATTACATCACTACATATTATAAAACGGGCCCTTAATTCTGTCTGTCTGGCTGTTCAACTCAAAAAATTTCTAAATTATATTTTATACGACTTTCTCCAATAGATATAATGAGTAGGTGTATAATTAAAAAAAATGGGTATCAATTTGAAAAAGTTGCGTGTTATTAATTTGTTAGAATATATCAATAATTGCTGAAAATGCCTTTAAAAAAAGCATATTGTGTTACGATTTTTACCTTCCTCTCTTTCTCTGTTCAAACAATAGATAGATAGAGGTTCCACGAGACGATTTTGTGGACTATCGTCCACCTAGTAGGTGGTCTGCCTGAACTGCGTTTTCCAATGCGGGGTCTCAGCTCTACCTCTACCTCACGCGCCACTCTAGTACCTTGAGACCGCAATGTATTTTGGTTACAAATTTAAAACTAAGGAGAATAATATAGGTTACTCACCTTGGACAGTAATATTGTGTTCTCCGACTACAAGTTCTAGTGATGGCACTTCCACATTCCGCACACAATGAGCAGCAGTGAGGACGTAATCTTCGGAAAGAATTGTGCCACCGCAATTAACGAACCTAACAAACTGTGGGACGTATAATATGGCAACCATCATGGTAAACTCGTTGGGCACTGTTGGTTCTCCGCCGGCGATCCTCGGTTGAACCTGGGGATAACGATTTAACAAATGCAGTCGGTGCAATTTTAACACGTGTAACATGACCCATGTTGGAAGTGAAATTGTAATATCTAAAGCTACATACTGTTACAAACGTATAATTTTACTGGTATACAAATTGGAATATAAGATACTAGTATATAGAAGTATATACGCTCACGGACTGCAATAATGGCACAACTCAAAAATCATAAAAATTTCATTGAACAGTCAAATGCATGAATATGCCTTTGTTTGCTTAAACGAACGGCCTTATTATTGAATTCTGAGTGTGCCGGTATTGCTGGTGATAAGAATATGTATTATGTATTATATTTAACATTGCCACGTATTCCTAGTCCGAAACACGTTTTTTAAAGTTGTGCCACTAATTTAGCCCATGAGCGAGATACTAGAAAAAATTAGAGGAGAATTGACATATCCATGATCGTGAACGGAATATGTTTTCCAAGGTACATAACTAAACCACCACCTTTGCTGCAATTTTAAAGCAATTTATTTTACATACTCGTATTACCAACACATGCGGTTTTAGAAATACTAGTTAACAGTTAACACGCAGAATGCCATGGAGGTCACTGGTGACCGGCAAAGATTTTTAGAAACACATTCGTGCTTTTTTTAAAAATAACTAAATCATAAATATAATAAGCGCATAAATAACGAACTACTGCATTTGCAAAATTCATTTTCCCAGACTAGCAAGCCATGCAAAATTAGCGTTGCATTCAACATGTTAAAATACCTCCTAGCTATAATTGGTATTTACTCATTATAAGAGAATTGACCAAACATAAATAATAATAGATAATATTAATTGTAAGAAGCAGGTAAGTTGCGAGAAGACAGGACACTATAACACTTTTCAAAGTGTTTTATTTCAACTAAAAATGTAATATGAAATAGATCATTACCTTTTAGTATGGTTTTGGGTTTTTGAGAAATCCTACCAGAATAGATAAAGATACTGGTATATTTGTTCTGAGAATTAACCACATTGACCGTTGCATGAAATATGGAATTCAGGTATGTTATATTAAAAATGTCGTGTTGACAGCTTTAAAGTATCGTGGCAAGCAAATAATGTGTAAAGCAATAATATTTTACTTTTGTTTCAATTATGATTTACATAATACAAACACTTATCAGGAATCGCGTGATCGCAGCGTGGTGAAAATAATATATTAATCATTAACCATGGTATACTATATTTGTACCAGACGTAAACATGTTTATAAGTCGACTTACGTCCTTTTATATATCTAATTGTAATATGCATTAGGATTGCCTCATTTATATGGTGGATATTTCAGTACATTTTCCTGCCCTTATCCATCTCTAAGTGGGGTCAGCACAACATGTTATAAACATGGTACATTTGTCTTCGTATTTTACGACCGGCCGCCTGCCTGATGTCAACCTACCTTAGTCGTCTTTAACGACACCTCGGCAAGAAAGATGTAAGATGTATGTGTAATTTACTCATCATATAATTTCATTCAATAAATAAATAAATTTATTAGATAATAATACCAAGGCATAGCTTTAGAAAGTTCGTAGATCGTTTGTGGGCTTCCGTAGGTATACATTTTTATAATAAAATTTCACAATCTATTTTTGGATTTGCCTTTGCGCAAGTTAAAAAAAACAATTAAAAAGACACTTATTAATACAGCTAATTTTTCCGTTGAGTTGACTACATATTATAAAACAAAGTCGCATTCATTGTCCATATATCCCTATGTACGCATAAAACTTTAAAAGTACGCAACAGATTTTGATGCGGGTTTTTTTAATAGGTAGAGTGATTCCAGAGGAAGGTTTATACGTATAATAACATTCAATACGGAGTAGAGAAATTTTTTGTACTGTAACTGTAATTTTTGAGGTTTCTGTAAACATTTTTTTACATTTTTTTTACATTTTTTTCCGCTTACATTGCAAACGCTGGCTAAACCCTACGACATCTATCAAAATTATGTACTAAGTATTTGTACACCTTGAAAAGAAAAAAGTCCGCGATCGTATATGTCTATCTCTTATGGATAACCCACTATAGCATTTTTTGTCATTTACTTTTTACGAAAAATAATGCCTTATGTTCAAAGCAATTTTTATACAATACAGCATTAATCCTTATCCAATTAAGTACCTTAAATAAATTGATGATTTAATATAGATCAATATGGCCGTTTACAGCATGTAATTTAAGTGAACATTTTCGGAGATATTACAGATTTAAAATGCCGTGAGGAGGCCGCGCTTCGCCCTATACCACTTCGCATTTAACAGCTATATGTCGTTGTTTCAAGAGTTTGTTTAATGACAAGAAAGCTGTGAATGTAGTATATAAGGACATTCTGTAATTAATTTTAAAAGTAAAATACATAGGGAAAAATGTAAATATGTAGTATATTTTTTAGATATTAGATATAGCAGGAAATCTTCTTGGTATAGGGAAAGGAAATTGTTTTTCTCCAAATTTAACGCTTGCGGGCCACGGGCAGTAATGAATAAATCAAAACTACTGGATCGATTTCAATAATTTTTTTTACACTGACTGACATGGGATATATATTTTATACCCGTGCGAAGCAGGGTCAGGCCGCTAGTTAATGATAATAGTATTTTACGATACCACGGTAAGAAAAAGGGTGGTCTACTCAACTCAAACTAATACCACGCGGAGGGTAACTTACCTAAGTCGCCCTTTACGACACCTCAGTAAGAAATGTGGGTGGTACTATTCTATTCAGCCGTATACCACACGGCGTTTATATGCGTCTATACGGCGTTTAGTTATAATAGGCATTAGGATTGCCTCATTTATATTGTGGATATTTCAGTAAAGTCATATTCAAATAATTCTCTTAAGGTATATTAAACGAAAACCTATTTATGGCTACTCGGAAAAGTGTTCGTTTTGGAATTATTAAGTTATTCACGCGTGGTACGGATATATCGCACATATAATAAAACAAAAAAATATTTTTTCTCACCCCAACCGTCCTTTTTCCGCAGGAGCAAGGGGACACGATCTAAAAAACATATATTTTTAAAGTGCATTTTTGATTAATTATGACTAAAGTACCGTTACAATGTAAAAAAAGCATATTGAAAAGAGGAAATAAGAAATCAGTACGCAACTTAATGGCAAGAGCTTAAAGAATTTTCTATTTGTGGGTGACTTTAGGTTACACAAACATCATCCTTCTGCTCCATCCCACTCTAAGTGGGGTCGGCACAACATGTTATAAACATGTTGTCACATGATTTGACTACGTATTTTACGACCGGCCGCCTATCCGACGTCAACTTACCTTAGTCGTATTTTACAACACTTCGTTAAGTAAGAGGGTGGTCTTTTTACTCAGCCGAATACCACACGGCGAGTCGACTTACATTAGTCGCCTTTTACGACACCTTGGTAAGAAATGAGGGTGGTGTATTCAATTCAGCCGGATACCACACGGCATACTTTAGGTTACATAAAGATTAGGCGAAAATAGGTGCAATATCCATACAATTTCTAAACACTATCTTATTATGGATGATGAGATGTGTAAATTTTTTTTTTTTTAGTTATTAGGTAAGATACATTAATATTTATAACTTCCGTTCTATTACTTACTTTAAAGTCATTTTTCGCTTCCGTGAATATAAACAGCAAAGCTATAACTGCTATAAATCTATACATCTGAAACATTATTAATATTAAATAAATTTTATTTTGAATTTTTTATCACAGAGAATACAGTTTTTTAATATTTTTTACATGTTACGTCGTTTTTTTATTGGAAATACGTATAAAATATTTTTTTACTACTACTTGTTACTTGCTTTTGAAGGAATTATTTGCTGAGGCGCAATATGTCGGTAAAAGGTAGTCTGCCTGGACGCATTTATCGTTTAAAACTTTCTAACGTTCCTAATCCCTTTGAAATATAGCAAAACATCGTTACGAACAGACTATGCCACTTTTATATGTCTGTGGAGAAGTCCACTTTGGCTAATATCTATTTTTTAAGGAAAACTTACTATACTCGATCTAACTTTAAAAAAAAATTTCAGATACACTATGGTAATTAGAAAGCTTTTAAAACTTCAAATTTCCTCACGTAATTTGCTGAAAAGTGCGTACCTAATCAAATTAAATTGGTAAAATATGAAGTAAATTTAACATTTGTAAAATGATTATACGTAAATTGATTCTCTTGAGGTACAAATAAAACAGTATTTAGGTACATGGAGCCACAACCTTACCTTTCAATTATTACCTACGTTAAGGCGATACTCACCGTCTCTTCAGTTTCATTAATTTTCTTTTATAAATAAGTTACACAATTTTTTCTCCAGTTTGTAATACGGTAAAATATATTTTAAGACATTACATAGTGTCAAAAAAATCGCTTTATATACCTAACTTTTATCAGACTTTTATAGATAAGTGTATAATCAAAAATACGGTTAAGTCAATATGACCCGTGAAAACCATTAATTATAACATTTTTTCACATTCAATAACAAAAGAGAAATAAAGCACATATATAATTACTACTATTAACAGCTTTTGAGGGATACGCAGATGTTTTCTTAATAATTGATGGATATTCTAAAATAAATACTTCTATTATGTTCAAAAATTATGTTAGCATGAACTTCTCTACTTCTCAGTTTCTTTATTACGCTCATCGATGTCATCTTTATTTGACGAAAGTTAGCCAAACATGCTTGTACTACTAGTGAATACTGCATTCGGTTCATATTCCGATTACGTAATGTTAAATATATTATTATTTACTATTCTCATTTCGTATTGTGTTTGTCTGATCTTGTAATTAAAATCTGGGGTAAGTAAGGGTAAATTAAAAAAAAAGTATTAATAGAATATGTGCTGCGGTTTTTAAGAAAAATAAGATGTCATATAGTGTAAATTCGATAAGTTATATTAAAAAAGGGAAGGGTGAATTGTAAAAGAGGAACCACGAGTATGTCAAGGAATTAAAAATTATAATATGGATCGAATGGGTAATGGTATTAGTCATTACAATGTCGGAAGGGTGGCAAGAAGCCACGACCAACCAACGTCAGAATTCTGGGACCTCGTCTTCGCCGGCCAAGACGCTGTGTATTAATTACGTGATTCTGTGTTTGAGATCGTTATTTGATCGTTTGGTTCATATAGGACGCTTTTTGGACGCCTATATTTTCTGTTGTCAGACCTAACTGGGATGTAGGTTGAACTGGTTCAATGATGTAGCAATTGAAATGTATAAAGGATCTACAAATTGTACAAAATAAAATTATTCAATTACTATTCAATTTTGATTACCTGACACCTTCAGCTAAATTATATAAAGAAGCAAAATTAATGAACATAAAACAATTGCACGCTTACTACACATGCATTTTAATTCGAAAAATTGTTAAGAAATCTAATCTCACACACATCACCTTTACGAAAATTCATCAAGTGCGAAGTCGAAGCAACATTTTACTCCCACAATCATGTACTTGTCTAGGTAAACGTAACATAAAATTCAAAGGAGTGCAAGTATATAATAGTTTACCTAAAGAGGGGAAGAATGCAAAATCATTTATCTTTAATATTTAAATGAGTTAATCTTATAAATATATATATATATATATATATATATATATATATATATATATATATATATATATATATATATATATATATATATATATATATATATATATATATATATATATATATATATATATATATATATATATATATATATATATATATATATTTATATATATATATATTTTCCGAATCTCGAAAACAACTCCAACGATTTTCCTAAAATTCAGTATGTAGGAAGTTTTAGGGGAGAAAAATTGATCTAGCTAGGTTTTATGTAAAAAAAAATTTGTTTTATCCCTGTTTTTGGGGCATTAAAAAATAATAACATTTATATTGAATTGAATTTTCGCCATTAACTGTCAAGTCGACCTAGCTTATTCGGGTAACGGGCAGCCTCGAGAAATGTGAATGCCAAGGATCGATCCCCAACCCAATAATTGTTTTTCATTTTTTAAAGTTTTTTTTTTGGAAAAAATTACCTAGCGAAGCCACCCAGATATTGATATTTAAAAACAAACTTAAAAAACACATATTAAACGATATTAAATTAAAATAAATTAAAATAATTTGTCATACTAACATTAGCTATACTGTGGCAACGATTTTGTATTCTTCAACCGGTGTAAAATATAAAGTTAGTAGGTAGATTACTGAGTGCATGTTTTGTTGTGTTAGATTGCCGAACAAAACTATGTATGTAAATATGATTTTATACGAGCGAATTATCCTTGCCCGATTAAAATCCGTAGTCGATACTTATAATCTCCTTACCAACGAACAGTTCGGATTTCGTCCAAAACACACCTGTGTTCAACAAGTGCACCGCCTCACGGTGCACGCACGTATATAATGCACGCACATATTGCAAGGTTTGCAAACCAAGCAGTTAACAGGTGTCATATTCTTCGATGTCGCCGAAGCCTTCGATAAGGTCTGGCATGCAGGCTTAATCCACAAGTTGCTCCTATTAAATATACCTGACAGACTCGTACTTATCATACAAAACTACCTCACTAATCGTACATTTCGGTACCGCGTAGACGGCACTCTGTCGTCTCGCCGCCCTATCCGTGCCGGTGTTCCTCAAGGATCTGTGCTAGCACCCTTATTGTACTCGCTCTACACGAGTGACATTCCACGGGCGCCTATTAAAGAACGCACTCATCTTGCTTTTTCCGCGGATGACACCGCTGTATTTACGACATCTCGCCAACCTCAAGTTATCACTAGACGTCTCCAGAAAGCCGTTAACAGCCTCGGACGCTGGTTCCGCCGATGGAGAATCGAAATAAACCCTGATAAAAGTGCAGCTATGCACTTTATCGGTAATCGTTTCCGATCTCACATAGACACACCTACGGAAATTTCCCTTTACGATACACCAATTCACTGGCAACAGAAAGTCAAGTACCTAGGTGTCACCTTCCAACCTTCCATGACCTTCCACGAGCACATACGCACAGTCTGCAATAAGGCTGCGTATGTCATGGGACGACTTTATCCGATGTTATGCACGAAAAGTAAAATGTCACTCCGCAACAAAGTGACACTCTACAAAACTTGCATAAGACCAATAATGTCCTATGCGAGCGTTGCGTTCGCGCACGTTTCAAAGGTCAGATTGCTCACGCTCCAAAGAATGCAGAACCGATTTATGCGTACAGCCACTGGTTGTCCGTGGTTCATGCGGAACGTTGACCTCCATAGAGACCTCGAACACCCTACCATTACTCACCTCTTTAAACGTTTTTCGAAGTCTTATTTCGAGAAATCCGAGGTACACCCGAACCCTCTAATTTCAGTTGCTTCCACCTACATCCCAGTTGGGTCTGACCACCGAAAATATAAGCGTCCAAAAAGCGTCCTATATGACCCTGACGATCAAATAACGATCGCAAACACAAAAACACGTAATACACACACACAGCGTCTTCGCCGGCGAAGACGAGGTCCCAGATTTCTGATATCGGTTGGTTGTGGCTTCTTGCCACCCTTCCGTCGTCGTATTGACTAATCAAAGTCCAACCATCAGTCCACCATTACACGTCGTCCTAAGCCGTGGTCCGGCCTCACAGGAGGCACCCTTAGGACGACGTTCCCCGACGCTAGTTGAGCTTCTGCGCTCTTCTCTACGCATTTCACAACCTCGGCGATGCTTCTGCGCTCGCCCGTCCCGCCCGGAGACGCTGTAAAAGCCGTTAGGGCTAACAGCATATTGTCAATTCGAAAAAAAAAATTTTTTCTCTGCCTGCCTTTGGCTCTACAATAACTAATGGTCGTTCTCAAATTAAATTTTATCCGAGACATCGCCTGCACCGTTTGTGCTCACTGACTGACTATACTTGTTACCAAATTATTGAACATGGCGAAATAAGAAAACGAAGGATATGCCTTGTGGAAAAATAGGTAATTAATTTATACTCCAACCTATACCTAAAGGTATATTCAAATTGCGAGTGCAACCTGTACTCGCTTTTTTCCCCTGTTTCCGATGGAAATCTTTTTATTATCTTTAACCTTAACAAAATAAAATCTGTTGGAAACATACTCTTTCCTTCTGTATTTTACTACTGGTTCTTGTGACGCTTCTTCTTGACCTCCCTCGCAAAAATAACTTCAATAATAGAGCCGGTATAAAAAAGGTTAAGAGAACTTCAATGTGTATTGCTTAATATAAAATAATAACTGTGAAAAGGAAATAAATACATAACGATAACTTGTTAAAACGTTTATTTGTGGCAGTAATCAGCTGGAGCGTTTTGTTCTATCCAACTGATAAAAGAAGTCACCAGTGTGTTGACACCAGGTTTGTCGCCGATCCCACAATGGTCCCCATAACTGATTATACCCAAGATGAACAGGCTGCCTGTGTCTGTGTCTTGGTAGAGAAGCGGTCCACCAGAATCATACTAAAAATAAGAATTAATTTAAATCATACATTTCACATTTTGACCGTCATGTGCAGCATGTGATCATTTCATTTAATCATCATTATTGCCCTGATCCCACACTAAGTGGGTTCGGCACGATATGTTATAAACATGTTGTCACATGATTCGGCTACGTATTTTACGACCGGCTGCCTACCTGACGTCAGCGGCGACCTTAGTCGTGTTTGACGACACCTCGGCAAGAAAGATGGTGGTCTAATCTACTCATCATATCATTTAATTCAATAAATAAATAAATTGATTAGATAATAATACCTAGGCTACGGCTTCAGATAGTTCGTAGATCGTTTGTGGGCTTCGTTATACATTTTTATAATAAAAATCGACAATCTTTTTTGGATTTGTCTTTACGCAAGTAAAAAAAAAAACATTAATACATACATAAGAAAGCTTGGATTTAAATTGCAACCAGTTAGACCATAAGATCTTTATGTGCAAATTAAGATAACATAACATAAAAATCAAGCCCTCATCGCTCAATTCAGGAATTTGCCTGTGCCATTGTGTATACTGTGTTGTATACATAATGTATCTATTTGTTGTCAAATAATAATTCGATTATGTTAAGTAAATATGTAAAATCTTAATACCTGACAAGAGTCCTTTCCAGGAGTGAAAGTGCATATTTGCCGTGACGTGAGTGTTGGCTGACTCAACCTACAGACAGCTGGACTTATTAGTCTTACAAGCACTTTCCTGAGTACGTCGGATGATTTACCTCCGAACCCAACAGTACCCCAACCTACAGAATGGAAAGAGCGCATTCGTTTAAACAAGATATAATTGTTTTAGAAAGAAGTACCTTAACAATTTTGTTTTTGTTCCCAATATCACAATAACTGAGGTATCAACACGTAAACAAAATATTGACAAATATCGAAATAAGTAACCGAAGATAGAAAAACGGTGTGACCATGTAACTCTAACCAGCGTGTCTCAGGTTCGAATTCGAGCGCACATCTATGAGTTATATCTAAAGTCTTATGTACCTCCTTAAACAAGTTAATTTTAATTGTAAATATACAATGTATCAAGCGATTTTTCGCTTTTTCGGCGGAAGGGAATCATTGTGTGGAACTCGTTTGCGAGATATGAGGGATCGGTGGAAGTATTGGGGATCTATTGCGTGGTTCGTCAAAACTCAGAAGTACCTACCATCGCTCAGCAGGCTACTACTTTGCGAAACGTTGTCAAAGATTGGTAGACATTTCTCAATTCAGTCTTTCCAGCAAAAAAAAAGGAAACATTGCCCCCGCAATGATATCGTTAGGCAACTACTTTATTATCAAGATAAGAAGATTCTACAATGATAAAAACCTGCGTATACTTATAGTTGGGTAATATGTGAAACAGGACCGCATCGGCAACTGGCTCGGAGAGATACATGTCATCACCGCACGACACAATAGCTCAGCATATAACTTAGATTTGCATCTAATAGTCGCCCAACTCTCGGCAAGAGACTATTTGTTGTATAACTAGGCCGTGTGCTGTGCTAAGCCAATGTGTGCTGTGGTTATAGGGTGTATCTTGCCAAACAATATAGATGACGACATGACCACAAATATCTCGTGCATAACAATATAGTAAATTAGGTCACTAATTTACTTTTAAACTAAGTTTCTAAAATGATTAAAAAAGCTCCATATAGTTACCCGCTAGCCAGACATCCATGCCAGTTAAGTCCCAGCCGACATACTTGTAGGGAAGACACACGGGGCCCACTCGGCTGTTAAACTGGATCTTTCCGCTCACGCGAATAACCGCGATGTCGTTATCATTGGTTACTCTAAGATTAGATATTTATATAATAGAATACAAAAAGTATTTGTAAAAAAAAATTATGTAAAGACTGAATTGTTTAAAACATTTTTTAAACTTATATTTTTAACTTATATTTTTTAAAAAAGTATTTGTAAAAAAAAAATTATGCAGAGTTTCAAAGTGTTATAAAATCTTCTTTCTCAACCGATGAAAGTCCACTGCTGAAAATAGGTCTCCTTAAGGGATCTCCACAACCCACCCATTTTGTGCCGATTGGAACCAGCGGCTTCCCGCGCGCCGTTTGAGGTCGTCGGTCCACCTCGTTGGGGGTCTACCAATGCTGCGCTTTCCGGTGCGAGGCATTCCAGCTCCTTCGGAGCCCAGGAGTAATAAATTAGGTTGTGTGTTTGTCAAAAATTCACGCGGTCAGCGTGGGAAAAATGGGGGTCTAAATGTCTTGGTAAGTCTGCAACTTCTATGAAAGTCACAAATGTCGTTTCCCACGCCAAACTACATGGAATTTGAGGTGACGTTAGCCCCCGGTTGATTCTAATATATGAAGCTTATAGGATTTTATGTAGTTACGAAATTGTCACTTAAATGCAGCTAAGGTCAATAGCAATTGGTGAAAAGGTATGAACAAGTAGGAGAGTTGGTTTAAATATCAGTTCTACTAAAACTGAACACAATATGTAATACGACTTTAGAGGGACCTCTAATTTTTTTCCGATTATCTTAGACGGGAAAACTTTGCCAGCCGGCTCTGATTTCCGGTACCTTGGTTCGTTTTCTCAGAATGTCGGTGAAATAGATGTGTGTAATAGAAATAATGCAGATAAATGAAGCGGCGACAGGTCTCAGGTTTCACTATATTTGACCCCCGAATGCCTCTTAAAGTTAATGTGAAAATTTATAAAACGGTCAAAAGACTTGGCGTATTGTATAGGTCAGAATGTTGGTCAGTGAATAAGACGAATGAAAGAAGAATGTATATAAATGAGTTGAGAATATAAAATGTGTGGTATGCCAAGACTGAATATATATCTTATATAGATTGTATGGCACAACTTTCAGACTTTTCCCTATAGGGAAATCTATAAGTTGCGCCCATTATAGAAAAGAAGAAAAGTGGAAGATCACGTTGGTGTGGACATGTAATGAGGAGGGAAAAATTCATTTGATCAAACGAGTGTTTAATATTAATGGAGACCGAGAAAGAGACGTATGGAGTGTGTGAAGTAAATTTAAAAAAGTAAATTTAAAGAAGCATTTAAAAAGAGTAGCGCCAGAGTTGACAATTGTACAAATAAGAGAATGGAAATGAAAAACATGTTGAGCCGACCCCACTTAAAGTAGAAGAAGAGTAGGAGAATGAACTCAAAGTTTCGAATTTAGCAGAGATCGGACGCGTTTGTTTTTCACATGGGCAACTATATGTCGCTCTTTCAAGAGTAACCTCTAAAGAAAACATGTTTGTATTGTCTAATGAGAAGAAAGCTGTGAATGAAATAGGGAAAAATTTTAAAAGTAAATAAGTAAAAATGTATGAAATATATGAATTTAGATATTCCAAAGATAGCAGGAAATCTTCATGGTGTAGGGAAAGGGTAATTGTTTTACTCCAAAATTAACGCGCGCGTCTAAAATTAATAAATCAAAACTACTAGATAGATTTTAATCATTTTTTTCACTGAGTGACATAGGCATATTTTATACACGAACGAACCCAGAGCGGGCCGCTAGTTATAAATAAATACTTACGGATCGTAATCCTGGTGCGTGATGTATAACGAGGCTTTCAAGACTTGTCTCCACGGATTATCTATTGAAAGTTTTTAATTAAAATAAATTTTCACTACATATTATAAAACGGGCCCTTAATACTGTCTGTCTGCCTGTTCAACTCAAAAAACTTCTGAACGATATTTTAAGCGGCTTTCTCTAATAGACATAATGAGTAGGTGTATAATTTATAAAAAAATGTGTATCAATTTAGAAAAGTTGCGTGTAAATTTGTTAGAATATATCAATAATTGTTGAAACTGTTGAAAAAAGTTACGATTTTTACATTTCTCTCTCTCTCTCTTCAAACAATAGATCGATAGAGGTTCCACGAGACTTTTTGTGGACTACCGTCCACCTAGTGGGTGGTTTGCCTAAACTGCGTTTTCCGGTGCGGGGTCTCACCTCTACCTCTACCTCACGCGTCACTCTAGCACCTTGAGACCGCAAAGTATATTGGTTACAAATTTTAAACTAAGGAAAATAATGTAGATTACTCACCTTGGACAGTAATATTGTGTTCTCCGACGACAAGTTCTAGTGTTGGCACTTCCACATTCCGCACACAATGAGCAGCAGTGAGCACGAAATCTTCGGAAAGAATTGTGCCACCGCAATTAACGTACCTAACAAACTGCGGGACGTATAATATGGCAACCATCATGGTAAACTCGTTGGGCACTGTTGGTTCTCCGCCCACAATCCTCGGTTGAACCTGGGGATAACGATTTAACAAATGCAGTCGGTGCAATTTTAACACGTGTGTCATGACCCATGTTGGCAGGGAAATTGTAATATCTAAAGCTACATGTTGTTACAAACGTATAATTTTACTGGTATACAAATTGGAATATAAGATACTGGTATATAGAAGTATATACGCTCACGGACTGCAATAATGGCACAACTCAAAAATCATAAAAATTTCATTGAACAGTCAAATGCATGAATATGCCTTTGTTTGCTTAAACGAACGGCCTTATTATTGAATTCTGAGTGTGCCGGTATTGCTGGTGATAAGAATATGTATTTTAACATTGACACGTATTCCTCGTCCGAAACACGTTTTTTAAAGTTTTGCCACTAATTTAGCCCATGAGCGAGATACTAGAAAAAATTAGAGTAGAAAGGGACACATCCAAGATCGTGTACGGATCCAAGGTACATAACTAAACCACCACCTTTGCCTGGTTCGGTAGAAACGAATTAAATGGTAATCTAGTAAAGAGAGAATTGACAGATTATTGGCAGAGAACGGAAAGTGATTTTAGGTATAAAATTAGTAAAGTTAGTTAAGTTTAGTTCAAAGTTAGTAAGTACTGTGAAAGCTGTCCTGAGATGGTGAAGCAGAGTTAAAGGTCATAGTTATCGGAAGATACACAAGTACTGTTGTTAGAAATCTTATAAAATAGTGTGCAAGAAGTACAATAAATAAAGTATGGGAATAATAGTAACAACTAAACTAAATCTATAACATGTCTAACCAACGTCCAATAAGTTTAAAAAGATAACAATCAACCTGAAAATATTTTAAAGCAATTTATTTTACATACTCGTAATACCAACACATGCGTTTTTAGAAATACTAGTTAACAGTTAACAAGCAGAATGCCATGGAGGTCACTGGTGAGCGGCAAAGATTTTTAGAAACACATACGTGCTTTTTTAAAGATAACTAAATAATAAATATAATAAGGGCATTAATAACGAACTACTGCATTTGCAAAATTCATTTTCCCAGACTAGCAAGCCATGCAAAATTAGCGTTGCATTCAACATGAGACATTATAAGAAAATTGACAAAACATAAATAATAATAAATAATATTAATGTAAGAAGCGGGTAAGTTGCGAGAAGACAGGACACTATAACACTTTTCAAAGTGTTTTATTTTAACTAAAAATGTAATCTGAAATAGATCATTACCTTCTAGTATTGTATTGGTTTTTTTGAGAAATCCTACCAGAATACATAAAGATACTGGTATATTTGTTCTGAGAATTGACCACATTGACCGTTGCATGAAATATGGAATTCAGGAATGCCATATTAAAAAAGGTTATGTTGGCAGCTTTAAAGTATCGTGGCAAGCAAATACCTAATGTGTAAAGCAATAATATTTTACTTTTGTTTCAATTATGATTTACATAATTGAAAATTATGTAAAAAATAATTAACATAACTCTTATCAGGAATCGCGTGATCGCAGCGTGGTGAAAATAATATATTAATATAACCATGGTATACTATATCCGTACCAGACGTCAACATGTTGATAAGTCGACTTACGTCCTTTTATATATCTAATTAAATTATAATATGCATTAGGATTGCCTCATTTATATGGTGGATAGGGGCATAATTAATTCAGCTAATTTTTCCGTTGAGTTGACTACATTAATGATAATAATATTTTACGAAACCACGGTAAGAAAGAGGGTGGTCTACTCAACTCAAACTTATACCACGCGGAGGGTCAACTTACCTAAGTCGCCTTTCCCGACACCTCAGTAAGAAATGTGGGTGGTACTATTCTATTCAGCCGGATACCACACGGCATTTATATGCGTCTATACGGCGTTTAGTTAATAATAATAATAATAAATATATGGGACACTTACACACACGGTCGTCCGTCCCCAAAGTAAGTAACTTAATACTTGTGTTATTGGTGACAGACAACTGGTGAATATATACTTATATATTTTTTAAATACATACTTAAATACAAATATACACCCAGGCTCAAAGACCAACAAATTCATTTACAGAAAATGTTGGCCCTCGGCGGGAATCGAACCCGCGACCCACGGAGCTGAAGGCAGGGTCACTACCCACTACTCCAACGGGCCAGTCGAATATAATAGGCATTAGGATTGCCTCATTTATATTGTGGATATTTCAGTAAAGTCATATTCAAATAATTCTCTTAAACGTATATTAAACGAAAACCTATTTATGGCTACTCGGAAAAGTGTTCGTTTTGGAATTGTTATTCACGCGTGGTACGGATATATCGCACATATAATAAAACAAAATAATATTTTTTCTCACCCCAACCGTCCTTTTTCCGCAGGAGCAAGGGGACACGATCTAAAAAACATATATTTTTAAAGTGCATTTTTTGATTAATTATGACTAAAGTACCGTTACAATGTAAAAAAAGCATATTGAAAAGAGGTAATAAGAAATCAGTACGCAACTTAATGGCAAGAGCTTCCGTTTTTAGCGCCGTATATTATAAAGAATTTTATATTCATGGGTGACTTTAGGTTACACAAACATCATCCTCCTGCTCTATCCCACTCTTAGTGGGGTCGGCACAACATGTTATAAACATGTTGTCACATGATTTTTGGCTACGTATTTTACGACCGGCCGCCTGTCTGACGTCAACTTACCTTAGTAGTATTTTACAACACTTCGTTAAGTAAGAGGGTGGTCTTTTTACTTAGCCGAATACCACACGGCGAGTCGACTTACATTAGTCGCCTTTTACGACACCTCGGTAAGAAACGAGGGTGGTCTATTCAATTCAGCCGGATACCACACGGCGAGTCGACTTACCTTAGTTGCCTTTTACGGCACCTCGGTAAGGAATGAGGATGGTCTATTCAACTCTGCCAGATAACACACTGCGAGTCGACTTACCTTAGTCGCCTTTTACGACACCTCGGTAAGAAACGAGGGTGGTCTATTCAATTCAGCCGGATACCACACGGCGAGTCGACTTACCTTAGTTGCCTTTTACGACACCTCGGTAAGGAATGAGGATGGTCTATTCAACTCTGCCAGATAACACACTGCGAGTCGACTTACCTTAGTCGCCTTTTACGACACCTCGATAAGAAATGAGAATAGTCTATTCAACTTAGCCGGATACCGCACGGCGATTAGACTTACCTTAGTCGCTTTTACGACACCTCGCTAAGAAATGTGGGTGGTACTATTCAACTCAGCCGGATAGCACACGGCATACTTTAGGTAACATAAACACTTGGCGAAAATAGGTGCATTATCCATACAATTTCTAAACACTATCTTATTATGGATGATGAGACGTATAAAATTTTTTTTTTTTTTTAGTAATTAGTTAAGATTTGTTTTTAAATTAATGTTTATAACTTCCGTTCTATTACTTACTTTAAAGTCATTTTTCGCTTCCGTGAATATAAACAGCAAAGCTATAACTGCTATAAATCTATACATCTGAAACATTATTAATATTAAATAAATTTAATTTTGACTTTTGTTAATCACAGAAAATACAGTTTCTTAATATTTTTTACATGTTACTTCGTTTATTTATTGGAAATACGTATAAAATATTACTTTACTACTACTTGTTACTTGCGTCTGAAGGAATTATTTGCTGAGGCGCAAAATGTCGGTAAAAGGTAGTCTGCCTGGACGCATTTATCGTTTAAAACTTTGTAACGGTCCTAATCCCGTTGAAATATAGCAAAACACTGTTACGAACAGACTATGCCACATTTATATGTCTGTGGAGAAGTCCACTTTGGCAAATATCTATTTTTTTATGGAAAATTTACTATACTCGATCTAAATTTTAAAAAAATGTTCAGATATACTATGGTAATTGGTAAGCTTTTAAAACTTTAAATTTCCTCACGTAGTTTGCTGAAAAGTGCGTACCTAATCAAATTAAATTGGTAAAATATGAAGTAAATTTAACATTTGTAAAATGATTATACGTAAATTGATTCTCTTGAGATATAAATAAAACAGTATTTAGGTACATGGAGCCACAACCTTACCTTTCATTTATTACCTACGTTAAGGCGATACTCACCGTCTCTTCAGTTTCATTAATTTTCTTTTATAAATAAGTTACACAAATTTTTTCTGCAGTTCGTAATACGATAAAATATATTTTAAGACATTACATAGTGTTAAAAAAATCGCTTTATATACCTAACTTTTATCAGACTTTTATAGATAAGTGTATAATCAAAAATACGGTTAAGTCAATATGACCCGTGAAAGCCATTAATTATAACATTTATTCGCATTCAATAACAAAAGTTATCAGAAGGTAGGTATTGAAACTAATCTTCCTATAGTGAAATAAAGCACATATATCATTACTACTATTAACAGCTTTTGAGGGATATGCAGATGTTTTCTTAATAATTGATGGATATTTTAAAAGAAATACTTCTATTATATATAACAAAATTATGTTAGCATGAACTTCTCTACTTCTCAGTTTCTTTATTACGCTCTATGATATCTTTCGTTCATATTTCGATTACGTAATGTTAAATATATTATTATTTACTATTCTCATTTTGTATTATGTTTGTCTAATCGTGTAATTATATATCTGGAGAAATAAGGATAAATTTAAAAAAAAAGTATTAAGAGAATATGTAATTAATGTTTAGATTCCGGCTATACTCACGTCTTATTTTATCGGATGAGCCCGATAATTTTACGTCGTTCTAGGTCACCTAAGTCAAACATCAGTAAGGGAGATTAGGCTGCTTTGCGAGATATACGGGACAACAAAGAAATTCTCGTATTACCTGCAGACAAAGGCAACGCCACGGTGATTGTTGATACGATATCTTATGAGGAAAAAATCTATCGACTATTGGCGGACACCAGCACGTATAAAAAAGGTAATTATAACCCTACAACTAGAATGGCTTGCAAGCTAACTAAATTATTGCAGATGTTTGACAACAAAGACCTTTTGTGACAGTTACGTCCTCATAACCCCACCCCTCCGAAAATTTACGGGTTACCGAAGATCCATAAGCCAGACTGGCCATTAAGACCAATCGTCAGTCAAATAGACTCACCCACTTACAGGGCATCTAGACATTTGGCTACATTATTAAAGCCTTTCACAGGTAATACAAACAGTTACATACGAGACTCAAGACAGTTTGTGCAACAACTACAAAACATGACAATATCTGACACTGAGGTCATGGTTAGTTTTGATGTTGAGTCACTGTTTACTAATGTTTCTGTGGAAGTGGTGAGCCAACAGATCACTAACTTTTTAAAACAATCCGGTCTACACAAGGAGTATATTAAGTTAAGTGAGTTTTGCCTAAAAAGTGGGTATTTGCTCTGGCGAGGTGATTATTACCTACAAGTGGATGGCGTGGCTATGGGTTCCCCAATCGCTCCAGTGGCAGCAAACATCTTCATGGAGTGGTTTGAACGTGAATTTTTGGAAAAGATTCCTCTAAAGCCACGATGTTGGTTACGCTATGTGGATGATATTTTCGCAATAGTCAACAGAAATAATGTACTGGACTTGTTACTGTGCCTTAATCAATTATACGATAAAGTAAATGAAATTTTATCCGAGATTTCGCCTGCACCGTTTGTACTCACTGACTGACTATACTTGTTAACAAATATTGAACATGGCGAAATAAGAAAACGTAGGATATGCCCCGTGGAAAAATAATTTATACTCCAACATATATAGGTATAGACATATTCAAATTGCAAGTGTAAGCTGTACTCGCTTTTTTTCCCTGTTACCGATGGAAAATCTTTTTATTGTCTTTAACCTAAACAAAATAAAATCTCTTCGAAACATACTCTTTTCTTCTATATTTTACTTATGTTTCTTGTAATGCTTCTTCTTCTTGACTTGCCTCGAAAAAATAACTTCAATAATAGAGCCGGTATAAAAAAGGTTAAGAGAACATTAATGTTTATTGCTTAATATAAAATAATAACTGTGAAAAGGAAATAAATACATAACTATATCTTGTTAACACTTTTTATTTGTGGCAGTAATCAGCTGGAGCGTTTTGTTCTATCCAACTGATAAAAGAAGTCACCAGTGTGTTGACTCCAGGCTTGTCGCCGATCCCACAATGGTCCCCGTAACTGATTATACCCAAGATGAACAGGCTTCCTGTGTCTGAAGTGAAAAGAAGCGGTCCACCAGAGTCATGCTAAAAACAACAATTAATTTAAATCATAAATTTCACATTTTGACCGCCATGTGCAGCGTGTGATCATTTCATTCATTCATCATTATTGCCCTTATCCCACACTAAGTAGGTTCGGCACAACATATTATATACATGTTGTCACATGATTTGGCTACGTATTTTACGACCGGCTTCTTGCCTG
Source organism: Morpho achilles (assembly GCA_947086495.1). Classification (NCBI taxonomy): domain Eukaryota; kingdom Metazoa; phylum Arthropoda; class Insecta; order Lepidoptera; family Nymphalidae; genus Morpho; species Morpho achilles. Next base: position 7,627,776 of record CAMTZB010000003.1, read on the forward strand.
ACGTCAACTTACCTGAGACGTCATTAACGACACCTCGGCAAGAAAGATAGTGGTCTGCATTTTGAATAAAATGCGACATGCATCAATATACATAAACAATAGTTTAAAAAGTTTTAGTGACAACTTATAGACATTAATAGAGCTTATTTTACTGTTGAGGACTACATTAATGATAAGAAAGCTTGGATTTAAATTGCGACCAGCTACGCAGTAGATTATAGTGTAATTTTTGATTTGTGAACAATTACAAATACATTATCGTAAATATTTATTTTTGAAAAGGGTGACTGTCGAGTTTTTTCTGGTTCTTGTCGGTTGACGATGCAAAAGTGCCAATTTGAATAAATAATTATTTGCGTTTGAAACATTGTTCTAAACCGAATTTTTGACATTTATTTTAGATCATGTTTATTACTATATTCACTATCCTCCTCCTCCTTGTGTAGATGACCTTAATGCTGTCGTCTCAATGGTCGTGACCTCTTCCACGGATTAATTTATCGCGGACAATGTCGCGCCAATGGTTTCGGTTCCGGATACGGTTTCTGAATAGCTTCCATTTGAAAAGTGTGGCTAATAAAATCGGTGTTGTGGCAAGGAATCGAGACTAAAAGAGTATCAGTTGATCGCATGACTTTATAGGTGTGCCTAGCAGATCTAAGTACAAATTTGCATTTCAAATACTCAAAGTATAAGGGGTTGTTAAAAATAGAGAACACCATGCAGACACATGTCCTCAGCTGTCTGCGTTGCCGGATGTTAAGCCAATTGAGCTGAGAACGGTAGTGAGTGAGACACATGATCATATTTCCGTAAATTGAAAATAAAACGGATACAAGCGTTTAGTAGCCGATCGACTGTATCGAGGAGTACTGCATTCAGATTTGTGTAACACACTAATGTGTGTTACACAATGTGTACACATGTGTGTGTTACATAAACACTACTCGGTCATGCGAATTTGGGTCACGGTAAAGGAGGTTGGATTGTAAGTTTCATCTCCACGGAGTTTTGAAAAGCTAACTGTTCTGAGATCTTAAGATAGACTGGCTTCATTTCTACATGCTACTTCTACGACTTTACATACGGAGGGCGAACTCCGTGATAAGTAAGTTGTGGTCCGATCCGCATTCTGATCCAGGAAATGTCGTGTTATTAACAGATGACTCTCAGCAACAGCTAACCAGTATGTAGTCAATTTGGTTGTGATATCGGTCGCCTGGAGATTTCCACGTGTAAAGTCTTCTAGGATGGTGTTGGAAGTTAGTGTTCAGTATGTTTAAGTTCCTTCTTACACAGAAGATTATCTATCTGTCTTCCCGCTAATTTCGCTCACCAAGGCCGAATTTACCCACGTGCTGAACAGATATGATCGTCAGCTGCAGTGTCTCCAACCTTGGCGTTAAAGTCACCAAGTACGAGTGTAATTTCCCAGAGTTTTGATCAGAGTGATCTCCAACAATCTATAGAATCCCTCTATGTCTTTTTCTGATGCTTGAACCGTTTGAGCGTAGATCTGCAGATGTGAAGATTGCAAGGTTTGCAATTCAGCTTCAGAGTTATGATTCTATCAGATACTGGATTGTACCCAAGAACGGTCTTATCCATATTAGGGGGAACTAGGATACCTACGCCATGTGTGCTCTCTGATGTAGCTCCAGAAAATTATAATGTGTAAAATTGTAGAAAAATGACCACTTCCGCGCATGTGTGTTTCGCTAATGCCTAAGATGCTTAAATTATGCACATGCACATGCACATGCACATTTCATCTCTCTTTCCACGATGCTGAGTTTGCCCGTTTTGACTAAGCCTCTTACGTTCCACGTTTCAATACGACGGTGAGTGCGTATTGAGTTCTTAGTCGCAGTTTGGGCGCCAGAAGCATTTCTCCCTTCCGAGGTCTGGCGAATCACATCATGGGAAGCTTCGGTAGTCCATTTCACACTATCCAGTCCGGATACTGAACAGCGCCGAGCGCTAGTCGGGTCGCATGACAAATCACTCATTTGTTGTTGTACATCCATTATCTGGGGGTTTTCTTGGGTGTTGTTTAAATGGTGGGTTCCCGCGTCCTTCCACTCTCAGACTTTTAGAGGTTATTTAAATCCTCTCGGCACCTGTAGCCGTCTCGTGAGCTGGTTTACTACGAAGTTGTCGGGTTATTTGATTGCCTCCCGATACTCGGCATTGACGGTTTTACGGCCTGGTATGGTATATCCTTGACTAACACTCCTTTTACATCCGGGTTCGTGACCGGATTTATTTCTTTGTTATAAAATTCCCCATAATTATTATATAAGAAGTAAAAATATATCCAAATATAAATGTCAAAAAATCTAAGCAACAAATTGATCACATGGTGCAAAAATAGCGTTTGAGGTTGAAAAAATGGTATCAAAATTTTGTAATGTAAAACCTTAATACCTGACAAGAGTCCTTTCCAGGAGTGAAAGTACATATTTGCCGTGACGTGAGTGTTGGCTGACTCATCCTACAGACAGCTGGACTTATTAGTCTTACAAGCACTTTCCTGAGTACGTCGGATAATGGACGTCCGAAACCTTCAGTACCCCAACCTACAGAATATAATTGAGCGTATTTGTTTAAACAAGATATATCGTTTTAAAAAGAAATACCTAAAAAATCTAACCAGCGTATCTCAGGTTCGAATTCGACCGGACACCTATGAGTTATATCTGAAATCTTATGTGCCTACTTACACAAATTAATTTTAATTGTAAATATACAACGTATCAAGCGATATTTTGCTATTTCGGCAGAAGGGAAACATTGTGTGGAACTCGTTTGGGAGATATGAGGGATCGGTAGAAGTATTGGGGATCTATTGCGTTGAAGCAGCGTGGTTCGCCTAAACTCAGAAGAACCAACGCCCAGCAGTAAAATGTTACAGGCTGCTACTTTTAGAATCGTTGAAAAGATTGGTAGACATTCCTCAATCCAGTCTTTCCAGCAAAAAAAAGGAAACATTCGCCCCGCAATAATATCGGTAGGCAACTACTTTATTATCAAGATAAGAAGATTCTACAATGATAAAAAGCTGCGTATACTTATAGTTGCGTGATATATTATTATAGCTTATATGTGAAACAACAAGCATCGGCAACTGACTCGGAAAGATACACGCCATCACCACACGACACAATAGCTCAGCATATGACTTAGATTTGCATCTAATAGTCGCCCGAGTCTCGGCAAGAGACTTTTTGTTGTATAACTAGGCCGTGTGCTGTGGTAATGGGGTGTATCTTGCCAAGCAATATAGATGACGACATGGCCACAAATTTTTCGTGCATAACAATATAGTAAATGAGGCCACTAATTTACTTTAAAAGTAAGAAGTTTTTAAAATGATAAAAAAAGCTCCATATAGTTACCCGCTAGCCAGACATCCATGCCAGTGAAGTCCCAGCCGACATACTTGTAGGGAAGACACACGGGGCCCACTCGGCTGTTAAACTGGATCTTTCCGCTCACGCGAATAGCCGCAATGTCGTTATCATTGGTTACTCTAAGATTAGATATTAATATAATAGAGTACAAAAAGTATTTGTAAAAAATGTAAAATTATGTAAAGAATGAATTGTTTAAAACATTTGATAAAAACATTTTTTTATGAGTTTCAAAGAGTAATAAAATCTTCTTTCTCAACCGATGAAAGTCCACTGCTGAACATAGGTCTCCTTAAGGGATTTCCACAACCCATCCTTTTTGTGCCTCTTGGAACCAGCGGCTCCCCGCGCCCCGTTTGAGGTCATCGGTCCATCTCGTTGGGGGTCTACCAATGCTGCGCTTTCCGGTTCGAGCCATTCCAGCTCCTTAGGAACCCAGGAGTAATAAATTAGGTTGTGTGTTTGACAAAAATTCACGCGGTCAGCGTGGGAAAAATGAGGGTCTAAATGTCTTGGTAAGTCTGCAACTTCTATGAAAGTCACAAATGTCGTTGCCCACGCCAAACTACATGGAATTTGAGGTGACGTTAGCCCCCGGTTGATTCTGATATACGAAGTTTATAGGATTTTATGTAGTTACGAAATTGTCACTTAAATGCAGCTAAGGTCCATAGCAAATGGTGAAAAGATATGAACAAGTAGGAGAGTTGGTTTAAATATCAGTTCTACTAAAACTGAACACAATATGCATTGCTTCTTTATTGGGACCTCTAATTTTTCTCCGATTATCTTAGACGGGAAAACTTTGCAAGCCGGCTCTAATTTCCGGTACCTTGGTTCGTTTTTTCAGAATGTCGGTGATATAGATGTTGGCAATAGAAATAATGCAGATAAATGAAGCGGCGACAGGTCTCAGGTCTCATTATATTTGACCCCCGAATGCCTCTTAAAGTTAAGGTGAAAATTTATAAAACGGTCAGAAGACTTGGCGTATTGTATAGGTCAGAATGTTGGTCAGTGAAAAAGACGAATGAAAGAAGAATATATATAAATGAGCTGAGAATATAAAATGTGTGGTATGCCAAGACTGAATAAAAAACAAAACGAATATCTATATACTCTTATATAGATTGTAGAGCACAACTTTCAGACTTTTCCATATGGGGAAGTCTATAAGTTGCACCCATTATAGAAAAGAAGAAAAATGCAAGATCAAGTTGGTCTGGACATGTTATGAGGAGGGAAAAATCATTTGATCAAACGAGTGTTTAATATTAATGGAGAAAAAGATACGGATGGAGTGTGTGAAGTAAATGCATTTAAAAAGAGTAGCGCCAGAGTTGACAATTGTACATATAAGAGAATGGAAACGAAAATCATGTTGAGCCGACCCCACTTAAAGTGGAAGAAGAGTAGGAGAATAAACTCAAAGTTTCGAATTTAGCAGAGATCGGACGCGTTTGTTTTTCACATGGCCAACTATATGTCGCTCTTTCAAGAATAACCTCTAAAGAAAACATGTTTGTATTGTCTAATGAGAAGAAAGCTTGAATGAAATAGGGAAAAATTTTAAAAGTAAATAAGTAAAAATATATGAATTTAGATATTCCAAAGATAGCAGGAAATCTTCATGGTTTAGGGAAAGGGTAATGGTAAGGGTTTTACTCCAAAATTAACGCGCGCGTCTAAAATTAATAAATCAAAACTACTGGATAGATTTTAATCATTTTTTTCACCGAGTGACATAGGCCATATATTTTATACCAGAGCGAAGCCAGAGCGGGCCGCTAGTTATAAATAAATACTTACGGATCGTAATCCTGGTGCACGATGTATGACGAGGCTTTTAAGACTTGTCTCCACGGATTATCTATTAAAATTTTTCAATTAAAATAAATTTTCACTACATATTATAAAACGGGCCCTTAATTATGTCTGTCTGCCTGTTCAACTCAAAAAACTTCTGAACGATATTTTATGCGGCTTTCTCCAACAGACATAATGAGAAGGTGTATAATTAAAAAAAAATGTGTATCAATTTAGAAAAGTTGCGAGTAAATTTGTTAGAATATATCAATAATTGTTGAAACTGCCTTAAAAAAAGCATTTTATGCTTACGGTAACCAAAGTTACGATTTTTACATTTCTCTCTCTCTTCAAACAATAGATCGATAGAGGTTCCACGAGACTTTTTGTGGACTACCGTCCACCTAGTGGGCGGTTTGGCTAAACTGCGTTTTCCGGTGCGGGGTCTCACCTCTACCTCTACCTCACGCGCCACTCTAGCACCTTGAGCCGCAACGTATATTGGTTACAAATTTTAAACTAAGGAGAATAATGTAGATTACTCACCTTGGACAGTAATATTGTGTTCTCCGACGACAAGTTCTAGTGATGGCACTTCCACATTCCGCACACAATGAGCAGCAGTGAGCACGAAATCTTCGGAAAGAATTGTGCCACCGCAATTAACGTACCTAACAAACTGCGGGACGTATAATATGGCAACCATCATGGTAAACTCGTTGGGCACTGTTGGTTCTCCGCCCGCAATCCTCGGTTGAACCTGGGGATAACGATTTAACAAATGCAGTCGGTGCAATTTTAACACGTGTAACATGGCCCATGTTTGCAGGGAAATTGTAATATCTAAAGCTACATGTTGTTACAAACGTACAATTTTACTGGTATACAAATTGGAATATAAGATACTGGTATATAGAAGTATATACGCTCACGGACTGCAATAATGGCACAACTCAAAAATCATAAAAATTTCATTGAACAGTCAAATGCATGAATATGCCTTTGTTTGCTTAAACGAACGGCCTTATTATTGAATTCTGAGTGTGCCGGTATTGCTGGTGATAGGAATATGTATTATGTATTATATTTAACATTGCCACGAATTCCTAGTCCGAAACACGTTTTTTAAAGTTTTGCCACAATTAGAGTAGAAAAGGACACATCCAAGATCGTGTACGGATCCAAGGTACATAACTAAACCACCACCTTTGCCTGGTTCGGTAGAAACGAATTAAATGGTAATCTAGTAAAGAGAGAATTGACAGATCATTGGCAGAGAACGGAAAGTGATTTTAGGTATAAAATTAGTAAAGTTAGTTAAGTTTAGTTAAAAGTTAGTACTGTGAAAGCTGTCCTGAGATGGTGAAGCAGAGTAAAGGTTGTAGTTATCAGAAGATACACAAGTACTGTTGTTAGAAATCTTATAAAATAGTGTGCAAGAAGTACAATACATAAAGTATAGGAATAATATTAACAACTAAACTAAATCTATAACATGTCTAACCAATGTCCAATAAGTTTAAAAAGATAACAATCAACCTGAAAATATTTTAAAGCAATTTATTTTACATACTCGTAATACCAACACATGCGTTTTTAGAAATACTAGTTAACAGTTAACAAGCAGAATGCCATGGAGGTCACTGATGACCGGCAAAGATTTTAAGAAACACATACGTGCTATTTTAAAAATAACGAAATAATAAATATAATAAGGGCATAAATAACGAACTACTGCATTTGAAAAATTCATTTTCCCAGACTAGCAAGCCATGCAAAATTAGCGTTGCATTCAACATGTTAAAATACCTCCTAGCTATAATTGGTATTTACTCATTATAAGAGAATTGACCAAACATAAATAATAATAGATAATATTAATTGTAAGAAGCAGGCAAGTTGCGAGAAGACAGGACACTATAACACTTTTCAAAGTGTTTTATTTCAACTAAAAAACTAATACGAAATACATCATTACCTTCTAGTATTGTTTTGTGTTTTTTGAGAAATCCTACCAGAATAGATAAAGATACTGGTATATTTGTTCTGAGAATTAACCACATTGACCGTTGCATGAAATATCATATTCAGGTATGCCATATTAAAAAAGGTTATGTTGGCAGCTTTAAAGTATCGTGGCAAGCAAATACCTAATGTGTAAAGCAATAATATTTTACTTTTGTTTTTCTATTATGATTTACATAATACAAACACTTATCTGGAATCGCGTGATCGCAGCGCGGTGAAAATAATATATTAATATAACCATGGTATACTAGATCCGTACCAGACGTCAACATGTTGATAAGTCGACTTACGTCCTTTTATATATCTAATTATAATATGCATTAGGAATGCCTCATTTATATGGTGGATATTTCAGTTCATTTTCCTGCCCTTATCCATCTCTAAGTGGGGTCGGCACAACATGTTATAAACATGTCACATTTGGCTTATGACTATTTTACGACCGGCCGCCTGCCTGATGTCAACTTACCTTAGTCGTTTCTAACGACATCTCGGCAAGAAAGAGGGTGGTCTATTCAACTCAAACTGATACCACGCGATGGGTCAATTTACCTAAGTCGCCTTTTACGATACCTCGGTAAGAAATGTGGTGGTACTATTCTATTCAGCCTGATACCACATGGCGTTTGTATGTTTAATTATAATAGGCATCATTTATATTGTGGATATTTCAGTAAAGTCATATTCAAATAACTCTCTTTAACGTATATTAAACGTTAACCTATTTATGGCTACTCGGAAAAGTGTTCGTTTAGAATTAATAAGTGTTTCACGCGTGGTACGGATATATCGCACATATAATAAAACAAAAAAATATTTTTTCTCACCCCAACCGTCCTTTTTCCGCAGGAGCAAGGGGACACGATCTAAAAAACATATATTTTTAAAGTGCATTTTTTGACTAATTATACTAAAGTATTGAACAGAGGTAGTGAAAAATGAGTACGCAACTTAATGGCAAGAGCTTCTGTGTTTAGCGCTTCTTTCTGTTTTTAAATTATAAAGAATTTTCTATTCATGGGTGACTTTAGGTTACACAAACATCATCCTCCTGCCCTTATCCCACTCTAAGTGGGGTCTGACGTCAACTTACCTTAGTCGTATTTTACGACACTTCGTTAAGTAAGAGGTTGGTCTATTCTACTCAACCAGATATCACACGGCGAGTCGACCACCTTAGTCGCCTTTTACGACACCTCGGTAAGAAATGAGGGTGGTCTATTCAACTCAGCTGGATACCACACGGCGAGCCGACTTACCTTAGTCGTCTTTTACGACACCTCGGTAAGGAATGAGGATGGTCTATTCAACTCAACCAGATAACACACGGCGAGTCGACTTACCTTAGTCGACTTTTACGACACCCCGGTAAGAAATGTGGGTGGTACTATTCAATTCAGCCGGAGGTAACATAAACATTAGGCGAAAATAGGTGCAATATCCATACAATTTCTTAACATCTATCAACTATCTTATTATGAATGATGAGACGTGTAACAAATTTTTAGTTAATAAGATTTGTTTTTACATTAATATTTAAAACTTCCGTTCTATTACTTACTTTAAAGTCATTTTCCGCTTCCGTGAATATAAACAGCAAAGCTATAACTGCTATAAATCTATACATCTGAAAGATTATTAATATTAAATAAATTTAATTTTGACTTTTGTTAAACACAGAAAATACAGTTTCTTAATATTTTTTACATGTTACGCCGTTTATTTATTAGAAATACGTATAAAACAATACTTTACTATTACTTCTCACTTGCATTTTAAGGAATTATTTGCTGAGGTGCAAAATGTCGGTAAAGGGTAGACTGCCTGGACGCATTGATCGATAAAAACTTTCTAACGGTCCTAATCCCTTTGAAATATAGCAAAACATTGTTACGAACAGTCTATGCCACTTTATAGGTCTATGGGGAAGTCCACTTTGGCAAATATCTATTTTTAAGGAAAACTTACTATACTCAGTCTAACTTCTTTTATATAATATTCAAATTCAAATTCAAAATATTCTTTATTCAAATAAACTTGTAAACAAGTGTTTTTGAATCGTCAACTCTACTGCTGGTTCGGAAAGCAGTTACTGTCTTGGACAGGCTCAAAGAGAGCTATATCCACACATTCTTATCTTCTAAATAATCTTCAAGAGTATAGTAGGCTTTCTGTATCAGCCTCTTTTTAATAGTGTTTTTAAACTGCTGTAATGGCAGTGCTGAAATTGATTGCGGAATTTTATTATATAATCTTATACCAAAACCCACAAACGAGTTACGCACTTTTGCAAGGCGCAAAGCAGGAACCGCAAGCTTATGTCGGTTCCTGCTTTGTCTATTGTATACATCACCTATCGTTTTATAATTCTTAATATTTTTATGTACAAAAATTTAATTGATTAAAATATACTATGAAGCAAATGTAAGAATACCTGTTTCCTTAAACTTCTCTCGCAGGGAATCACGCGGTCTTAAATTATAAGTGCCACGTATAGCTCTTTTTTGTAAAACAAAAATTTTTTCACTATCCGCGTATTTACCCCATAGCAATATTCCATAGGACATAATGCTATGGAAGTAGGCAAAATAAAATAAATCAGATACACTATGGTAATTGGAAAGCTTTAAAACTTCAAATTTCCTCACGTAGTTTGCCGAATAGCGCGTGATCAATTGAATTAGTGAAATATCAAGTCCGTTTCATCTATTTTAATGTGATTGTACGACACTAAGTAAATTTAACATTTGTAAAATGATTTATAGAATTAGGCGTTACTTTGCGGAGATCCATAATACAAAAGTAATAGTAAAATTATTTTGCTATAATCCGCGTTGAAGTATTAATATTATAATATAAATATTTATAAATAAAGTATAATATAAATTATTTAAAGACGGTGAGCTTGACCGTACAGGCTAAACTCTACATTAAATTGACTAAATTACATCGCGTTGCAGTCCAAAATATTTGGTTCAACCAACAATGTATTAGTATTTAACTAAGCTTTTTGGGTATTGCTTCGCTTTACGATTTTGGTCGTGGAGTCTATCTCCTGAAGATGCTTCGGTTGCGGGGCGAAACGATTGTTGAGTTTGTGATACTGAGCGTATCTATATACGCTATACGATACACAAGCACTATTGCTTGTGTATCGTGGTAGCGGTGCTGGAGGTTTGTGCATGTGTTTTTTTTACGACTCCTGCATGTATCAGGTATGAAAACCGATTGTCCACTCTACATTTAGCATTATATATATTTTCTATTTTACTTCATCGCGGATTATAGCAAAATAATTTTATTATTACTTTTGTATTTGTAAAATGATTATACGTAAATTGATTCTCTTGAAATATAAATATACCAGTATTTAGGTAAATAGAGCCACAACCTTACCTTTCAATTATTATCTACGTTAAGGCGATACTCACCGTCTCTTTAGTTTCATTAATTGTCTTTTATAAATAAGTTACACAAATTGTTTCTCCAGTTTGTAATACGATGAAATATATTTTAAGACATTACCTAGTGTAAAAAAATCGCTTTATATACCTTACTTTTATCAGACTTTTATAGATAAGTGTATAATCAAAAATACGGTTAAGTCAATATGACCCATGAAAACCATTAATTATAACATTTATTCGCATTCAATAACAAAAGTTATCAGAAGGTAAGTATTGAAACTAATCTTCATATAGTGAAATAAAGCACATATATCATTACTACTATTAACAGCTTTTGAGGGATATGCAGATGTTTTCTTCATAATTGATGGATATTCTAAAAGAAATACTTCTATTATATAACAAATTTATGTTAGCATGAACTTCTCTACTTCTCAGTTTCTTTATTACGCTCGTCTATGATATCTTTATTTGACGAAAGTTAGCCAAACATGCTTGTACTACTATCGAATTCTGCATACGGTTCATATTTCGATTACGTAATGTTAAATATATTATTATTTACTATCCTCATTTTGTAGTGTGTTTGTCTGATCGTGTAATTCAATATCTGGAGGAATGAGGATAAATTTAAAAAAATATTAATAGAATATGTGCTGCGGTTTTTAAGAAAAATAAGATGTCATATAGTGTAAATTCGATAAGTTATATTAAAAAAGGGAAGGGTGAATTGTAAAAGAGGAATCACGAGTATGGCAAGGAATTAAAAGAATATAATATGAATGGTAAGGACATTATTATATCAGTATAAATATACATGTATCTGTATATCGTTCTAAAACTATACTAACTAGCTTTGGCCGATATCGAGTGTTCTTACTTACATGAGGATGTGTCAAAAACCAAGGTTTACAGGAAAGCGTAATTTGTGTTCCAATAATTTCATGTAAAATTCCTACTTATTCCAAATTTTTAAATTTAAACTATCGTGAGTAGTATTCATAGTTAATGTATTGAACCGGCTATACTCACGTTTAATTCTATCGGGCTAGCCCGACTAGTTTCGAACTCATCCGGGGCACTTATTCATGAGCTCTTTACACGACCTTTATCCAAAGAAATCCACATATAGGATATATCCATATATAGGATATAGACGAGAAACTCCTTCATTTTATCGAGTATCAGCAGGGGTCTTCGTGTATACCCGTGAGGGTAAGCGGGGTACAGGCCTCATGGCGAACCTCTTTGCCCGGGTCGGTCCTCGCAGGTCACCTAGGTGAATGATGCAATTTTCAGTCCACCTGTTCTTAAATGAGCTACATGTAGTGACTTTACAAATGATAGCGTAATTTTCTTTTGTTTTCATATAATTTTGTAGACATTGCGACATCTGTTAAGCACTTGGATAAACCCCCTTTATTGCTACTTAGTCATTTATAGAAAGAGACATTTATAGAAGCAGGCGTTACTTTGCGGAACTCCATAGTACAAAAGTTACCATAAAATTATTTTGCTGTAATCCACGTTTGTTAAGAAAATAGTCAGATGGCAATCGCGGCGACCTAAAAAGTGCTTCTTAGAGAGTTTCACTACCCTGCCTGCATCTACGAGTCCGATATTAATTATTTGTTATTATATTACAAGTCGATCAAGATCTTCTTTTTATAGCAAACACTCTTCAGCAAGTTTTTATGTCATCGGCATACATAAAATATTAAAAGCTCCACAAAATAAACTTTTTTGAAGATTTACGTCTTTTTGAAAAATAAAAACTTACAAATCTATATATATGATGGAGAAGAGATATATAACTACATAGTATAAAACAAAGTCACATTCTTTGTTTTGTCCATATATCCCTATGTATGCTTATTTCTTTAAAACTACGCAACAGATTTTGATGCGGTTTTATCGGAGATATTACAGACTTAAAATGCCGTAAGGAGGCCGCGCTTCGCCCTATATCACTTCGCATTTAACAGCTATAAGTCGTTCTTTCAAGAGTTTGTTTAATTACAAGAAAGCTGTGAATGTAGTATATAAGGACATTCTGTAATTAATTTTAAAAGTAAAATACATAGGGGAAAATGTAAATATGAAGTATATATTTTTTAGATATTAGATATAGCAGGAAATCTTCTTGGTATAGGGAAAGGAAATTGTTTTTCTCCAAATTTAACGCTTGCGGGCCACGGGCAGTAATGAATAAATCAAAACTACTGGATCGATTTTAATCATTTTTTTTTGACACTGATTGACATGATATATATATTTTATACCTGTGCAAAGCAGGGGCAGGCCGCTAGTATATATATATATATATATATATATATATATAAGTATGTATATATATAAGAGAGAAGAAGTATGTTGCTTATAGTCTCCAAATAGCTGCTTGATTTTCATAAAATATTCAGATAATCTCTAAATTAGATAACACAATAAATAATCCTGTTAATTTTGATGATTTCCTGAGATATGTGTATATATACCAATCCGCATATAGCAGCGTGATAGGGCTAAGCACGAACCATTCTCTTCAAAAACGGAGAGAAGGCATATGCCCAGCAGTGGAATAGTAACAGTCTTTAACTCGTATAATTACTATACTGGTGTTTTATTGTTATTGAGGTAGATCCGTACTCACATTAAGTGTTGTGTTATAAGAGTCTAACCTCAAATAAATTCTATTCATAATAAGAGTAACCACTGACTTTCTTGCAAATATTCTCGGTGAATTTGAGCATTTTAAACTGACGATAGAATCGATCTGGTAATATTAGTCCAAATGGTATAACTGAACTTTGTTGACTTGTTCAGCCTGTTCCTGTATTTTATAACCGTATCATTTATTGTGGTCACTGCTATCTGCCTGTCCTCTATTTTTCGCGACATATATAAAATAATGTAAAAAGGACAAAAAAAAATAACGGTAATTTATCAAAACTTTTTTATTTGTGGCAGTAATCAGCTGGAGCATATTGTTCTATCCAACTGATGAAAAGAGTTACCCGTGTATTCACCCCAGGATGGTCCCCAATCGCACAATACTTCCCGAAACTGATTACACCTATGAGAAACAGGCTTCCAGTCTCTAGGTCATGGTAGAGAGCGGGTCCACCAGAGTCGAACTGGAAATTACAGATTTTATTTTAAAACATACATTTCGTCCAAAACCATTACATATAGGGTAGACGTCTAAATTTTGTTGTGCTGACTGTCCAGTAAATATATATGTGAAAAGTGTTACTATTGGGACCATAAAATGTTATTAATGAATTAACTGGTATACTGTGTATTATATTAATTAATATAATAATATTAATTGATATAACAGTATACATCAGGCCATTAGGCCACTAAAGAGACAATTGCAATAGCAATAAGAAAACTTGATATGGTTATAGCAGCATCTATTCGGCTCGAGACGAAACACCACATTGGCTTAGCACAGAACACGTTAGCTAAGCACACGGCCTATAGATATCAGCATATAATATTCGGTCAAGTCTTGGCAAGAGACTATCTCTGATACCCTCCCTACAAGATCTTGTATACCTATTCCCCTTCTAAACTACAAGCGACACTTTGTTCCTTTGTTCCTCAATAATATTGTTGTAATAATATTTAAAAATGTCTAATACCTGACAAGAGTCTTTTCCAGTAGTATATGTACAAATTTGTCGTGATGTGAGCGTTGCCACTTTATTCGAACAGTAGGCTTGACTGATTATTCTCACATACGTTTTCTTCAGTACTTTGGATATTTGACCTCCGAAACTTGAAGAACCCCAACCTATAGAAAATAAAAAAGTTCCTAAGTTAAATAAAGTTCCTAACACACTACATTTTATAGAATTGCACTGCTATTACTTTTATATTTAAACATTTTATGGTTTTTTAAATACTTGGATGATAAAGAACACTGTTAGAATAGTAGTGCATTTATATAAATAACGACTAAATAAGACGTAAAGATAACGTCTTACTGTTATTATTAAATTATTATAATAAATGTAACGAATATTAAGTAAAACTAAAGAGTTTTCTAAAAAATCTTGTATGCCAAATTGTAGCTATACTATTTAATTCTAATTTATACTATGTAGTTGTGAGTATACAATGTATCATGCAATTTACCGCGTTTTTGGCACAGGCGAAACATGGCAAGAAAAAGAATCGGCAGATTATGGAGTGTGGCCATAAGATCAGATCTTTCAGAAAAGCCAACGACTAGCATTAGGCAGTAGCGCAGTAATATAGTGGAACATAGGTGGATGCGACTTGTAGAGATCTTATCAAAGATGGGTACATTCTCTAATCATAGATTTCCTCCATCAATCCTTTTGTAAAAAAGGAAGAAAAGGTGTTTTATTGTAATGCACGAAAAATTAGTAGCCATGACGGCATCGGTATCTGGTTCGGCAAGATACACGCTACCACACAACACGTTAGCTCAGCGTATGACTTAGATATGCATCTAACAGTCGCTTGAGTCTCGGCAAGAGACAATTTGTCGTATATCAAGGTCGTGTGCTATGCTATGCCAATGTGTGCTGTGGTTATGGGTCGTATGCCAAGCAATATAGATGACGACATGGACACAATTATCTCGTGCATAACAATATAGTAAATTAGGTCACTAATTTACTTTTAAAGTAAGTTTCTAAAATGGTGAAAAAAGCTCCATATAGTTACCCGCTAGCCAGACATCCATGCCAGTTAAGTCCCAGCCGACATACTTGTAGGGAAGACACACGGGGCCAACTCGGCTGTTAAACTGGATCTTTCCGCTCACGCGAATAACCGCAATGTCGTAATCGTTGGTGATTCTAAAATAAGACATTTTTGTACTAGTAATGCAAGAAGTAGAGGGCGCATAACCACAGCCACGGCAAGATGCGACTCTATCGCCCTCGCGTAGCTGGGGGCAGCCCCATCCGGGTTAGTTCTTGCCCGTTTCGACTCACCCCTAGGGGATATCGTCTCGTTCAGTCGAGCCCTCTTAAGGCCCCACCCTGCGTTGCCTTAAGAGGGCTCGACTGAACGAGCAGTGATCACTTGGTTGCTGAGAACAGAGCACCCCGGCTCACCAGGAGTACCGCGCTCCACCGACTGCCAGCCCCATCGTCCCACCCCACTCACCAGCGCCGAATACCACAGAGGTGGTTAGCCTCTGGGCTACCGTTTGGCTTTGAAGTCCGGACCAAAGAGGGCGTGTTGTGTCCAGTAGGCATCTGACCCGGCCCACTATTCGCTCAGCCCCCCAGGATTCCATTCTCCCAAGGTACGGCGTTCTACTGTGCACGGCAGACACAGGTGGACGCTATATCTATTACCACGACGCGCCCACTGATCATGGCACAGGACGAGCAGCTCTTAGCCACAGCTAGCAAGAGACCCGCAGACAAGCCACCAGTGAGTTACTAACTGTGTTTCCAGGATGCACCAGTGTTAAGGGTTGCACTCAAGTCTCAAATAGGAGTTTTGAAGTCCACAAGGAAGACAACCTTCGACCCACACGTGGAGGTAGCTACTATCGCACCCCATAAACAGTGATATATGTCATCGAATAGATGACGATTAGAAATTAGTTGTGATAAGAATTTTAAATCAGATTTAAGGGCACAATTTTAAAATGGTAATTCAGGCGATATAGGTTCATATAACGTAACTAATAAGAATATAGGTGTTTGCCATATAATTAATACGTACCGATCGTAATACGGGTGCGCGGTGTAAGACGTCACGTTGAAGACTTGTCTCCATGGATTATCTGTACTAACACATAGATGATCAATGAAACACTTAAAAAAATATTACACTAAATTATCGTATACATTGTAAAACAACTAAACGGAACACATTTTGATAGTTTTTTCTCCAACAGCAAAGTGATTCATAAGAAAGGTTTATGTGCATAATTTGTATATTTTTTGTGTTAATTTGTTGAAGTATGTTGATAATAATCAGTGATACAGAACAGGCACCAATGAGTTTTTTCTGTTAAAAGAAATATGTCTTAGTCTTAATTGCAATTTATCACACGCCCTTCGGTGAAGGAAAATGTCGTGAGAATATATCTTTAGAGTATTCTTGGAATATTACGAAATGAAGTGTAACCTACGAATCCGCATTGGAGCAGCGTGGCGGTTCTTAGCTCTAACCCTTTTCTCCAAAAACGGAGAGAGGAGGCCTTTGCCCAGTTGCACGATAATAACTGGCCGTTATTTTGATGTTGGTAAGTCTCGATATGTCAGAAAAGTCAAGTCGCTGGGGGCTTTCGAACCGCTGCCCAATTCCTCGGGTAAGGATTTCCCACGTGCCACGTATTTTAAGATTCAATTACTGTGCAAAATTAGTGGGTCTAGTATTTGAATCCTAAGAACATTTGTTGTACAATATTTATTGTTTTTTATTTATATTTTCGCATAAAACGCATATAATATTTTTTTCTTAATATTCGATTAAAACCTCGAAAATATAACCATGAATCATTTGTACATAAAGCGTCTTACAGAGTCATACGAGCGCTGTATTCAAATATATTGCAAAGCGTTTCTTAATGAAGGAGCTAATCTACCGTATTATATAACAGATATCTTTAATATTAAAATGGGTTAATCTCGACTATATATGTATATTTCCGGATTTCGGAAGCGGCTTTAACAATTCGCGAAATTCAGCATGTAGGGGGAAAATCGTTCAAGTTAGGTTTTATTAAAAAAAATCCCAAAAAAACTGCTGCAATTTTATGACAAAGCAAACATTAATCACGCTGTCAATTTTAAAGCCATTATAGCTCATTTGGGTAGTGGGTGATCTCGAAATTTGAAAACCAGGATCGATTCCAGATAACAATCTTTTGTTTCTTTAATTTAATATTTTTATATGTTAAAAAAAATATTAAGCAAGGCTCAATCACCCAGGTACTTTATTATGAAACGATTAATAAAAATCTAATGAGAGTGATATACTTGCCTTGGACAGTAATATCGTGTTCTCCGGCTATAAGTTGTAGTGTTGACACTGCTACATTCTCCAAACAATGCGCAGCAGTGAGCACGTAATATTCGGAAAGAATTGTGCCACCACAGTTAACAAATTTAACAAACTGCGGGACGTATAAAATGGCAACCATCATGGTGAACTCGTTGGGCACTGTTGGTTCCCCGCCCGCAATCCTGGGCTCAGCCTGGTTATAACAATTTAACAAATCACATTAAAATAATCTTTATTCAAATAAGCAGTTTCAAGCACTTTTGAATTGTCAAGGATCAATATGATTAATGAAGCTCCAACTGGTTCGGACTGTTGCTCTTGCTGAGCAACTCGGCGGTCAATGTTTTAAACATTTTCATTTTTACACTATTAAACTGCAGTCTTGTATGAAGCTGAAAGGATTTTCAAATCCAGGTTTTATTACCATACAAATAATCTTCAATTATGTAATATTGAATTTTTGCCGTAAAATGAACACTTGAAGTAAATAAGGCACTTAAGTACCCAGAAATTAAAATTCGAACTAAGTATGCAAATTGGTTCTAAAAGGCTTTTAGAACCAAATTGCATACTTAGTTAATTAGAATTACTAAACCCTAAGTCGCTCAAACGTATAAGGTAGGCTACAATAGATAATATACTTAAATATATAGATGATATTATATTTAAATAGATATCTCTCACGCTCGAGTGGACAAACAATGATGTTTTATAAATTGTTAGCCTTTGTGTGTGTCTGTGCGATAAATTGTTTTAGATTGTTTGATTACTGACGTAAGCAAGCACTCACCAGAAGTCGCGTCATCGCAGCTTAGTAAAAATAATGTTTTAGTTGCCTGGCTTCATTAATACGAAACACAATATACGTTGTACAAATTACCTATATAAGAAATAAAACAACTAAATATTTTTTCTCACCGCAATCCTCATTTTTCCACAGGTACAAGGGGTAACGATCTGAAAACATAACGTTTTAAAGTGGAAATGTACGATTTTTGACTAAATAATGTAAATAAATAATATACACGCGGTATGAAATTCTGGCAGTCTCCTTTAATCTCCAGGTTAGATACATACAATTTCCATACATTCTCTTAACTTTTATTTTCTTTAATGGAGATATGTATTAAAATTAAGTTATTAAAAATTGTAATAACATTAATATTATGACTACTGCTCTAGTACTTACGAATTGATTGGTTGATTGATAGCAGACATCTTCGCGATTATGCGCTTCAGTGACGCTGAAGTGCAACAGCAAAACTATAACAGCTATATATCTATACATCTGAAACATTACATATTAACATTGAATAAATTTAATTTTCACTACTTCTCATAAAAATTACAGTTTCATACAGTTACCTCGCTTAACAAAAGACGGAAAAACTCAATTCGCTTGGGAGATTTATCGAAAACGCTGTCAAATGCTGTTGAAAAATAACATGCAAAAACAACATTATATGGTGCGATTTTTCCTGTTTAATGGGTGTACAGAAAAGCAATAGCATATATGTAACTGTCTTTTAAGGATAGTTTACTGTACCCATTCAAACTTCTTAATGTTAATTTAAAATAGTTCTAAAATAAGTTCATTAAGTTCATAAAATGCAGTAATGGAAAGGTTTTAGCATTTTATACTTAACATCAATATTATACAATTTAAATTTTTTTTTTTATGTTTTATTTGTTACTTATATTTGCACTCACAATATTTGTTTTTAATTTACTAAATACTAAACTAAACTATTTTACAAAAACAAGCATTAAAAAAAACAAATTAATTTATATAGGAAGTTATCTCAATATGAAAATTGAAAATGTAACAATTAGCGTTTATCGAAACAGTTAAAAACTTTGCTCCAGTTAAAGTGTTAAACTCCGTGAGTCGATAGTCCCGCATTGGAGTAGCGTCATATAACCAAGGTCCAGTTGCTGTCTTCACCGGAGGCCTTACCCAGTAGTGGGATAGTAACAGGACCCAACTTTTAAATGATATATGTGTATATGTCACCAAACATTTGGAATTTCATATTCTAATGAGATTAATTTACTCAGTTGTTATAGTTTCTTTAACATTTCTGACTCTATTAAAAATTACCAGTAAAAGTCGTAAAATAAAGGATAACGTTTGGTTAGAAATTCAAAATTCTTATTTTTATTTTGTTAAAAAACCGCGTAACATATTATATAAGTGCGCATGTCATGCATTTAAAAAAAAATGGAAATAAAAATATAGAATTGATGTACTTTACCTTTATTTTGATTTATGCCTGACCTTTAGGCAGAAATTCGCAGCTGTTCTTGCTATAAGTCAAGACGAATACCTGCAAATATGAACGTCATAATAGACATGATGTCTACATTGCCGACGGTTTTATTGGTTAAATTGACGGAACATAGTTATCCTTTCAAATTGAAAGAGCTAAATCGACCTGCAATTTACGTTTATGAGCCGAAAATAATCCGTATTGATTTATGACTTTAACATTAAACATTTCGCGAATATGCGCCGTCGTTTTTTGGAAATAGAAATAGTGGCAAAGATCGGCGTTGGGGCCGCTAGTTTCAAACTCATTTTTTCATCTGTAGAATGGTAGATGTCATTTTTGATGATAATTTAAGATCACAAGAACACCTATAGACTATTGCGTTGATATCATCTTGTAGTAACGCATGATTATTATGTATGATATGTTTCACAAATAAAACACTACACTGAGTTCGTGATATTGACTATATCACTTGAGAAGATATTTGATTTGAGATTTGATATTGTAATGCTAATGTAACTACATTAGCGAAGTTTCGGTGAATATAATGAGATTATTTTCCTCCCGTAGGTTCCCGATTTGAATACAATTTCTTCTAGTTCTTCTTTAAAGAAAGAAGAAACATTTCCTTTGTTTTGCTTTCAATGACTTTCGTAATGTTATTGTCCATACTTGTAAGAAATTTTCAAATTTCTTTGCGTATTTTTGATGTATTTCACCGTTTAACTTTTTAGGGATAACAATTCTAGATCTTGGATATTGAAGTTGATCGGCTTTTGTGAGATAACGGGAACATCTAGAACATTCTTTAACATATTTTTTGTATCCATTTTATTATCCTTATTACAAATAGAAACTTAAGGCGCTAGGTAGGATGAATCCAACGCTGCTGTGACGTAGATCTGGAGCGACCGCAAGTTGTCTTAGGTCATGATATCAATTACATAACTTCTTGGAATAAATAAAATCAATATTACTTACGACCCACTTGGCCAATATTTATAAATTGAAAACCGATTCCAGCTTTTTTAAAACGCTTTACGATTTACTTTGCGACGCACTTTGTAAATAATTGTTTTAGTGGACAATGTAAGATGCTTAACAGCTATTATTTTCGCACATTCGTTTTAGAGGTACAATGCAGTGACGGATTTAAGGATGATTCACTCTACACCGTGTCTCGACCGGGCAACATTCTAGAATATTTTTTATATGAAGTGATTCATGCCTGACCGTGTCTCGGGTCATGCCCCGGTCGTGCGCCGGGTCCGGGTCTCAGCCGGGGAACTTTGTTGATATTTCGCTGGGTATTGTTTAACGGCTTCGGCCCCGACACGTTGTAATATGAACATATGCGCCCCGCGCCCGCAGTCAACGTCAAATCTTTTCGAGGTGAGCAGTTTAACAGCAAAATAGATGATAAAAGCTTATTAGAATGTTGCGCAATTACTTTGTGATTTACGATATGAGCCATCCTAAGTATTTAGATAACAAATACAAAAATATTATTTGTAATTTTTTTAGTTGGGTCTGGTTTTACTTTGACAAGTCAGATAAAGCATTCTTTAGACATTCTTAAATAATTATAAGACTTGCTAGTCTTAAGTTAAATAATTATAAGACTTCTAGTCACCTATTAATTCGTTGTTAAGTAAATTCTCCTTCTGCTTCCTTTATGCCAAGGCCCGTGAGGCCCGAAAATAGAGGAAAGTGAGCGGCATGGTTTGAAGGGTGGAAAACTTTTTGAAATAGGTACCAAAATTTTAAAAAAAAATTTAAAGGAAAATATGAGGTCACCTATGGTGAAGAGTTTAGATTATTTTTATAAAAAAATACTATATAGAATATATACCTTCTAGTAATAATTAATTTTTTTATGCAATGCATTCATAGTCTTTGAAATTATTACTCAAATGTGGACATTGCTTTACGTATTTTTATGGGTATTCCGACTAGCAATTGTTTAGGAGAAAGATCTTTTTTACTTTGAAAAGTGTAAAAACCTGTATTATTATAAGCAATGGTAATAGCCGCCCCGCGAAAGCTGGTCATGATGATACAGTTGCATATGAATTTGAACCAATGCGATGGAAATATCTTGCAGAAGTGGAATGCGATGGTACAGCATTATAGGTATGAAAGCTTTTCTCACATTACCTGCAGCAGTATAAATTACAGAATAGAAAATACTAGCAATAGCCAGTGGGTCCGCCCGCGTGTAAAGATTAAAACCGTAATATAGTATTTTGATAATCAGTAAGTAATAATCAATAATTTAGTTAGACATATGCTGTCGCGGACTTTTATTTAGAACTTTTAGAAGGGAACAATTTTGTAATATATGATTTTTAAATAACTTTCACCGTTTTTTTAGCGCACCTAAGGAAAGCTTTAAATTTTGCCGTTTTCGTAACATTATTTATTGCTGCTGCTCTCCTATTCATCTAAGCGTGATTTTATATGGACTGTCTTTAAATGGACTTCTGGATCTTATACATAAAGAATTTTTGAAATCGGTCCAGTAGTTCCTGAAATTAGCGCGTTCAAAAAATCAAACAAATAAACTGTTTAGCGTTATATATAATAGTATAGACCAGTGTTTCCCAACGTGGGGCCCACGACCCACAGGGGGGCAATTTAATGGTTAATGGGGGCAACCCGACACGAGTTTAAGCCTTTCGCTCTGGGCCAATTAAGTGCAAGGCTAGATTTCGGTGCCAAATTTAACAAAAAAAAAGCAAGTTCTTCCTAAAACCTAAATTATTTATGTTCTTTAAGTGGTCAATTCAATTTTTAATATTAATATTATGAATATGTATTATTAATATATCATATATATTATATTAATATTTATGTATGCATAGGGGGCAAAATAATTTTTAACGTGGGGCACGGACCAAAAAAGATTGGGAAACACTGGTATAGACGAATACTACGAATATTAGGAGAAAAAAGATTATGTTATTTACTTTTTAATGAAATTAAACATTACAAAAGTAATGAAAACATTATTTTGGTATAAAAAATATTATACGCGGATATTTATATATAGGTATACGCGAATTATTTTATCAAAATAATAATAAAAAATATATTATATTACTTTTGTATTATCGACCTCCGCAAAGTAACACCTAGGTAATTCTAATAATAAATTAAACTTCACAAATTCAATTAAAGAATTAAACGTTAATATCATTACTTATTAAAATAATGTGCAACTTACATGCTTGAATTATCACAATTATTGCCTAATTATTAAAATTATTACCAACGCCGAACTTTTTGCTACACAAGTGCACTGGACGAAAGTTTCAACGTCTTTATGCTTTGGATTACTTATCTCGAGTAGTTCGCGAACGAAATAGTTCGAAATAATCACAGATCACTCCAGCAGACGAACTACGCAAACTTAGTCCCACACTTGTCGCTCCGTAGCTCGTTAGTTCGTGAGTCGTGAAAAAACATTCAATTAATTTAGTTAAATAATAGCCACAATAATTACTTTACGGTCTGGATAAAATATACATGATAAGGAAGGGTTATATATTACTCGTTTCCTGTAACCTTGAGCGAGAGATTCTTTGTTTACCGTGTTTTGAACAATCGCGCCGCACCAGGTCATTCATCCATTACTAAAAAGCCAGATCTCAATTAAATTATATTTATTTTCTTCCAAAATACATGTTTTTTGAAACGATATTTAAAAAGAGTGATTTATGCCAAAGTTATCTTAGGCGTTTAAGTGATCAGTGGACTAATTTAATGTCATATTGTCTGTACCACTATAAACCTTGATGTTATTTTTAGTGTTAAAATTTTTTAAGTACATATTGTTACTATGTTCATAGCCGTGTGGTATCCGGCTGAGTAGAATATACCACCCTCATTTCTTAACGAGGTGTCGTAAGAGGCTACTAAGATAAGTCGATCTGTCTTGTGGTATCGGGCTAAATAACATAGACCACCCTCTTTCTTACCGAGGTGTCGTAGAATAGTAGTAATAACTATGTACCTAGTTTGTTTAGGAGCGGCGAACTAAGTGAATTAATCTCAGATGCGAACTATTACGCTCCAGACTAATAGGCGTTGACTATGCTAGCCCGTCACCCGCAATATTCGGTGAAAAAGGGGAAAGAGGCAGAATATGATGAAAAAACGGCCACGCCTATCTTAACGATAACGATCAAGTTGTCATTGGTAAATATAGATTTAAATGTATTAACCTTGAGCTGATGTATCCAGCTAATTTAAAATTTCAATATGTACCTATTGCAAAAGAATGAATCACGATCTAGATTGAACTGTAGATGGATAGTAAGTAAATAAATAGAGACGGTAATAGGCTTATTTTTTCTCTATAACTTTAGGAACTTAAATAAATGTAAACAAGACAAAAAAAAAGATTGTTTTTGGTTGGCTTATTACAACACATTACATTAAATATAATTCTTATTTATTTTTTTCAAGCCTTTAAAAATTATTGATTGTATTTGCCCCATTTAATTATGGCGCGGTTGCTACCAATATTTTTAAAAACTTTGAATCAATAAATATATATATTTAATGTATTGTATTATATATATTCTACCACTCTAAGAATCAAAACACGCAAGTATTTTAAACCTTTTCTAGAAATCATGGAAAATATTAAATATATTAGTTATAATACTACAGTACCACATAGTGACTTGTAGTTTTATTTCAATTCCTTTATTTGTAAATCACATTCATCTTCCTGCCCTTATCCCACTCTAAGTGGGGTCGAAACAACATGTTATAAACATGCTGTCACATGATTTGGCTGCGTTATTACGACTGACCGCCTGCCTGACGTCAACTTACCTCAGTCGTATTTTACGACACCTCGATAAGAAAGAGGGTGGTCTATTCTACTAAACCGGATACCACACGGTGGGTCAACTTACCTTAGTCGTCTTTTACGACACCTCGGTAAGAAATGAGGTTGGTCTATTTTACTCAGCCGGATATCATACGGCGGGTCGACTTACCTTAGTCGCCTTTTACGACAACTCGGTAAGAAATGAGGTTGGTCTATTCTACTCAGTCAGATACCACACAGCGGGTCGACTTACCTTAGTCGCCTTTTACGACACCTCAGTAGGAAATGAGGATGGTACTATTCTATTCAGCCGGATACCACACGGCGTTTATTTGTAAATCATATTATTGTAAGAAATGTTTGGCAGCCCTGAGTCATATGTTAACATTTAGGTAGTCAAGTACCTAAACATACAGAATACCTATGTATACTTTTAGTGATCACGTACTATTTTTTTAAAGCTTACTATTATTAAAAGCTTTCTATTTAACTTGCCATGTCGGAAGATAAATCTAGCATGATAAATTTGTCCTATTTCCCGGTGTCCGATTGAGCTGAAATTTTACATACTGGTCCAGTTCCGACGACAATGCATATTGCTAGGATTGTCTCCAGACGCGGGAACTCGGCAACGGCTAGGAACATGAAATTTTGCTAAAATTATGAATGTTTTTTACCATGACTTATTTTGATGATAAGAATATTTGATCTGAAAGTAGATATTACGGTCACTAAGTCATTATACTTTAACTTTTTTTATAATTTTAAAAAGTATCAATCGCACCTAGTTTGAATATTTTATGTGTATCCGAGTTTTTTAAAGATAAGTAAAAATAGTTGCGGATTGTAATCAGCTTGCAACGTAGGTATTTGAAGCGACCTTGAAGACTGTTGAATTTAGAATAACAACCAATGACACGATATTCACAAAAAAAACAGTACCTACCAACAAACGATACGAGTATAAAACAATAATTATAGTGAAAATGCAACATTATCATAATACCACGCAACATTGTCCCACAAAACTTTCAAACTTAAGTTTATAGCTTAATGACTTTAGATGAATAGATACAAACATGAATACGAAGTTTTAAAGTCACTATACAATTTATATTTTAAAAGTATTAGTAGGGTATCGTAGTCATAGATCTTTAGCTTAATTTAAAGATATATTAATAACATTTATTTAACAAAAAAAAGGCTCTGATCACTACCAAACTTTACAGGATCATTCGCTGAGTCATTCTAAAGATTGTCTGAAAATTTTATTAAAATCCGTCCAGCCGTTTTGGAGTCTATAAAGGACGTACAGATTCATTTTTATATATTAGAGAAGAGGGAAGATTATAATTTTTTTTCCGTAATTATACTTAGTGCGTAGTAGTTAGTAGTTAGTAAAAGTTGCGGCTGTCAATTTTCTAACGTGAAAAAAGAAGAAATAAATTGGCCATCACTTTCCGAAGTTTTGAAGTAATCCCAACTTCTAATGCAAATCATGACATTATCATCAGGGTTATGCGTCGTTTTGCGATTTTGTCGTGGATCCTATCTCTTGACGATGCTTCGATTACGGAGCGAGATGATCGTTGAGATTGTCGTTGTTAATGTGAGTAGTGCTTGTGTGTTGTTGGTGTTGGTATGTTGTAATACGTCCGATAACTAATACTGCATGTATAAGATCCTGCACTTAGCATAACATATTCTCCTTACAAATGCGGATTATAGCAAAATAATTCTATCAAAACTTGTACTATGGAATTTCGCAGTGACGCCTATTTATGCATATAAATATATGCAATCAGTTGGTTGGCCGTTATCTAGATTCTTTATTTTGGAACTCGATGAATCATTTTTCCACCTTATTTTGTCAATGAGACACAAATGCAAATTTGCACAGTATCAAACAAAGACTACAGTTAACATATGGTTAAACTGTGATGATTAATACAATGCAATCTTTAATTGTATTAATACGCTACTAAGAATAGCAATACGACATCGATATTGTGTAATTCTTCTTAAATTCTTCATTATTAATAGCTTTTATTTAAATTGGCGTGTATGTATGTGAAGTGGGAATCTTGGAAGTTAAATTTGACGTACTTCCTGGGGTCCGATTGAGCTGAAATTTTACATACTAGTCTAATTCCGATAACAATGCATGTTTATAACAAGCATGACTTGATGCTACTGTCAGGATTTGTTCCAGACGAGACGACTCCTCAACGGCTTACAGTAGGGACATGAAATTTTATTAAAAGCTTTTAATCAACTTGTGTTCAGTTCCGTTTCTTGACGACTCAAGTGTAAAGTAATAATGGAATGCTAAACTCGGGATTACTATATATGAAATTATACCATTACACATGCAACCGACTGATAGTGCATAAACAGTGGAGTGGTATTTCTTACTGAAGTGTCGTAAAAGGCGACTAAGGTAAGTCGACTCGCCGTGTGGTATCCGGTGAAGTAGAATAGACCACCCTCATTTCTTACCGAGGTGTCGTAAAAGGCGACTAAGGTAAGTTAACACACCGCGTGGTATCCGGCTGAGTATAATAGACCCTCTTTCTTACCGAGGTGTCGTAAAATATGACTACGGTAAGTTGACGTCAGGTAGGTAGCAGGTCGATAATTTCTTAGCCTAATCATGTTGCAATATGTTGTGCTGACCCTACTTAGAGTGGGATAAGGGCCAAACAATGATGTTCTCTATTTTATATTATCGGTGTACCTTGTCGCAGCTTGTACCTGTATTTGTTCTCAGCATCGTGTTCAGACCTGTTCGCCAATTTTCGGAACTTGCAATTGTGTGATTAAGAACTGAGCTCATAACGTATGACGATGTATGTAATTCGATCACAAGGTCAAGAGCACTCACAATGCACAGTTTATTTTGCACACTGTCTAAACTCAGTTATGGCAAACGAAAACTTGCTTTACCTACTTAGAAATCTATCCGAACCTTTAATATATGGCCCGTTGGCGCAGTGGGTAGTGATCCTGCTTTCAGCACCGCGGGTCGCGGATTCGATTCCCATCACAACATTTTCTATAAGTCAATTTGTTGGTTCTTCGAGTCTGGGTGTATATGTGTATTTAAGGATGTATTTTAAAATGATACCTATAAGTATATATTCACCAGTTGTCTGTTGTCCATAACACAAGTATTAAGTGTAAGTGTCCCATATACTAATTTAAAAAAAAATCGCGTTGCGTTTACATACGAACAAATGCAGGTAAAATATTTCGAGCATCATCCTCCTGCCCTTAAGTGGGGTCGGCACAACATGTTATAAACATGTTGTCACATGATTTGGCTACGTATTTTACGACCGGTCGCCAGCCTGACGTCAACTTACCTTAGTCGTATTTTACAACACGTATGTAAAGAGAGTGGTCTATTCTACTCAGCCGGATACACCTTTGGCCTTTCTTTTATTACTGCATTATGTATTTAATAATATAATATTAAAAATTTCCATTTGTGGTGCATCCAACTTTATCAACAAGTTATTCAGAGTAATAGTTTGTTAAATCCAGGCCACATTATACCCCTTAGCGCAGATAGCAGTGTTCTCACTTTATTTTCCGCGGGTCGTGGGTTCAATTTCCGCCGAGTTCGCGAATGTGTTAATTTTATACTTTTTATAAATCCTACTTTGGAGCCTTATAGCATATATTTATCTGTCACTCATAAGACGTATAAGTTACCTACTCGCCTTAGGGACGGACGGCCGAGTTGGTAATTGTACCCATTTATTTTGAAATAAAAAAATCTATGAACCTTTTTTTAGGCATATTTACTATTATTTTAGGGCTTCCAAAAATAATAAAAAACAAATCAGAACTAAAAATAATATTTAATTACATACAACACAAGTGTATACTAGAGTGTAAATAACTGTACTAGATATAATCATTTCGCTATAAATCTTTTGGACCGTATTAATTTGAGCCAATTATACACTATTGACATACATATTAAAAATCGTCACAGCTGTAGGCCAAAATTGACACAAGATTTTTAGCACTAAAATTGGATCATATAAACCAATAATGATGCGAAACTATTAATCCGGCTCGCCAAGGATCCATCAACATGGATAGTATATGTATATGACCCTCTCCTCTAGAATTCCTTGAACTTTATGGCATCCCATTAAAATAGTTTGCTCACCACAGACAAACTATATAAAAATATGTATTAATTGATTTATTTAAAACGTTTTTTTATAAAACCTTCCATAAAAGCTAAAGAACATTTGAATTTAATAACAGATACGGTAATAATTTTAAAACTAAACCTAAAAGTGAATAACATGATTCAAATTATAATTTTTGAATTACATTTAATAGCAATCACAAAATTGATTACATATAATATAGAAAAGTTAAATTTGTCTGCATCTCATTTATAGACTACGACACGGCAGGACCGATTTTAATAAAATTTTCAGACAATCTTTAGAATGACCTAGCGGATGAACCTGTATAGGTAGTTTGGCGATCGAAACATTTTTTTATGTAAACTGTCAATGACCGTTTTTTATTACTAATATCTTTAAATTAAGTACAACGAAGCGGGCTGGATATGCTAGTGTTATAATAAATATCAACTTTGTGATTGGTACAAGTATAACTGTGACGATTAAAAAGATATTTGATTTCCATCACCCAAATACTATTGACACTCTATTACTTAAAATAACATTAAGTACATCCAAAAAACGTAAATTATTGATTGTAATAAAGGAATACATAATGTTACAGAATGTGTAAAATATCACTAGATTCATAAGAAACACATGAATCGAAATCTATATACATTTATGATATTTAATCTCACAATCTCGAAGTACTCCTCCCGAAAAAAATATCGGGAAATAAGTAATTATCATAAAATATATCTTTCCATAACAAAGTATTTATATAAAATACATATACTGCAAACGTAGTTTTTGAAACTCCTTGGCCAAATTTTCAATTAATTTTTAATTTTTTTTCACTTTATTTTAATAATAATTTATTACACTACAAATGCAATGCTTGTGGAAAAAAAGGATAAGTTATGTTAAAGGACATAAATATTTATTTTATCCAAATGCTCTTATAGAAATTTTCATGATGATTTTTTATTTTCACTTTGGTTACAGTTTAGAGGTACAATTTAAAATAGAACTGGGCTATGTAATTTGCAAAGGTTAAGGATAACGAATTGATATTACTAACTATCATAAATGTTTGGTATATTAATTCATTTTATATGTAAATTGCTATGAAACAAATTGAAAATATATATCGATTTCGAATTAACGACTATAAATAATCCGATATTAACGTCTTTCATAAGTTATATATAAAATGGAAGAGACAGACGTAACGCCTAACCATAAATGCCGATGTAATGATATTTATTAATAATATATGATCTTTGATATGTGCAAAGATATTAAATTTAATCTACATACTTAATTTAAATCCTTAGTTACATTAAATACTCTTAAAAACTAAATTAACTTCTAAATTAAGCTCCAAGCTTTATATCAAATACTAGACCAAATAACCTGTAGCTAATAAGAACTTATTTAAGAAAAAAATTAAGCCAGATCTGAAGAGAACTGTAATATGCAAAATAGGATCATTAGCATATATTTAATTCATTAACCAGTCCGGGTACATTTATATCGGAGGTGTCTATGCTACGGTATTATATTATATATATTACGTGCGTTTTAAAATCTTCACAATATGAAATTTACTTGACAACATTATTCATGTAATCTCCAAAAGAAATAAGTATTTAATTGAACTAAAAAGAAATTGGGCATAAAACTTCCTAGTGACTTAATAGCATTGAAAGAATTAATGAGAGCATTCGATTAAGTAGTTCATACCTATGTTGTATATAAATGAATTGAAATCATTGAAAAAATTTGCTGTAACAAAAATATTAAATAGATTCGAAAAGTTCATATACCATAATACGTATAAACGACATGATTATAATATAATACTTACAGTTATTACTTTAAGGGGTACCACAAGGCACGGTGTTAGGCCCTTTAATCCTTGTCAACGTTATACTACATTATAGAAAAGTTGGGAGTGCAAATAATAGTATAGTTCCCTAATTTAGGTAACTATTTCTAAAAACATTCAAGGCACAAAATGTCTTTAAATGGATGTAAATAACCATTCTAAAACGTTCGGAATATGAATGATATTTGTAGCACCTTCCACAGGAAGTCGTATAATATGTACCTACCTTATTTACTTCACGTAGATTTCTAAATATAGTCAAATATGAACTAATTAGCCAATTTCAATCGAAACTATTTGTACTAATTTAATATAAAAATGCACAATATTACATAAATTTGGTAGTAAGCATGATTGTTTATATACTTTTAGATGATATCATTTTAACTGTTTGTAAACTAATCAAATATTAGGAACTTTAGTATTTTACTAGACAGTTCATATTTCACAGCTATATTTATCTAATAATTCAATTTCTAATAACAAAATGGATGGAATTCAACACCTATTCAATACAAAACAGTTTACTACACCTAAATTTATTGTCCACGATTTAAAAGCTTAGCATATGGAATAAACATTAAAATTTTCTCATATTCAAATACCCAACAACAAATTGCTTTTCAGAAAGACAAAAACATATAAATATAATAAAATTTAAAGATCTTATAGAATATTTAAAATAAATCTTTCAGGATTAAAAGAGCAAAACTGTATCTGCCATGGCCATGGACTCGATAGGTGTTTGAAAGAAAAAATTGACCCTACCCTATTGAGAAAGCATCGAGACTGCTTTGAAATAAATATGGTGAACATTAATTTAATTGCTACAAATGATTAAATATGTGGAAGCTTATCGCATCGACAGGCAACAGAAGTTTTGCGCTAAAAAATTATTAACCGTCTGAAAAATGTTATATTTGTAAGTGAAGAATCTTAAATCTGAATAATTAATCTTAAATCGGAATTATATCATTTAATAATTCCGATTTAATAATTGATTTATTTGCAAATAAAACAAACGATCATCATAACACGAAATGAACTTATAACCATGTAGTGATTATAAATTAATTTATATTTTATAAGTCTACAATTTTAACATTAACATCATTGTATAATGATATGCTTTTGAACACAATTCAATGTTGTCTAATATAGTTAGTTCTAATCTTCATTAATTATATTTTTAATAAAACTATTGCATTATTGATTTTATATTAAAAGAAAACACGTATTTATTTTATCTATTCGCAATTCAAATTTAAATGCTTTAATTGAAAAGCGAAATTATGAATATTATCATACAAATTAATCGTAGCAAAAATGTAAGCCTGGAGGAAACTAATAAAAACTGGTATCACTCTCGACTCAAAACACATGAAATATTATAATGCTGTGATTTTTAATGGATGTTTTTATTTGCATTTTTGTGTAAGTTGGCTACAACTGTCAAATCGGCTAGAGGTCATATTCCTCTATCTTTAAAGGCAATAAAAACAATTAACTATTACCTCGTAAGTGATACCCAATTGATTTTATCAGACACAAGGTCAGGCTAAGGCGATGATTCAATCGATCGCGAATCAGCTTCTCTCAAAACTTTTGTTTGAGCTATTTTATAGCTGTTATAGATAGTCCTAGAACTATGGATTATTTTGTTTAAATGCTAAATTCTGCCATGTAGTCACGAATGAATATTTAACTATTAAAGAGCTAAACTGAATTATTTAATTTACAAGTAAAACAAGTTACATCTAGTTCAAGACTACAAATATTTTTTCCTCCAACGATCTGTATATAAACTTTAAAAAATATTGTAATAAGTTATGATTCCATAAAACTCACTAAACATTTCATTGACACATATACTGTTTAAATATCAGTTATATTGCTTTAAATACTTTTGATAATCTCTTATAATCTAAATATTATAAAAAAATAAGCTTAAGTACATAATAACTCTTATTGTCCATGAATAACATAAAAAATGGAATGCAACTTCCACTATATCTTCAGATCACTTTAAATGGAATGTCTTTATTAAATGGTTTTTAGGCCTGGCCATGAATATGCCTTTTTAGCCATGGATATGCCTAATTTCCCAGAAAGTTGGGAAACTTTCCTTCTACCTTAGAGTCTTAAATTTGCAGCTAATAAGATAATTAATACAAAATAATGTAGCAGTTCGATTTGAATCTTTATATAAATGGAATTCTATACAAAACGCTGAGTCTACTCTTATTCTCTCATGACGAATAAAAACATGGAGCCCTAGAATTGCTGTTGCCTCGCGCGCCGGTACCTCTCAAGTATGTACTATAGATGAAGGATTTGTCCGTCATCTTTGCTTGGGATGCTGTGAGGAAAGGTAGGTTCAGGTTGGTCTTCTAAGGTTACAGCCGTAAGGTCTACAATCTCATCGTGGTCGTCCTGGTCGAATCTGGAGAATAGAAAGTCAGTTAAAGAAGGCTAAAAGCGCCAAATCAAAACATAAAATAAAATATATAATAACGCTGGAGGTGCGTGTGGTGTTACGATGTAAAAGCACGCCTAAGACTCATGCCGGCGGCCATCTTTTTCTCTGCCCCTTTTTATAACGATCCATCATCTATTGTTCAAGCGAACCAAAAAGTATTAATTGTATTCGCAATTTATCACAGATTTTGTCGCACCAACAGTGGGTCTAAGCTCCAACCCTTCTCTACAAAAAATAAGGAAAGAGGAGGTCTATGCCCAGCAGTAACAGGCCGGTTCTTTGTAACAAGTATAGAGCCGTGCTGGCATATTTATTAGACTCGTACCGGCGGCGGCTAAGCCCCACCAAATTATAAGTATTTAATATAGGAAGTGTATATATTTATTATATTACCTCTCCTCATCAGTCTCACTGGGTGGCTGCGAGGCGCGGGGGTCACGCGGGTCGGTCGGCGGTGGGCCGGCGCGTTGGTTGGCGGGTCTGACTGTGATTATCAGATTTGAAGAATTGGCTACCATCATGTCCGTGACCTGATTAAAAAATAATCTAATTGTAAAGTGTTATTATACCATTTTTGGAAATAGGTCTCTATCAGGTTCTTTCCCTCTCTTTTGGAGAAAAGGGTTAAACTTTAGTCTGAGCTTCAAACCTTTTGTCGAGTGATGGTCTAAACTAGTGTTTCCCAACTTCGGGCCCACGACCCACAGAGGGACAATTTGATGGTTAAGGAGGGGCACCTCGACACGAGTTTCAGTCTTTATGTTCTTTAAGCGTACAAAGGCGTTCCCTCCGCGTAAAGAGCTTAATTGTCAAGTCAGCGTAGCTTATTCGGGATAAGCTACGCTGACTTGACAATTTGCGACAAAGATAGTGTTTTACATTCAATGTTAAAAAAATTTAATGCCCAAAAATAGGGATAAACGATTCTTTTTTTTAAATAAAACCTGCTAACTAGATCGATTTTCCCCCAAAACCCCTTACGGGTTTCGAGGGAGAAAATCTGCTGCTGAGAAAATCGTTGGAGTCGTTTCCGAGATTCCGAAAATATATATACATACATACAAGATTAATTCATTTAGATATTAAAGATATACTGTATTCAGTTAGTTACTGGTAATAATATCACTTTGTTGTGATTTGTTAATATGCTTGTTCTGTTTACCTGATCCAAGGTTTTGTTAGAGACGTCGATGCCATTGACTTCTAGCACCTCATCATTAACACCTAGAAGTCCTGTGGACTCCGCCAGTCCGCCGGGCACTAGCCTTGATATGAATATGCCTGGGGACCGCTCTACACCGTTGGGCGTTACTCTAACTGATGTCCCGTCTCTGGGGGACATTAAAATAGTGTACGATTAACGAAGTGCCTTAATTATCGTCACATGCACATCATTTTTAGACAATTATCTCAAGAAATAAAATCTTACTATTGTAGACTCGGCTTCACGAACGTATAAATTAAGTGTTAGTAATATGCTTATACGCAAAGCATATTTGACACAGTAGAAGATTATATAAAATCTATATTATTATATAAAGCTGAAGATTTTTTTTAAACGCCCTAGTCTCAGGACCTACTCGACCGATTTGAAAAATTATTTGAGCGTAAGACAGTCCATTTATCGAGAAAGATAACTATATCACGTTAAGATGAGTAGCAGAGGAGCAGCAATAAAAAATATTGCGAAAACGGCAAATTTAAGGCTTTCTTTGCGTGCGCTAAGTAAACGGTGAAAGTTATTCAACATTATATTATTAACTCACGATAACTTTTATGTTAAAAATTTCAATTCGGGAAAAAATTGTCACACATTAATGCGGGCTACGCTGCTAGTTATATAATAAAAATCTTTCAGCTTGAATATCCTTATAATCTTTTTATGGTTTTTGGTTGATCAAGTTAGTACCTTATGAAAAATCCTAAAGGTCTATCAGAACCATGCTTTAACAATTTCACTCTTCTACACGTTTCTGGCACTATGTCCACATCTATGATTGCTGATACCTGAAAAAAGTACACTTTTTAACAGCAAAACAAGGAATAAATATATAAAAACTGTATAGGCTGTATATATAGTTTTTATAACTGTGTTAACTGTAGTAAAAAATGTATATGCGGGGTATAATTACATGTATATCCTCACCATTCTAAAGTCGTGGGGATTTGATATAGCGAGTCCCTTGTTCTTAGCCGGCGTCCCACTTAGTATCGACGAGATTATGTTACGCGGTCGCATAGTGCCATAGCCATTGAGCTCCTCTAAACTGTCTCCTGCAAGACACAAAAACAATTGACTATCTTCTTTATCAGTTGTAAGTTCACTACTAACTTAAGTAAAACATATTTAAACATAAAAAAAAGTAATTAGAATATTATTTTGCTATAATCTGCGATAAAAGAAAATATATGTAATGCTTAATGTAGAGTGTACTACTCGATCTCATATCTGATACATGCAGAATTTGTAAGAAGTCATGCACTAGCCGACACCGATGACACAACAATACACAAGCACTGCACACATTCACCACCACAATCTCAACAATTGTTTCGCCCCGTAACCGAAGCATCGTCAGGAGATAGACTCCACAATAAAATCGCAACGCAAAGGCTTAACGATGGTATGCGGTATGATATTATACTTTATTTTATTACGGTTTTAATCTTTCCCCGCTGGCGAATGCTAGGTTTAAATAAGAACGGTTACAAATGTCAATCATCGATATTGAGTCAATAGTTCGATCATATTTATATATCTTGTTATAAATAGACGCTCGATCTTTAACTATACAATCTCATATTCCGCCTTGAGATTTGTTTAATCATGAAATGTTAAGGCTATAATGAAAGTGGTTATAGCTATTCATTTTTTCCTTGTGATATTTAATTTTTACCACAATGAAATAAAATAGCTTATAACTTAATAAATATAATTATATAAAACGTCACTCACTAAGCTCTTATTCATATTGCATGACGAAGGTACAACATGATTAGAACAAAGACTGAAATGTCAAGTTACCAGAGACCTTAATGCGGGTTTCCAAATAAAGTTATGCTATGTTTATTAGTCACATCAATATCCTTTCAAACGCAATGTCCACCTCGTAATAATTATCTGGGTCAGAACAATTTGTTTGTGGAAATCTTTGAAGTACAAGGAAATAGCTTGCAAAAAGATTCTATACGGAAAACTGTAACGTCAACCAAGTTTGTATTGTCGGTAACTGATTAATGGATTGGAACTTAAATGCATAATAGTAAAAAAATTATAATATGTGATAAGAAACTGCCTTTTAACTTTAATTTCTCTCAGCAATAAGGCACTAAAGTTCCTATATCGTCGCTTTTAAAACATCATCCTCCTGCCCTTATCCCACTCTTAGTGGGATCGGCACATGTTCTAATATTATTTGGCTGCGTTTTAACTGACGTCAACTTACCTTAGTCGTATTTTACGACACCTAGTCAAAGAGGGTGTTCTATTCTACTAAACCGGATACCGGTACACGGTGTGTCAACTTACCTTAGTCGCCTTTTACGACATCTCAGTAAGAAGTAAGGTTTGTCTATTCTATCCAGCCGGATACCACACGATCGTGCATTTTAAAACATATATCAGAATATATTTTATCGCTTTTTTTTAGTTATCATCGAT
This sequence comes from Morpho achilles, assembly GCA_947086495.1. Classification (NCBI taxonomy): domain Eukaryota; kingdom Metazoa; phylum Arthropoda; class Insecta; order Lepidoptera; family Nymphalidae; genus Morpho; species Morpho achilles. Next base: position 7,664,736 of record CAMTZB010000003.1, read on the forward strand.
ATTGTGTACATTACGTTAATATGTATTTTATCAGTGTAACTACCCTCATAAAGCAATAAAAGTTTTATCACTCGAGCTTTTGTGATATCCATGGATACAAGCAATATAGATACATAGATATTTTTATGTAATAATTTTAAATTCTGTACAACTGTTAAGAACTTTTATACGAATATATTAGTTTTTTAATGTCTTTGAGCCTAATAGTGTTATGCTGATATAATGAATGAAATCCCGAGTATTAATACCTATTGAATATATGCACTTTGTTTCAGAGTGATATTTGTGTCAGAGTTGGCCGCCTTCGTTTTTTTTTAATTTGATGACGTTGACCATGTACTGTTGGGCCGCTTTAGTTTTTTAATTTTTCGTTAATTTGTACATTTTTATTTACGTTAATAATATGGCAAAACTAGACAGATATACATAAAATGGCACTCTGCGTCCGTTAGTAAGGGCGGCGGTTCACCCGCAGGGGGAATATTTTTCGTTACGATACGAAATTCTTCCATAAAATCATATGGTGGACAATGTTTACTATATATGATTTCAAACAGCTTTAATTTCTCTACAAACCGAACAAAACCATTCCTTTGTAATTCCTATGTTATTATTTTTATTTAACTGTTGGTGGTGTAACTTAATTAAATTGTACTTTATAGAATTAGGCGTTACTTTGCGGAGGTCCATAACAAAACTAATGAGAATATTATTTTGCTTTTATTATAGCAAAATAATATTCTCATTAGTTTTTTTTAATTAAATTGTACTTAATTAAATTTTTACTTTATAAAACACTTAATAAAATTCTATTTTATTCGCAATTTCTCCGTTCTAACTTTGATTTTAAAACAGAATAATATTAAACTATGTCATAACAAACAGGGTTTATCTGCGTCGCTTTAACGTACGCATAAGCTGTTTTAACGCGTCATTTAACTGAATGATGCGTTATGAACGCGTTTGAGAAACGTAATTGGATAAAATTAACTTTAAATCGATCACAAGAATGCACTTGGTTTCTATCTCAGGTAAAGGTAATTATATCCATTTACAGTTCACTTTTATATGGTAAAGTATTCTAATTAAGGTATGCAAAATTGTCTTGTATTCTCGCATATTAAGAAGCCGCTCTCTTTCTTTCTTGTTTGTTGCTTCATTACTGAAGGGCGTGGTCCTGACTAGATATTATCCTTGTGTGGATGACTTTTGTCCATCGGCTCTACGTAGTGGCAATTGTTGCTACTTCATAAAATTTGCAAGACGTTTAGGATTGAGGAGGTTGTTCTGACCAGCTAGTTGGTAAGCGGCCTCTAAGTCTTTTACCTTCAGTATTGCCGGTAATAATTAATCTCTCCATGTAACATCACGCTAAGATGAATAGGAGAGGAGCAGCAATAAAAAGTGAGTAAAATTTGCGTGCGCTGAGTAAACAGTGATATTTATTTCAAACTCATGTATTACAAAATTGACCCCTCTAAAAGTTCTAAATAAAAGTCCGCGACAGCATATGTCTAGCTTTTAAGGTTAACCCACTTTAACCATTTTTATGGTTATTAAAAGACTATATTACGGTTCTAATCTTTTCACGCGGGCAAAGCTGCTGGCGGTTGCTAGTCATCTTTATACTCCTAAACAGTATAGTAAGCTTTCTATATCAGCCTTCTTTTTCTATATCAGACATCAACAGTTTTTGAAACTGCTATAACAGCAAAGCTAAAATTAGATGAATCTTTTAAAATATTATAAAAACTAAAATAAAGTTTATAGGTTAAAATGTGGAAAGGGCTCTCACGTTTGACAAAGTCTTTATGAAGACCTTGAGATAAAAGCTCTTTAAAAAAGGCGGAAAAATACTTAACCTATAACACAAGCCAATCTAACGTTTTTAACGTTACTTTTTAACAATTTCTTGGGAGTATTTATTATTTTCATCTTTTTGAATATGTTAGCTAGAAAGTAAGATTTTTTTTTTCAATCTGGATTCTTCCAATAAACCAATCAATTATGTTGGTTACTCACTGTTTTCCGCTCTGTTAATAATTGTTTTTTAAAAATGAATGCTTCGGCTAAATTGTGCCGTTAAAAATAAGACGACTAAAATATTATCCAAAAACCAGCATCACACCAAACGTAACGACAATAATTAACATCACAAAAAAAACCACCGCGTTTTATTGTTATACTTCTACAATGTACATTAGCTACATCGTTAAAATGACGCGCTCCGTTGAAGAAACTTACGAGTAAGTCTGGATTAAGTGATTTTTTTTGTGAAAAATATATAGGGTTTTTTGGTGATGGAACGTTGTCTGTAATTGGTAACGGAGTTCATACACTGGTCGCTTTATAAAGAAACTGTTAGTATGTTATAATAAATAAATATATGGGACACTTACACACACGGTCGTCCGTCCCCAAAGTCAGTAACTTAATACTAGTGTTATGGTATGCAGACAACAGGTGAATATATACTTATATATTTTTAAATACATACTTAAATACAAATATACATTCAGGCTCAAAGACCAACAAATTCATTTATAGAAAAATGTTGGCCCTCCGCAGGCATCGAACCTGCGAGCCGCGGCGTTAAAGGCAGAGTCACTACCCACTGCGCCAACGGGCCAGTCTTGTTTAAATTGACTTTCTAATGTACAGATCTTGCTTGAATAATTCTAATGTACAAAAAAAATTAAGTGGGTAATTTCTTAACTAAGAACACAGCGTGCTTGGGAAAATTACTCTATGCTAAGAACGCAGGATGAGGTGAAAATTAGTCCGTCTAGTATACCAGTACTGAATTGTACGACATACGACATCCAATTTATATAATACTCTTGGTGTCCTTTATTCGTCTTTCCCTTTCGAAATATTATGGCGTGAGTTTTAATTTTACGATACTAAATTAACTAATTACGATACTTAAAAGTTGATTTATGTATATTTTATTAGATAGACAGACAGAAGAAGACAGAAGGCGACAATAACATTCATAATAAGTAAGATTACCATTAACAAAATTTGATGGCCTAATGATTAGAACGCACTCCCAAGCGCGTATGAGTATTATATAAAAATATATTTGCTTAATTGCGGATAACAATTTATGATAGCCTTTGTGGTACCCATCCAGGTACCCAATTTCAGTAGGTAGGTAGGTATGTGTGCAAATACTGTGTAATCTCAATATATTTGTGATAGACTACTTTTACTAACTCATAACAATCTCAAGCTAACGTAATGTCCACCATCAACATCATTCTCTTATCCTTATCCCACTCTAAAATGGAGTCAATATAATATATGTTCGTCTCCCATTCTCTATAATTCGTCAACTGGCGCCACTTCTTTTATATGCATATCATTCTTAACACGATCTTTTTTTTCGGCCTTCCTCTTATCGTACATTCAAATACATATTTAAAACTATTTTCGTCACATGATTTTCATCCCTCCTCATTAAATCCCTATACCAACTTCTCATCTTTTATAATGGGCGCAACTTTAAGACTCCCCCTAATACTAATAATGCTAATGCTATAATACTCATTTCGTATTCTATAAAATTTTGTTCACCGCTTTTCTGGAAAAGTGAACCAGAAGTCGGAGCAGACTACAGTACTGTAATTTTGTATTAGCAATTAACAAAGTTAAAAATGGTGTTAGCAATTTGTTTGTTCACCTTATCACAATAGTGACTTAACAAGTACGGGAGTGTCACATTCTATGCTAATACACCACTATAATGGGTGCCATATCAGAGTTTTACAACAATAAATTTAAACAACGTATTTAACTATAACTCTTATATCTACTTGCATAAGAGCGACGAGCGTCTTTCTATCTATACTATACATATGATGATTCGAACCTACCTTTGCTTACGCTCTATACACACCATTTTAGTAAACATATACTTATTGAGAGAGTTACGCCGTGTGATATCCGGCTGAATAGAATAGTACCACCCTCATTTATTACCGTGGTGTCGTAAAAGGCGACTAAGGTAAGTTGACCCAGCGTGTGGTATCTGGTTTAGTAGAATAGACCACCCTCTTTCTAACTGAGGTGTCGTAAAATACGAACGAGGTAAGTTGACGTCAGGCAGGCGGCCGTTCGAAAAAAAGCAGCCAAATCATGTGACAGCATGTTTATAACAAGTTGTGCGTACCCCACTTGGAGTGGGATAAGGGCATTAAGATAATGATACTTATTGACAGAGTTATTGTAGTTACTACTTAATATTTCACAGTGTGATCTTTTTCTCCCCTGTTTGAACTGGGAGTCATATTCAAAGGTCGAATACCTTTGCAACTTCATTGGTATATGTAATTTGTATTAAGATTGCAATGATTTGCTTTGATTTACATAAGATAGTAAAATGGTAGAAATAATAAATAGTATTCACAGATAATTGGATAACTACCTTAATCTTAAAGAAAATTCTCAATTCTAAAGGTTTAAGGAACAATGTTATCCATACATATAATAACACAAAGTCCCCACTGTCTATATGTAATTGATTTCTACACAATCTACTGAACAGATTTTTGTACAGTTTTTACTAAAAAATTAAGGCTAATAGTGCATACTCCGAAATGGCTGGAACCCACATTGAAGGGACTTGATTGGGAGATAGAGGTTATACTTTTTTATTTTAGAATTCTCTAGGGATATGGATTTATGTGGGAAAAATAAATGGATACAGAAACATGCAATAAAATGGTTCAAAACCTTAAAGCTCTATAAATGTTAAAATTTGGCTTTTGTTACCTTTTCTTTGTATAATAACCCTGAGAAGTGGTCTTGCTGTTAACAAAGCCCTCGCCAAGTTGTCATCATTGTTGATAGGTAGTAAATCACCATCCCGTGGGTCAGTATAGCTGATCAGAAAGGCAACATCATGCAACCTATGAAGTTTCTCTATTAATGCTTTGAAATCTTCATATTTAAGTTTCTCTAATCTACTGAGTGAAAACCGACGGAACTCTGCATCAAACTGTAAAATAAATCATTGTTTATAGCAGATTAAATTGTTTACAAAAATATTCATAAATATTTATAGTAGAGTTTTTAAAATTTATATAAAATCTAAATGTGGATTATAGCAAAATAATATTTTCATTACTTTTGTATTGTGGACTTACACAAAGTAATGCCTATTTCTATAAATTATACACAAGTCTTCATTTTCTGTGTGCAAATAAGAAGACATTAACTTAACACTCCATTCATTCTATATAAGTATTCAGATCTTATTGTTTAGAACAAGAAGTTCTTTGACCATATTGCTTATGCTATACAGTCTTGTGACATGTTATCTTTTACAGCACATAGTAACTCCATGTGAGCTTTATACTCCAAAAAAAATTGAAGTGAAATCAATCATCATCAATCAATCTTGTGGTCAAGATTTAACTTGATAATGGAAGAAGTAACATATATACAGAAACAAATAAAGGATAATCATATATACAGAAATTGCCAAAATCAGCCACACATTAAGTTAGTGTTAATGCTAATTATGTTATCTAACTTTCATTTTTAGGCTATCCGATGCAAAGAAGTCAACAAATAACTTAAAAAAACTATTTATCCAGTTGTATAATACACTTTATGATTATAAAGTTTCCTTAAACATGTATTTAAGTTATGAATATCACATTTCAGTATTTCATATAGAAAAATAGAATAATATGCCAAAAAATATGTATTGTAGAATTTTAGAGGCACATATTATTCATCTCAAAAGTGACTCCCAACTTTTCTTTTTATGTAAGCCTCATTTATGCTGATAGTCAATAGAATACACTATTTCTTTTCCATCTTCATTATTATTTATCAGATTTCTATATAATAAATAATCAAAGTAACTTAAATTTTTTTATAAAAGCAACAACAAATTACTACAGAACAAACTTTACTTAATTTATCTACTTCAACAGATAGTTTAAGAATCATAGGATTTATATATCAATATCTACACTAACAATTCTTATAAACAAGCAGTGTCCCAAAGAATATTTATTAGCACTTTCTTCACTTTCCATTACAATTTTACACTACACTACACTTTCCATTACAATTTCACTATGAATTGTTGATAAAAGTTTGAAGTTTATTAACTTGTAAGAACAGTGTTTTAAAATAACTAACTATACTTTTTGAAGTACTACACAAATGAAATATATAAATTGAGAGTATTCATAAATTTCATTTCCTTATATTTATAAATATATCCAGCTCTGGTAATCATAAATCTAACGATACTTCAAGCTAGGAGCTGTTTTGGATTGCAAACAAGTTAATAATAGACTATACAAAATATAATCTCTATTACCCATATTATTATATTAAAAACATTGGATAGTCACACCTATCCTCTTTACATCAGTGTAAAGAAGGACATCACGGGAAAATTACTATCAATTGTATAAAATGAGAAAATTAGAAATTTTTCTCCCACATACCTTAGTCTTAACTTCAACATTTTGGCTGTCGATTCTAGCGGCGATTTTGTTTTTCGACATCTCGAAAGCATTTATTACGACATATAAGTAATACTGTCTTTATTATATTTTACCTTATTTGTTAGGTAACATTGTATAACAACAAAAGTTTAAATATCACAAATTTCATTTAACACCACTCTCGCGTCGTAATTTTTGGTTAGTTCTGTTTCATTTACAAAATAGTTCATGCATTAGTAATAATTGACAAATAGCAGCAATGTTTTAGAACAATCTCAATCATCATTGGCTTAAATTAAAAAAAGCAATAAATTAGATTTTAGTTTGTTGGGAACAATGTGTTTCACTCCGTTTAACGCATTATAGTTACCTTATAGATCGAATAAAAAGAAAGCAATGCAAGCCCTCTTTTTGTTGTACATTATCTGATGATTAGATTTATTTGAATCAAATTAAACGTTGTAAAATTTCAAACTAATTTTCTTTATGCATAAAACAAACGCATAAACATTTTGAATTTGTACTAAAAAATGTTTAAAGTATTTAAATTAAAAAGCGCGTCATGAATATTTCTCTGCACATGTGTGATTAGACAAAAATATGTATAGGTCTCTCCTCTTCCCTTTTTTATTATTTCATATTTGTTGAACCCTCGCACTCACAGGCCTACCTATGGCCCCCTACTCTGTGTAAAAAAATAACGGTCTGGAATAAAATCTTTTAAAGGTTGTCAAGTAGAGGTGTTATATTAGGATGATATTTGAATAATACTGATATGTGATATAATAGCTTTCTCATATTAGGGTATCATACCCTATTATTTGGTAATAGGCAAATAATAGTCAGTGATAAAATATGATGTATTATTTTTTCACTGACTATTGTAGTAATAGCCTATTCCGTGACCTGACATATTATTTTAGTTTCATACTTTTAACTGGCTTAGGACTGTTAAAGGTTATGTTGGCGTATTTAAAAAGTTACTAATAACTAGCTATCAATTATTGTACACCTTATGTACAATAATTGATAAGTAATCATAGTTTTTATATTTTTTCTGTTCATTTAAATGTTTTTATTTTTATTTTTGTGGTTATATCAATGATTTATCATTTAAAAATATTGTTAACTTGTCTTATATTACATATCTACATTTAAAAACATCAATTGTTTCTATCTGCGAGATATCTTTATACCAAATTTTATTTATTTACTATTAAAATTCTTTATATTTCTAATAATATTAAAACTATTATTTACCCGATGCAAGGATTTGCATTATGCAGTACGCAACCAAATGTTAAACTGGTTAAATTTTTTCAAACTATTGTTTACAAAAGGAAACAATAACAAGTAAACAAAGGCAACTTGCACACATGCCGATTAAAAAAAACAATTTTTTGCGTTTTTAAGGATTTAGTCTATTTTTTGTTTTCATTGCTAGTTTTCTTTTTAACCAACCTATGCAGCATTCATACATAACCCGACTTGTAGCATTCCCGACTCTCCGAGATGATTTTTAGCGACCTAGCTGGCGCAGCGGCGCGCACGAAGTGCATTTTATTTATTAGCGGGTTTGATTTCCGACAGCTATAGTTAACCATATTAAATATTAAATGCAACAAAATTGTAACTAAATAGGACGGTGCTTGTGCAGAAGCAAAAATCTACTACTTCTGCACTACTGTTTCACCAGTGATTATATTTTATATTTATGATTATATACTACAAATTTTATTAGTACAAATGCGCGTTAACATGAAACCCGACGTGCGTGTGTAATAAAATATAATTTCTTATTACAATATTATATATTATTACATTACAATATTCAATATTAGTTTAGTACAATAGATTATCGTAGTGTACACTCGTACATTGCTTACTTACTTAGTAACCATCCCAAGGCGAATTTAAACAAAGCCTGACATGTATTAAGCAAATCAAATCCCGATTTCTCGCTCAGAGTTGGCGACTCGCTACTACTGAAGTTCTAAATACGGGTATTACCGTATTAGCCTGTTACAGAATAGTCCCTATTATTAAATAACAGTCTAATACTAGCCTGTTACGGAATAGTCTCTATTATGCGGAATAGGCAGCGCTCCGGCGATCGCCACGCACACGGCGACCGATATCGACCGTATTATCTTGAACAGCTATTATTTGACTATTTTATGGTAAAAAGAACCTTAAAACCGCGTATTATGATACAGTATTACGTGGACTGTATTATATTCCATATACCTATTCAATATTAGTTTAGTACAATAGATTATGTAGTGTACACGCGTACATTGCTTACTTACTTAGTAACCATCCCAAGGCGCATTGAAACAAAGCCTGACATGTATTTAGCAAATCAAATCCCGATTTCTCGCTCACAGTTGGAGACTCGCTACCTCTGAAGTTCTCAATACGGGTATTACCGTATTAGCCTGTTACGGAATAGTCCCTATTATGTGGAATAGGCAGCGCTCCGGCGATCGCCACGCACACGGCGAACGATATCGACCCTATTAATTATTATCTTGGACAGCTATTATTTGACTATTATCTGGTAACAGGTTACTTTTATATAGCGTATTATAATACGGTATTAGGTGGGCTGTATTATATTCCACATACCTATTACTATTATATTCATAACACCTCTATTGTCAAGTATAATGTGAGAATATGGCTGTTTGCCACAGATAAGTATCTTATTATAGATAATTCGCAACCACAATGAAAACAAGCTTATTTTATAAATAAAAAAAATAAAAAATTCATGCAATGAGCATGAGGGGAAATTTAAAAAATACAAACGCTGAACGTTTAAATCCATGTCTAAAGGTCTGTCATGTACAATTATCGTTACTTTACTAATAGTTTAATAAATTATATAATTCTTATCAATTTTTAGGAACAGGAGAAGTCTTATCAATGTCTTGATAAAAACGGATATGATCGGGAAAAGTGTGAAATGCATTTCGATAATTATAATATATGCAAAAAGTTTTGGGTAAGGCATCACTGATTTAAAAGTGTGTATCATATCTGTAATGAGCTACACATCAAATATAATTGATTGTTTTAGGGTAAAGTATTCAAAGACAGAAGAGCTAAAGGTATAGTACCATATTTACCTGATGTGGACGAGAGGGAACAAGTGAAAGCAGAATATATTAAAAAAATGGAAGGAAAATCATAATTTTTATAATATTGTGAACCTCATTTGGAGAAATCATCACATTAATATATAAAGAAAGAATGTGATAACACTTGTATATCAATACATTAGCTTTTTTACATTATATATGTCCTACAGCTTTTCTATTACAATATCATAGAACACTTTTTAGTAATAAGTTATTGTAAATCAGAGATACACTATTAAATATGATCAAAATACATACATTACCAACACAAAGTAGATTTTTTACAATTTTAATCTACATATTAGAATATTGTTTAACTAATGTTTTGTAAAATTTAACATAGAGTGTACACACTTATAATAATCTTAATTTGCAGGTTTATTTTAGCTATTACATTAACCAGTCCTCTTTCTCAAGTTTGTTGTGAATAACCTATGTACCAATCCAAAACAAAACTAATTTTACCTCCATATTACCCTAAATATTGTTTTGCAACACATACTATTAATGGTTAACAAATAATGTGATATACAAATGACTTCATATAACTATGCTTAAGAGACAGCTTTATTCAAATTTAAATTTTGTATGATGATGATCTTAATGAGATATTTGAGGTGATCTGATGAGATGACTTCATGATTTCTCGAAAATTAGTTTAAAGCAGCATATATAGTTTCTTCATTGTATGTATGACTCCTATGTGCAAAATGTTTTATTCTTTGTTTTACTTTGGTCGTTGTTTTTCCCAACTAAATAAATCTGCAAATTGAATAATAAAAAGATTTACTGAGCAATGAACTCTCTTCTTTATTACATACAAGCAGCCGGCCCCTGCTTCACACGGGTATAAAATATATAGCCCATGTCACTCAGTGAAAAAAAATAATTTAAATCGATCCAGTAGTTTTGATTTAGTCATTACTACCGGTGGCCCGCAAGCATTAAATTTAGAAAATAGCAATTCCCCTCTCCCTATACCAAGAACATTTCCTGCTATCTTTGGAATATCTATCTATCTATCTATCTAATTTCGGGGACGCCTGTCGGTGCAGGACGGGTGATCAGCTCCTATTCCGGACTATTCCACCCATTTCCCCATGTTGGGACAAGGGTTTCACTGCTGTCCCGACAGTGTCACCTGCTCTAATCTACCCGTAGCTTTTACGAACCTGATAATATCCCTGAAGGAGATATTTGTCAGATCCTCAACTTCAATTTCATCCTTACCTAGTATCTCCCATCTTACCAGCGAGTACATAGGGCACTCAGCCATAAGGTGAAGACTCGTTTCTTCCTCTCCACACTCTGGGCACGCAGCATCTTCTGTTATTCTCATTATTGACAGGTGTCTGTTTAACAGGCAGTGCCCAGTTGTAATGCCTGTTGGAATATCTAAGTTCATATAATACATATTTACTTATTTATTTTTACAATTAATTACAGAATGTCTTTATATACAACATTCACAGCTTCCTTGAAACCTCAAAAATTACAGTATTTCTCTACTCGGTATTGCATGTTATTATACATGCAAACCTTCCTCTTGAATCACTCTATTAAAAAAAACCGCATCAAAATCTGTTAGGTAGTTTTAAAGATCTAAGCATACATAGGGATATATGGACAAACAAACAATGTGACTTTGTTTTATACTATGTAGTGATAATACATAATATTAAGAAAGATTTGCAGACAATCTAAAATATTATCGAGTCTGAAAGTTTAAGAATTACAATACTGCACTACACACATTCACTACCACAATCTCTATAATTGTTTCGCGCTGAACTCGAAGCATCAGCAAGAGATCAGAGATGTTGATTTATAGTGCATGTAGTTTATCAATCCTTCATGCATAAGGTATGAACATGGGTGGTGCACTCGATTTTTAGCTATTATATAGATTTTTTCGCATCACGGATTGTAGCGAAATAATATCCGAAAGGAATACGGGATTATTTTACCTATGTTTCCCTAGAATATAAGCTTTAAAATTTCTTATTTTCATCAATACCTATTAGTCTAGCCTATTAGCGATCCGTATTAACGGTGAAAGTGTCGCAGACAGACTTTTGCATTTATCTCCGCTATCAATTCAATTTCGATTTTCCCTCCGCTTTTGGAGAGAAGTGATAGGTAACACATATCCCCAGTTCTCTAGGGATATACAGGTTTCCTCACGATGTTTTCTTTAATAGAAAAGCATGTGATAAGTTGCAATTATTATAGACACAAGTTTTAACAGAAAATCTTATGGTGCCAGGCCGAGGTTTGAACTCGTAACCCTCTCGAGAGTGAAACGGTTTCACCTCTGGGCTACCACAGCTTCAAGTATAGATTAGGGGATATTTAAGTTAAAAAAAACACATTCATCTTAAATTGTATATTTCCACATGATTTATAAGTGTTCAATGAAAAGCGAAAGTGTGTAAAAGCGATTACCAAATTAGCTTTGTATTCCTATGCTATCACAATCACGATAAAGGCAAATTGGGAAGAACATGTTTCATTCCAGTACAATTGCTTCCACACGTATCGAATTACTTTTACAAAATCCTGTTCGAAGGACCACAATATATTAGTATCAGCATATGCAGTATATGTAGACATAGACTGAATAACAATATAGATTATGTGGCTATTTCTTAGAAGAGCATAACTCTAATGTAATATTTTTTGCCGAAGCATCACGTTGATCAATGCAGGCTAAAAATAATGAATTGATTTTTACTTACCATTGCTTAATTTTATATTGTTTAGCTTTTCTGAAAAATAGCCAATTCCATAATTGCTGATTCGTGCAGTAACTGCCGATGTGCCATAAGCCTAGCTAAATAGTCAAAATTTAATGGCATTTTTCTTTTGCGATTTTTTCTCCAAGTTTTAAAACAAAGATCGGAGAAAATAGTTTAACATTTTATTATGGCTAAAATGAGATATTTATTGACAGTATCTGCCGGCCTGTTATTAATTACCTGACTCTAAAATAACGTAACTTATGATCCCGAATATTAAAATAGAACGCACAAGAGACGTATTAATGAATTTAGATAAAGTATAAAGCTTTAACACATACTAAAGGTGATAATGTAAATTTATTTTACTATTAAGAAGTAGTGATTAGTACATTTTTCACACCATATAACGTTATGAAACTAACATATTCTTACAAACAAAATATACAACAAAACATGATTATTAAATAAAAGTTATTACAATTTGGCACTAATAAAAAAACTTTTTTTTTAGATATTTTTAAGAATTAAGCTTTATAATAGTTTTTATTTAAGTGTGGTGAATAAAATTTATCATCATTAAACATAAAAATACACAACTCTGTATTTAGAGAATGTCTGCACATCTTTGACATGATCTCTTAAACTAGCAGCCTATTACTATAGCACTGGGCATAGCTTAAAGACCAGAGTGCTTAGTGCGAGTTTTTTGAAGGAACTCGATCGCGTTTGCGTAACGCCAATATGTATGGCGATGGAACAGCGGTTACTGGATGTCAGATGTCGCTGTTGCAGCGTAGAGCATTGAGTAGGCTAGAAAAACTAACACTAAGTACACTGAAATGCGTATGTGGACTTAATCTAGACGAATATCCATTAATCATAATCTAACAATAATTAATCATTAATGAAGCAATAATTAATCATTAATTATTGTTAAATTTTGCTGTAAAATTTGTACAGCGAAATTTAAAAAGGATTACGTGTGCCTTAAATGTCACCTTTTATCATTATCATAAAACTTATTGTTTTCTTAGACTTTGCCGGTGATCAGTATTTTTCGATCAATACATCTGATTAAAAGAAATTCATCTTCAATTATATAAACATATAATTAATTAATGTATTTATCTAGCATGTGTTAAAAATCCCATGGAACGAATCTCAAATAAACAAAAACAAAAACATTAAAGAATATCAACTTACGCTAAATAATCATTTATTAGTAAAATAATATTATTTCATTGTATTAGTGACTACAATTAATGAGTAATTAATGTTGTATAAATATAACCATTTATTTGAGTTCATAGAACTCTAGAAGGCTTTGAAACTGCACTTTTGAGTACTCTAACTTAATATTTACAATAAATACATAGTAAAAATATTAAAATTAACGTAAAACATACATATATTCTATCACACTTATTTATTTGTTTTAATTCATATTTAATACAAATAAATAAGTGTGATAGAATTTATATAAGGTTCATATCATGATCCAATTTTGATTTAGTGGAAACAAAATGATATTTTGAGTAGAACTCATAATTTTCCGTAGTCAATTTAATTACTTATTATTTTATTTCCCTCATTTCTCACCAAAGTGACGTAAAAGGCAACAAGGTAAATTGACCTGCTGTGTGGTATTCGGCAGAGTAGAATAGACCACCCCCATATCTTACCGAGGTGTCGTAAAAGTCGACAAGGTAAGTTGACGTCAGGCAGGCGGCCGTAAAATACCTAGGCCAATGATACTACTCCCCTTAGATTTCAGACATTTTCAGATTTCATTAATCAGTTAAGTTAGGTCTTTCAACAGTAATGATTCGTTGGCAATGCCAATTAGTATTAAAAAATATATTAACAAAATTCTGTTATGTTAATTCGTTCATTTAGTTAGTCCCAAGAAAATTAGGATAAGTTTTAACGTTTTAATACATATATTAAATTTAACCAAGTTTTTTTATTAAAAGAATGAGCTTTAGTAATTAAACATTTTTTATTCTTAAGTATTATAAATATAGTGCTAGTGTTGCCTTAAGCCGGGCAAGAAACAATTATTTTAGATTAAAAATGTTGGCGGGATGGAATCATTTATATATTCTATGATTAAGATGAGTATATAAAAAATAACTAAGTAAAATATGATGACAACTTAAGTATAATATAAATGCGCCAACAAAATATGTGCACGTATATATATTTATATGCTTATGATTATAATTTAAAACTATTTTTTAAAGGTAAAGCAGCATCTCACTTTAATCAACACAGCAAATATGGCTAATAAATTATAATTCTATATGATTAATAAAAATTTATTAGCTATAAATATTGTCACATTTAGAATAACGTTTACATAACCGGCCAGAAGAGTATAAATTCAATAGTCAAATTATTTTTATTAAACAATATTTTAAAAAGAATAAAAATTATATATACATAATAATCAGAATAATAAAATAAGAAATGAATTTATATGTCTTACTTAGACTATACATTTGTTACTAACTAAATTTGATAATTTTGATGCGACAAACTTAGATTGAGACAGGCGTATGATTTAATCTCGTTTTTCATAGAAAACTATTTATAAGGTGAGCATTTCCAGAGCGTTTACTTAGTAATTGTTAAAATATAATACAAGAAATTGTTATAGAATATGGCAGTTGAACATAATACTGTAAATTATTTTAATGTTATTGATATTCCGAATCGATATTATAAACTTAAAATATTTTTCGGGACTTAAATGCTCTTGTAGCATCTGTCAATATTGGCTTGATTTTTGGGAATATTTTTATACAATTCTTTTCTTAAAATTAGTATTTATTTAACAAATTTGATTGATTCATTGTGGTGTTTATTTATTATATAACAAATAAATAATGTTAATTATAAAATTATACTTTTATAAAAAAAAAACAAAGATTACAGATTATTAATCTACAAATAAAACCAAAAAGGTTGAATAAAACTAATAGACAATGCGTGCTAGAATCCCTCGAATAAAGAACTGTACACAAAAAGAAACATACTTTATGTTGGACGTATTCGAAAAGTAGTTTATTACTCTGTGTACACGTTCTAATATAAAACAAAACATAACATGAAAAATAGTGCTGAATGGAGTAAATATTAAAATATGGGTTGTCAAACAAATATGGAAGGCTGATTGCGTAATGCAATGAAATTCAAAACAAAGAAAAAAAAACAAATCTAACAAACAAAGTTTGGTAAAAATTTAAATACTACCTTCAACTTACAAACTTTTCTAATTTTTATTAAAATGTTCAAGAAGCAATTAACCTGTAAAAATCACGGTCAGGAGAATATTTTATTTTTAAAATATAGTTATTTTTATACTTAGTTCTAATTATTTTAGGGTCACAAAATTTATAGAATGTTTTGAAGTACCATTACTTGTAAAACTACCCAACTTTGGTGTGTGTATGGAACTAGTAAAAGAAAAAAACAAATTATAACTATATCTTTTCTTTCTTTGTTTTGTTTATAATGCTTTTACTTAAAGAAAGATTGCTTTTAATAAACATAACATTCATATTCGTATATTGAACTGGTCAGCAATAAAAAGTATATTTATAATCTCTTTGTAAAGATGCACCCAAACTAAACTTATGTTAAATATTTTAGTACCCTAAAATTTAAGAAGGTATAGAATTATATAAAAAGAAGTCTTTGTAAGGTAAGTAAACGTGATTATAAATTATTTAATATTAAGATTATGTCCTACTTAAAACATTTTTCACGAAAATTCAGAAATAAAATAAAAAAAATAAAAAATAAAAAAACGAAATTATTGAAGTGAGATAAAACATCAAAGAGCCAAAGTGTTGAATTCATTTAAAAGTGACAAAAATAAAGTTGATTGTAATAAGCTATATTATAGTAAGTTACAGTTAAAAAATTATTAATTAACGTAAGAATATGCCAAAGTTGTAACATATTCAAAACTGAAGCACAAATCAACGGTGTATAAAAGTGTGATTGCAAAGGTTATCGCGATTTGAACTTGATGTTTGGGGGCATCTTATATTATTGTCTGTATTTAATATATTTTCGTTCCGATAAAGTATCATATCATTAGTTATAATGAAAATAAAAGTGACCTATCTATATATCTATAAGTTCCAAAGAGTTTTTAGAATACATGTAAAATTGAAATGATATTTTTATCAAAAAAAAATCTTAAGTATTAATTAAAATAAAAACAAACAAAAATCTTATGAGTAAAATTAAAAGCACTATTTTCTTAAATAAAATACATATTAATAATTATATTTCAGTACATTAATTAATAACCACGGGAATGCTACATTTTGGCTGCCACTCTGATGTCCGACATTTTTAATATTTAATTTTTTAATAACTAGATTTTTATAATTCGAAATAGGTGAGTTTTATGTGATTTTTTAATATATTCCAATATTTTGATCGTATATCTTTTTCAGCACATGTATGCCTTGGATAATTTTCATTCATATCATTTTTGTATCTTTAATATTTAAATGAGTTAATCTTGTATATATATATATTTTCCTGAATTTTGGAAACGGCTCCAACGATTTTCATAAAATCCAGCATATAGGGGGTTGGGGAATCCCTATTATAATGGAAAAGCTACGTTTTAGTAAAAAAAAATGTTGTTTCATCCGTTTTCGGGCACTCAAAAACTGGTACAATTTTATGAGAAAGCAAAGATTAATTACGCTGTCAATTTCAAAGTCTCGATAGCTTATTTGGGTAACGGGCGGTCTGAAATTCAGAATACCAGGATCGATTACAGATAACTTTATCTTTTTTTATTGCATTTTTTATATATTAAAAAAAATTACCAAGCAAGCTTCGGCCACCCAGATACTTAAAATAATGTGAGTTGCGAGCAGTAATGTTGATAGGATAATACTCTTTTAATTGGCTGCATTCACTTTGACTGACTGTTTATAAAATTACATATTGGTTGACAAAAATCTTAGTCATGTGTATTGCAATATAAAATTGTACTTGCGTAATATATCTTGTGTATTGTGTTGGTACGAATAAATTTATTTTTCTTTCTTCCTTTCTTTATTTCAAGTGTTTTACGCAATCAACTGAGCTATTGCCTTTGTATTTGATTTAATTATCTATAGTCGGAACAACTTTGGTAGAGGGGTGGAATTGAAAATCAATATTTTTTCCCGATAGAATTATCGGTAGGGTATGCTTCTTGAGTATTACATATATGTGTGTAATAAACTATATTTTATGTACGTTAATAAGTGTAGGTGCAGATATATATCTTAAAACTAGTTCTGGTGGAAGTATTCCTAAACCTGTACTTTATTGCTTTAGCATAAGGTGTATATTGCAATGAAAATTATCAATTTTTAGGCATTTATGTTATGTTGTGATGTTTTATATACTTAGCACGCATTGTCATCTAAGAGTCAATCTGATCGTTGTTTTATGTGGAAACAGCTTATTCTGAAGTGATCGCACATTTCTCTTACCTGAAGATGAGAAAAACTCATTATTCACTTATTGGTGTCATTTAATGATAGCCGGTTTAAAGGTAACTGGAATATACTTAGTATATATAAATAAATAAATATATAGGACAATTACATATTTAATCACATTTTAACACAAAATTAACTGAAATAATAGCAGTAATTATAAGTCAACAAATATATGCGATAATTACACACACAGTCGTCCCTCCTCAAAGTAACTTTTAAATTTTTGGACTGAGTGTGGTCTATGCTACTTAGCCGGATACCACACGGCGGGTAAACTTACACCTTGTGCCTTGTACGACACCTTGTTAAGAAATGAGGGTAGTCTATTCTGCTCAGCCGGATGTCATATCTTACCGGATTTTTTTTAATCCGGATTTTAGATATTTTGGAGTCATTATGCATTTATAATATTATTATTATTATAAATGCATAACGACTCCAAATTATCTAAATCATTGTCTATAGGTATATATTACGCCGTGTGGTATCCGGCTGCATAGAATAGTACCACCCTCTTTTCTTACCGAGGAGTCGTAAAAGGCGACTAAGGTCAGTCGACCCGCCGTGTGGTATCCGGTTTAGTAGAATAGACCACCCTCCTTCTTACCGAGGTGTCATAAAATACGACTAAGGTAAGTTGACGTCAGGCAGGCGGCCGGTCGTAAAAACGCAGCCAAATCATGTTACAGCATGTTTAAAATATGTAGTGCCGACCCCACTTACAGTGGGATAAGGGCAGGAGGATGATGAACGAATAAGGTCAGTCGACTGGGTATAATAGATTTTCTTATCGAGGTGTAAAAGGCGACTTAAATAAGCTGACGTCAGTCAAAATGGTAAAAAAATATTGTGCTCTTACCCTCACTTAGATAAGGGTAAGAGCGCGGGATAAGGGCAGGAGGAGGATGATATCATATATTAATGAACTTACCACACAGGCACCATAGTGTATATGAGCGACAACGCTCACGGTGGTTATGGTGTAAAACACCGCCAGTTCGTACTTCGGCACCGCTAGAGATACCATGGTCGCGACTGAGAGCGGCCAAAACAACCAGTTCACCAATTCACATCGCTGGTTGCTCATTTGGCTGACTATGAGACGACACTGGAATAAAAGGTATGAAATGCAAAAACTTTGGAAATAGAGACATAAATGGATGAATGATAATAATTATGAACTAAATCTTATTAGATATTGCGATTCAAACTTATTATTATACTAGTAATCACCAGCGGCTCTGCCTGCGGGGAAAGATTAAAACCGTAATATAGTCTTTAGATAACGATAAAAATGGATAAAGTGGGTCAACCTTTAAAGCTAGACAATCCTGTGGCGGACTTTCATTTAGAACTTTTAGAGGGGAACAATTTTGTAATACATGAGAATTTTGAATAACTTTTACCGTTTACTCGAGTAGTTCCTGAGATAAGCGCGTTCAAACAATCAATCAATCAAACAAACAAACTCTTCAGCTTTATATATTAGTATAGATAAACATTCGGGTCACATCGTGATAGACTCGAGTCACCTCTGTATAATAAGGATCGACGTTTTCAACAGAGTTCCAACGTAGTCACGAACTGACTTTCAGTCTCACTGTCTGACTGACTGTCAGTCAGACATTCAGTTCAGTATCAAGGTCACGGCGTCCTGACCTGGAGCTGCGGCGAAAATGGCCGAATCCGGCAAGCGGCGAAAGCATTTATCTCTCGTAGAGTGTTATAAACAGTGTAAACTCCATGTAACGTCACTCGATTTAACGACAAACTCCCTTGTTTTCCACACAATGATACACTCTAAAAAGCGTTGCTCCCAATCTCAATAACGTCAGTAATTTAATAATATACTCGTAAAGTACTTTTTAATTTGCCAAAATTAGTAAAAACTGTGCAGCTGTGTACGTTCTTTTGTTACTTTATTATCCTAGCCCGTTATAAAAATCGACTGTCGGCATTACACATACCGAATTTTTTAAGAAATCCGTTATTTTGTTTACAAATTGGGACTGCACCTAAATGCACCTAAATTATTGGTGCAGCAAAAGACGTCACAGAAAAATAATAGACTATACGCAATAGCGATCGCATAAGAATTGTTTTTTATGTAATTACTAACACTAGGTTGAAATATTTTTTTTTTCTAATCCATATTTTTCTTCTCTCCATTTAACGACAACTCTCTATAACGTCAAAATATGCAGTCCCTTGAGGGTCGTTATATAGAGTTTGCACTTTATTTGTGCCGTTTGTAGTTGAGACCCTAGGGCCATGGAGTCATAAAGCATAATTTATTATTTGTTTTAACTCCTTAATTGACTCTTTAGGTGACAAGAGGGCTGGCTCCTTTTTCGCACAAAGAATCAGCTTAGCGATTAAACACGGAAAAGCCAGCATTCTTGGGACCATTCCACGTAGGCGTGATTGTAAAGTACTAGCATAAAAGTAATTTAAGATAGAAATAACAAACAATCAAAAGATTAAATAGTTAAATTAATATAAACTTTTTCTTTTTCTATATATTACCCATATTCTCTTTTCTTTAATTCTTGTCCTTTTTGTTCTGTTACTCAAAGGTTGACTGGAAGAGATCCCTTTTAAGGATAAGTCCGCCATTATACATGTGCTTTTTTACTTTTTCTTTCTTTTTTCGAAATAAATGTGTAAAAATAAATAAATAAAATAAAACATTTTTGTAGTAAACAAAAAATATAATCTAAGTACACAAATAAATAAATACAGACGCCAAATAAAATATGTTTTACTTACCGCTACGTTGCTAAATAGCGTTCCAATCAGTAAAAAGAGCGCTCGAGGATCACAGTCCGGTAGTCTTTCAGATTTGTGAACCCACACTGAGCATATGATGAACATAGATAAAAGAGACCACAAAGGTCGCAACGCTTCCGAAGCTGAACGCATTTTGCCCGTACGGAGTTTGTATGACCTATAAATGTATAAATATACCATACTAATATTATAGAATGTACCTACCATCGCCGTGTCGTATCCGGATGAGTAGAATAAACCATCATTTGTTAACGAGATATCTTAAAAGGAGACTAAGGTCAGTCTACCCGTCGTGTTGTATCCAGCTAAGTAGCATAAACCATCCTCATTTCTTACCGAGGTGTCGTAAAATACGACAAACCTCAGGCAGGCAGCCGGTCGTAAAATACTTAGCCAAATCATGTGACATGTGTATAACGTGATGTGGCGACCTCACTTATAGTGGGATAAGGGCACGAGGATGATGAGTCGGAAAAGGTGACTAAGTTGACCCGCCGTGTGGTACCCGGCTTAGTAGAATACACCACTCTCTTACCGAGGTGTCGTAAAATATGATTAATGTAAGTTAACGTCAGGCAGGCAGTCGTGTAGTGTATAACGTGTTGTGCCGAACTCACTTAGAGTGAGATAAAAGGAGGTTAAATCCACATTGGAGCAACGTGGTTGGTCATAGCTCCAACCTTTCTCTTCAAAAACGAAGAGAGGGTTCAAAAAGTTCACGATCTTTTACCCTTTTATAGGGAAGCTGCTGGATACAAGCGGCACAAAATCGTGTGTTGTGGAGATCCCATGAATAGACAGATGAGAAGAAGCAGTAGACTTACTGGTATATATTGTAGACAGCTACCGGCAGATTAGTGAAAACCCCCGTAGCGTATATGAATATTTCGAAGGCGTTGGCGAGAGTGTAGCTACCGAACAAATAGCGTTTATAGAAACTGGTGCCTTTCAAACCCGTCCACAGGAACACGAATGTGGATGTCTGAGAAAATGTATTGATATTAATCAAAATTTTCTAATTATGGGTAGGAGATATAAAAATAAAAAAAATTCTCGATAGTTCATATAATGATTATTATAAAACTTAACAATGCATAATAAAAGTATGAGCTTGTATGAGTATTGCTTTACTTCACTAAATTGGAATTAAAGTTTTGAACCAGTATACTTAATTTATTTCTCTATACAATTGAAGCTTTTTATTCCCGCTTCCTTCATTCGCGTTTTCACTATTCGCGGACTGAAAAATTGCGACTCAAGTTCTATCTATATTCACGGTTTAAGATTTCTTTATTCGCGGATCGAATCGGTACATACATATGTACCCAAATAAAAGCATGCGGTATCCTTTGTCAACGCCTCGTCAAGTGGACTAATAAAAAGATAAATAAAATAGATCTTATTACAACTAGATTGCGTTTTCAAAAACAATCGGCGTTGTTTCTCTCGTTTAGCGGTTCTTTTAAGGTAAGCCGCCTCTGCCGCGGTCGATGTTGTTGTAAACCAACAGAATATTTAGATAAAACAAACATATTACTCAAAACATTTGACTGGCCCGTTGGCGCAGTGGGTAGTGACCCTGCCTTCAGCTCCGCGGGTCGCGGGTTCGATTCCCGCCGAGGGCCAACATTTTCTATAAATGAATTTGTTGGCCTTTGAGCCTGGGTGTATATTTGTATTTAAGTATGTATTTAAAAAATATATAAGTATATATTCACCAGTTGTCTGTCACCCATAACACAAGTATTAAGTTACTTACTTTAGGGACGGACGACCGTGTGTGTAAGTGTCCCATATATTTATTTATTTATTTATTTTATTTAACATTACTAAATTACTTAATTTTTTAAACCATTGCCTAAACCTGAAGATAATATGTAACTTATCAAAATGTAAAGTCAAAAACTTATTTTATTTTGAACTGATTTTTATGTTTTTGCTTATTTAATTTAGTCGCTTAGGAACCTATCTCCTACAACCCTATATAAATTACCATTCCATATTCACGGTTTCTGTATTCCGGCATATTTAAGGAAAGTATACCCCGCGAATAAAGAGCTTCTACTGTACTTATTTGTGGTTTTTATTATATAAATGTATTCACAAGAAACAGAAAGGGAATATGTTTTATAGATAAATTTATTTCTCTATATCTATCTATAGCTATCTAGTTATATTACGTCGCTACCACTTACCCACATACTAAAATCATATCCCCAAGGTAGAAATAATAAACCAGTATTATATTTTTCCCAATGGCTGATGTAAAAGTTAAGTAGAAGGTTCCACATTACGTAATACATTCTGGAAATAAAAGTATCTTTGAGGGGAATATTCATCATTTATATTAAGAATACTAATTCACACAGTAAAGTTATATAAGTATATGAGAAAATTAAAATATCTGTCTGTCTCCAAAGTAAGTACATATGTAAAACTTAATATTAGTTTTGTGGGTGAAAGACAACAGTTAATTATGCTATACTTATATTATTTTAAATAAATACACATATTATATATATATATATATATATATATATATATATATATATATATATATATATATATATATATATATATATATATATATATATATATATATATATATATATATATATATATATATATATATATATATATATATATATATATATATATACAGACTGGAAGAGCCAAAAAAATTTGAAAAATTGACTAAAAATATAACAATTAAAAAAAAACAAAAGTAATAATAAAATTATTTTGCTATAATACGCGATAAAGTAAAATAGAAAATATATATAATGCTAAATGTAGGGTGGACTATCCGTACATCATCATACCCGATACATGCAGTCTATCTCCTGATGATGCTTCGATTACGGGGCGCAGAAGCATCGCCGGGGGCGGATAGTCCAATCTACATTTAGCTTTATATATATTTCCTATTTTACTTTATCGCGGATTATAGCAAAAAAAAAATATTACTTTTGTATTATGAATCTTCGCAAAGTAACGCCAAATTCTATAAATTTATAACCTACCTCATAGGAGATATAGAAAAGTCTTTCCGACCGAAAATTGAATAAAGACATGCAGGTATGAAGAAGACCGAGTATGAATCAAGGCCGTGGTCAAATAATTCTCCCAAAGGCCCCGAAGTTTGTGTACGCCGCGCTTGCTTGCCGTCGACCCCATCTGTAAGCCATGGATAGTCTTAATATGGAAATGTATCGAATTCTAATCAAAGTATATAAGTTATCCAAGAAACCATCATCATTATCCTGCCCTTATCTCACTCTAAATGGGGCGGCACGTGTTATAAACATGACGTCACAAGATTTGGCTAGGAATTTTATGACTAACCGCTTGCTTGGCGTCAATTTATCTTAGTCGTTTTTGCAATTCGGTAAGAAAGAGGGTGGTCTATTCTACTCAACCGGCCACACGGCAGGTCAACTTACATTAGTCGCCTTTTACGACACCTCGGTAAACAATGTGGGTGGTATAATCTACTCAGCCGGATACCACACGGCGGGTCAACTTACCTGTTCTGCGTAAATGGGGGAGTAGGCTGGAATCGCCCAGTGCAGGGCACTGGACAATTTCAGCTATCCAGCCAATTCTGCAGGGTTGGACGGAGAGAGGGCATGGAGTCCTTACTTTCCGCTTGACGCAGGTCCTTTCAGGGCACGGCTGCTTTGGAAGTTTCCTGTGTCGGATAGCCCAGCGAGAGCCTTCCAGTGTGTGTCATGAGTGCGGTGCTCTCATTGACACTGCTCAGCACACTCTTGCTGAATGTCCTGCATGGATGGAACAACGAACGCGACTGCTAGAGCACGTAGGACCCGATCTCTCTCTACCGGCTGTAGTAAAAGCTATGGTAGTAAACAGTAGAGCTTGGGCGGCGATGTCATACTTCTGCGAGTATGTAATATCGCAGAAGGAGGCGGCAGAGAGAGTTCGGGAGGCAACCTCTTCCAACCCAATCCGTCGCAGACGAGCGGGACGAAGACGGCGTGCCCAAGACCGTCGACTACCACCCTGATGAGGACCTCCGGGCGTCGAATAGGGGGATTCGACGCTCTGGCTGGAGGGAGGTTCTTCGAGATGGCCGATGCATTATGTGTTCCCAATGCGTCGGTTTATAGTGAAAGAGTCAGTCTAGGCTCTACAAAAGTAGTAAGGGTAGGCTGCTGACGAGGGTGCAGACGTGATGCGTCCAGTATTCCTGTGCCCTCGCCACCAAGCAGCAAGGTGGAGCACCATGAGGTTTTAGCCGGTAAGAGTCCGGCATAACTGCTTTCGCCCCCCCAGCGATTAGTAGTACCCATGAAGGGTTTCCTCATGTTAAAAAAAAAAAAAAAAGGCGGCCGGTTGTTAAAACGCAGCCAAATCATGTGACACCATTTTATAACATGTTGTGCTGTCCCCACTTAGAGTGGAATAAGGGCAGGATGATGATGATGATTTCAATACAATAACTATAGATTAAGCTAATTTGGAGAATTATATAAAATAGATAGGATTCCAACTGTATTAATTATGTATGTACCTTACTACTGAACCTGTAATCTGAGATAATGGTTAGTAAGGAGTGTAAATCGCTGGCAGAGATCTCTTATAGAGATAAGTTATCCTTTGTACTTGTTTTTCATTTAACTGTATTTTTTGTATGTTTTCTTTTATGGTACATAAATAAATAAAATCTCACCTAAAGTGTAGGCCAAAAAGAGGAATACTGCTAAGATATACCATAATGATTGTGGTATTATCTCTGTGTGTCCATTCAAAGGCTCATTTATAGTTTCATTGTGAACTTTAGTGCTCGCTGCTAAGTAGTCATAATCATAATACGACAGTAAAACAAAATCGAGAATTGTGAATAGAAATCCTGTGAAGGTTAGTACATTCGGTGCCAACCAACGTGGTATATACTGCAAAATAAAATAAAGCAATAATTGATATCATTCCACTGCACATGATTAGATATAAATCGTAAATGCCTAATATTTTTGGGTTAGGGCCTTGCTATGTTAAAATGAATCATCTTTACATATCTGATTATAGCATTCAATAGCAAAAATGTTTTTAGTAAAAATCATCACAATCGTGAGCATAAATAATAAATATATGGGACACTTACACACACAGTTGTCCATTCCCAAAGTAAGTAACTTAATACCTGTGTTATGGGTGTCAGACAACTGGTGAATATATACTTATATATTATTTAAATACATACTTAAATACAAATATACACCCAGGCTCAAAGACTAACAAATTTAAAAATTCATTTATAGAGAATGTTGGCCCTCGGCGGGAATCGAACCGACCCCTGGAGCTGGAGGCAGGGTCACTACCCACTGCACTAACGGGCCAGTCCATATCTTATGATGCATACACAAAATGGCATGTTATTAAGTACTACACAATATTTTTAGTAATATTAAGAGAGAATTGTCTAAGTAGAAAAATGTTCAGTTGGGTTGTTTTAAATACTACACTTATATAGCTTCAAATATTACTTAATTCTTATCAATTTTTAACAGCTTTAGTGTGTAGTTCTTCTATGTATCCATTTGATAATTTATAATTTACATTGCCAGTAGGGTTACCAGATTACTCTACTGAAATTATGTTAAGTTTACTTATTCTCATAAGTAAAAGAAAACTGACTGTGAAACATATTTTTAGTTTTTATCTTGTTTGTATTACACAGGGTAAGCTAGATGTGTATGAACACTATATTAATAAAATATTGGTTAGTAAATAATGATGACATTTGTATAAATAAACTTTTATCTAAACTTAAAGACTGATAATAAATAACTTGTGATTTTAACAACTTAGACAATATCAGTGAAAGAAATATGCATAAATAGGGCTAGTTATAATTTTTTCCTGCTTAAAAATTAGAAAATGGTGCCCCTACTTTGATATTAAAATTCTATCTCTATTTTTCAATGTATCTTTTCTTGTCTACATATTTAGATTATTTTAAAACAAAGTTTGTGTTTAACAACCAAATTTTATTTAAAATACTGTTTTACAAGTAATTTAGTCATCGCATATCTATTACTTATCATCTTCATGTCCTTATCCCACTCTAAGTGGGGTCGGCACAACATGTTACAAACATGTTGTCATATGATTTGGCTACGTTTTTTTCGACTCCTCGGTAAGAAAGAGGGTGGTCTATTTTACTCGACCGGATACCGCACGGTGGGTCAACTTATCTTAGTCGCCTTTTACGTCACCTCGGTAAGAAATGAGGTTGGTCTATTCTACTCAGCCGGATACCACACAGCGTCGCATATCTATTACTATGCATTAATAATACTACCATTTATGTCCTTATGTAAAAAATTTGTAAGAAATTATTTATATAATGCGTATTTATAGTTCTTTCATGTACACCTTATTGAAATACAAGTCAAAGCTTATGAGAAATGTATATGATCCAAAATTATTATTAATAATAGCTCTGAATAGTTTCATACTTCTAAAACTATATTTATTTTTGTAGGAATGGTTTGAATATCATGTTATTATTCAATAACAAATCTTCATTTGAGCCTTATTTAGTAATAGAAAAGTTTATACAGCTGAAATTAGTCTCCAAAACAAAGATCCATTATTAAATCATTTTTAACTAATATTACATCAAAACTATCTAACACATTATTGATAAGTAATAGAACTCTCTACTAAAGAAGTTGTGGCAGAAAATGTTACTGAAACTATTCAAAATGTATAAATATTATACAATAAGTCTACACTTACCTCTACAACTTTATTCCAAAATGGATGCATTATGTACACACTTAGAGGACTAGTATCCTTCGACATATACTGTAATAAAATTAATTGTCAATTATATTATAATTAAGCATATTTATATATATGAGACAATTGATTTAATTACGATTTAGGATTTATGAAATTGATGATATTTTGTATTTGTATAGAAGCCCTATATATTTGAAGATAGCACAATAATAAAAATAAAACAAATATACTTTTTTTTTATGGAATAAGAATATAAAAATATCTAGATAAAACTAAATTCAATCGTGTGATTTGAACATTAAATTTCTTCGAGCGAAATTTCTATAATTTATCAATTAGAAAAGTGTAATTATTACGATTCAATATAATTAGCGCAGATGGGAATGGTCGAAATTCAAATGATTAAATTTAAATAAATACCACAGGAACGATAAAGGTGCAGCGTTTTAGAATTAGTAAGTGTTGCATTTGAACTAAATAACTGGGTCTATTGTAATGTTGCGTAAAAGATCGATTGTTTTGAGGTTACATTAATCAAAACACATTAATTTACACAAATACCAAGTTTCGTATATAAACGTATAAAAACCTTATAATTGTCGAATCCCTCGAGGTGATCTCGACTAAGATATTTATAATTTAACATTTTCAAGCCCTGATGACTAAATCTAACTAGTATTATTAAAATATTTTTGAATAAAATATAGATTTTTTATGACAATTGTAACACATAATTATCACTATTTTAATTATTATTTATTGCACTGCTTTATATAATATCATTATAGGTAGGTACTAGCAGCATAAATAATATATTATGAAATAAATATTCGGCTACACATTCATACTGAAAGGCCAATCGCATGAATGATATTTAGCGATGTGTTAAAATAATCGATTATTTTTTTTAAATAATCGATTTTTTTAAATAAAAAATTGGTTTTATGTAAATCGATTTTACTAGTTTTTAAGATCAGATATGCATTGTTGGATACAATCAATATAGCCAAATTACATATTCTAATCAAATTTCACAAACAGCGCATCTGTTATTGTTTATTGGGAGATGTCCACTTTAATAATCCTTTATTTAAATTTAATTATTAATATTATAAAAACGCTACTTTTGAAAAAGGCAGCAAAAAATCGATTATTATTAATCGATTATTTTGATACGAATTAATCAATTTTTTAAATTTATTTATTTAAAAGGGAAAGAAATCGATTATTTATTCATCGATTTCTCTTCTCCAAGTGACATCCCTAATGATATTATCATCATAGATTACTAACTATAAAATAGATCGTTGAGATTCATACATTGGCGCGAGCCTATTTTCGGTGGTATGGGGGGGGTGCAAAGTAGCACTATAGCAACTTACATTCTCATTCATTAAAAACTATCTGCCTCTCACCCATTTCATTCATAAAAACGGATTTAGTCTCAGCTCTGACTCTTTCTCACATATGGTGAGAAAGAGTCAGTCAGTGATGTACTTGGTGCGCTAAAACCGTAATTAGTGATGTCAAAAGATGATTATCGATTCGCACACCGCTCTTACCGATTTTTGGATAACCACTTTTCCTGTTACATATTAATAATGATTTTTAAATATTAATTAAACAAAATATTTAAGGAACTTCTTTATTAAGACTTTTACTGCAATAAAAAAATATACATACAACAACTGTTTTGCATTTCTAAGTGCATGCTTCATAAAAAAAAACGTTTTTCTTAAACACGCTAAAAGTACAACTTCAAAAATTATTACTATTTTTAAATAGGAAACAGGAACAGCAAGCTGACTAAAAATTATCCAAACAGAGCTTTCACAGTCCTAAAACTATCTTGAAAATGTAGGAATTGTAATTTAAATTATTATATATTATTATTAAACAAAATTAATTAAAATATTCACTCGAAAACAAATGTACAAGATTAGTATTTGAAACAATAGATGCTTTCATTTTTACCGTTTAAGTATTTAGGAAAAAACATTATACTTAAAAGGAGTGTACATGATGGTAAATTATAAATATTTCTTTTATATTTAAGTCTTTTTTAGATATATTAGTAGTAGTTTTATAGAATATTAGTGGTTTTTATCTCTAAGTATAATATTTTTCATCATATCTGTTAACACTTCGGATTTATACATATAAAGTAAGAATTAAATTGTGAAATTTTGCCATATTTAATGTGGCAATTGATATCAAGCTTTTCGATGGATAAAATATCATGAGGAACTATACTCCATGGGTTAAATATTTAACTATGTAAACCTGTCAAAACAGGTACTTTATAGTAGGCATTATCTGCCTAGTATAAAGTATCTTTTTTATTACAACACATGATACTAATATTAAATGTTATTTATATTTCTTTCAAAGAATTTAAAATTATTGACAGTATTCGCACCACTTAATAAGGTTAAATATGGTATGATTGCTATCAATAATTTTACAAACTTTGAAACAAATAAATAAGAATATTATGTAATATCCACTTTTAAGAACCGAAACATAAAGTTAGTTAGTAACTCTAACTCCGTGTCATTATCCAGCGAAAAGTAATAAAAAATAATCATGGAAAAATAAATAATGATTGAAAATAGATGTGTACTGTTTTTTTTTTCCTGAATTTCCTAAAAGTACTATATTTTTTTGATTTAAAAAGAAAAATACTATTTTTCTTCAAAAAAAAGGTGGCAACCCTAATCGCGCCCTTTTTGATTAAATAGGGGCAACACTGTGTCGTTATTGTTTCCGGTGGAGTCTTACTATATATACCGATAAAACGTTTCAGTGACATTCGTGTCCCCGGCGATGCTTCCGCGCTCGCCCACTCTCTCGGTGACGCTGTCAAAGCCTTCACGGCTAACAGCCTTAGTTAGTGTCCGAAAAAAAAAAAATAATCAGTGACATTCAGTCCTTGTTCGTCATTCAAGAGAAGTGCATCTCGGAACGGGAATTGTTGTATTCCTATTATATCGTGTTATTGTATATACTGTGCGTTAACAAGAAGTTAATGGAATTGTCTAAATTTAATGAAAAATCATTTGTTGGTTTGTATATTTTTGCGTAAGTAAAAAGTGATTACAGTTATATATTACGTATAACGAACGTTTCTGGTGAGGCAGTACGTTTCAATTTTCTTCGTATTAAATAGTGCAAAAGTATAGTTTATTTGTTATTAACTTTTGGATAACTACTCACATTTTATCCGAGAATGTTTGTTGAAATTCAAACATTTGAGTTGTTGAGTTTGTGATAGTGAATATATATAGTGCTTGTGTATGGTGGAGGTTTGTGCATGTGTTTTTTTACGAATCCTGCATGTATCAGGTATGATAACCGATTGTCCACTCTACATTTAGCATTATATATATTTTCTATTTTACTTCATCGCCGATTATAGCAAAATAATTTTATTATTACTTTTGCACAATTACTCTGTTTTAATCATAGCTTAAGTAAATATAAACATTGTAATCTTTAATATTTAATGACTAGCAGCGTCTGACTGTCCTCCTGTAAAAGCTGCAGGGCTTTTTCTTCTCATTTAACAGTATGGTTGAGGTGGACACTGCAGTGTTCTTTCTTCCCATGCTGTGTAGGCGTTTTGTTGGTAATGTTCGCTTTCTGTATCGTCGAACACTAGCTTCAAAAGCGCGCTACTTTGTTAGACGTTTTATTAACGGGCTAGCCATTATAAAGGTGTCGTACTGATTTCTGAAATTGCGCAGTTTTGGTAATTCGTACGTCATTAACTTTTACATTTTTTTTAATGGTTATGTGTTGCGGTTGGCAAAGAGCCGGTATTTGGCACCTGCAATACATGTAAAACCTTAATTCTTTTCCCAGTCGCTTTTGGCTACTGATGTTTGAGTGCACGCTTACATCTGTGGCTGAAATTACGGGAATCTAACTTAGCTTCATAAATTCAGACTTCACTTGAGTATTAGTTACCTCAAATGCATTTTCTCAAATTACAGAGGTCGAAAGATGCGTACGACGTCTTCGGTCCTGTTCCTGGTGGTTGACGCTACTGTTCGGCCTGGCGCTGTTCGAGCGCTCGAGGCGACGGCGGAGCGACAGCAGTGATTTATAAATTATGTTTATTATGACAGAAACAGATTTATAAATTATTAGATTTATAAATATTTACTTTGTTTTATAGAACAGTCTTTTTATATTGCTGTTATTCTTTCATTCATTACACATACTATTATATCTTTTATTAGCACTATAAATGTAAAGATATCTCAAATTATAATTATAAATAACATTATGTGACAATCATATTAAAATAAAAAATTACTCTTAATCTTTCTTGGATCTGAGGATTCTTGAATCTGCAATTAATCAATCAATCGTTTAATCAATCGTAAATTAAATTTTGCTTTTTAATTAAAAATCAACAATAGTGTTACATAAAGCAACTAGCGGCCTGCCCCTGCTTCGCACCGGTATAAAATATATTTTCCATGTCAGTCAGTGTAAAAAAAATGATTAAAATCGATCCAGGAGTTTTGATTTATTCATTACTGCCCGTGGCCCGCACGTGTTAAATTTGGAGAAAAACAATTTCCTTTCCCTATACCAAGAAGATTTCCTGCTAACTTTGGAATATCTAAATTAATATAGTACATTTTTACTTATTTACTTTTACATTTTCCCTATGTATTTTAATTTTACAATTAATTACAGAATGTTTTTAAACATACTCTTGAAAGAGCGACAAAGCTGCTAAAGTCGAAGTGTTAGGGCGAAGCGCGGCGTCCTCACAGCATTATAAATCTGTAATATCTCCGAAAATGTTTTCTTAAATTATATGCTGTAAACGGCCATATTGATCTATATTAAATCAACTATTTATTTAAGGTACTTAATTGGATAAGGATTAATAATAAAAATTGCTTCAAAAATATGGCATAATTTTTCTTAAAAAGTAAATGACAAAAAATGCTATAGTGGGTTATCCATAAGAGATAGACATATACCATCCGGACTTTTCTGTAGACCTTTTCAAGATGTACAAATACTTAGTACATTATTTTGATAAATCTCGTAGGGTTTAGACTGCGTTTGCAATGTAAGCGGAAAAAAATGTAATTATTTACAGAAACCTCAAAAATTACAGTATTTCTCTACTCCGTATTGAATGTTATTATACGTACAAACCTTCCTCTGGAATCACTCTATCTATTAAAAAAACCGCATCAAAATCTGTTGCGTAGTTTTAAAGTTTTATGCGTACATAGGGATATAGGGACTATGTTTTATAATATGTAGTGATGATGTAGTGATGTGAGTATGTAAATTTTAAGAAAACTCTTACTATTATTGAGATGCACAAAATTCATTAAAACTCAACACTTACATTTATATAATGATTAAGTAAATCCTCTTCTTATTGTTTTATGACTGCACGTTTCTTCGTTGTTATATTTCTCATTTTAAGAAATATCTCAACAGCTACTGGTGAAATAAGACTTTATACATTTAATTTGCTTCTAGTGATATTTGTTTCAAGAATTTTGCTAACTAAATTAAAACAAAATTATACATTTTAGTAAAAATTAAAGTACTAGAACTTTACAACGGGAAATTTAAAAATTTAATACACCGCCCATTCATTGATAAAATCAACTTGTTATATGATAGACAGTGAAAATGAGAATGATTGCGTAAAAATATGTATGTAGGAGTGGAGCGAGATGCAGCTGAGACTATTTTCATACGATTTATTCATAAATACGTACATGTGCAAGAGGGATGCGAGATAACATGTGTTGGCGCCTGTAGTAAAACCGCCCTGATTATCATATTACTAACTCTGGTTGTTTGTGGATGAATAAAATCTGAGTAGAGTGTTGCCAATTTAATTTTGTTGTTGTAAGAACTTATTCAATTCTTTACTATTTAGTACGTGTTTTACGTATAAGGGGTAACGAATACGACTAACTTAATTAATAAAAATGTATTTTTACCGTCAGATCGTTTTAACTGTAATTTTATAACTACCTAATTAAATGTAAAATTATTCGTGTTAGTACATACATACATATTTTTAAAATTATATCCGTTATACTTAAAAGACAAATTATTTAAATAAATGTATGTAAGCCATTGTTGAATTATTTACAGAATATTTAAAAAATTAATATATTTATTAATTTTTAATACATTTTGATATTACTATTACAGCAAACAATTTATTTCAAAATGTTCACATAAAAATGTTCAAGCCTTATGCATTAATTAATTATTATAGTATACATTATGTACTCTTTTTATAATATTATATCCGTGATCCAATTACCAGGTTCATATTCAACATCCTCTTGCTCTTATTCCACTCTAAGTGGGGTCGGCACAACATCTTTAAAACATGTCACATTATTTGGCTACGTATTTTACAACCGGCCGCCTGCCTGACGTCAACTAACCTTAGTCGTATTTTACAATACTTCGGTAAGAAAGAGGGTGGTTTATTTTACTCAGCCGGTTACCACACGGCGGGTCGACTTACCTTAGTCGCCCTTTACGATACTTCGGTAAGAAATGAGGGTGGTATATACTATTCTATTCAGCCACACGGTGTTTACCAGGTTCATATTCGTGGGCACTAAAGTTTTTGCATGATTTAATGAAAAACTCTTTTTACCGAGTCTTGACAATCAAACAGCGAGTTATATGTTGGCGAAATTAAAATTTTCAGATCTAAACAGGTTGAGCCATCGAAATTACTTAGCAGCTATTAACTTAGTATGTGGAAATTACTATTTTTAACAATTATGGGTTTATTATTACGAATGATATGACCAGATATTGCGGAGAGCTAATTGCATTATTGCTGAAAATATTTAATTACAAAATAAAATACCCAGGTTCATGACATCATACGGTACTTAATACGATATCGATATGATAAGATAAAATGCAGAAGGTCGATAAGTAATTTAAAAACGAATGTGGCAGTGTTACGTTTAAAACACACCAGACACCGACAGAATTTAAAAAAATGGTGGACTCTGAAGACCAGATATACTATACTCTACAAGATAGTCTTATGAACGCTTCACCTATTTCGTATGAAGAATCCAAGGAAGATGATGAAATTAAGTCGCCTAGTCCTGAAGTTAGAGAAAAGGAAATACTAATACGTTACAACTCAAAAGCTTTGACAAAACATGAGCCTACATATAAATTGGAATCGTTTGAGAAGAATTATCTTATGGTTTTTAATCAGAAAGATATTGAAGGATATAAGCCAAGATTAGGAACTGAAAAGGATGAAAAAGCGCTTGAGAGCACATTTGCTAAATGCGGTTTTGAAGTTGATGTGCACAATGACTTTACGAAAGCCGAAATATTAGATGCATTAAGAATCTGTAAGTTAATTTTTTCTTACATGTATTGTATATACATTAAAGGTCGCACAATTTATTTAGCTAACTTTCTTTTTCATTACACTTTTTAAATGCCTAGTTTTGAAATTGCTGTTTTCAAGATTTATAAAGTGGAAAAATGTCCTTAGCACGCTGATTTTGCATAATTCATCGATAGTGATTCAGATTCTAAAAGAAACATGTGTACAGTTTGGGACGAAATAATATGAATTGTGTAGATGTTAAGTACAGTCTTAGCAATTTATAATATGCTATATTTTTATATTAAAGTAGGTAAAGATTGTAATGAACAGTATGGATATGGATAGTGGTTTTAAGTGGTTATATAGTCTTCGATAAATCTATTTTGTATAAAATAATTAAGTAGAAATTAAGTAGGTATGTCTCAAATATCACAAAAACATCTCAAAGAAATATCTCAAATATCTCAAAGACAGAATGTAACAAGGCCATCGTTTGTTATTTAGATTATAGTTTTTTTTTACTATAATCAGATAAATCTAAAAATGGATACTGCTAGAAACATAGAACAACCCAATATCCTTAAGTAGCTTTGTTTTTTCATCATGCACACATGTATACACTGATCGTTATGTTAAACGTAAATTAATAGGGTTAAACATTAGTAAAACATTGGCTAGTTTTTAAATTTTTTTTAAAAATAAAATAATAGTATTTGTTAATCTAAAAATTTTCGTATACTATGTTTTGTTAGTTAAGAACAGGCAAAGTAACGCAGAATATTCGAGAATTGTTTTAACTAAGATAATCACTTAAAGATCGACAGGACCAAAACTTTTTGGGTTCCCTAAAAGTCACATCACGATGATATTATCTCTACCGTAAAACCCATATTAAGTTGTTAATAGCGAGTTTTTTTTTTCTAAAATTATTTGATTATCATTGAAGATCCATTGTCTTAATGAAAGTTATAATTTCATTGCTTGTATATTACTTGTCACTAAGCCGTTAATCCTTAAATTAGTATTATATGTATTTATAGCAGTTGCCGTATATGGATATAAAAAGTTTATTTTTATCATCTTGATTAAATTGGTGAATTAATTATTATACTATACATTTTTTATATAATAGCGGTTATACCAAAGTAAACATGTGACTCATCTATTATCAATATGATTCATAATCATCGATATATCCGGAAATTAATATTGGAAATCAACAGTTGTTCAACGGAGTTTAATCTACGTGTTATTAAGTATATTTAGGGAACACAACATTACATTTATCTTAATGTTCTCCATTTTGGTTGATATTACACATCCAATGCGCAGTTTACTAGAGCATGTGCATTTACAGCTTCCGAGGGCCGGCACATGTGTATAGATTACTAGCAGTGCTTGCGGCTTTACCTGCGTGGAAATCAGTGTATTTAATTGAAATTTTCGAAGTCTTACTTTGAGAAAGCTGAGGTTCACCAGAACCCACTTATAACAGTGGCTTCCACTTAAGTCCCTGTCAGGTTGACTCACCGTAAATATAGGCGTCCAAAAAGCGTTCTGTATGACCCTGACGATCAAATAACGATCTTAAACACAGACACATATAATACACGCAAACAGCGTCTTCGCTGGCGAAGACGAGGTCCTAGTTTTCTGACGTTGGTTGGCCGTGGCTTCTTGCCATACTGCCGACGCCATGATGATTAATTGTCATTCATTAGCTCTCCACTACACGTCGCCCTAAGCTGTGATCCGAACAACGAAAAAACAAGGTGAAATTTTGAACATAAAAGTAGTTATTGTGACTTAGCCAGAAATGACAGGGACATGCTATTGTTCCGCCACTTCTCGTGGAGTCTATCTGATGATGTTTCGGTTGCGGGGCGAAACGATTATTGAGTTTGTGATAGTGAACGTATGTAGTGCTTGTGTATTGTGGTGGCGGTGGTGAAGGTTTGTGTTGTGATGTAACGGATTGTACGCTCTACATTTAGCATTATATATATTTTCTATTTAACTTCATCGCGGATTATAGCAAAATAATTTTATTATTACTTTTTTTATACCAAATTTAATCTAAGAATGACTTTAACTGTATATTGAACCACTGTCAATAAGTATATACTTATACAGCTACTGCAGTAGGACAACTTAAAATTAGTTTGATGTATATTAACTTAAGCATTACATATCTTTTCACAGTTAAAGAGAAAGATTTCACCGACTATGGCTGCGTCGCGGTTGCGGTATTAACTCACGGAACATTTGACGGTCTTCTTCGGGCTAAAGATCAACAATACAGCGAAACAGAGATTATAAATCACTTTAAAACTCACGACAAACCTACACTCATAACAAAACCGAAGATACTGCTAATTCAGGTACGTATATACAGATGCAATATTAAAGGTTATAAAATAGAGGTTACAGGATTCCAAAATACACACATTGCTTATTTGTTTTGGATCTTATTTCTTGATCGGGTTTTGATCTAAGTCTATATAATAAATAAGACTTCAGCATTCTACAAGATTCCAAATATTCAATAGAAAATACCTATATTGGAGGAATTTATAAACAATTTTTTTTACAACCATAATAAGTTTATTATATTGGTAATGTAGAGAAAAACACTTTCGCATAAAATCGATAAAATATATATTATTATTAATAATTAATAAATATAGGGGACAATTACACACGGTCGTCTGTCCCCAAGGTAAGTAACTTAATACTTGTGTCATGGTTGACGGACAACTAATAAATGGATATATAATTTTTAAATAAATACCTAAATACACTCAGACTTGATGAGCTAACAAATTGTTTTTAAAAAATGTTGACCCTCGGCAGGAATCCGCGACCCGCGAATCTGAAGGCAGGGTCAATTACACCTGCGCTAACAGGCTAGTGAGACTATACCTACTTAAATATATCTATTTTCAGGCTTGTCGAGGCACGAGACCAATACAAGGAGTATACGCAAGACAGTTAGGAAAGATACACAAGGACTTGGACGACGATATGGGGCCGTATACTCTGCCAATTGAATCAGACATGCTGGTGTTTCACAGCTCATATATGGGAAATCCTTCTCATAGGTATGATTGGAAATGAAATACTCATCTATAACACAATAAATTTTTTGTGGCCATCTATTGAAAGTCGGTAGACACACGCCATTACCACACCTAACATTAGTGCAGTAATTTTATACACGAAATTTAGCTCACGACCTAGATATCAGCAGGCAAGACCCTGGCTCTGTAAGAACCTTCTGAAAAGCGTATAGGGTACAAGCGAATAAAAGGTCAATTGATGGAACCGTGCCTTCGATAAGCGAGAATAATCGGGAGAGCCTAAAAACGCACATATATCACATGGATGTTGTTTATATTATTGACCTAATTATTTGAAGCAGGTTGTATTTGTAACATGTTGTAACACATCTTTCTCCTGCTTCACCATAACATGATTTCCTCTTCCATTCTCTCCTATCATTCGTCAACTCTGGCGCTACTCGTTTTATATGCATGTCATATTTCACATAATCCCACAATATCTTTCCGGTCTCCCTCTAGTTACATATCTATTCATATTCATACTTAACACTCGTTTGGCCACATGATTTTCATTCGTCCTAATACGTACCACTTCTTGAAGTACTATTTACTTGAATTTTC
Organism: Morpho achilles; assembly: GCA_947086495.1. NCBI lineage: Eukaryota > Metazoa > Arthropoda > Insecta > Lepidoptera > Nymphalidae > Morpho > Morpho achilles. Next base: position 7,703,237 of record CAMTZB010000003.1, read on the forward strand.
TTGAAACAGCATTTTTTTAAAATTTTGTTATTTAGCACTATTCCAATGTTACCATTTATCTATGAGTGCAATCGACTACGTCTTTTATACATTCATGTAAAATCAGTTTATGTCAATATTACGCATACTTAGAGTTAAAATATTAGATATCTTTCGTTACTTTGTTTTTCAATTATTGATTATTGAGTTTACTCTACATACGTAGGCGTAGAGTACATAATTAGAGAAGGTATGCGATTTTCTTTTCCGAGTTTATCTCAGACCTAAGATCGAGCAAGATTTCCAATCGACTCTGTTCATCTCCTTATTTCAACGCCATGTTATTTTGTGTCTCTTGAACACAGCGGCTCTATGAGATTTAATTTGTAGGCTTTTTAGAATACAAAAAAATGAACTAAATAATCCCATTATCATATACGTCACTTCTAGTAAATAAACGTAGTTTATGAAACTTGTGACTACGTAGGTTATCTTATTTGAGTAAAATCAGATTCACATATAAAAAACAGTTAAAGTCCATTACTATTATGTTCTTACATTCACAGAGACGAACTTCACGGCTCTTGGTTCATACAAGCCTTGTGTCGGGAGATCAACCGACTATCGCCTATGGTTGACTTAGAATCCATCATGACTGAAGTTAAAAGAACAGTAGCAATTGATATGGAGCATGAATCCTACAACAGAGTTACAGGAGACATAGATATAAACAAGCAAATGCCAGTTCTATCGTCGACATTGATAAGAAAATTGTACCTTAGAAATCATGGAGATATAGTCCCGAGTATTTCACTTTGTGACACTGAGATGCCTATATCTAAGAATGAAGTCCTAGATTCTACAGTACCAATAACGCCTTTATTAGCTCAGTTTGGGCCGTGCCTATGTTTTTTACCTCATTTTAGATATTTAAGACAGTGTCTTAGGTAAGAATAACTTATTTATTTTCCACTGCCAAGTTTTTATTTGCTAAGGTTATTTAAAATAAATGTTAGGTATATTTAACGTTTAAACAATATTATACTTTGTTATAAAAAAATATTATTACAAATTCTACGTAAACCAACTAAAAGGGATTTTACGTACAAAATATTTTACAATGTAATTTATATAAGATACAAATTTTTGCTCTGCTTGCTTTACTTTTATTTTTATTTTCATTTATTATAAGTTTTAAACTTATTAATATACGTACGTTATTTATTAATATTAGAATAATTTTAGAATTATATTTTTGCAGACATTATATTGAAGAAAACCCCGATGATGAAATAGCCTTATCGTATCTAGAAATAAGTGAAACATTTGAAGATGTTACGGAGTTTAATACGGCTAAAGAAAAAATGGTTAGACTTATTTCACAACATCTTGAGAAGAGAGTTCCCGAAACAGAATCTTTAAAATACTTATATTTGTACAGAAATAATTGATCTCGTGTTTTTAATAAATTTTTATAATCAACAATTTATATAAGTTACGCATTTGTTTTATTTTTAGTTTTCAATGTATAATTTACGATATAAAACTGTTGGTGACTATACACAAATATAAATGAAACGCCTAGTTCTGTAAAATATATGTTAAGCAAATCCGGTCATTTCGATCTGCATTACTTTTCTATCAGGCGTAATCATAATCAAGCATATTTCTAAAGTAAAACAAACTATCGGCATACTGATACCTGTTTAAGGTACACCACATAGTAGAAGTACTCTTAATTCGCAGACTAGACTGTTTTTTGGTGCGGGGTTCCAACTCCATCACCCTAGGACTCAGTCTCTATCGGTTCTTCGGACTATGTGCCCCGTGAACTAGATTTTTGTTCTTCCTCTACGTAATTGCTAAATTCCGATTTATTTACGTAGATCCTCAATCCAATTCTTTTCAGCTACCGTTGACACAATCCTTTACTCCATATTAACCCCAAAATCTACGATTCTTTTCGAATTCGTCACTGTCAAAACGCCTTTTGTTCTAAAAGTTAAATGATTTAAAAAAAAATTGATGTTTATTGTAGGCTAAATATCGTTTTATTTGTTCTCGTTAATTGCTTGACAACTCAATATATAGGTGGGCAGTCGACCTCAACAAGGAGTCGCTGCATGCCGCTGGAAATTTGTTGTAAATACCTAAATCCAACAGTAGACGCTATCGGTTAAGAAAGAGTTTATATCTATTATATTCTAACAGGAGGAAATGATTGAGCTAAAACAATAATTAAAAAATATATATTTGAATGTTAACATAAGAATGTTAACATCATGCGTAATATGATAACACAAATGTTTGTAAACGCAACTAAATACAATCCATTTTTATACTTGACAATCTATTTCGAGCGTTCTTCGAAATACCAGTGGAAAAATCGATAGATATTGGTTAAAGTTTAGTGTGTTCTACTGTAATGATGCATTTTGCACCTGCTTACAATTGAGTCAAGGTGATGTTGGTATCAAGGTTCTCTTAGAATGACATCAGTAAATAGTGGGTGTGGTGATGATATATTTTCAAATTCATTATTATTATATGTGGTTCTTGACATCAATACATGCTATTAGATTAGATGATTTCTTTTAGATTTTTTAAGATGAATATATGAAATGTTATATCTGCGACAGGACGTTCTGTATGAATCACAAATTGGTTTTTTAGCGTGAGCGGTATGACTTTTGAAATGTACTTGATTGTGATGGTCGCGTAAACTATGGTCGGTTAGCACTTAACTTAACAAAGATCTTAGTATAAATGATTTAAAACTAAGATTGAATTGACATAATTAGCGAAAAGTTAAGAGTGTTTTAATATATAGTTTCCGCTGTTACAGACCACCCCGATGACGTTATTTATATAGTCAAGTATTAAAAATAAAATCCAACAATGAATATCAAATAATTTTCTTTATTTTACTGGTTTTTTTGTGCGCTCATACATTACGGGGTTTTTATTCAAGCAACATGTAGTTGCTTAAATAATATTTCACCTGATCATAGACATGATTTGGTCAATCTATGACGAAGTAGATCATTAAGGACAATAACCTAACAGAAGTGTGGCAAAACTTTTATCTCTTAGTAGGGACTATTTTGTACTCGAACCCTAAGAGGTACAAGTACTGGTAGCATTTGCTTCTTTAGTTTTATATCAGATATGAAGTTATTGTATATAATATCATTATCAATTGAATAAACCGGAACACAACTGTGATACCAATGCCGTCATATGGTGCTCGAGCCAGGTGAGGTCATACGTCAGATAGTGATTGTCTGATATAGAACTTTGAAATACCACACTTGAAATACCTAATAATAAATTATTATAAGATAAACCTAAGATAATTTAATATAAATAGATGCTTACTGTTACCCAGTCGAGTCTTCTACATTTTTTTTCTTTAATATGCCAATGAACTATTTAAAATTAAACTCAAATCTGCTGCTATAGAAAAATTAATAGAGCTCTTTTGAATCCTAATTTTGATATGATCTAACGCCGATATAGTTACTTATGTTTTCCGCCTTGCCAAAGTACGAAAGCCGTTTGTGGGTTCGGGTATGAGTTTCTATAATCAAATTCAGCAAACAATTTTAGCTTTATCATTATAGCAGTTTAAAAAAACTGTTGAAGGTACGTTGATACATAAAAGCCTACTATATTTTTGAGGATTACTTTGATAATAACAATGCGTGGTTATAGCTACTGTTCGACCCTATATGTGATAGTAATGGTAATGTAACTAGTTATAAGAATTATTTTGAAAAGAGCAACCGCCGAGTTTTTTGCTGGTTCTTCTTGGTAGGAAGAGTTTTCCGAACCAGCAGTAGAGTTGACCATTCAAAAGCACCTGCTTACAAGATTACTTGATTAAATAATATTTTGAATAGGAATTAGTAGTAGTAGGATATGCATTCCGTATGGCAGTTTTCAAAATAAAAAAATCGACCAGTTTGGGTAACATGTAGAAATAATATAAAATACATAATTTTACACGTACGCGTGGATTTAATCTATCACCCTTCAGCTACTTATGTCCATACCAAAAATAAAATCAATTATTTGTCCATTCGAACATGAAAGAAGAACGTACAAACAAACAAAAGAATTTAGAATTTGTATTACCTATTAGTATCTATTGTAGATGGAGTAGATTTTTTTTTATCGGAATAGTCACATTTGATTAGTGTCATTGCTTTAGCCGAATAGAATATTCAGATAAAACAATTATAGAAACATCGCCCATGCGAAGTTTCTGAGAAATATTACTAGCATTTATGCTCTGAACTCTATCACATGGGGAACCGCGATTAAGTGTGGGGCAAACCAACTCTGTTTTATGCACGACGCCTACGATTTTGCACACATGCCAAATTTAACCACTTTATAGTGCTACCGGTTAAAAGATAAAAGCTCTGTTTGTTAAGCAAGGTTCGACCATTCAATAAATGGCGTAATTTCGTCCAACTGTGCTTACATGAATCATGAGTTATTTTGGAAATTGGTCTCAAATTTTGTTTCCAACTGGTTCCAACGGCTTCCAATTTCGACTTGCCATTCGCAAACGAAAATAAATCATCTATTTTTGAATTTTTGGTAAGGGTGTGTGAGTTAATAATCAGTGCTTGCAAGTTGAAATTTAAAAAAATGAAAAAAAAGCAAAAAAAAGTTGGTAAAAACAGGGGCTTGATCCCGGATATTTTCAATTCTTTAGTCCGCCCTTTCACCATTGAGCTATCACAACTTTACAAATAACAGCAATAAAAATGTATTTACATTTTAGTCTACATTCTAGCATTTTTCATGCTGAATTTCGTGAAAATCGTTGGAGCCGTTTCCGAAATTCAGAAAAAACACCATATATATACAAGATTAACTCAGTATTGAAAACAAACAACCTTACAAGAGCCTCGGGGTTTGGATTTGTGTACCATTTTTAAACGTCACAAGTTTTAGGTTATCACAGCTTATCGATTATTATCGTTAAGCTGTAAACAAATTTTCCAAAATAATTCGCTCGTGACGTATTTAAGATGAAATTGAATGACCTAAATGAAAAACAGTCCGAGAGGAATTTTGAGTCATCGCTTTAACCCGTACAAATGTTTGTGATAAAAGTGTTATCACCTATACTTAAACATCTGATGACACGCATGTGTTTGGTATTTACGTCGGCTGACTTTGATGTATCTGTTGATGATGTCATTTCCTTAAAATGATTAAGTCTCACAAAATTTTAAATGGTAAAAATTTAATCATCCTATGTAAATTTTTATTAATTTTTAGCGCGCTTTATTTATGTAGCTGTTATAATAAATTCAAATTAATTAAACGCATTAAATTCACACATCCATTCAATATATATACAATTATAGTCATGTCAGAATCAATAAAATTAATATCAATTTTACTGACGCCACGGTGGTTTTTTTGCAGAGAAAAACATAATATGTTGATTACACGAGATTGATACATGTCATGACATACTTTTGATCATCAAAAAAATTATTATTTATATTTCATAACTCACAAAAGTCACAACTCACTAACGTCGTGATTACAGTCGTGGCTCTAGTAAACATACAAGTAAAAAATAGCAGAATATTAATTTAAAAAATTGAAATATCGTTAAGGTATCTAGGTAATATTTTATCAACATATTAAATTATCACAAGTATTCTCAAGTGATAAACTATATAAAAAAAATTAATGATTTAGCTATAATCCGCAAAATTAGATACAGTTTATGTAATGATAAATGTGATTGCTCAGGATTCGTAAAACGCATGCATTAAATACTACAACCACACTACACTAGCACTGCACACATTACACTACCACAATCTCAACTATAGTTTCGCCCCGCTAACCGAAACAACATTAGGAGATAGAGTCTTGTTATATACCGCACTTCGCGAAATACAGGCTTATTCTATAAAATAATGAAACAATAGTTATATAATATAGCTGAAAGTTTGATTCACTTGTCTAAAACGCGCCGTTTTAAACCGGCTCACAGAAGTCACCCTTAAGACGACGCTCCCAAGGAGTTGCGAGTTTGTAAGACACAAGCTCATAGCAATTTTTCCCGAAGCGAAGCTGCTACGCTTTCTGTTTTTAAAGCCATTAGGGCTAACAGCACTAGTGAATTCAGAAAAAAAAATACATTATTTGAAACGGACAACCCTAACACCGTAGCACCCTGGAATGCGGCCTAAAATAACACCATTGAACAGTTTCGCAGATGGAAAATAGCATTCGGCTTTTGAGTTTGAACGTAAGGTATTCGCAGACTAAAGACAACCACCGGTTTTTATTATTTCTATGAATAGTATGTTTATAACAACGTAACTAAAATAGATCATAAGTAGTTTATTTTTAGATATTTTGCAATAGGTACGCAGAAAGAATTTACCTAACCGCTAACAACTGTTGGAAGGTTATAAACGTAAAATACTTTACATCTTGTACTTCGAAAGGTTTCTGTGCATTTACACTTTGCCTTTTACAAACTGGACTATACTCCTGCCCCAGACCGTCTTTTGCAATGACACCAGTAAAACCAGTTAGAAAAAAAGATGTCATGACAATGCCAATCAAATCACATCAAAGTAATTCAAATAAGCTTTTTCACTTTTTTTAGTTGTCAAGAATCAACATGATTAATGAAGCTATCAATAAAATAAATCTAGAATAACATTAACCGGACTTCTGATATGTATTTCATAAGTTAACAGTCTGGTTTAAAGTGTTGTATAATCATAATAGGAAACGGCGATTTCAAAGGAATAAGCGTGAGTAGAGGTTATACTTGGGTGTATTCACTAAACATCGTCTATGATCGCCTACAACCCCGGACACGCATTAAAGGAAATTGCTGGGCGGAAAGATTGATCGGATGTATTGTATGATATTACAGACGGACGTGTGAACACTTGGATGATGATCGTGCAGATTATAGACGATCACACGATCAAAATTATCGCCGACAGTGAAGGACATATTAACATAAAAGAGATATTTAAATTTTGAATTAATTACAAATACCTAATTTAATTTAAAAATTAAATAAATTGGAGATAAGTAAATTTAATGATGTTTATTTTACGTCGACGCTCAAATTTCACACTTTACGAGAACAGAAAATATGCACATACAATACGGTAGAATAAAGAAAAGTGTTACGTAAAAATAAAAGTTAATGTGATTTCGGTGATTGAGCATCAAGTTATTGTAATTTAAATCACGGAAAACAGAAAGCGAGAAATGTAAGATGACGTGCGATAAGGGTAATTGAAATACGATATTTATTTTATTCTCGGCCGCAACAGTGTTAAATTGAAACTTTCTCCAGATAAAGTTGCTTCTCATAAATAAGGATTGACTTTGATGCAATGAAAAGGTTAGCACAAGACTGATCAGAACTTACATAAAATTATTTTGCTGTAATCCGAGTTTGTTAAGAAAATCTATGTAATTCTAATTGTATGAGGCGGATCTTCACATATCTAGTGCATGCAGGACAAGTCGTTACACGTATCACAAAATGCCGCCACCACTAACTTCAACACAAACACTACACACACTCACCACCACAATCTCTACAATCGCTCCGCCCCGAAACCGAAGCATCATCAGAAGATTAGGCTCCACGACAAAACGGTACTACTGCAAACCGCAAAATCGTAATTCCGCAAAGTGACGTTACTTTGCGGAATTACGATTTTACTTCTATAAATCATTTAAAACACACAAGCATTCTTGGGACCATTCCATGTGGGCATGATTTGTAGTGAGATGTAGTAGTCCTAGTGTGTAAGTAATCTAAGATAGATATAGCTTGTACATTTTTGTTTGACAAGACTGATCCATATAAAAATGGCACATATCAGACGGGAAAGATGGACTGCGTGAGACTAATAAAATATATCGTCAAGAGACTGATTTGGTAGGTCTTGATTAATATGGCAGTAGCAGGTGCCAGAAATATTATACCAATAGTTCAAAACGCTGTTATCCAATAGACAATTGGCAAGAAACTCAATGCTAACTCTTAGGGAATAGTTATTACATTTATCAATATTTTTTTTGTCATTAAATAGTATACCACGGTCAAATTAAGTATTAGTAGCTGGGTGACCGAGCCTCCAACACGCTGCTGGTAGCGGGGACAGGGTACCGTTGTAGACATTGCACCTCATCCCCGCCAGCAACAACTCTGAACCCCAGAGTGCGCCACCTGTGGGTCGGGGCCTCTCTAAGAGTGAGCCCTCCTTCCGCTAATCGATGCATCGGGAGCACCAGATGCATCAAACGCCTCGAAGACCTTTTCCAGCGTCCGATAAAAGATGTTGTTTATGCTCCGCGGATCAACCGTAACTTTACCAGGCGAAGAAACGTGAGTAAGGGACCTCACGGGCTATAAGTGTCGAAAGAGTTTATGCTTTTATTATAAAAACTGGGCACATTAGAGTAAATAGTTAAAATTTATTCCCATCGATGTGAAAATAAAGTTTTGTCGTCAGACTAAGATTACGGTCAATGCAGTTCATAAATATTATTGAAGTGTTGGCTTCTTGGGTTAAGTATATGAAAGTATACAGATTTATATCGGATTGGAAAAATCAGTGTACTTAATCGCCCCACTATTATCTCTCCGCACCTTAAAAAGTCACTTCAAGACCGAAAAGAGCATGTAAGTTCTAAGAAACGAGGTTACGATTTGCAAAGGCGAACAATTTCAAAAGGACTGTGTTCAAGCTGTCAAGACGTGGTTCCAATCGCGTCTGAATCTAAGATCAAACAATAAACGCCACTTTCGTTAAACTTTCGCCGACCTCTTGCTTGAGAAGGAACTTTTGCTCTGCATCCTGTACCTTATTGTGATTGTTCCGGTATTACAGTAAGATGTTTTAAAAATACATTCTCCTAGAGCCGTCAACGTTAATTTTAGATTATTATTATTATATACAAGCATAATGTCATGTTTTAGAACATATCGCCCTATCCGAATAATAAAGTTACATTTCTTATGCTTATACATGGGACATGTAACTTTATTCTTCGGATGGGGCTATATAATATACTAGCTCTGCCAGCAGCTTCGCTTGCATGGAATTCATAATTTTATTCCCGAATTGAAATTTTAAACATAAAAGTAGTTATCGTGAGTTAACAATAAGATATTTTTGAATAACTTTCACCGTTTACTTAGTGCATGAATGGAAAGCTTTAAATTTTGCCGTTTACGAAAAACTTTTTATTGCTGCTTCTCTCCTATTCATCTTAGCGTGATGTTCTATAGTCTATAGCCTTCCTCCATAAATGGACTATCAAAGCGGTCCAGTAGTTTCTGAGAAAAGAGCGTTCAAAGAATCCAACAAACAAACTCTTCAGCTTTATATATTAGTGTATATTTTAGAACAGAGTTTTCCAACCTCCTTCGTGCCAAACACAACCTTAAAAATTATTTTGCCCTCCTATAAGTAAGTAAGATATTGAATTGTTCACTTATAAATTTAAATGATAGATTTTAAGCAGGAGAATTTGCATTTAAATAGCCCGGAGCGAAAGAAATAAACTCGCATCAAGTTTATTTTCGAATTGCCCTTTCCTCTAACAATCATTTTGCTCCCACCCAAAGGCGTGGCCCCACGTTGGCAAAAATTAGTCTAGATTAAATTACAATATGTTCTGGAAGGTTGTATTATATTTTTATAATAATATAGTTTGTGTCTAACGGCTATAGTATCCATTATGCAACCTTAATGTTGCACCGAGTAATTTTCAAAACGAAAATTTCATAGTAACTTAATACGTATAAAATTATATGATATTTTAGTATGCTATGACGCGATGCCATCACTGTCAGCTCGCATGAAATGAACTTTTATGAAACGTTTGACTTTGCAATGTTTGCACCGTTGAAAATTGATTAAATCTAATTGTCCCTCGAGATTAAATGCAACCCAAATTACGAATGCATTACGTTTATGGGAATTTACATATTTCTACTTATAAGTACAAAATAAAATCAGGCTATCAAATGCGTATACTTTTTTCAAATATTTGTGGTGTGTAATAGTAGTTTGAATTACCCAAAATCTTTCCCTTTAAAAAGTACTTGCTGTAAAAAACGCTTCTTTCAAGTTTCTTTCCTTTTATATTAACTTAACATTTGATCCACTCACTGTTTAACAGGTTTCTAATGTTTAAAGGGAGAAGCTAAAAATAGTAATCTCAAAAGAAATTGAGCTAGACACGGTGTATAAACCAAACCACATCCGCTCTAGCAGTATCACATTCTCTATTCATGAAAGTTGGTATTTAACTTAGCATAGTAAAAAACCTTTCTAGGGCTTAAAGCTTAGGGTCAACGCAATTATCGTATATTTAAGTAATTTTAAATTTTTTTTACTATAACGAGCTGTTAAAAAAATGTATAATTACTTTAGTAATTAAATGTGTTACTTGTATAAATTTTTATTTATATAGTAGGTACGCAGTTTCACCGTCTGACTATTATAATTTGTAATATAATAAATCATAATTTCTTTTAACATGGCAACCCTACAATGTAAAGTATTCCGTGGGTGATAAATAGTCCTGCCTTGACGTGAGATTATTCACGGTCATAATAGTATTGGTTATCTATTCGCTTATTGTTTCCCGCCAAATGGCCTGTCATAATAATTGAGGCTTTTGTATTTATGTACTAAAATTTTCAGTCTACAATTCTAACAACTACACCGATGTTTCACGATTTAAGCTGTTGTCATTATTTATGGGTAGTATAATACAAAGGTTTTATAAATTTAGTCGTTATTTTTAAAAGATATGAGGAAACTTATTTTTTAGGCAGTAAATGAAAACAAGGAAACATTTTATGACTTATAAATAGATAAAAAATTACTCGTTGTTATTACGACGACAGGAAAATAACCCATAGGTATTGCATTATTGATGGTACTTCGACACTTCGGTTGGGGTAAAAGAACTCGATTATGCTACTAATCTAAACATATTATAAAACAAAGTCCCCAGAAGCTGCCTGGCTTAAAATCTACAGAATTTATTCTTCTAAGGGTTTTATCAAAAAAATAATGCAATTTAAGGAATATTTAGGTTAATACTGCGTTCCTCGGAGCAGTAAAATTGATTTTGGTGAGATGTTTTATCCTTGAACTCCCCCCACGTTAGGATCTACGCGGGTAAAATTGTGACATACTAATTTCCAAGCAGGCGAAGCCGTGGCCACAGCAAGTAATTTATAAAATAAGTTCTAAATTAACTGAGCATATAACTGCTGTATGTTAATATTATGTCAATACCAATGATAATAATATGCATTTCAAATACTTACTTAGAAAATAGTAGGTCAATGAAAGTGTTTTAAAACCTATAAATTAAAATTGGGGCCGATGTTACAATCAGTTACTGTCCCTTCATTCTGAGACCATAAATCAATTAGTATTGCAATTCGTAAATTGATATAACACTCAATACCAATGAGAAGAATATTTTTTATCTTTGTTTAAGAGCTTCGTCGTGCCCGAATATGTCGCTCAGGGAAGAATATTTAGTACTTATAATTTTAATTTTTATGCTATAAACTATGACGACCTAGTAATCAACGGGTAGGTTCATATTGGAGAATGTTTCGTAATAGCTAATTTTTTTCATTTGTCAATTTCTTCTCAGTAGACTGCAAAAGGATCGTGCGAAAAAGCCCTGTGTATAAATATAATATTATATGTATGGACTTCTTCGTTCGCTTTGTAATTGGTCGAATATAAGACAATTTGAAATTATTATCAATTTTAAATTAATCTATCCCATTTTAAGTTTACTTCACTTTTATAAATGAATATTATAGAGAAATAAAGGTAAAAAATATTAGACTTATCTACAGCAAAGTTTAAATAAAGTGTATGAACTATACGTAAAGTATATTACACAATTGAAGATTATTTGAAATTAAAATGCTTGGATTTGAAAATCTTTTGAGCTTCCAACATGCCTACGGTTAAATAACGTAAATTTAAAATGTTTAAAAGTTTGACCGCCGAGTGTCTTGCTGGTTTTTCTCGGTAAGAGCAATATTTCGAACCAGTTGTAGCTTCATTAAATCTAATTGATCCTTGACGATTCGAAAGTGCTTGTAAAAGCTTATTTGAATAAAGATTATTTAGATTTGATTTAAAATTGTATTGTTTAAAGAAAGATTGAATTAAATCTCTCACTCTAGAAGAGGATTTAGAATAACCTAACGTCTTTTTGTTTTTTTTTTAATGATTATTAGCAATTTAGGTTATAGATTACTACTAAACTTGTTGACCCCTCCAGCTAAGCTAAATACTTGTCTTGTGCATTAATGTCCGAATGCTAAGCAATCAACTTGGAAATTCTGGGAACGGAGTATGAAGCTTTTGTTGTTGATAATTTGTTTCTAAATCTAAATAAATTTATTATCATTAGCTTTAAATGTATTTCGAAGGCGCCTCATTTCTTTATTGCTTGCATGACGTCGATCTAGCTGAAATTATCGCACGATTTAGCTCAAAGCGCGTGATAAATATTTAAAAGCTTTTATAAAGCCGTCAAAATTTATATTTATCCAGATTCAATTATTAACAATATCTACTAGAGGCCCACTTGTCTTCTCCAACAAAGTATGAATCTTGTATTCTGGGTCTGCTTATTATATTAATATACATCAAAGGTATACGGATTATTATTACCAGATGTTATTGTTACAAACCAGGACGCGCGTATAGGGAAACTTACCTATAATTGCGACAAGTTTAAGTTTTTTGTATGAATTCTATTGAGACTTGTCTTTTGTTATATACTGACGAATACGTACGAATTAAGAAAGATATGAGATAAGATTTTTATTTTATTAATGTAAATCATATATATAAATACTATTCACTAACTTTGTGGGATGGATGAGCTTGTGACTAGATTTTAATAGTCCTCAGCAAATATGTCTTAAAAAACCTGAGAAAAGAAAGGAAGCAGAGTATTTAATACGAGTTTTTTTACCTATTCGATCGCGTTAGCGTAACGCTAATTTATATGACGCAAAAGCGACATCTAGTGGCCGCTGTTCCAGCACAATACAAATTGGCGTTACGCTAACGCGATCGAGAAGTTTAAAAAAGCTCGCTCTAAGCACACAGAAGGGAGGGTAAGTCCGACAGTGCACTTATTACCTTTACCGCGAATTATGACAGTATAAGTTGTTTTATTTGTTAAATGTATGATAATATTAATAATTAAAAATGCATCGAAGTACTTAAATCATTTAAATACACCAATAACGACATTTTAAATAGATTTTATTATGTTATAACAAAAAACAATTTATCAAAATCTTTCTCTACAATAAATGATCAATTGTTCGAGTTATGAATATTATAAACGTGGCCTCGTTTCTGAGTGCGTAAGCGTATTTATTTTTATAAAGTATTGCAATCATCATTCAGGTATTCAGGACGTATGAAATCTCTTTTTCAGGCCGATGATAAAATGGATGCCTTTAAAATATTTACCGCTGCGTTTGAGTTGCGAACATTAAAAAAGACTTAAATATAATTCTACGGTTATCACATAAAGGTTTGACATTAACCCTATATTTAGTAAGAAAGATTAATATGATGATACTTAATCATAAAACATAACTAAAATTGCGCTTTAGTTATTTGTAAAGTTAGTATAAATAATTTAAACAAGGTTGGTTGATCTAATAGAAATATTAGTATAATTAAATAGTTTGTTAAGCTTATTTTGTTATCAGTTGAAACCTATATTAAAAGTAGCTTTAAGCTGAGCCCCACGACCTACTTCACGATATCATTATAAATGATAAATAAGTAATTTTAAGTGTAAAATGTAGTTTTTGTGAATAAAGTTTCGTATTATTAAAACTATATCGAAATTGTTGCTTCCTTCCTTTATTGAGATGTGAAAAACGTTTCCTGTGCCCGCTTTACTTTTTTATAATTTGAATCCTCTTTTTATGTTTAAATAAATCATACCTTATATTGAATGAGTTAACTTTATTACTACCTTCTTTCGCGTCAACTTATGTGTTCATATACCCTAAATATATATATTTAATTTAATTGTTTATCCCTATTTCCTAAAGAAAACCGGATTTTTTTTAGGCATCTTCGCGAGCATCTTCATTAAATAGGGGTCGTTGTAGCTTTCAGGCACAATCTTCTCCATGAATTGATTTAAAATAATTATAGCTTTCCTGTTTACAGTAAATGCAATGTAATTTGTATATCGATAATCCATTACTTAGCATCGAATGTTTATTACTACAGTGCGCTCATGAAATTCCTTCTAAAATACTAATGTGGATATACTTGGTTCATATTTGAATTTGGAATGTCAATGAGCGTGAAATGCGTTACATCAGCAAGCCATAAATAATTTCAAACTGAATGTTCACCTGCGTCATAACGCACGTTTTGCATTGAAATTTCATTAGCGTTTCGTTTATTAAACAAATCGAACCTATAATTGTAAATTAAACTTACATGAAGCTGTGGTAGCCCAGCGGTAATACCGTGCGACTCTTTTGAGTAGTTCACGGGCTCAAACCCAGGCAGACACCAATGAGTTTTTCTGTTAAAAACTTTTAAATAATTTATAGAATTAGGCGTTACTTTGCGGAGATCCATAATACAAAAGTAATAATAAAATTATTTTGCTATAATCCGCGAGGAAGTAAAATAGAAAATATATATAATGCTAAATGTAAGTTGACAATCGGTTATAATACCTGATACATGCAGGATTCGTAAAAACACACGCACAAACCTCCACCAACGCCACCACGATACACAAGCACTATATACGTTCACTATCACAAACTCAACAATCGTTTCGCCCCGCAACTGAAGCATCATCAGGAGATAGACTCCACGACCAAAATCGCAAAGCTTTGCGATGAAATGATATGATAACCGATTGTCCACTCTCCATTTAGCATTATATATACTTTCTATTTTACTTCATCGCTGATTATAGCAAAATAATGTTATTATTACGTTTCTGTTAAAAACTTATGTGTCTAATTGATAATTGCAATTTATCACACGCTTTTCGGTGAAAACATCGTGAGGAAACCTGCATATCTCTAGAGAATTCTGGAGATACACCTACCAATCCGTATTGGAGCAGCGTGGTAGGTCTTAGCTCCAATCCTTCTCTCCAAAAAATGGAGAGAAAAGGCCTATTCTCAGCAGTGGGGGAGTAACAGGCCGCTACTTACTACTTTTTTAAACTTACATGAGAGAATGTGCAAATTTTAAACAAGAAGACGTCTAAATTTTAATCCCAAATATGCTTTATTCAAGTAGACTCATAAAGTCTGATCATCAACAAAGAAATGTCGTCAACAAAGCTTCGAAAAAAATAAAAATTTATTATAAGTAATAATATTTTTTTGTTGCATTTCATATGCTTAATATAGAGTCTGCAATCCGGGTTCATACCTAATAGTTGCAGGATTCATACATTCGTACGCATGCAGTACAAACCTCCACCACAATAAACAAGCACTGCACACATTCACTATCTCAAACTGAACAATCGTTTCGTTCCATAAAAAGAGATATACTCACAGACAAAATCGTAGATCGTAAGTTTGCAAAAATTAATGACGATAACGGCAAAATTTAAACCTTTTCTTGCGTACGCTAAGAAAACGGTGAATGTTTTTCAAAAATCGTGTATTACAAAATTGTTCCCCACTAAAAGTTTTAAATAAAAGTTCGCTACAGAATATGTGTAGCTTTTAAGATTAACCAACTTTATCCATTTTTTGGTTCAAAATGGTTCCAAAAACTAGGTATATTAGGGTTTAATCTTTCTATGCGGGCGGACCCGCTGACAATGGCTAGTCATCTTATATATAAGAAATAATAGAATTAATCATATCATTTCTTCATCCTCCTGCCCTTATCCCACTCTGAGTGGTTTCGGCACAACATGTTATAAACATGTAGTCTCATGATTTGGCTACGTATCACCGCCTGCCTGACGTCAACTTACCTTAGAGTATTTTAAGACTCCTCGGTAAGAAAGAGGGTGGTCTATGTTACTCAACCGGATACCACACGGTCGGTCAACTTACCTTAGTCGCCTTTTACGACACCTTGGTAACAAATGAGGGTGGTCAGGTTCTACTAAGCCGGTTACCACACGGCTTATATCTTATATCATTGTGGTTTACAAAGTATTATTTTTTTACCAATATAACGTTCTTTAACATACTAATATACATTCTAAAGATTCATTCATCTAGTATTAGGTGTCTAACGTCCGTATTGTTATTGACTGTCGTTAACTACAATAGCGAGACAGATGTTTTTCATTACAGAATGCAGTTTAATAGTTTCCATGCACCTCCGAGGTCATACTGAGCTCTAAACGCCATTTGTCACACTTAACGTCTCTCTGTTTTGAAAATATATGTGTTGTCATAAACTGGAAACACAAAATCAACTTCAGAATTTTCAACTATTGAATTTCAATTGATAAAATTCGAATATCCGTTGAATCAAAAAAGGCCAAATAGAACAAACTCCAGCAATCAACTCTAGTCAAAATATATTCGTCACATATATATTTTGTCGTTGTTTTCTTGTGCATAATTAAACGAAATTCAGCTCTACATATTAAATTATTTTAACTAATGTTATATGTATTATTGGTAACATAAAATAAAATAATATAACGACCTAATATTATTTTAAAAACTATCTATTTTAATAAAACATTTGTATTAAGGAGAGTTTTTTATCCTGGTAACTAAGTAAAACGTAAAAGTTACACTTTTATATATTTTGTTAAGATAGAAGATGTGACTAAGATAGAATTTTGCTAAGGGGGCGCAGGGTTCGGCGAAAGATCTTATGACTTTGAAATCCGTTAAGGGGACCAAAGTCGATTATGAACGACTATTAATAAAAGACAATAAAAGATATAGAGAAAGAATACAAGACATAGAGAAATAGTTAAATGAAACAAGTTATTGTAATAATAATGCAGCATGGTGCCGAAGACAATACTAAAGCGTAAAAACAAAAGTAACATGTAGATTTGGCAAAATAATTAATAGGCTTAGACTTAATTACATTTCAAGAGTTAAAGAATGTAATAAATTCGCCATAACTAAACTTATAAAGTCAGAAAAATGTTCTAATCTCAATAAATTTAAGTTTCACATATTCTCGAGGAGTTATTCTGGAAGACTATATAACCATTTAACGTGAGTTTATTTTAGTTATTATACTAGAGTAAGGAGACTGGTCTAAAATGTGTCCACCCAAAAAAAGAGAGCTAATGAGACTATCTAATTACAGATAAAAAAAGAGATTTTTTTATGTGTGATTAGATAAAGATAAGTAAAGATCTCTCATCTTTCCAGTCTTATTATTTAATGGTCACTTACATTCACAGGCCTGCCCATGGCTCCCTTACTCTATGTTGTCTATGCTTATCTACTACATGAACGTAAAATGTAAAACGATTAACGATTTTACCGATAGACCAATAATATTTTATTCTATGTCATTAACATCATTTTAATTTATTCACAGCTCTCATTCTAGACCGTAATTTAAATAATTTTATTTTTTTAAATTATTTTATGCCTATGCATAAATATGTTTAGTATGTTAATCTAATTTTTAATGAATAATTTAAATGCAAATTCCTTAGCACATATGTCTTATACATTCTGAACCAAAATATTTAATTATAAATGATTCCTTCTTATCTACTTTTTTATATTACTATTAATACAACCGACTAGTAGAAAGTACTCGTATTTACACTAATATAAGATTAATGGAAATTTTAAGAGAGAAAGGAAAGAGACATATTTGTACTGATTTTTTACTTTAATTTCACATATGTCATGTAGCTATGTGATCTGATAATTACTAAGGTATACAAAAATTCAATAAATTACAGTTAACCATATAGAAATGTTTGGTTGTCGATTGCCGTTTTGCCAACTTGATTATTATACAACATTGTAGTTAAATAACGCTTAAGCTGTTTTTAAACTTACATTGTATGTCTAGTTAACTTAATATTGAAATAAATTTATTAACATCGCCATAACATATTACGTCACAAAAGTTATTCATAATGTAATGTAACAGTTCATCTATACTAATATTGAGGAAAAATTTGTGTGTATGTTTCTAATGTTTTCACCCAAAAACTTCTGGACCGATTTCAAAAATTCCTTCACCATTGGAAAGCTGCATCTTTACTGAGCAACATAGGCTATATATTATTACAAAAAATAGGGATCCCTAATAAAAATATATATGTATATATAATAAGAAAACTCTATTTAATTACTTATTGGATAAACTTTATTATAACATCGATGAATTTCTGACAGATTGTAATTTATGACATGACATTTTTTTTATATAACTAATCTGACTATTTTTTAAATTTAAATTAATTTAATTTGACTTTCTTTTTTTATATAATGTAATTTGTTGTAATGTATTAATTTGATAATAATTTACTGTTTGCACGCCTGCAAGGCAGAATATGTAAGACACGCTATATTTTAAGAACTTTGTACTCATATTCCGCAAATAAAGAATAAATAAATTAAAAAAAAAAATAAGATGTAAAGAATTAGTCATAAAAATCTGTTATCGCATGCGCTGCGGGAATTATAAACGATTTTTAAAAAAAAAAATTAACAATAGTCCGACTTAATAGATTTTTCCACTGCCATGAGATCGGTATATACGCGGGTGAAACCGCGAAATATTAGTAGTCTGTATATGACTGAAAACGAACTATAGACTTACATCAGAGATACGTCAATATACCAGAGTAACTATATTTTTGTTACGTGACAAATAATAAAAATGAATGTATGTTTTCTGGTGGATATAATATAAAGAACACAATTATTTTATATTTGAGGTATCGTTTTACTTAAATGCCATTTATTAGAATGGCAGCACTAAAATAATGGAAAATATGGCTCTCGTGACAAGAGCAAACGTAATTCAAATTCAAAATATTCTTTATTCAAATAAACTTGGAAAAAAGTGCTTTTGAATCGTCAACTGCTGGTTCGGAAAGCTTTTACCTACCGAGAAGAGCCAGCAAGAAACTCGGCGGTTGCTCTTTTAAAAATATAATTCTTATTACTGGTTAATTAGTTAGTACTGTCTTGTACAGGGTCGAAGAGTAGCTACGAAGGCATTTTTATCATCTAAGTTTTCCTCAATAGTGTAGTAGGCTTTCTGTATTATTAGTAAAGTTTGTTTGTTACAGCTAAGATCTTTTTTTGTCAAAGCAGATTGGCAGTATATTATTTCATTTACATTTAACTCATAGCCCGTTGTGAACTCAAATGATAACTTAATTTATTTAGAAGTAACGTAGTTCATGCCAACTTAAGCGTTTAATTATCCTCAATAAGGCAATATTTGTTATTTCCGTGTTCTCCAAGTAAAAATGTGAATTTATGTTTAACCTTTGACCTTAATTTTGTACCATTAAAAGGTATTATTCACATATCTTAAAAAATATATATATTTGGTTAATGAATATTCAAATTACTGTAATACTAAATATATGTAAATTGTATTTTGGTTATTGGAAAAGATAGCTATGATTGTATAGCTACCTAACTTAAAAGAAGACGTTTGTAACCATAGCTTACCAATTGAAACAATGATTGATTAGTTTTATGTTACCCGGATGAATATGTTTTAGTTGTGCCAAATTTCATCAATATTCGTCCAGCGGATTAGCCGTGAAAGCGTAACAGACAATTTCACTTTTAATATATCATTTAGTATCATATACAACGATGATTTAAAAGATTTTAATAATACTAATATCTTAAGAAAAGTAATATAGATAACTCATGTAATTGTGACCTACCATCCGCACGCTTAGTATTATAGTGACCTAATTAAAAAAGTTGTTTTGTGGCAAATTGCATTAAAGCGTAGCAA
The DNA here is from genome assembly GCA_947086495.1 of Morpho achilles. Lineage (NCBI taxonomy): Eukaryota > Metazoa > Arthropoda > Insecta > Lepidoptera > Nymphalidae > Morpho > Morpho achilles. The sequence goes on from CAMTZB010000003.1 coordinate 7,723,258, forward strand.
AGTCCTTACAAAACTAATGGCAGTATTTGTAGCTTTGTATGTGTATAACTTTGTAATGTGTCGATAAAGTTATATGAATTACAAGCTTCTGCACGCGACTTCGTCTGCGTCAGTTTCAGTGCCGAGTAGAAGAGTGTTTTTAACTCGCAGTATTGAAGTAACTGAATCAAGAAATTTATTTTGTGGCTTCTTCTCTTCTTCTTCTTTGTCAATCGATGGGCGTCCACTGCTGGACATAGGTCTCTTCATGGGATCTCCATACCACACGATCTCGTGCCGCTTGGATCCAGCGGCTCCCCACGAATTTATATATTTTGATGATTATATAAATATTTTGTGGCAAATTGTAATAAAGCGTAGCGTCTTCCAAACTCGTGATCCTTAAAGAGACCCATAATTTAGACAATCAAGAAAACACTAGTTATATAGTATGTTAATTCTTCGTAGCTTGATGTCATATATGGCATTGAAATAAATATTATAATATTTTTTAAATTTTTTTTATGCCACTTACACGGTCGTCCGTCCCCAAAGTAAGTAATTTAAAACTTGTGTTATGGGTGAGAGACAACTGGTGAATATATACACCCAGGCTCGCAGACTCGAAGAACCAATAAAATTTTGTTAGAAAATGTTGGCATTCGGTGGGAATCGAACGACCCGCAGCGCTGATGGCAGGGTCACTACCAACTGCTCCAACGAGCCAGTCGTAAATACATACACATATATATATATATATATATATATATATATATATATATATATATATATATACAATGTTTAAATACTTACTTAAATACAAATATACATCCAGGCTAGAAGAACCAACCCAACAAATTCAGGATCACTACCCACTGCGCTAACGGGCCAGTCAACAGACAGTATAATGCATGTAACTCAATTTGAATTCGATCACTTGAATATTAAGCGTGCGCCTAGATTTAAAGCGTGGTCGGTCTGTACCTAGCAGGGGAATATTTACCGACTGGAACATTGTTTTTCTGCAGACGTTACATATAGATTGAACAACATTACATACAGATCAAAAGTTCAGTTCAGAAAAATTGAGCCTGACAATGCAGCTGCTTCATTGAAAACAATCAAAATCTCAATCACTTCATTTTTATTCTTTGATTTGCATCTTAATCGGACCGATGTGAATACGAGATACGTATGTTTAGTAGGACTTGTTTAGGCTTTATATAATAGACTAAAGACTGAATATAACAATAGACTCTAGACCAGTATTACACGATCTTTTTTGGTCCATGCCTCAGGTTAAAAATTATTTTGCCCCCCTAAGTAACATACATAATTTTTTAATGTTAAGAATTGAATTGTTTACTTAAAGAACATAAATAATAAGCTTTGAAAAATTGCGTTTTTTTTTGTTAAATTTGGCACCGAAATGTAGAATTACACTGAATAAATTTTAATATTATAAATTGAATTTTTCACTTAAAGAACATAAATAATAGGTTTTAGCCAGAAAAAAATCTTTTTTTTGTCAAATTTGGCCCAGAGCGAAAGACTGCTCTAAACACTGCTCTAGACAGAGTATTTTATTTGTGCACTCTACAACTTTGCCGTGGTATCTGGCTGAGTAGAATAGACTACCCTCAGTTCTTGCCCAGTTTTCCTAAAATACGACTAAGTTAAGTTGACGTCAGACAGGCGGCCGGCCGAGAAAATCGTTGCCAAATCATATGACAACATGTTTATTAACGACCCCACTTAGAGTGGGATAAGGACAAGAGCAGGAAACATTCACTGTCAAAAATATTTTTTTTTACGCAGTTCGCGTTTTGATCCTGTAGCTTTCTGTCATCATTATGACGGCGTTTTTCACTGAGAGACATTTCTTTATTAATAAAAAGCTTCTATTTAACTTGACGTGTATGTCTGAATCTTGCAAGTTAAACCTACTTCCCGGTGTCCGATTGAGCTGAAATTTTACATACTAAAATTCTTTTAAAAAAATTTCGTTTTATTCCTGATCTCGTGCACTGAAAAACTGGGAAAATATGAATTGAATACAAAGATTAACAATTTTTTTGTTGCATTTTTTTACCTTTTCAAAATATATCCCTAGGAAGGCTCGGTCACTCAGGTACTAAAATATTTAACGTTTTAAATATATTTATATTTAAAACGTTAAATAATAATTCAAGAATAGAATACAATCAGACAAACGCGATGAGGGACTCAGTTTTGTATTGTGTAAATTGTTACGATATTTTTCACCTAGACATGGCTCAACGGATTTGGATGGTCTATTTAATAGTCTAAGTGCTCTCGGCACTAAAGTTCACGCAGACGATGTCGTGGGCAGAAGGTAGTCAGTCATGTAATTTTATCTACACGTTACAAAGTTTTAAATACATGCACGTGGATGCAAAAATAAACATCACTTCTGTGTAATACGGAAGTTATGATTGTTGGAAGGTTAATTTCCGATATTCAACAATGAGAAATATAATACGTATTTTTGAGCGTTAATTCAAATCTATTGTTGATATTACCCAACTAGGAATTGTAAACTTGATCTGTATTGTTAGACTTCATAATGGACAATTAAGACACCGTTTACCTTTATTCTTCTTTTTTTTCTGCTTCTACACTAACAAGCCAGCTCAGTCGTCTATAAGACCTGCTGCCTGACTCCTCAGTAAGAAAAAAGGGTGATCTATTCTATACCACACTCAGCCGATACCACAATATCGATACAGACACAGATAATAATAATAAACACACGGTCGTCCGTGCCCAAGTTAACTGCTCGTAACTTAATACTCGTGTTATTGGTGTAATATGTAATTAATATGTTATTGTGTAATAAATATATACATATATACACCCAGAAGAACCAATAAATTGTTGATAATAAAATGTTCGGTGGGAATTGAAACCACGAACTGCTGAGCTAAAGGCATGGTCCCTGCCACATGCGACGGGCCACTCAACTATAATTAACAAGACATATCCTTTAAAGCTGATAAATGATCACTTATGTAGGATCACGATCAGATTAAGACCACGAGAGTAAGACCGAATATCGTGGATATTCCTAACTAAGCTTCAATTTCTCAAATTAACGTAAATATTCGAGTTAATGTTAAACATAATAAGTAAAAAGCCAGTTTTATTTACAACACTACAACTACTAATTAGTTGAGAACATATTTGAAGCAGATATGATGATTAAACTTCCGCCCACGGATTGAACTGGACTTTAGTAGGAACATAAATAATAAGCACTCTATAGCCCTTTAATAATCATCACATCTAAGATCTTATCAATACGTAGGAAAGTAAAAAAGTAGAAACAATTTGGACATTCACATTTACATATCATTTTGGCATGAATATTTTTTAAAGAAATAACTGCAAAATAACATAATAGATCTTTTAGTCCTAAATACCTCCAGTGGATGAAGACGAAAGTCTTCGAGAAGTTCGTTGCCATACGGATCCAATAACTTGGTCGCTGACTATGGGCCTCATAAGAAAGCTTAGGGTCACTCAGCGGGTGAAGGAGCGAGCTATGTGAGTGATCTGACATGAAGAGATCCGAAGAAGAACCAAAGGCAGTAATCTATCTCAGCGTGTCGCGAAGCTGAAGTGGCAAAGTGTGGAGCACATAGTGCAGAGAGCCAATAGGGGTTGGGATCTTAAGATGGTGGAATGGCGATCGGAAAACGCAGCATTCGTGGACCCTCTATGAGGCTACCTCAAAAGGATCCCGGGGATACGATCGGCAAAAGAACAGGTGGTTCTAGAGGAATTCATGTTCACCAGTGGACGTCCATCGGTTGAAGAAGAAGAACAAGAAGCAAAATAGGCGTAAAAAAATCAGATTAATTTTATCAAAATTCATTCCGGTTGCTATTGTAACTTAATTATAGATGTCCAACAATGTAAGGTAATGATGATGTAGAATTATTTGATGAATGAGGTCTTTGTGTCAATTAGATTGATTTCACGGTTCGTTAATCCCATAGATATTCATTATTCTATACTATATTCACTCAACTACTAATTTTGGGGCCATAAGGGTCCGATTGTTCCCCCCCCGTTACATTACTAGGAATTATAATCCATTAAATCGAACACTGAAAATAACCGTTAACATATTTCAAATACTATATTTTTACTGCAAGATATAAATAAACAATATTACTCTTATTAATTATGCCGTTAATCAATTTAGAGATTTATTTATCTTTGACTACTTGCTTCTATCATTCAACGTCCTCCTGCCCTTATCCCACTCTTAATGGGGTCGCATAACATGTTATAAACATGTTGTCACATGATTTGGCTACGTATTTTACGACCGGCCGCCTGCCTGACTTCAACTTACCTTAGTCTTATTTTACCACACCTCGGTAAGAGAGTGGTCTATTCTACTCAGCCGGATACCACACGGCAGGCCGACTTACCTTAGTCGCCTTTTAGGACACCTCGGTCAGAAATGAGGGTGTTCTATTTTACTCAGCCGGATAACACACGGCTTACTTGCTTCTATCATTACCTTCAGCTCTGTCAGGTATATTTGCATGAGTTTAGTTGACTATGCTAGGAGTTTTTCCGTTCTTTTACTGTTCTTTGATCATATTAATACAAGTAGTGCTATGGTAGCAAGCACGGCTGGCTTTAAATGTCATATCAATAACGCAAAAAATAATGCTGTAACAATAATAATGCCGGTAGCTTTATTAACTTTATTCATTCCGCTAACTTCTTCTCTTGAATTAATATATGATATCCCACCCACTCGAAATAATAAAAGTAATATAGAAGCATGTTACATCCCAGTGTTGGCTAAAGTGTAGATATCAATTAAGTTTTTATACCCAATTCAAATTTGCCTACCCGGGTTTTGAACCTGCCACAGACAAGTAAGTCATATGTATAGAGCCGAATTGTGACTGCGTTCGACATAGCTTGTATGATTACATAAATAAATATACATTATGGACTACGCTTTACAAGTGCCTATACACGTGTCTTAAAATCTAGTTATTTAAATGAATATCTAGTTTTATATTATAGAAACCACACCTTATAAAGACCTCCAACCCAAAAGTATATATCCGGAGTATAAGGAAAATGAAAGCATTCCATTTGTACTATCGGAATCTATATTGAACCATCCAGAGATAAATATAACATCCCGCTTCCTGACGGAGTTCTACATTCTATATATTCTGAATCTTCTTCTTTTTATTATACCCTAATATATTATACCCTTATAGCTGAAACCCAATGCCACTGGTGGACTTAAATCTCTTTAAAGAATCTCCTAATCTTGTAATCCCAAGTGGCATTTATCCAGCGGATCCTCGCGACCTTCTTGATGCCATCCGTCCGTCAAGTACATCTGCGTTTTCCAGTTCTGAGTCGCTACTTCGACTCCTTAGGACCCTAATTTCCATTTAATCCACTGCACAATGAACAAAATATAATACTCAGATATGCAACCTTCTCACATAATATTAACTTTAAAAAGTAGAGAAACATCAGTGCGATAGTAAATAAAAGGTAGCATTAGTTTTCAGTACTCGTATTTTGTTCGCAACCCTAAGAATCTCCAAATTATTAGCTCCATAAAGATCCATCGTGCACATAATTTAATATATAACGCATACCTCTTGAATGATACAATGAATACCATTGAAACCACTGCTGTGAGGTATGCATATCTTTATATGAAGTGCAATCTGATGTTAAGCCGTGATTGCAAGCGCCAGCCGCAGTTTCATTACGACGTTTGTATCGAACTCACGTCTAGACGTTCCAAATTCAAATAATCACGCGACGTGACAGTACGATTTAATTGTATTAAGTCACATACTGTGCTAGCAGCCGGTGTTTTTTTTTTTCGAAAATTAACAATGGGCAGATGACTTTTATAATGTTCATGAACTAAAATTTCGTATACTCTCTGTCTCTAAGTTAGCTCTTTAGAATTTTCAGACGATTTTTATTTCTTTGACTGTGCTGCAGCTCTTAGGCACAAAAGTCGTCATGACGAATACGTAAGTAGAATAGTGTTTTACATATTGTTCAGGTTTCGAAGGGATAGACATGGTAATTCCTTTATTTAACTTTGTATTGACAGTATCCTGTTCCACATTATTTTTGTTTTGTTGAAAACGTTAAAGATCTTGTAGAAAATATTACTGAGTACATTAAGCTGAACCGAAACACTAATCTTGTATAATATATGTTTATTGTAATATTCCCAGTACGATTGAGTTTTCAATAAAACTTATATACGTAAATATCATTCACAGTTTATCAAATTATTTGCAGTGAAGCAAAACATCGACAGTAACTTGATCTATATTTCTAAAGATGTCCTGGATTATGTGTAACTTGCTAATCTAACTAGCTATGTAACTTGCTTATGGGTCTAAGTTGTGATTCACACATAGTCGAAAGCCTTAGCCTTCTTCTAGCAATTGGAGTAAATAAATAACTGTTTCACTGTTTTTATTTTGTGTCTTTATTAAATTATTCTAAGAATTACAACCGACAAAAATCTCAAACAAAATCGCGATATAGGCAGTCTCTTGGTAATTAGCGACCATAGTGGGTCGAACCTTCCTATAGCTTTGTTAATAAATTTTTGTCTGATATAAATCATATATTTATCCATATCTTTAATATTAAAATTAGTTAATCTTGTATTTATATGAATACTTTTCAGATGTTGGAAACGATTTTTCTGAAATTCAGCATGTGGGGGTTTTGATTTGATTTGATTTAAAAAAATTGCTAAAATTTTATGAGAAAGCAATGATTAATTGCGCTGTTAATTTCAAAGTCATAATACTCGTAGCTCATTTGGGTAACGGGTGGTCTCAAATGCAGAATACCAGGATCGATTTCAGATAACATTGTCTTTTAATAATCTAATTTCATTTTTTTATATACATATATTCCATTTTACATATAGTTACCATGGTACTAATATGCATAGTGCAATTAAGTCCGATGACTTAAGTCACTTGTTAGGTGGGTTACAGAAAAGAGTCGTTTCGTTTCTTCCGCGTCCCCTAATAGCATCAATGTATACTGAAGAAATTTAATTTATCCACATAATGCGTTTTATTACGTCACCTAGTGTGAGCTTGCCGGTAAAATAGGAGTTTATCTTTCATACTTCTTCACCTTAAAATTTTGTTGTTTTTCTGTTATACTTTATTAATCATATACTTACATAGTTTGACTCAGTCTCCAATGATTGGTTTAAATAATATAATCCTAATTGGCTTATATTAAAAAAATTATATTTAGAGTTGTATAGTCATATTAGCTATGGATCTTTTACAAAAAATGCATGAAATTTTTTTTATTACATTTTTTGTTCCGTTAATTAATTATTGTCATGTATTAAATTTTTTTTATCAATTAATAATATATTATTTAAAAAATATTTAAAAAGAAACTACTTAAAACATAGGTATATAATCTCTGAAAACAACAAGAGTACAGAAATAATATTTGCTATTTACCTAAATAGGACGCGATTCAAAATTTACATCTTACAATAAAAAAAGGAAACCGTTTTTCTAAATTCAAAAAAATATTTTTACGCCTAAACAAAAAAACATCAAAACATGTAATTTTTTTTTTTTTTGCTATGAGAGTTATTAATCATGATTTACAATGTTGGTCACAAACCAATTTTAGTTAATGTATCCTAAGATGCATTAAGCAAGAAATTTGAAACGGAGCACTAATTGATATAAATATGATTGTAGGTCTTGAAGCAAATAATAATTATTGATTATTGGTGCATATATTAAGAAAACATTTACGATAATATCATTTGCCAGGGTTACAACATCAAAAAATATTCAAATGGCGCGCTATATTACTAAACATACCTAATTCTTGGAAACAAAGCGATAGACCATTATCAGAATGTATAAAAAACTGACTTCCGTATGTTTGCAAACTAGGAAAGTAATGTATAGATTAAATTAAAATACTGATATGACGTTGCATTTTTACGTAACATTGTGTATATTTTTTATTCTGAACTTTACTAGTATACTATGGGTTAAATTACAGCCAAACGTTAGCTACGTTAGATTTAGCGTTGGTTGTATAATCTATGAATCCCAAAAACATGACAAAAGAAATAAGTGTCTGTTTCACTATATTTTAAAGACTAATTCTCTTTCGTTGAATATTAGCAAATTTTATCTACGTAATCACGTATCATATAAAAACAGTTCTCAATGTAATAATGTTATCTCGCTTATCAATTGATACAGTATCGCGAAAAACGGAACGTGATTTATTAATCCGATATCATATAAGAACTAAAATTGAAATGGGCAAATCAAAGAAAAATAGAATTTAAATACTTTTTTGTTTTATGTAAAGAAAAAGAAAAAATATATACATATTTTAAATATTTAATAGTCTATTATTGTAACGCAGCTGAGCGAAGGGCTGCTTCTTCTTTCAAGAGAAAGATATGGGACTTGGCTTCATTGCTAATTTGCTGATTACTTCTATGGGCATTTTCAAGGTTATCGTTTGTTGTTACGATGTGTTTACGAGCGCATGATAAACTATAAATATTATTTGACCATATAAGTTTGAAAGAAAATTTTTAGGTTATTTTAATATTAATCTAGAATTAGAATTTATTTTTGTTTGATATAGATCATCTACTCTAACCGTTAATTGTAAACGTGCTCAGCGGGAAATACTTAAATATGAAATTTTTCAACTCTTTTTGGTTCGATTTATTTATAACCAATTTTATTCGTGTTCGTTGTAGTATTTACTAACTGAAACAGTCTACCAAAACTGATCGAAGCAATTATTTTTTAATTTAATAAGAGTTTACGCTAAAATTTTTATTAATTCAAAAAAAACTGAAATCATATGTGAATTGGTGAATACAATTCAATCTTAGTACAATTAAATCTTCTTCAGAGTAATTTATATTCTATTAATATGTTTCTCTAGGGTTTATTCAATAACAAAATAATAAACCCGTGAAAAATGGCTTGACGCATTGTCAATGGTATGTTGACAAACAAAATAATATAATGGAACTTATATAATGAAGGAGGCGACCTCAAATAATCAGTGGTTAAAGACCGCAACAACTGCATCATACCACAGTGACTTCATCTCACAGAAACGTTTGTAAAATAATTAATCACCTAATATATGTAATTGTTATGAATAATTTAATTCATTTTAATACGAATTTGGAATAAACACATTGTACACTGTATCATCATAAATTTCAAGGAATCGCTCACGATACGTATCAGTGAAAGTTGCGTATTAAAATTTGATAACTGCGTAGATTTATTAGTATTTCATTTTATTTATAACATAATTCCCACAACTCAACAGATCAATTATCTTCTACATTTTTGTTATCAATTTAAATTTAGTTAAAGGTATTCATATGTGGCCTTCAATCTTTTATATGTGAGGTAATAATTTAGATTGAATTTAGGTTAAGGTTTATAATAAAAAAATTATTAAAAAATATCACATGATTTGTCGTTTGCGAAACTGATTGTGCTTCGCAAGATCTCTTTTATTCGACGATCTATATTATTACAACAGATTAAACGGTGGAATGATAACCTTGCAAAATGCAAATTATTAAGATGATACAAGATATGGTTAGCTATATTTCTTACCAGTAAGTGCACAGTGCACAACAATTTTCTCTCTCCTTTGACATTATCTATTATTACTACAATATAAGACAAAACTCACAATTCACATACATATGACGTAATACAATAAATCTTTGACGCGGTCGCATACGGTCCTCTATAAAAAAGGTATATCATAATGAAGTTTCTTGAGTGTAAAAAATCCTATAAATTTACATTGTAGAACAATTCTACCACGTACATATACTACTATGATTGTTCATTTTACCTTCATAACCATCGCACACCTAAGGAAGGATGCAAGTTGCGTTTATATGTAAAGTATATTATTTACATACTTATAAAAACCGCTTATTTAGAAATCGATATAAATAAATATATTAAAAAGATTTTATCAACTCAGACGTTGCATTACTTAACTTAATACTATACCTATAAACAGAAGCCCTAAATTCAACAGTTTTAATTAACCTTTTTTAATACTTTTACCGAATATAATACAAAATAAGTACAAAAGTGAAAAACGAAGCCGATGCACAGAAGGATAGTTCATTGGTAACGAGGAATGGATTTCTATTTTGGGTACAACGATATGATACTTAATTCAAGTACACTCATGAATACACCTTGAAATATCAGTTTCCTAGTGATGTCATCTCATATCATTAAGAAGTTGAATTTATGTCATAAACTAGAAATACTGATTCCATTTATCACTTCTTTTTAAGGAAATGTCCTGGTATATTTTCTTATATTTTGTAATTCTTTTTTTAAATTTATTTTTATCAGTAGGTGTCACCTTTTGAAATGCCCTATTATAAAAAAACGAAAATAAATAAATAAAGCATAAGATGTAAAACATCATTTAAAATAAAATGTAGGATTTATTTAGGTGTACACGAAAATCAGCTTGTATTCCGTTTTATACTACTATTTTATTTTCGTAGATGACAGTTTTTCTAATACATTTTTTTATTAAATATGACCAAATTTTCCCGTTACAACTAAACTAATTTTGCAAAATATACTTGAACACTTGAAGTAAATAAGGTACTAAGTACCTAAAAATTAAAATTCGAACTAAGTATGCAATTTGGTTCTAAAAGCCCTTTTAGTGTCACTGTTCAGTGTTCACTTTATTTAGATCAAACTAGGAATTAAATGCGCCGCTATGAAGAGTAACTATAAAATGAATATTTCTCAAATCGTTATGTATTATTACTATGATTATTTATATGTTTAACACTACAGTATTATAAATTTTAGGTGAAAAGATAATACAGCGTTTTGAAATTATCAAGATAAACATTATCCTGCATTAAAAACTGTGAGATGGTTAACCTATTGGATTAGCATGACTATAAGTCACCTTGGCATTCCTGATGAAGGCTGGACCTAACAACGCGAGCTTGATATAGGTTTAATGATAAGTGATAACACTCATAATAGACTATCTTGTTCGTTTTACAATAGTCTATCGTTTTCCTGGATAGAATTATATACGATTTATTTAATTAGATTTTTCAATAAACAACAAAGGTATTTTATATATTCGATAAAGAGATTTTTTTACAACACATATCTTTAGAATTCTTGAGATATGCGGGTTTTCTTCATCAAAAAGCGTGTGATAAATTGCTAATATCAATAAGGCACATAAGTTTAATTAGAAAAACACATTGGTGCCTGTCTGAGGATTGAACCCGGGACTCGAAGATTTAGATATATAGGTAATAGGTAAACAGATACATAGATCTAAGATACATAATTGATGCTACAGGTTAGAAAGTTGAAAACTTCTTTCTTTTCTTTTCTCATCTTTTTTCATGGCAATAATTGAAAATTTCGAAGAACAATATGTTTATTTTAAAACGAAAATCTTTAATATTTAAATGAGTTAATCTTTTAAGTATATAGATATATTTTTGGAATCTTGGGAACGGCTGCAACGATTTTCCTGAAATTCAGCATGCCATAGGTTTTGGGGGAGAAAAATCGATCTAGCTAGGTTTTATTTAAAAAAAATCGTTTTATGTTTTCGTGCATAGAAAAATAAATTATTGAATATATAAAACACTATGTTTGCCATTAAATATCAAGTCAGCATAGCTTATTCGGAGAACGGGCGGTCTCGAGATATGGAAATACCTAAGATCGAGCCCCACCTACCCTATTATTTTTTTTGAAGTTTCTTTTTTTATTTAGTAAAATAATTACCGAACAAGGCTCGGTCAGGTACTATTATTTTATGTTTCATAATAATCATCATTCATTTAATCAGTCATCCTCAAACAATAGTGTTAAGGTTGCGTTCATTAATAGCGATCTCTGACATACTACTGGTACTTAGAACTAGTTAAGAGGACGAAGAGAAAGGCGTAGCGATGGAGAACAAATTAACTATTAATATACAGACTATGTTTATTACTATAGTTAATTAGCGACGGAAATGGCCGAATACGGCAAACAGCGAAAGTACGCATCTCTCATTGAGAGATATATTTATGCCGTTTGCTGTTAAGATCCTAGGGCCATGGAGTCAAACTGCTAAAACAAATATATCCGCTTTAACACCTCGGTTAATTGTCTCTTCAGGAGACAAGGAGGCTGGCTCCTTTTTCGCACAAATAATCAGCTTAGTGATTCTACGCGGAAACGCTGCTCGCATTCTTGGGACCATTCCACGTGGGCATGACTTGTATAGTCCTACCATGTAATTTAAGATCGATACAACTTGGACATTTTTGTTGTAAATTTTAAAAAATGGTATAAGTACTGAAAAATGAGTACTTAGTTAGTCCTTGAACTAATTTGTAGTGACTAATGAATACTGTTAGTCCGTGAAATAATTAAGCGCATCAGTACCGCCCTGTTAATGTTTCGTTAGATGCGAAACTTCATCATACATTATACAGTTTGCCGCAACTCTATCCTGGCATCAAATTACATTTACAAATAATAATCCGTTGGAGCAGTTCGCAGTTATTTTTCAGCGAGTTTGTTTCCGCCGGAAGTCCAATATTTTCTGAAAAAAAAAAAATGTTGGTTCTTCGAGTATTTATGTACTCAAATCTTCATCCTGCCCTTATCCCACTCTAAGTAGGGTCAACACAATATGTTACAAACATATTGTCTGGCTACGTATTTTACGACCGGCCGCCCGCCTGACGTTAACTTACCTTAGTCGTATTTTACGACACCTTGGTAAGAAAGAGGGTGGGTCTATTCTACTCAACCGGATACCACACTATAGTATAAAATTACTTTGGGGACTGACGGCCGGGTGTTGAAGTGTCCCACATATTATACTATATTAAAAAATTCTGACCAGTCTTTCCACGACATTTTAAGAAGACGTAATTTCAATCAATTCAACCATGTCTTAAATTCAGGATCATGTATTTGTTTAAATCAGAAATATGTAGTCGAATGGACTCGCATTAAGACCAAACTAGAACCTTGAACTAAAGCCAGCGACCAATCTGCTGCACCTTGCTTGAACTATAAAATACCCTGTCATTTGAATAGCATTCTTGGTCATTTCGATGTCTACGTTGTAGCGATTATCCAAACTAAATAAGATAATTGGCGTAAATTATTTTATGCTATATACGATCGTTATCTACCTGTTAAATTTTGCCTTGACATAGATGGACACATTTTGTTATGGACAAACGTTTTTAAAAGCCTATTTTATATAATAGTAAATGCTTGTAGTCGTAACTTTGTAAACCTTACAGCGTATAACATGTTAACGAATCGTCTGCTTAGTAATGGATAAAAATATCTGTTAGTTTTATTTCCCATATATTTTATATAATTTTTTAGTTACTTTAATACGATTGTTTGATTAAATAATATATTTTTAATATATATATTTTTATTATATAATTTGTTTGCCATTGTAAATCTTAATTTGCATATGGAAACCACAAAATCACACATTTCGAGTTTTTATTTTATAAATAATCCTTTTAAGAATATTGCACATATTTTAGTTTTAAAAATATAATTTTGTGACTAAATTAATATAGTTTTGTTATAAAGCATAATTTTTATTGTATAAGGGAAATCTGGTTATATTTTTTATAAATTAGGAGTAAAGGGTGTATCTACATTGTTCCAATTGAACAAAGCCCATTAAAGCGTTTACGTTGTTGTAAGCGTAAATTTTTAATATATCTACGTGAAATTTTCACTTAAAACTAATTCAATATCCATATTATTTAAAAAGAAAAGTTGCATACCAATTAAAAGATAAAACGCATGGCGCCTGTGGTGATTAATTTAAAACGTGCAATTGGAGTGCACAGCTTTCACGCGAAATTAATGATCTGTCAGACCTACTAGTCGGAGAGAAGGCGACAGTAAAACCCCCGACTCAGGCTCCTCAGACTCGCAATATTATTATTCTAAATTCAATTTCTGGACTGATAGAGTTCAATAGACAGATGTACTGCTTTTTTAAGCCAAAAAGGGCTATAGTGCCCTAGAATGGATCTTTAATATTTAAATGAGTTAATCTTGTATATATGTATATTTTTCTGAATTTTGGAAACGGCTGACAGAATTTCAAAAAACGATTTTTTTTAAATTCTGCATGAAGGGGGAAAGGGGGAAGGAGCAAAAGTAATGAAGGGGGTTTTGGGGGAAAAATCGATCTAGCTAAATTTAGTTTAAAAAAAAATTCGTTTTGCCTGTTTTCGGGCACTGAAAAAATGCTAAAATTTATATTGCAAACAAAAGACTATTTTTGTGGTCAATTGTAAAGTAATAGTAGCTAATTTAGGGGACTGGCTGTCTAGAGAAGTGAAAATGCCTAGGTTCGAGACCCACACCTGCCCAATTACTTATTTTTCAAGTTTCATCTTTTTTTATCTTGAAAAAAAATAACATGAAACCGATATGAAAAATTCTTATCTATATTTTGGTAATCAGATTCGAAGAATGAAATTGAAATTTATTAAATATTTCTTAATACATATTGGTATGGATTGATCCCTGTTTAGCATTGAATCTCATTAATTTCACATAATCATCAATTCCCTATAGTGTTAAACAATTTTAGACACTTATTCCGACAATGTCAAATATGACGCATTAAAACTTGCTATTTCTGAGCGTCGCTTCTTCGAATTAATGCATGATAGTGTCTGTTCAAAAATAAAAAATTAACATTAGAACAGAAAATATATTATTTATAATCTAAATATTTCCTTAATAAATATTTGAATTCTTTCATTGTTTCTCTCATATCAATGGTTAACTTAATAAGATAAATTAATCAACTTGTGGTTACTTGTGGGAAGGGTGAAAATTATGATTTAATAAGCCCGACCTACAAAAGTCAGGCATATTAAATCTTACAGTGATCTCTTTGACTACAAGAATGCCCAATATGTAGAGCACTTTCTTATGGATTTGGGTCACTAATGTTCAAGTGAGTGTGCAATTGTACCTTCGTCAGAAACGTTAAGCGTCGATTATATGGCATTATATTTTGAACGATATACTGTGATCATGGTGAGAGTATACCAACTATTTACATTATAGCGATCAATAGGTATGGATCTCTAAAATTTAAATTTAATTATTTTCGTAACTTTAATCCATATTTATATCAAGGTTTTTTAGGACTATACGTATATACACAATAATAAATAAATTATAATAACATTTACCTATAGCAAGAAACGTTAAATCTTCATATATGGACGTCAAATATCGTATGCGCTTTTTCACCCAATAACCATGATATCAAAAGATGAAATTGAGAATTCCGTGAATATAGTTCAAAATTAAAAGTTTAAAATATATCTATCTGTAGTTATTTCATCATATTAGAAAATTATTTTCACTGATACAAAATTGAGATAGGTATTTATTGTAAAATTATTATTAATTAAGATAGGAGTATAAATAAGATTAGACTGTAATAGCGCATTACGTGTTGGCAATGTGTTTATTGTCTATGGTTCTCGACTTTAGCCGTGAAGCATGCTGAAATTAAACAAATTTGCTAGAGCAAAAGTGTTTCGAAGGTTAGCAAACGCACTAAGCGATGACTTATATAACAATGCTAACGAACTTTAACGAAGCGGTAAAGTTAAATTAGATGAAGTTAGATTGCAGCAATTACGCAATACTTTCTTGTAAATAACATTGCAGTTAGATTAAACCGTCTTTATATCGAAGCTGTTCATTTATTGTTTTAAATCACCTTAACTGCTGCTATGCTGGGCATGGGCCTCCTCTCTCCAGTCCTGGAGAGAAGGGTTGGAGCTAAAACCTACCATGCGGCTCCAATGCGGATTGGTAGGTTACACATATCTCTAGAGATATGCAGATTTCCTAACGGATTTTTTGTACTCCAAGTCAATCCCTAGCATATAGTCAGTTCGAAAAAAAATAAATAAAAAAGGGAAACATAAATGGTAATTTCCTAACAATATACTCAAATTCCTAGATACTCAACATGAATGAATAAACTTTTGAGTTCGTTACATTTTTAAAAAATATTTTACACTTTAAAATTCTAAATGTCTTCAATAAGTTGTTAATACAGTTTGTCGGTATGTAGCCCATTTTATAATAATAATCTGTTTAAAACGCTTTCATATTCGTTTTGGAGCCAAGTTAATGTGCTGTCTATTTAATGTCGACATTCTCATCGGGATATTAGAATAATCCCAGATAAGTGTCATAGTCGCTCCATTTTTTTGGTCGTTAAAATAGTCATCTGTATCATTTTTATTTTCTAACCATAAAAATTTATAGCTCTGTTTTGTTCTGGCAATAAGTGTTTAAAGATATACATAGCGCCCTCGATATATTTATATTTTAAATGCCCAGATGAAAATAAGAAATCTTATGAAATAACTTTGTTAATATATAAGAAACTATCAATTGCCAGCGGCTCCGGCCGCGTGGAAAGATTAAAACCGTATTATAGTATTTTTAAACCATAAAACTGGTTAAAGTGAGTTAACCTTAAAAGCTACACATATACTGTCGCGGTCTTTCATTTAGAACTTTTACAGGGGAACAATTAATAATACATGATTATTTAATAATTTTCACCGTTTACTTGGAAAGCTACATAAAACTACATACAAGGAAAGCTTGCTGTTTTCGTTATATTTTTCATTGCTGCTCCACTCCTATTCTTCAATCTCAACATGATGTTATATAGCCTTCCTCGATAAATGGACTATCTTACACTCAAATAATTTTTCAAATCGGTCCCTGTTCGGTTCCTGAGATTAGCGCGTTCAAACAATCAAACAAATAAACAATCAAACACAAAAACAGCTTTATATATTAGTATAGATTTTAAATGCCCAGATAATAAGACATTGTATGTTATGAAATAACGTTGCTAATTATGTAAGAAATACTAATTGCTAATGGGACCGTTGACCATTAGTATTAGTAGTGACCAGTAGTAGTAGTAGTCTTGATATAAATCCGTTGAGTTGAGAATGTTATAGTACATAATCAAAATGTTAATAATGTTCAAAAACGTCACAAATTATCTTTCTAATTGTACAAAAGTAATAATAAAATTATTTTGCTATAATCCGCGAAGAAGTAAAATAGAAAATATATATAATGCTAAATGTAAGTGGGCAATCGGTTATCATACCTGATACATGCAGGATTCGTAAAAACACATGCACAAACCTCCACCACCGCCACCACAATACACAAGCACTATATACGTTCACTATCACAAACTCAACAATAGTTTCGCCCCGCAACCGAAGCATCGTCAGGAGATAGACTCCACGACCAAAATCGCAAAGCGATTTTTTGCGATTTGTGGAGGTTTGTGCATGTGTTTTTACGAATCCTGCATGTATCAGGTATGATAACCGATTGCCCACTTACATTTAGCATTATATATATTTTCTATTTTACTTCTTCGCGGATTATAGCAAAATAATTTTATTATTACTTTTGTATTATGGATCTCCGCAAAGTAACGCCTAATTCTATAAATTATTTCTAATTGTAGTTGAGGTTAACAGGAACAAAATGAACTCATTTACCCGCATAAAAAATACACTTATCCAAGGTTTCTAAATCCAAGGATTAGTGACAAACTTGAAATGAAGATTATGTATGTTTTCCTAAAAAATAGGGAATATATTTTCTATTTTGACAATAGTGAAACATTCAATAATTCAAAAAAAAACAATGCTAAGTAAATTTTATTATAATGCGCACAAATTTAGACGCTTTTGTAACTTTATCTGCAAAAACGTGGCATTAAACTTGAAAGTCATTGCCTAGAACGTATAACAAGTATTGCGCGATTCTGCAAGTTATTTTGATATTAGTTTTTTACTTAACACAGCTGAAAGTTAATGGAAAATTGAAATTGAATGAATGGATAATAATATAAATATCAAATTTAAATGTAAACATAAAACGTTGTTACATTTACTTATTATATTTAGTTATTATTATTTATGTTATATTTATTTATTAAGTTTGTTACATTGCTAAAGAACTTACTGATTGATTTACACTGATTTCCGTTTTCTGTAGGATATTGACATCTACATTTAGTTTAATATATTATACGATAGATACCCATATTACACAAATTTATATAACAGGGAGAATGTATTATATAGTAAATACTCCTAAACTAAATCTAAATTAAAGCGTTCGAAGGACGCTCTTTTCTTTATTGAGTGACCTCTTCCAGACATCCCTTATAACGACTAAAACTCCGAGGTGCCTATTGCACGCTTAGTATTAACAGAATCCAAGTGACCAAATAGAGACAGAATTCAAAAAGTTGTTTTGTAGCAAATATTATTGCTATCAAGCGTAGCGTTACTCCCACAAAACTCGTGAATGTTAAGCATAACTTGATAGAGCAAGAAAACACTAGCTTTTTTAATAGTTTGATGTCATAGATAGCATTGAAATAAGGATGACGATGTATCTAACTAAATAAAGTTTAATTTTGAATTCTGTCAGTTTAATATTAAGCTTGCGATACTAATGTGTAACAAAAAAATAAGAGAGAGAAGACAATTATTTAATTATTCATGCAAGTTTTACAAACTGTACAGACTGCGTGGTTAATTTTATAGACTGTGTTTATTCCTCGGTCACTGAACTTCGGTACATGTTAGTTTTTGTCGATTTTGCGCGTTTTTTGCACACGGATAACAGAACTATGGACCAAATTCGCGATATTAATGTTTCCGTGGTGACACCGGCGCCACAGAGCTTGAATATACAACTTACAATATTATACATTATGCATTATCTTAGTTTTTATAAATGGTATCTGTCCAGCTTAAAGCTTAGTATGTTATAAAACAGACTGAATATAATAATATATTTTAAAGATAACAGACAACATTGGCTATTAGTGTCTGCCAATATTTTGGAGTTTTTGTCATATATAAATTATAAAGTCGTACATCAAAATCGTAAAATTCGGAAGAATGTAAGATTCCAATTTCACTACTAAGGAGTAATAATACTCTTTTAGCTTAAAAGGTTTTTACAGATTCATCTAGTAGGACGTAAGCAACAAAGCATAATTTAGGGTGCGAAATATAAAGACAATATATTAAAATTAGCATTGGGAAAGCTGTGATAGCCCAGCGGTGAGAGCATTCGATTCTCTCAATGTTTTAGGCTTCAAACCAATTTAATGAGTTTTTCTGTTAAAACTTGTGTCTAATTGATAATTGCAATAAATCCCACGCTTTTCGGTAAAAGCGTGATCTCTAAATTCTAGGGATATGTGGTACCTACCAATCCGAATCGGAGCAGCGTTGTGGGTCTTAGCTTCATTCAAAAACGGAGAGATGTGGCCTATGCCCAACTGTGGGATAGTAACAGGCCGATACTTTAGATACTTTGTTTTATATAAATACAGAAATTCTTACTCTTAAAACTTGTTTTTGGAGGCTCATTAAGTTTGTAAATTAAGGTTGAATTTCATTCAGTAAGCGGTACCCGCGTCTTCGTGTCCATTGAAAACATATTAGACAGACAGACTTTCGCATTTATATTTAGTATAGATAAGGTCAATATCTACCTAATTTCTTGCAAATATATTGTTATTTATAATATTTACCTAGATAATATAGTATAGTTACGCCGTGTGGTATCCGGCTAAATAGAATAGTACCACCCTCTTTTCTTACCGAGGTGTCGTAAAAGGCGACTAAGGTAAGTTGACTCACCGTGTGGTATCCGGTTAAGTAGAATAGTACCAACCTCATTTCTTGCCGAGGTGTCGTAAAAGGCGACTAAGGTAAGTTGACTCACCGTGTGGTATACGGCTAAGTAGAATAGTACAACCCTCATTTCTTACCGAGGTGTCGTAAAAGGCGACTAAGGTAAGTTGACTCACCGTGTGGTATCCGGTTAAGTAGAATGGACCACCCTCTTTCTTATCGAGGCTTCGTAAAATACGGCTAAGATAAGTTGACGTCAGGCAGGCGGTCGGTCGTAAAATACGTAGCCAAATCATGTGATAACATGTTTATAACATGTTGTGCCGACCCCACTTAGAGTGGGATAAGGGCAGGAGGATATATATATAATATAGTATAGTTATTGATAAAAATCGTTGAAGTTTCAAGGTGCCCCTTAGAAAAACCAAAGACGGTGAAAGTGACCCGATAAGATTTATCGATATTTATTTGATTACTCTGTTTTTATTGCCATTTGCGTATAAGGCGTCTCGAACATAATCGTTGTGACTCATTTGTATACTGTCATGTTTTCATGTCAATCCGACCAATTTAGGCGGCTATATTTAACTCACCGTCATCGGATTAAGATGTAATGGTACTGTTAATTTTAGCTTTATCGATAATCAATCTTGAAACATTAGCGTACATCCTTAATAAGTAAATTTTTTTTTTATAAATATATGGGACACTTACACACACGGTCGTAAGTCTCCAAAGTAAGTTACTTAATAATTGTGTTATGGGTGACATACAACTGGTGAATATATACTTATATATTTTTTTAAATACATACTTAAATACAAATATACACCCAGACTCAAAGGCCAACAAATTCCTTTATAGAAAATGTCGACCCTCGGCGGGAATCGAACCCGCGACCCGCGGAGCTGAAGGCAGGGTCACTACCCACTGCGCCAACGGGCCAGTCAAACTTATTCAACTTGTTTGGTTTTTGGGACTATTTTATAACTTTTCCTTCATTTGGCTTTTTTTTATATACATACTAATATTATAAATTTGAAAGTACGCCATGTGGTATCCGGTTTAGTAGAATTTCCCACCCTCTTTCTTATAGAGGTGTCGTAAAGTACGACTGAGGTAAGTTGACGTCAGGCAGGCGGCGTAAAAACGCAGCCAAATCACGTGAAAGGCAGGAAGAAGGAGAGAAGATTATAAATTCGAAAGTCTGTCTATCTATCTGTCTGTAAAATTTTCGCGATTAAAACGCTAAAGCAACAGTATTGAAATTTGGTATTTGAAGCTATGTAAGCTACAATTTTTCAAACAAATGGAAAAAAAAATTGCTTTACAAAAATAATGAAGTAGCGTTAAGTCGTCGACTGATTTACTTTTCTAAACTTTCCTTTTTAAGGTTATTTCTAAGATAGAAACTGCGTCATCCAATTAACGATGCTGTAGCTTGGGAAAAGAAGAAATAAATTTGAAATAAGCTGTTAATTTGTTAGCCCTAACGCAAGACGGTATGTTCGCAAAATATTCGTCGCAGATTGAAATACGGACTTTAGAACGCATAAGTTGTATTAACATTAGGGGAAGTTGGCAGTCGTTTTATTGGTCCTAAATCTGGGAATAACTGTTAATGACATCCAAATTTCTCCTTGAATATCCTATCCTACTAATATTATAAATGCGAAATTTTGTGAGTACCGATGTATGTTTGTTACTCATTCACGGCGAATCCGCTGAACCAATATCGGTGAAATTTGGCATAATTATTCCTTATCGGAATAACATATAGGCTATAGAAATCCTGTTTATTCTACCAGAATAGGATGTCATTGATAAGCGCCATCATTATCAACCTATCACGCAACAACAGTCCACGCAAACTAAGTTGCATGTAAAAGCTAGTGATTTATAATTATTAGGTACACATGTTGGATTGTTATAAAACATTTAAATCCAATTCCACCCAAGTATCTCCTTGAGCGTTGAATAAATAACTGAATAATAGTGTCCAAACAATAGCATAGCATCCTCATTATTTAAATACATTGAAACAGTGTCAACTTTAACTGGAACAAATTAATACAATACAGTAATACATCTGTTAAAATATAAATATTGTATTTTCGTTGTACAGTCAATGACGTTGGAAGTGAATATTTACCAAAGTATTCGTGATAACATTATGTATTAAGAAAAAAAGTACATATTTATAGTGATCATGAATAAAAGAATAAAAAAATACATTAATAAAATATTAAAACAACAAAAAATATTGAAAAATATAGCAATTTCTTAAAAAGACTTGAGAGTGAGTAATATAAAATATACAGCTTTTCTAGTCAAAATAAAATATTCGCTATAAATTCAATGATTTTATTACTGTATACTAAAGTCAACCACCGCAAATAATGTAAATATTATTAAAATTCGGCAAACCGTCGAAGTAAATATTAATACAATAAAAGGAGAGATTTTTTCACTGATACAACATCTTAAAACTAAGGTAATAAAGTTTAAAATTGTGATATTCGACGCCTGTCAATATTAAGAATGGAATGTCGAGGCCACCATTGTTTCGTCTGGCACATGTCAACAACGTTATCAATACAGTTTGTCTAATAAGAACACGAGAGGTGAAATAAGAATAAATGGTTGTTAACCAACGTAAATAAGAAGGATATATATGGTATACTTATTGGAATCTATTGAATAATCGGAACTATTGAATTATTGGATGATCACATCAAATAAATATGTTGAACCCATGTAATCAAGACTATTTTATACAAAAGTAATAAATAATAAGGTAATAACTTCACGTGTATAAAGCTGATTTGTATAAACAGTTTTGTCGAATAAGGTTATTTTATGTATCTAAAAAAATTCAGCTTCCGCTATTTACGCCCGCAAAATACAAAGAAGCCACTGAATTGACTTAGAACAACATAACCCTTACACGAAGATCGCAGCTATAATCTTTAGGCAAATGAGTTTTCTTTAAAAATGTATGTGCCTTAAGCTATTTACAACTTATCACACGCTTTTCACTGAAGTAACACTTGTTGTGGAACATTTTCTGGAAAAAACTCCTCAAATTTGTCCATTGGAGCCACCGCTCCAATGAGTCCGTTACTCTTTTTTATTAATTCACGGTCGACGCAACTGTAATCTACTCGTAGCCAAGTATCTTGTCTTTTTAAATTTTTACAGTTAAATTAATATAATATTTTAAGTCTAACAAATTTAAACTATATTAATTCTCGTCTGGGAAATTTTTTCTTAAGTAAAGGTTAAGGATTTGTAATATTTGACTGTATATCTTTTGCCTGGGATAAAATTTAAAAAAATGTCAGTCCTTTAGCTTGTGGTTAGACAACACTAAGCACCATGAAGACGCTGTTTTTCTAAAGCGGATTGCCAGACTAACATACGAGTAGGTTATAAATTCTCTAGGCATACGCAGAATCTGGCAGATATGTATTGCGATGTTCTCGATTTCATCATTAAATTAAAAGTATTGTTGTTGTAATAAGTATTGTTTGTAAAAATAATATACCCACAATTTCACTCTTTAATAGTAAATTAAATGGTATAAGTAAATAAATAATTAAATTCTTTAAAAATCCAAAGCGACATATTTCACATAATTTTTTCAATTTATTTTTAGTTTTGAAATTAGTTTCACAAAACGTGGGTAAGGTTCAATTACGATGATCGTTTATCCGCCTCTATATCATCGCTTAGTTTTATTTAAATCACGTAAATCAATAACATACTAAACTTCACCTTTGAAGGGGGTAGGGTCACATGTAGGGGGTTTTGGGGGAGACGATTCGATCTTGCTAGGTTTTATGTACAAAAAAAAAGTTTTATCCATTATTTTGGGCATTAAATTTTTATTGAATTGAATATTTTCCATATACTTTCAAATCAGTATAGCTTGTTCGGAGAACGGGCAGTGAAATGTAAATACCTGGAATTGATCCCCAACTTACATAATTATTTCCTTTTTTTAAGTTGTTTTTTATTTTGTAAAAATTTACCGGGCAAGGCTCAGTCAACCGGGTACTATAATATTATAGTCGCAGTTTAAAATGTCTGCTTCTTTCGTCTGCGTCCCTGCCATCTGATAGGTCTAGTCTGGTGACATGGATGTAATAAAAATATACGACATGCGTTTGAATACGATCTCCCGTCACAGTAATAAAACAGTGAAGTTTTAAGACATCTACAATACCTAACTCTACTGATACGAGAAGATAACGTTTTTAACGTTCAAAGACATCAAGAAGGTTTATATCGTATTGTAAATCTTTCTTTTAATTTGTCTGTTTTTTTTGTGATTTTTTAAATCGCCCTTAAAACAAATATGCGCCGATGATAAAAATATACGAAAAGTTGGATTATGATCTTTATTTTAAATAATATAATCTCTAGATTGTTTATTATCCTTTGAATATTGTATGCTAACAACTCTCTTTCTATTTCACTTTCAAAAAAATCGATGTCTACTGTGCGACATAGGTCCTTTAAAGCGATGATCACGGCACAAAATCTAGTGACTTGACTTAGCGGTTTCCAGCGTCCTTTTTATAATAGTCTACTTTGTATATGTTTGTTAACAAATTCATTTATAAAATTATGACATACACATTTATAGCCCTTAATTAATGAAACAGAACGATTATGACAAATTGCCTTGTGAATTAGAACAATTAATATTTTCGCATCTGTGGCGCATCTGACACTATCGTATGACCCCGTTTACAAAAAAATATTATTTATCTTTTTTTAATTATTATGAGCATATAATTTATACATGTTTAAATTTTAATAATTTTCTTAAATAATTATTTAGAATATTATTATCGATCATTTGAATATGTAGTATGTTTAGACTCCTCCTTTATGAATGGCTGGTGGAATTCATGACCGACATAAAAAGTAGATTATATCTCGACCCCTTCATAGAAAAAAACAACGAACACTCGAATGCGAACGAATTCAGACTTGAAAAAAGGAAAAATAAAAAGTCTTTTGAATATGGAATACTAACAGCACAAACAAAAAAATTCGCCCTAGACACAATACACCGCATTTTTTAATCACATATTCGGGAACACCGTATTCAGCCTGTCTGTCCGTTGTCAACCTTTATCAGACATTTAGCCTCTAGACTTCACACAAATGACGTTTAGCACTTCGTTCCTATTGATTTTACAAGAAACTTTTGCTATACTTTATGTTGTAATAAGGCAAAACAATTATTTCATATTTAATTATAGTCGTATAATATTTTTTTCAAGCAAAACGTAGTGAAAATTACCAATTTTTATCTATGTCGCTGCTCTACAATAATAATAACATAAAAAATATAATATACTTTTTATCAACTTTCCTGTCCAGTGAAGCTTTTTTGAAACTTTGACAGTGAAACTTTGTAAAACGCTGTAAAAACATTTTGTAAGCTAGAAAAAATCTTACACTCTAAGGACACTAACTTTGACATGAATTTAAACAAAACTTTCCTCTATTCATAAGTAACAATTAATCACAGAATTGATTTATGCGTGTACTCTTATCAATACCGTGATTGGTACTAGCTAAATAGGTCAATGCGATATAGAGAAATAAAAAGTTAGAGCATTGCTTAAAAACATTTTTTATTTTATTCTACAAAAATCCATAATCCATACTAATATTTGAAAATCAATTTGATGGAGCAACATTGATGAAATTTAACACAAATGAATCTTATATACCGGGTTTATAACATATTCGTATAGGTACCCTAAAAAAATTCCGAATTTCCTTCGAGAGATGTAATAATTCTGTAATAAAATAACCCATATGGAAGGTATTCTAACTCGCTTTCAAGAGTTTATAAATAGTTATTATAATAGTTAATTAGTATTAAATAAATATACTAATTAACTATAATAACAATACGGAATTTTCACAAGAATAAGTAATTTATTATACAAATTAAAACCCTTATCGCGTTTAAGTCCACGAATATTATAACTTTTCTATTGAACAAGCATTCAAGAACAAGCTCCGAAAATAAATTTTAGTTCATTATTATCGTTATAATGTTCTTCTTTCTGGATACATTAAAGACATTAAGAACTTTGTCATTTCATTATACTGGTATGTATTTTGTACAATGCTCAACTCACTACTCTATGCTTTTTAACGACTTTTAATGTAACCTGATAAGGAACAACTCACCTGTTTGTTTTCGTTAGTGCATTCATTAATAATGTTCATGCAATTTCATATATTTCCAATATACGTTATATATCCAGATATAATATTGATAAGAAAGTTTTGACCATAAAGTTTGAAGAATTGATAATAAACTTCTCTTTATATGACAGAAAGTGCTTGACTAAAGCACTGGGTCATTCATCCTCCTGCCCTTATCCCATTCTAAGTGGGATTGACACAGCATGTAGCATAAACATGTTATCACATGATTTTGCTACGTAATTTACAACCGGCAGCCTGCCTGACATCAATTTACCTTAGTTGTAATTTACGACACCTCGGTAAGAAAGAGTGTGGTCTATCCTAGTCAACCGTATACCACACGACGGATTAACTTACCGTAGTCACCTTTTACGACAGCTCGGTAAGAAATGAGGGTGGTCTATTGTACTGAATACTTTAATAAAAAAAAGATAGAGTTTGTGCAGATTATATAATCACTACGTACAACCTGAACATTTCTAATTAACTCTATTAGAAACAGGATTTTTATTTTATTTTACTGGATAGGATCGATGAACAAATACTCACCAGAAATATTTAAATAAATATCTCTTTAAACGGATGAAAAACAGTTATAAGCTGATTGAAGTATATCTCGATAAACTCTTACAGATGTGACTAATAATTAAGAAGTCAAGTATCTATGTAGGTTGACATTTCGCATGAACCACTGTGTATATCTATAGACCTCTATAGACGCATTAATCGGTCCTTTCGACTGTAATCTTAAAAGTTTTTGAACCTGACTTTGTAAATTACGTGTACGCGGCGCTTGTATACATTATTAGTTTTAAACGGGGGCTACTGAAGATTTGTTGTTAATTACAACAAATTAGTGAGTAAGTTATAAGATATAAAAGTGTTCTTTCAGAATACCGACGTAATCAATTGTAAGATATAAAAGAGTCACTGGATCCAAACCGCACAGGATCTTGTGACATGGTAATCTCTTTAGGCATTAGACGTCTATTTGTTGAAAAATATACTGTCTTGTGGCAAATACAATGTGACACTTGAGTATTTCACCTTCGTTAGCAAGGTGGAGCACATAAGCTGGTTAAAATTTATATATTTGAATGTAGATGTTGATATAATTTTACATAAACTTGTAACTTTAACTCCTAACAAAGATTAACTTTTTATTGTATTGTTTATATTTTTTATAATATTGTTTCAGATTGCATTTGGCATTATTATGCGCAACTTTGGCCGTGTCAACTGCATATGATTACAGACCAGACATACCGGCGCAGCCTTACTGTGGGATCGGTAAATTGTGCTGCACTAATCGACAAGATAATTGTTCTCGTAGAATAAAAGGTAAGCAAATAAATTGCTGCGTAAATTCATATGTTAAAATTCCTTGTGTGTGCAGTATCGCACATGAGAAAATAAGTGTGTCTCAAAGATTTTCCCGCGTAAATCCTGACCCCTTGAGAGTTCTAATGTCATGTACCATTAACCCAAATATTCCTCAATAATTGCACTATCTTATGTATGTATCATGAATTGTAATATGTAAAATTTTTCAAGTAATTAAAATGTGTCAAATTGTTTACTAATTATTTGAAATCACTGATTACCTCAAGAGATCATATAATACGTATAAGTTTCAAATAAGATTTAGAACCCATTGACATTTGAATTTTAAAATTCTTGACTTTGTAGATTAAGTTTTTTTGGCCCTATGATGTAAGGTATGCATTTACAACATCATTGAATCTTAAGAATGATTCTGCAAATAGATAAATAGAGATAAGTACAATGGTATTTATGGTTCTCAGTTATGTCGAGTTGACTAACGAAGCGAGATGGTAATCTAAAAAACTGATAAGTTTAATTAGGTTATCGACAATAGTGTTCATGGTTTGTAGACGAACCTTGAGAATAAAGAGTTATTCAACTGAGAAGTATTCTGACCTTGTTGTGGCATAATATATATAAGCATAATATATTGTATTAAAATGGACACGCCGTGTGGTATCCGGCTGAATAGAATAGTAGCACCATCATTTCTTACCGAGGTGTCGTAAAAGGCGACTAAGGTAAGTCGACCCGCCGTGTGGTATCCGGCTGAGTAGAATAGACCAACCTCATTTCTTACCGAGGTGTCGTAAAAGGCGACTAAGGTAAGTTGACCCACCGTGTGCTATCCGGTTTAGTAGAATAGACCACCCTCTTTCTTACCGAGTTGTCGTAAAATACGACAGAGGTAAGTTGACGTCAGGCGGGTGGCCGGTCGTAAAAACGCAGCCAAATCATGTGACAGCATGTTTATAACATGTTGTGCCGACCCTACTTGGAGTGGGATAAGGGCAGGAAGATGATGATATTGTATTAAAATGGACGCATATACAGGATGGTACCGACTAACAAATCTTAGCAGCGTACATTAATAAAATTCATTTAATTTAGTTAAGTAATGTAGTCACAGGATTTTTTTTACGTTTTGAATAAAAGACACATGATATAGAAGGGTGAATGACCGTACTACATTGCATTCCAATTCGTATGTAATGCATAATCTTGACCAAGAAACTAAAGTGTGTTAGAACAAGTGCGAGGGAGACAAAATATTATGTTATTGTTTTCTCCTGTTAACTAAAATCACTAAAAAAGGCAGATCTCGATTAAACTGATAATTTGATTTGAAATTATATTTTTTAAGCGATATTTAAGAAGATTGAATTATGGCAAAGTTATCTTATACGTTTAATATTATTGCGTCGTTGGTATCACTCTGTATATACAACAATGCAAAATATGTACTTTATATTTCTAGTACAACAATAACGTTTTTAATTGCACAAAGTAATAAATCTTTAATGTTAGTTATAAAAAATGGATCCATATAAATACGGTGTTGCTACAATTGTGTAATTACCTTACCTTGCGTAATTCGTTGGTATGAATTTTGAAAATAACGAAAGAAAAAGGTTTTCCAGTAATTACTTAATTGAACTTTTGAAGATAGGTCAGCTTAATCCATATTAATTGTATAAATGCAAAAAGTCTGTCTATCTGTTACACTATCACGGCTAATCCGGTGGAGCAATATTGATGAAATTTGATATAATTGAGGTTTATGTACTTGGTTAACATGTAGGCTTTAACCCCGTTTTATTTCGGTAACAAAGAAAAAACTATTGGGTTATCTTAAACGCTAAAGTTCGTGTGAACCAAGTCGCCGTTTCCACTAGTATAATAGGTACAAACTGTTATCTTGTACAATCTAGGCACTCTACTAATCTGTAATTAATTTATCAGCAGTTTACTTTGAAGAGCATAGTTACTATACGCTATGATAGCCCAGCGGTGAGATCGTGGGATTCTATCGATAGGGTTACGGGTCCGGATATCACACGGTGGGTCAACTTACCTTAGTCGCCTTTTACGACACCTCGGTAAGAAATGAGATTGGTCTATTCTTCAGCCGGATACCACACGGCGCGTCGACTTACCTTTAGTTGCCTTTTACGACACTTATCCTAAACTGGGTTCTCGGTTCCTTTGTCTTTTATACAAATTGTCTTTTGTTCTAGACACACTCTGTTACTGCGATGAATTTTGTGACCGCGGACACGATGATTGTTGCCCTGACTACAAAGAGGTATGTCGTGGTGAGAGACCTCCTGACCCTATTATTGCCTGCGCTGATGGGAATAGATATTACAACGCTGGAGAAAAGATTACAAGAGGTTGCAACGAATGGTACGTAATATGTGCAATATTATTTGTATTTAAATTTTATTTCAATTTACGATTTCGTGTTCAATCCGCCATCCGATACAACAAACATTAATCAAACTTGTTCAGTTTGCCCAATACCTAAAACCAAGTCATCGCCCACATGAACTACATTCAAGAAACGCTTTCCTGGAGTAGGTTGCTTACGCTTTACATATTTCTGTAATCCATGCTAACATAATGAATGCGTAATTTTTTCTCTCTATCAAATTCAAATTATTCTTTATTCAAGTAGACTGTTTTCATTAGTTTTGATTCTATTACGATTTTGTCGTGGAGCCTATTCTCCTAAATATACTTCGGTTTCGGAGCAAGAAAATCGTAGAGATAGTAGTAGTGAGTGTGTGTAGTGCTTGTGTGGATTGTTGCTGGTGGCGGCGTTTTGTGACACGTCAAGTGACTTTCCATGTATAAGGTTTGTGAATGTTGCCTGCTTTATACACTTAGCATTACATAGATTATCTGAACAAACGCGGATTAGGTATAACAAAATAATTCTATTTTAACTTCAGTAGTTTTGAATCGTCAAATGTTTTTAAAGTTTGCTCCTACCGAGAAGAACCAGGAAATCGGCATTTCTGTATGTCACAAATAAAATGCTTTGCCAATATCCGAGCTTCCAAAATCCCATTTTCCCTCTAGGAGCAGGAAAAAAATAATATAATATCAAGCATTGTATATTAAGTAACCACATAACAAACTTAAATAAGAGCCAATTGTTAAAGCAGACGAGTCCATCAGAGCCAGGGACAAAACAATATCAAATTTAAAATTAGTCCATCGCGAAATTAGTCCACGTCGGTATTCATTACGTCGCTTTTATTTTTCTCCGTATTTTTCCCAACGTCCAATGTACAATGAGTGGTTTAGGTCAGTTAACTGCCTCGCTTATAACACTAAAGCTTAACAACCTTGATCTAAAATAGAGTTGAATGGAATTTCTCCCCCTTTAAGAGCTATGCAGCGCTATACGATATAAATAGACTGTATTTATATCATCTGTATTATTGTTGTAATTTAAATTGGTTATACAAATTTAGTTACACTTATTCCAGAAACTGGTTGGATTTGTTTGAAAACCAGTACAGTTTTATTTTCAAATTGACTGTATGCTGTTAGCACTAACGGCTTTTATAGCGTCACCGCGCGGGACGGGCGAGCGTAGAAGCATCGTCGAGTTTTAAACCTGTAAAAGGCTTATCCTCAGTAAAAGCTAAGTAGCATACCGTTTCGCCTGTCCTACGTCCATGTATGAATCTTAGTGGGCGATACAAGCCTTTATCCGCGGGAAAAGCGGTGTGACACAAAGTTTTTCCCGCATAAATCCCAAACCCGCGAGTATTCTAATGTAATGTACTGTTAACTTAAACTGTACAAAAACCAATTCAGTAGATTTTCAGAAAATCGATACATACATACAAACAATTTTGGGTACTTTGTTTTATAATATGTATAGTTTTTATTTCTAATATTTAAATTGTTTTATTCAACTTTTATAGTTATTATATTTCTTATTATCAAATTGTTTGTATGCATGAAAGTGTTTGATGTGAATAAATGCTGTTTGATATGATTGATAGGTCTGTGTATAAAGCTTATTTATAATAGAAGTAATGGTAACAAGAAGTCTTATTTTAAAATGCGCTGACATTCGTCAGACATGGCGATGCGCCAGTGGATTAGATTCAACACCTGGGTCACAGTTAAATTTAGCTGACCCACCAACTGGCACCTTGATGCCTTTCACAACACAAGTTTGTTGTTCATTTTACAGATCTAGCAAAGAAAATAATAAATTTACGTCACCTTAGCGTTATAAACATTAATAATAACAGTGTTAGAAATTCTACTTTGGTTGATCATAATAAAGATTTTCTTCAATGCTTATATCTCTTTGTCGCCTAAATTATCCGCCTGGAAAACTAATCAGCAACTACTTATCTAATTAAAGGATTGCTTAGGAAATACTTCTTAAATAAGTATACAATTCATAATCAGTATGATTCTTTGAAAAATTTTCGTCAGTTATAACTTCCCAATTTTCTAATGTCAAATCTTTGGTGGACGTAACGAAACAGATATGAAAAAAGATTGATAATCAGTAAAGAAGGAAGAATTGAATTTATTTAAAAAAAGTACATTTTCCACTGTACGATATTTAGATTAAATTTCAAACAATTAATAAATTCATCATAAATAACAAAATTATGTAAATATATATGACACAAATTATAATTTTTTTATTTACATTTTGGCCAGTGGAGTGCAAGCTCATCGATATCCAAACATAACTTTTCCTATTTTGTATCACATAACATTTTACATTACTATCTTTCTTTACTTTACCGAATTTTGTTATCGTTATACCTAAACCAATATTACTAACATTTATATATGGACTAAGATGTCTGCTGAAATTAAAATAAATAAATATAAAAAATATTATAGTTATAAATCTTACCGATATACGTGATTCCATCATTACATAAAAAATATATATATTTAATAAAAAATAATGATCTTGCGCTGTAGTATTTTATGTCAGACAAGCAATCCGTACACTGAGCTAAAATATTTTATGCAGTACATGTGTGCAACTTTGTGCTGCTATTTTAAATCGTTTTAACGGTCCATGAACATTTTTTGTATTCTATGTATGTCAATATATAAAAGAAATACAATGAAATCAATTGGTATTCTCTATAAGAAGATATATTTACATTCAATTGACCCCTAAAAGTATTGCAACATGCATTTAAAAAGCACTTGTGAAGAACGTATATAATCCGAACACGTACATCATGATGATTTTCAAATAACAATAAATTTATTTATATAAATGTTATACAATAAATAAATTAGCTTACCAACTAAAAAGGTTTTCATTTTAATTTATTTATTTAATAATAATGACACACAATTCACAAGCTTTCAAGTATATAATACTGATCTTAATCTATAATCATCATCATCCTGCCCTTGTCCCACTCTAAGTGGGGTCAGCACATGTTTTTTTGTTTTTTTAAATTACACTTTTATAGAATTAAGTTAATTTATAGAAATAAACGCTACTTTGCCGAGATCCATAATATGAAAGTAATAATAATATCATTTTGCTATAATCTGCAATAAAGTAAAAAAAAACATATATGTACCATATATCTACGCTAAATGTAGAGTAGAATATCCGTTGCAGCAAATTTCCTGCATGTATTGGTTATGAAATTCACTGTACATTGAGCATTATATATTTTTTCTATTTATTTATCGCGGATTATAGGAAAATATGTTATTATTACTTTTGTTTTGTAGGCTTTTATATCAGGTTGTAACAATAGAATGTTAATTTTTAGCTTTGCCATTACAGCAGTTTAAAAACACTGTTAAAAAAGGCTGATACAGAAAGCGTACTATACTGTTGACGATTACTTAGAAGATAACAATACGTGGATATAGCTACTCTCCGACCCTGAACAAGACAGTATTGACTAAATGTAACTAATGATAAAAATTAAATTTTTAAAAGAGCAATCACCTAGTTTCTTGCTGGCTCGTCTCGAAAAGAACAGCTTTACGAACCAGCAGTAGAATTGTCGATGCAAAAGCTTGTTTACAAAACTTGTTTACAAGTTTATTTGAATAAAGAATATTTTGAATTGAAATTTAAAATTCATGTTTCATCCTAATATTAAAAGAATTTAAAGGTCTGTGAATCAGATCACTATTGTACAATTTTTATACAGCTTTATTTCACTTCTCTTGATACTAGATATTAGAGGGACTCAGAGTAACCAAAATTTACGTTATTAATGTCCTCATTAAACAAGCTAAACCAAAATAGTTGATTGAGAATTCAAGACGCACTACCGCATCACAATAAATACCCGGAAGGTTTGAAATTATCTTGACAAATGGCTGTTGAAATGATTACAGCCTTCAAACTATAAATAATGTAATTTGATTTTAAAGTTGTATTATTGTTTGCGCCTATTTCGCTGCATCTTGGACTAACCGATTTTTTAAAAGAATTTAACAATTGCACATTTTTGTTAAAATAATCCAAACACAAATTAATATTTACAATAACTTTTGCGATTATTGGTGAAAAAAAACATTGTTAGGAAACTTGCAAATCTCTGGACATCGCGGTATATGAAATCTACTAATCGGGTTTGAAACAGGGCGATGGGTCTAACTTCCGATCCTTTAGGCTAACAGGCTGATATCTGTTAATGTTTTCTTATACTGGTAGGGAAGAAACTAGAGTTTGTATTTACTTTTCAAAGTGTTTATAAAACCCTATAATAGGTATATAGATATAAGGTATGGAGCAAAATCTTATTAGAAATAAGCTGGTCTCCTGTGTGCGTTGGTCTTGACTACTTCTTACAGAGAATCGGCAGTTAAATTCCTTTTAATATAAAGAGAGGGTTTTGATGTATGTTTAATAGTAAAAAAGTTCATACTCCATCCGAATTCCATATTATTATTAATGTCTTCTTTCCTACAACTCGAAAAAAAAAAGCTTTTTACGTGTTACGAGTACATATGATGATCAGGAGTTATTGTAATATCCCACGCCACTAGCGGAAAGGCATATCCTTATCTGTTTATTTTACAATGACCACATAAGTATTCCATGAAGTCTATCGTCTTCAAAGTTATTATAAATAGCCTTTCTTAAAAATCTTAGCTTAATTCAGCTTCGAAACTTCGATACTTTAGTCTTTGGATATCTTCTGATAACATATAGGTATCAATGCATAACATTAATTAACGATGCATCGCAATTTCCAAGACTGATGTTTTTCAAGATCTTGAGGTTCTGCTTGAAGTTTGCTGGCTTTTTCTTGCCCTTCCTTATTAGAATCACTGACAATATTAATAATCCAGTATGGCACATCATGTTACATTCCTTCCAAGGTTTTGTTCCACAACAAAATCGTCACTTGAGTCGACTGTTGAGTGCAAACCTGTCAAGACCAATAAAAAAAAATTAACGGGCAGTTAAAGATATAATTGACCTCGTGTCGCGTGTCTTTGTCAGATTAGTACGTCCTTAATCGGTTGGACGTGATGTTGGATGCCGTCATCACTAAAATCGAAAATGATTGAGCATCGCAATCATTAATTTAACATAACATGGGTTTTTAAATGTCGATTATCGATAATCGATAACACAACCAGCTCTGTATGGATTCCATAGCGATTATTCAATAAAACATTATATTTATAACTTTGTGCGAAGCTGAAGTAGCGATGTGCGAGATACATAATATGATTATTCTATGGCCATTGGGGTTCTAAAGTGGTGAGGTAGAGACTCCACGCTGGTAAACACAGTGTTAATAGAGCATAGAGGTGTTTAGTAAGAGCTTGAACTACTCGTTGGCGTAACGCAATATGTCTGGCGGTGGAACAGCGGCCACTAGATGTCGCTTTTGCAGCGTCATACAAATGTTACACTAATTCGATGGAGTAGGTTGAAAAACCTCGTAATAAGCACACAGATGATTTAAATGATATGCCAAAAAAAAAGATTCAAGCGGCATAAGATCGAACGGCGAGATTTAGTAAATAATTTAAAATATCGAGAATTGGTAATACTTCTAGTTCGTAATCACATCAATTAAGAATACCCTCCGTATTCTTATAAAAAGCTTTTATTTAACTTGTATGTATGTGAAGGTGGAATCTTGCACGTTAAACTTGACCTACTTTTCGGGGTCCGATTGAGCTGAAATTTTTCTTACGGATCCAGTCCCGATGACAATGCATGTTTATGAGAAGCATGACTTGATGCTGATGCTAGGATTCCCTCCAGACAAAGGAACTCCTCGAAGTTCAATAGTAGGGATATGAAATTTTTTTCAAAGCTTTTTAACTTTACTTAAGGTTTAAAATTAAAATGGGAGTGTGTTTTTTAACTAATATTACCAGGTTTATCACGAAACATTATCGAACACTGCAGATAACATTCGTAAATATCATTTTCTATACATAAGTCAAAATTTTTATAAACTATAATATCCATTACAAAAAATAACGACTTTATGCTTATCTAAAAGCACCGATCTACAACAATCTCAAACCAACACGTTTAAAACAAAAAAAAGAAACTTATTTTTAAAGTTTAAGTTAAAGGTGTCTTTTGTTTTCATTTAATGATGGACCCAAGTGCAATATACTAAAGCAGTTATTCGTTTAAAACAATTACTGTTGAAATGTCAATATTTTCAACTATTTTTACACTGTGACGTTCTAAAATATCGAAGCTATAAATATCGACTACACTCGTGTATTGGCGACTGAAATATATTTAGATTTTTATGTGTTTTGAAATGTAAGAGCTATCTCCAATTGATAATTGTTTGTATCTATAAATTCTCAGATTAGACGAAGTCTGTTTTAGTTCATATGGCTACAAGCACTTATTTACAAGTTTACTTGAATAAATTAAAAATATTTGTTAAAAAACAAAACAAAAAAAAAGCAAAAATAGGTCGAGATATTCTCACTCACGACCACATCATACAAATGCTTCCGCGGGCTCTAACCAGTAACCATTGATATAAAAACATAGGTACCTCAATCCTCATTTCTATAAAAATAAAATATCTGTCAATTTTAAATATATTTAATATATTCATTGTTATTATACACATTTAAATAATAGTAAAAATTTGTCAGTAAAATAAAATAAACACTGCATTTAATGGACTTCTTTATCAGCCAATTAAATGAACAAACAACAAATAATTAAAAAATTTCGTTGAATATGATCTAAATTTATATAAATTTATGAATGATTTGTCGTCGTTAGCTCTGAGACTATTTGCAAAGTCAACGATCTTATGAAATCCAACGAGCGCGTGTCACTACGCGGATACTTAATCTTTAAAATATATTTGCTCATAGTATTTGCTCGTGAAGTCATTTTTGGAATGCTTGTCCATTCATCATAGAAATTTATTGCATTTACTACGTTAAACCTGATTCGACTACTTAAATTTCTTTTACTCACCTGTATAGCTGTAATAGTCCAGTGTTCTGACTCTGTTATTCTTTCTAGAGGATCAAGGATTTAAGCCCCGGGTATGCACCAATTAGTTTTTCTGTTAAAACTTATGTGTCAAATTGATAATTGCAATTTATCACACGCTTTTCGGTAAAGGCAAACATCTTGAGTAAATCTGCATATCTCTAGAGAATTCTGGGGATTTTTGTAACGTGGTAGGTTTTACCTCGAAATATTTCTCTCTAAAACCAGAGAGAGAGGTCTAGCCCAGCTATGGTATGGTATATGGTATGCTATGGGATAGCAACAGACTGTTACTTTAAATAATATACATCGCATCTGCTGGGTAATTATTTATACATATAACAATGCAGATTTTTCACATTTACAGCTAGAAAATCTTTTGTTTATATATTGAATTGAATTTAGGTTGTTGCATATCTACTATATTTGAATAAAACTTATTATATTATATATATATATGTCTTAAAAATCAGTCAGTCAGCTTAAGTCTTCTTTAGTCTAACGATTAAAGTTAAATAAATAACCAAAAGGTTAATCAGGATTAAAAAAACCTTTAATCACATCGTTTTTTTCTTTTTTAAATCAAATGAATATTTCAATATACCTTTTTTGTCAAAAAAAGCCAACGTGCATCCTTTAGTCTCGTATGTGATCAATGAATGACATCACCGTCCCTCTTATATAAAAAGTGGATAAAAAAATACAAGAAACCTGTCCACAAAATATGCTACTAGGAATTAACGAAATTTTAAGAATATAAAATTATTTCTCAGAATATAAAGTGTTCACTAAATCTATAAGTATAGTATTTGTTATATTAATAGTATGATAACTCTTAAGTAATTCTCGTAATAAATATTAGATACTAGCTTTTACCCGCAACTTTGAATGCGTGGACAGTTGTTGCGTGATATATTGATAATAGATAGCCGCTTTTCAATGTCATCCTATTCCTATAGAATTAACAGGATTTCTATATGGTATGGCCTATATGGTAGCCCTGTGTACAAGAAATAATTGTGCTAAATCTCATCGATATTGTTAAAGCGGATTCGCCGTGAAATAATAAAAAACATACATCCATACTTACAAACTTTCGCATTTATAATATCAGTAGGATTTAGACCATAATTCTGCTGAGGAAAAAATATAAATAGATAAAATTAATTGTAGCAAAGAAACGCTTTATTTTTATAAAAATTATACAATAAAATCGTATAAAAACTGTG
This sequence comes from Morpho achilles, assembly GCA_947086495.1. Classification (NCBI taxonomy): domain Eukaryota; kingdom Metazoa; phylum Arthropoda; class Insecta; order Lepidoptera; family Nymphalidae; genus Morpho; species Morpho achilles. The sequence continues at coordinate 7,761,425 of CAMTZB010000003.1, forward strand.
TCCAGTAGCAGTAAAATAAAAGCATACAAAATGCATATAAGACATTGTTTCGTATCTGTAAAAAATCGTAATTTTGTAAATACATTTGTAAAAAAATTTTTTGGATGGTATAGTTATTTTAGCACTTAGCAACGATAAATTAGAACAACCAGAAAGCTTTTTGCTGACATCTTTTCGTAAGGAGTATATTTCTGACCCCCAAATATATATATTAATAGACTATATGTATTTCCCTCATTTCTTACCGAGGTGTCGTGAAAGGCGACTAAGGTAAGTCGACCCGCCGTGTGGTATCCGGTTGAGTAAAATAGATCACACTCTTTCTTACCGAGGTGTCGTAAAATACGACTAAGGTAAGTTGACGTCAGGCAGGTGGCCGGTCATAAAATACGTAGCCAAATCATTTGTAACATGTTGTGCCAACTCCACTTAGAGTGGTATGGCAGGAGGATGATGAAGTTCTAACAAAAAATGAATAAAAAGTAACATAACTAGAGATTAATACCTTTCCTCCTACATCTTACATTTCCTCTACTACTTTTATTTCCGATACTGAAATGTCATTGACTCTAGGTGCAGAATGCAATTACGTTCTACACCCACTGATATTTAATGCAAATATTTTTGTGCCAATTCCCTTTTATAATTTATATTAACTTCAACTCTTGATAATCATCTTTATTTTGATAATTATCTTAAATATTTAAATGAGTTGGAGCCATTTCCGGAAACGGCTCCAACGACTTTCGCATGAAATTCAGCATGTATGGGGTTTTGGGGGAGAATAATCGAAAACAAAGCAAATGATATTTGGCCTGCCAATTCAAAGCTGTGATAGCCTAATGGAACCAAAAAAGTTAAAAAGTTTTTATGGCATTTTATTAATTAAACTGTAAAAAAATTACGGAACAAGGCTCGTTCACCCAGGTACTATCCATTTAAGCTTGATAAATAAGTGTCTTTGATTGCGCATACATTAATTATATCAGCAAAATAAAGTGAGTGTCTGTAACAAAAGTTTTAATAACATCCTGTTATACAAATGGATGCCGTGGATATCTTTGTACAGGAAGTCTAAGAAGTGTTTTGCAGTTCTTGTTATCAATCGTTGTAAGCACTTAATAAAGCTTGACAGCAGTAATTGAAATCTGACTTCACTTTAAACTGTATGTGTCAAACTTCCGATTGTTCTAAGTCACGCAACAAACAAATGCTTTATGGTTTGATTATTCATGGTCTGTTGCCAAGTCAACTGAGATGGAAATTTAAAGAACAGTTAGAGAGAAAGGAGTGTCTAATTGATAATTGCAATTTATCATACGCTTTTCGGTGAAGGAAAACATCGTCGGACATATCTCTAGAGAATTCGCGGGATATGTGTAACCTACCAATCCGCATTAGAGCAGCGTGGTCGGTCTTAGCTCCAATCCTTTTCTCCAAAAACGGAGAGAAGAGGCCTATGCCCAGCAGTGGGATGGTAACAGGCTGTTACTTTACTTTACTTACTTAACTTAAAAGAGAACCACTCAGTATACAACTATGCTTGCTTGGGTGATGCGTCTGCGATGTTGTCGTGGAGTCTATCTCCTGATGATTTTGGTTCCAGGGCGAAACGATTTTCGAGATCGTGATAGTGAATGTGTATTTTGAAGGAGGTAGTGGAGATTTGTTTGCATGCATTTTTACATCCTGCATATATCAGATATAGTCCAGATAGTCCTCTCTAAATTTAGCATTATATTTTTTTTTTGCATTATCGCGGATTATATCAAAATAATTTTATTACTAATTTCGTATTATATAATATTATAAAACTACCTTTTACCCGCGACTTCGGTGTGGACTGTTGTCGTGTGATAGGTCGATAATAGATGCCGCTTTTCAATGTCATCCCATTCCTGTAGAATTAACAGGATTTCTATAGCCTATATGTTATGCCGGTGTATAAGGAATAATTTGATATTGTTTCAGCAGATTTGCCGTGAAAGACTAACAAACTAAGTATGGATGTATATCCATACTCACAAAATTTTGCATTTATAATATTAGTATTATTATATTATTTAAAGAAGAGTATCAACTTCTAGGATGTACATAGTCTTGTTTTAGTATTTAATGAGGTTTGAATATCTCAAAATACGTATCGATAAAATAATAAACGATTTAATTTTAATAAATAATTAATCAATTAATAGTAACAGTATTTAAATTCCGTGCACTTAAGCTCCTTTTACGTTCACAGATAAAAGAGGAAATCTGTAATAAACTTTTGCTAAAGCTTATCTTATTTGTCAGGAAGTTTTGCAATACTGCACTTCAGATGCAAAACAAATCATGTTTATATGTTGAGTCATATCTAATGGATGGCAAATTGATATAAACCATACGGAAATGTGTTTAAACATTAAGCTTCACACAAATATTTGCGTTTTGCTAAAACTTGAGCTGAAATTAGCATGGAACATATACGTAAAGGTTCAAACTTAAAGTTATACAATCTCATTTTGAGTTTAACATAGGAATCTACAGTAAAGAAGATCTTTAAAGAGAAGAAAAGGTCAACGGTAATATTAAGGAAATATTACTGTAACGTATTATTTACGTTATTACATCTTTTATATTGAAATTAGTTTAATCTTGTATATATATTTTTTTCTCAATTTCGGAAACCGTTACAACTATTTTTATACAATTCAGCATGTCGGGGGTTCCGGGGAGAAAAATCGATCTAGCTAGGTTTTATATTAAAAAATGTCGTTTTATCCCTGTTTTCAGGAACTAAAACTGGTATAACTTTATGAGAAAGCAAAAATATAATTACGCTGTCAACGGGCGGTCTCAAATACTGAATACCAGAATCGATTCCAGACAAAATCTTTTTTTTTAAATTTTCTAATAGCATATTTTTATATATTTAAAAAATTACCGAGCAAGGTAATGTCTCCCTGGTACTAAAAAAAGTCATTTAAATAAATTAAATGTCATACATACTTTAAAGTAAATAACCCAGCCTAAAATGTGCCATATTATAATAAAGTACCTGGTTGACTGAGCTTTGCTTTATTTTACAAAAAAAAATTAAAAAAAAGGAAAAAATGACGAGGTAAAGGAGATCGATCCTAGGTATTTACATTTATTATCTACATTTCTGGAGTCTGCCCATGCCCCGAATAAGCTACGCTGACTTGCCAGTTTATTGGAAAAATTCAATTCGATATAAATTTCAGTATTTTTAATGCCGAAAAACAGGGATGAAACAAGTTTTTTTTTACATAAAAGCTAGCTAGATCGATTCTTCTCCCCAAATACCCCCACATGCATTTCAGGAAAATCGTTGGAGCCGTTTCCGAGATTACGAAAAAATATCTATATACATACTATATTAACTCATTTAAATATTAAAGATAGAAAGCAAATGAGAGTGATCTATCTGTGTCTCTATCTTTTATGTGTGATTAGACAAAGATGAAGTATACGAGTATCATCCAATGTGTCATCATCACTGAGAGGCCTTATGTTCACACCTGCCTGATCTAAAAATGATATGGTTACAGATAAAAAATCTTTAATAAATGTTTTTTAATACCAGTTTATATTCTTGACTACGGAATCATAAAAATTGAATTCCACAGTCAGTAACGACCATTCATAAGAGCTAATATTATGCATGCCGTAGGTATATTGTGTAACGACAATTAAACGTCTAATTGATACAAGTGGATTCCTAATAGGAAATAACTATTTTTATTGTTGATGTTATGAATAATTATCCAGGTTGTTCATATAGCAACTTGTTTATTTATTTTCCTTGTTTATTTTGTAATACGAGAACGATCAGAGCAGCCGTCTCAATTAGAAACTTTGCAAGAACTTTAAGCTTGAATCATCATTATTCTCCTGCCAACAAAGCCAAAGACAACATGTTATAAACATGTTGTCTTTGGCTAAATATTTTACGATTAGCCGCCTTCCTGACGTCAACTTACAGTCGACTTTTATGACATCTTGGTAAGAGGGCGGTCTATTCTACTCAGCCGGATACCACACCGTGGGTCGACTTATTATAGTCGAGTTTTACGACACCTCGGTAAGAAATGAGCGTGGTCTATTCTACTCAGCCGAATACCACACGGTGGGTCAACTTACCTTAGTCACTTTTTACGACACCTCGGTTAGAAATGAGGGTCTATTCTACTCAGCCGGATACTATACGGCACATATATAAGCTTAATCATTATCTTAATTTTATATATAAAATTTTTATAAGAACCTAACTACCTATAAACAACCTAATGTCATTTACTTTGAAAGTGCAAAGATCTATCGCTCAAGACAAAAGGTTAATAAGGATCAAATGTGGCTGACATTAAAATCTTAGTTCTGTGCCAAAAAGCTTCTAGGTGTCTATGCATCTTTGAATGTATTCTATGTTGACACATACACAGTTATGTAAAATACTAGCAATTGCCAGCGGCTCCGTCCGCGTGGAAAGATTAAAACTTTAATATAGTATTTTGATAACTATAAAAATGGTTTAAGTGGATTAACCTTAAAGGCTAGACGTTTGCTCTCGCGGACTTTTATTTAGAATTTATACATGATTTTTGAATTACACATTACCGTTTACTCGGCGCACGCAAGAAAAGCTTTAAATTTTGCCGTATTCGTAATATTAGGGGGACCGGAAAGTAATGTCGTTTTCTTACATTAAATTCAAAATAATATATTTTGATAGGTCTTTATTGCTGATCAATAATATTATCACCCTCGTTATCAGCAACCTTTTGCCATCTAGTGTGCAAATTTTGTAATCCCGGATTGATAAAAATTAATCGATTTTTGAGAAAAATATCTTGAGGTGGCATTTTGGACATCATCCAAATTTTAATATTTTTTCAACGAAGAAAATGATGCAGGGATCGGAATAAATGGAAATCCATAGGTGCGATATGGAGCGAGTATTCTGGGTTAGGCAGTACCTCCCACCCTAATTCATTAATTTTTTTGAGTTGGTCGCCGTACACAGTTTGGTCTTGCATTGTCCTGTTGCAGGATGACCCTTTCTGTTGACAATCGCTCGATACTTTGCCATTAAAGATTGGTTTAGGTAATCTAATTGTTCACAATAAAGGACAATAAAGGTTCTGTATTTAAAAAAATCCTGGTTTTAGCACTTCAGAGTGGCGAATATTCTACCAAACACATAGGGGCGCTTTTATGGTAAGTAAACCCGGCTTCGAAGAACTTCTTGGTGATTCTTTAAAAAAAACCACTGCCTTTTCCGTTTTGGATTATCATATAGGACCCAATTTTCGTCTCCAGTGAACAAACGATCAAAAAACGGTTCTCTTTGGTGCCGTTGAAGGAATGCGTTACATGTAATGGATCAGTTGACTTTCTTTGCTTCAGACAGATTATGAGGAACCCTAACACATGCTCTGGTTATTTTCCTAATCTGCTGTAAAAGTTCCTGAGTAGTTAACTAAGGTTGGTTAAGTGTGTTTGATAGTTCCTTGATTGTTAGACATGGATTTGCTTCCATTTCTGTCCATAGCATGTCGTTAAATAATGATGTTGGTCTTCCTGATTGATAGGAGTCAGAAACATCTAAATTACCAGATCTGAACTTGGTATACCATCTTTAACATTTGCGAACGTCTAATGCACTTGAATAAATATTGCAAATGTTTTTGGTAATAACTGTTGCGTTACTATCCTTGCGAAACTCAAAAAGCATACACTGCCAGATATGTTCTTCTGGTATTTGGCTGACCATTTTTCCTCAAATTACAAATAAAAAAGTTTAATATTGAATTATTCAGAAGTAAACAAGTCACAATAACCTTAAAATAACTTAGGCACCTCTTTGCAATACACAGTAAGTTGAGAAATGACGACCGAATATCGACATTCACAAAAACGACATTACTTTCCGGTCCACCTATTATTTTCTTTCTGTTCCTCTCCTATTCATCTTAGCGTGATGTTATATAGTTATCAATAAATGGACTATTTTACACTGAAAGAATTTTTTAAATCGGTCCAGTATTTCCTGAGATTAGCGCGTTCAAACAATCAATCAATCAAAGAAACAAACAAAGCTTCAGCTTTATATATTAATACAGATATCTGACGCTTAAAACGTCCACTCCAGTCTCTAAAGTAGGTGTAGTCTTTAATAGGATCTGCCTATATTTGTCATATCAATTTTTTATATTTAAATGCTAGTAATAGTGTTATTATTTTTGTAAATTATACGTTTATTACGGTATATGTTATTTAAATTTTTAAAAATCCTTCCACAAATAAACCAGTATTCTATTACGAACTAAAACGACTAATAACCCCACCTTAAAATAGTATGAACGCAATTTAGGATTAATGTTCTGGATCTAGAAAATATTCTATTGCGCCTTTGGAGGGATAAAAAGAAAGATATTACTGTGTGAAATTAATCTGAAAGAGTTATTTGTATTGTATAAAGGCGTTAAAATTAAGTCATGTTGTCGCTGACATTTGTACCGATGCTAAATTAACGCAAGCATTTGATATGAGTTACCGCAACTATGTCATACCAATAACCATAGCAGCTATATCACTTATTGTAGTTCTAATATTACTTGCTTTGTGGTATTTATGTTATTTTGAGTAAATTCTAAGTATTTTAAAATAAGAGACTGACGCATTACGCAAACTCTGCGCGGAGACAAAATCTTGGAAAACAATTGGTCAGATTTCCCTAATGTTCAGTTCTATAGAAAATACCCATTCATTGTCTTGTTCAACAAACGAGCTACGTGGCCTTTTATTTGATATTTTGGTTTTATGTCATCATTAACCCTCTGAATTAATCTTTTGTAATTGGAGCAGAAAACACAGCATGTTTAACTACAGCTTATTTAAATTTTTTGATTTAAAGATATTGATTGTTGAAACTACTTTCCACGTTGTTAAAAACGAAAAAAATTGGCAAATATATTCTTTAACAAGTACAACAAATCTTATTCATGAACTATACACGATAGGAAAGCAAAGAAAGAGATGAGATTAGTTTTAAGCCTTACTAAAACTTACCACAGTTTTTAGGATTCGCTTCGTTCAAGAGAAATGAAGTAGGTATACATCTGTAGTACGAGTATTTCATAGGATTTATTTCAGTTGTCAATAGATTGGATGTATAATTTCGGCAAAGAGCACAAAACAATCTTAAGCCAACCAAAAACTTTACACATAACTTTGTTTTTTAATCACAATGATATTCCATAAAAATACTTTTATATTTTTTTTAATAAAGTAAAACAAAGAATTTATATAAATTTTTGATGAATTGGTAATGATAATGAGATTAGTTTATTAAAATTAGATTAGATTTGGATTAGAATTGATTAATCTAAATGGAGTTAATTATTTTTCCTTTACAGCGTGTGTTACCAAGATCCATACACACTGAAGACGGATTTCAGATGCGATAACGACCCTTGTCTTATAAATGAAAGCATATTGAGAGGTATTAATTCTGACCGGTACTACACGTGGAGGGCTAAAAACTATACCCAGTTTTATGGCAAGAAGTTGAAAGATGGCCTTGTTTACAAGCTAGGTAAGTTGTAACATATAGTTGTTTACAAGCTAGGTAAGTTGTAACACATAAGTTGGAGCCGCTGGGTCCAAGCGGCACAAGATCGTGTGGTATGGAGATCCCGTGAAGAGACCTATGCCCAGCAGTGGACGTCCATCGGTTGACAAAGAAGAAGAAGAGAAGTTGTAACAGACATAAGACGAAAAAAGTTTATTACGATAAATTTAGGTAATTTAGGTAAACTTATCCCAGATCAAGTTACAGGAGGTGGATAAAAATAGCCGTCGAAATTCTATTTATATATTTTTTGTATATAAAAATCCCGTGTCACTAAGTAATTTTCAACTACTGAACCGATTTCAATGAAATTTTCTACCGGTCAACGTTATAGGGTTTTATCTCGATTAATGATTTCTTTTCATTGGAATTTTAATCTTTTTTTATACCTAAACAGTCTATTTTCCATTTTTCGTTACATGTAACTTGTTCCCGCGTGCGAAAACCGTCATCGTAAATTTACGCAGCGCTAAAGTACCTAAAGTATTGTTTATCACAAAGCTTTTTTTTTTTGTAAAAAATGCGTTTGAGTATATTTCTTTGTTAGCTGTTATTTTTAATTATTGAAATTTACAATTTATTTTATTAAAAGGCAGTACGAAGTTCGCAGGGATAGTTAGTCGTCAATCATAATTCGAAGAAAATCTGAACTAAATAGAGACATAAATTTTATTATGAGACTTATGTACATATACATATATTTTTTTATTGTTTATTTTTGTCATTGTATCCTCTTTAAACACAGAGAAAGTATTATTAGGCTTAAATCTGTTAACAAATTAAGATATTTAAACTCGGTAACCTAGTGAACTATAAACACGATAACAATAAAAACGAAAGTAGTTCTAGTGCTTAAGAGAAAGCCCTGACATTAGTATTCAGCCGTTGACCTAGCGCTAAGATAACCGAGTGACCTAGCGCTTTATTTAAGACAATTTTACAACTTAAAATGTGTAAAATTGACACTTAATTAGTAACCTTAGGAATTTTTTTATATATAATTGACAAATACACACACAGTCGACCATCCCCAAAGTGAGTAGCTTAATACTTGTGTTATGGTTGACAGACAGCTGGTTAATATATATATTATCTTCCTGCCGTTATCCTCTGGGGACGGCACATGTTATAAACATGCTGTCACATGCTTTGGCTGCGACCGGCCGCCTGCCTGACGTCAACTTACCTCAGTCGCCTTTTACGACACCTCGGTAAGAAATGAGGTTGGTCTATTCTACTCAGCCGGATACCACACGGCGGGTCGACTTGCCTTAGTCGCTTTTTAAGACACCTCGGAAAGAAATGAGGGTGGTACTATTCTATTCAGCCGCATACCACACGGTGTACAACTGGTTAATATACTATGTACTTATATAATTTTCAATAAATGCATTCGGACTCGAAGAAACAACAAATTGTTGCAAATGTTGGCGTTCAGCGGGAATCGAACCCGCGACCGCGGAGCTAATGCTTCATCCCTACCACCGGCGCCAACAAGCTAATTGACATTTATTTTTATAATCCCTATTTTTTTATTATTATATGGGATTTTCATTTGTAAAATTTAATAGAGAGTTTTCATAAAAAGGAGGTTTTTATTAATAATTTTTCATTTAATATTCATACAATTTATGATTTTGCCGATTAAACATGTCTAAGTCTATGGTCATGTATATAAAATATAATCATGAATTTTCCAAGAAAAAAAATATTTTTCAAATAATAAAACATTTGATGACACTTTTTGGCATTATGATAAGGAACTCTGTTTCAGTATTGAATGAATTGCTGCCATCATTTAGATAAGCATAATTAAAGAACCTTATCGGAACATATGTTAATTAAATATTGAAGTAAAATTTTAAAGTCAGTCAGTAGGTCAATGAATGTTATAAATCATAGATATCACGTGTAAACGAGTATTTTCGAATATTTAACATTTCACGATGTTTAAATAAAAATGTGACATTTACATATTTAGTTTGAAATTTTCATTGCAACTAAAAAAATATTTTTCTTGAGCAATTTTATTTGAGTTATTCTTTGCAGTACTATACAAATCAATCAACGATCTGAAGTTGTAAACGTGACTCTATATTATTATATAACTATATTCATTATTCTCTTCAATCAGAAAAAAGCAATAAATCCTACACACCTGTCAAACCATATTAAATTAGTTTGGTGGAGCTGAGATCCAATACCCATCTCTAAAGTAAGGGAAAGCCTTTCGTCAATAGTGGCCGCGCTATTTTTTAACTTAGTTAAGGTGTTTGACAACTAATTTATTCCTTATGTACCTTAATACATCGCCCCATCCGAAGAATATAGTTACATGTTCTATGCTTATACATACGCCGTGTGGTATCCGGCTGATAAGAATAGTAGTAATAGTAGTAGTATTAGTAATTTTAGTGAAAAAGGACTAGCAAAAGACGCTTACAATAAATAATGATTAATAATACGAAAAACCGCCGTGTGGTATCGGGCTGAATAGAATAGACCAACCTCTTTTCTTACCGAGGTGTCGTAAAAGGCGACTAAGGTAAGTCGACCCGCCGTGTGGTATCCGGCTGAGTTGAATAGACCACAAAAGTAATAATAAAATTATTTTGCTATAATCCGCGATGAAGTAAAATAGAAAATATATATAATGCTAAATGCAGAGTGGACAATCGGTTATCATACCTGATACATGCAGGAGTCGTAAAAAACACATGCACAAACCTCCACCACCGCCACCGTGATACACAAGCACTATATACCAAAATCGCAAAGCTTTGCGATTTTGGTATATAGTGCTTGTGTATCACAAACTCAACAATTGTTTCGCCCCGCAACCGAAGCATCGTCAGGAGATAGACTCCACGACCAAAATCGCAAAGCTTTGCGATTTTGGTATATAGTGCTTGTGTATCACGGTGGCGGTGGTGGAGGTTTGTGCATGTGTTTTTTACGACTCCTACATGTATCAGGTATGATAACCGATTGTCCACTCTGCATTTAGCATTATATATATTTTCTATTTTACTTCATCGCGTATTATAGCAAAATAATTTTATTATTACTCCGCAAAGTAACGCCTAATTCTATAAATTATTTAGAATAGACCACCCTCATTTCTTAAACAATACAAATTCGTAAACAAACACTGCTTATTCCTATTGATCATCTGTTATTAAGTAACAAAAACAATCTATTTTGTTTATTGATTATAACTCTACTTCATATTATTTCAGGCACCCTTCCACTCAGAAGTGAAACAAAACGAATGAATCCCATTCAATATGGTAACAGAGTAACTAGCATACATTTCGACGCCCGTGAAAAATGGCCAGACTTTATCTCGCCTGTCGTAGACCAAAAGTGGTGTGGGTCTGATTGGGCCGTATCAATAGCTACTGTAGCTTCTGACAGGTAAGCATGCTATTTTTAAAATACCTTGTATTAAAGTTGTTAAATATGTTTATTTGATATATTTTACATAAGATGACATCACAGAAAGTTTGGACTTCGGAATAAACTATAATAATGTTATTAAATAAAATCGCCTCTTGTTATGGATAATATAAATTCATTTTATAATAAAGTGAATTCAGTTTCGTTGTTTTGTGTCTTTGATGTAATAGATAATGCTTTTCTATAAAAAAAAAATTATAGTGAATTCAACAGCCGTCTGCAATCTTATTGGAATCGTCTGTCCATCCATTGGTAGGTCTACACAGAAGCAATACATATGAAATTTGGTATACTAGTTTCACATAATACAAGGAACCGAATATTTCTTAGTTTCACATAAAATTTTGTAAAACGCCGTGTGGTATCCAGCTGAGTAGAATAGTACCACTCTCATTTCTTACCGAGGTGTCGTAAAAGGCGACTAAGGTAAGTCGACCCGCCGTGTGGTATCCGGCTGAGTAGAATAGACCACCCTCATTTCTTACCGAGGTGTCGTAAAAGGCGACTAAGGTAAGTTGACCCACCGTGTGGTATCCGGTTGAGTAAAATAGACCACCCTCTTTCTTACCGAGGAGTCGTAAAATACGACTAAGGTATGTTGACGTCAGGCAGGCGGTCGGTCGTAAAATACGTAGCCAAATCATATGACAATATGTTTGTAACATGTTGTGCCGACCCCACTTAGAGTGGGATAAGGGCAAGACAAAAACTAAAGCTTTTACTTTACGTTTTACTTTACTGAGTTACATTTTAGTTCTTGGATATATTTGTAAAATAATGTTGTATTTTAGGTTCGCAATTCAGTCAAATGGAGCGGAAAAAGTGATTATCAGTCCACAAGTGTTGTTATCATGCGACAACTCAAATGGTAAAAGTTGCACTGGCGGCAACATCGATATAGGATGGAACTTCGCTAGGGGACATGGGTAAGATGTCAAATCACTAAAGTCTAACGCAATGATTCCTAAAACAGTTTATAATCAATTTTCAATTTCTCAAGCTCCGTGAGACTCAACGAACATTTTATCATCAGATCTCTTTCTGAAATGATATTACGCTATTTCCTAACTGTGGAATATTAATTGTGTATTGTTGGTTGTAATAATTATTACTACAAACTATAATAACGGTAACAGAACAATTATTTCTAAAAAAATAACGAAATCTGTTACAAAGAAGTTGTTTTTATTTTTTTATACTTATTTGTTTTCTTGTTGTTGTTGACTTGAAATCCCCCTTTTTAGTTACTTTTCTCTCACAAATCAAACGAATTTACAAAGTTCATTTTTGTGAACACTTTATTACTTCCCAGATTTATGCACTCAAACTTTTTTAATCACCATGACGATATTTTTTCATCGTTAATGTTCTTAGTAGTACCAAGAAAGCTCCTTATAAGTTTTTAAAACCATCTTTGTTGACTTTCTTACATCAATATCAATTCTTTTTTCTTTTAAGGCTTGTGGATGAAGAATGTTTTCCTTACAATGGACATGTAGTCGAATGCCCGTTCAAACGAAAAGGCAATTTACTAAAGGATCGTTGCCGACCTGTGCCGAAAGAGCGCACTTCGAGATACAAAGTCGGACCCCCGTACAGACTTGCCAAAGAAATGGACATCATGTATGAGATTGAGCAATCTGGACCAGTATCAGGTAAATTTGAACACGCAGAAAATCTTTTAAGAGGTGTCTTTTTTTCAAATTAGCCATTTCAAATTGCTTTCCGTATCTATTCATTTCTCTAGCAGTGGACGTTTATAGCTTGAAAAGAGAGCTATCTCTTTTCAAGAGAGAGCTTATCCATAAAAAATCTTTACTAAAATATTGTTTGACTCCTTTACGAGTTTCGATGTATAGTTTCGCTATATAGAGTTGAGAATCAAGGCATGAATTTATATATATTCTTATATTATGGCCAACTATGTTATTTAACATATAAGTACATCTGTGTATGAAATCTCAAAGACTATTAACGTTATTGTCGTTTTCAAGGAAGTCGCCACTTCGTTTATTATAAACTAGCGGCCTGCCCCTGCTTCGCACAGGTATAAAATATATATCCCATGTCAGTCAGTGTAAAAAAAATGATTAAAATTAATCCAGTTGTTTTGATTTATTCATTACTGCCCGTGGCCGTAGCGTTAAATTTGGAGAAAAACAATTTCCTTTCTCTATACCAAGAAGATTTCCTGCTATCTTTAGAATATCTAAATTCATATAGTACATTATTACTTATTTACTTTTATATTTTCCCTATGTATTTTATTTTTACAATTAATTACAGAATGTCTTTAAACAAACTCTTGAATGAGCGACATCGCTGTTAAAGTCGACGTGTTATAGGGCGAAGCGCGGCGTCCTCACGGCATTTTAAATCTGTAATATCTCCGAAAATGTTCACTTAAATTACATGCTGTAAACAGCCATATTGATCTATATTAAATCAAGAATTTATTTAAGGTACTCAATTGGATAAGGATTAATGCTGTATTGTATAAAAATTGCTTTGAACAAAAGGGATCATTTTTCGTAAAAAGTAAATGAAAAAAACTGCTATTGTGGGTTAACCATAAGAGATAGATATATACTATTGCGGACTTTTCTGTAGACCTTTTCAAGGTGTACAAATACTTAGTACATCATTTTGATAAATCTCGTAGGGTTTAGCCTGCGTTTGCAATGTAAGCGGAAAAAAATGTAATTATTTACAGAAACCTCAAAAATTACATTATTTCTCTACTTCGTATTGAATGTTATTATACGTACAAACCTTCCTCTGGAATCACTCTATCTATTAAAAAAACCGCATCAAAATCGGTTGCGTAGTTTTAAAGTTTTATGCGTACATACGGAAATATGGACTTTGTTTTATAATATGTAGTGAAGAACTCGTTAATGACAATCGGCGCGAATAATCGTAGTTTTAAGTGTTGTTGATTGCATCTGTTGATGCCCTTCAGATATCTCATGTCAATTAATTCCGGGACAGTCATAATATTTACTGTCAATCGATTATGACACACATATCATCATAACATCACTTTAGGAAGTCCACTTTGTCATTATGTTGACACACTAAAAGCAAACAAGAGAGAAGATATCTGTTACTTATGCTTATAATAAAGCCTTTTGGCCTGACAACATTTGACTATACTTTGATAGACTTTGTCATATAATTCCTAATAAAGATAACATAATAGGTTCTTGCCACAAGCATACACCACTGTCGAAATAGCTTTTTTTTAAATATATCACGATGGTGATGCTATCTTATCTGACAGGAGAAGCTAGATCAATCTCTAAAGTGTTAACATTTATAATTGCTACTTATAATTTAAAATAAAACATTACTACGACTTTGGTTTTTTCACTATTTAAAGTGGTTTTCTTACGTTGGTACAATTGTATTATCAATATATTAGGCCAAGGGATTTTACGAACCATAAAAATATTTGTAAGAATTGAATTTATTTGGGATTGAATATATGTCTGGGTTTGTCCTTATCATTGTCTGGAAAAACGCAGACATTACGTGGAACAACTTTAAAAATAGTAGTACTTTTCTTCATAACTTTAACAAGTTAACTTTATTTCCAGCGGTAATGACGGTCTATCAAGACTTCTTCCACTACGAGAGCGGCATCTACAGACGTAGCAGGCTTGGGAACAACATATTGAAAGGTTTACATAGTGTCCGTATCGTCGGCTGGGGTGAAGATCTCAGGGGAGACAAGTATTGGGTAAGATAACATATTATAACTATTTATAAGTTTTTTGTATTCCTAGTCGGAAACTTCATCGTTGAAAGGTACTATAGAACCAACTAATATTATTTATTTATCCTCGATTGGTTTTAAAAAAATCTATATTAGACAATGTTCTAGTATGTTCAATTCCTACTTCTATAAAGATACTAGCTTACCATATATATTATATCTAGTCTAAAAAAATGTCCCACAAATACAAAATAAAATGTTAGACAAAACTTATCACTTAAGATATGAAAAATAGATCGTAGCCGAGTCTCATACCAAAAGAATATGCATATAAAATTTCATAAGATTTTTATGAAAATGGTCTAGCCGTTTAGAAAGAGTTGTGAATCGGTCAAGCCGTTTTGGATGAGTAACGTTGTGGCACAAGAATCATATATCAAATAATATGCCGAAAGATTCGTCATAAGAAAGTTACTTACCGCCCAACGCCGTTAAGAATTCCAATGATAGAGGGAGTTTTACAAGAAGGAGCGTTGGGCTTCTAAAAAGAGACCTCAGTCTGTAAAACAGTTCTCCGAGTTGCACAGCTTTCGATTGTTTTGGCGATAATGAGTGAATTTGTCACTGTGCCCTTATTCTAATTGATGTAGAAGAGTAAGGTTTAAACAGGATTCGAATGAGACTTGTGAAATCAGTAATTGCTTATAATTTTTTTTCTTTTACAGATTGTCGCCAACAGCTGGGGCTGCGACTGGGGTGAAAAGGGTTACTTCCGCATTGCTAGAGGCGAAAACGAATCTGGTATCGAGTCATTCGTGGTGACTGCCTTGAGTAAAGTCACTAAAGCGTATTACAGAACATAACAAAGGCATTACCATCTTATTACACCCCTCTGCGTGGTCAGTAAGCGTGTTAAAACCGACCGGGGGTGGATTCTGTTAAATAGTACACGAAATTTCCCATAGACTTGCGTATGAATAGACGAAAGATAAATGGCATTACGTGCGGTAGATCTCAAAATACGAAACCAAACCGAATGCACGAATCTCGTTTAAAGTGTTTATCGAACAACATTTTTTTCAGGAAAATTTATTAATTTAAAAAAAAAACAATTTTTTTAGATGTAAAAAATTGAGAAAGAAATAGACACTTTAAGACTATAATTATAGTCTTTAATTTTGAAAATTTGCATTTTTTTTAACAAACATAACTGTTGGAAAAATACGTTTACGTACTTATCTTTGATGACTTTCTAATGTTATAGAAACTAGAAATATAAAGTCAAATCTCATAGACTAATGGTGGTGTTGGATTGTTGCAAGTATTGTTTCTGGAATATACGTGGAACAAATATTTAGATATTGGCCTAATTCAACAGATATGTACTTAATTGACGTCAAATTCCTTCAAAGACTTTTGTTTTCGTGCACTGATATCAGATTATATGTTTTATTGGCGTAGATTATAATTGTTTGCGGTGACGTTATGTGTGTTTGGGAAATTTGAGGAAAAATTATTAGAATATGAGATCAGTAAGATCAGATGGGGTTTTAACAACATAAATTTATGTAGTTTAAATATTGATAAGAATTATATTTTTGATGTCGTATAACAAACAGTTTAGTAGATATATTAAGCTTGTTTTAGTTTTCATTTATAGAAATAATCGCCCGCCAAGATAATAAATCAATAAAAAAAATTGAAAAATAGAATATAACATTTTTATTTAATTAAAGTTTCTATTGCTAGTATAGTTTAAATTTAATATAAAGACTGTCGAAAGTCGGATTGTTTTTTTTAAATAATTATGAACTCAGATATAATCCATATAAATTACTGAAAGTAGTATTAATATAAACACTAAAACTTTAGTTTCAAAATATAATACTTAAAACTCTTAATGGTACTTAAAAATAAGAAGTAGAAACATATTTAGGTATTTTTATATAATATCACAGATATTAATTAAGATTTATCATTAAAAATATGTAATTAAAAATATCGTTAACTTTATTTCTTGCGCCGGTCACTGCTAATAACTGCCATTTTATTATCTTTAGAGAAGCCCAATATTGTATATGTATATATAAATATCTCGTTATTTAAGTTCATGAGTTACAGTAATTTTCTATACAAACACTAGATACATATAAAGAGTCTGTTCTTCAATAACACGATTTCACGTATTTTTATATCTGGAAAAACAATAAACATACAAATAAATCCGAACGTCCACCGCCAACTAAAATAAGTTAGTTTAGCTCGCATAGTTGAGTCAGATTTATACATGTGCTTCCACCGCAAACTCTGTCAGCTAAGCTAACTAAAATGTCTCTAGCTTAGTCCAATGAGCTTATTATTTAAGCTGGCGGTAGACGTTCGACTTAAGTCTACCACTCTATACACAAGAAATGTCAATCCCTAGTCTTATCATAGCTTAGCAATCAATAAATTAAATGTCTCTATTAAACAATTTTGTTTATCTTCAAAACTCAATATAGAATTGATATAGTGAATAAATTTTATAGAATTTGTCTGTTATTCATAAGTTATGCGTGCACCTTTATCTTTAAAAAACATTTAATTGCTAGTAATAATAATACATTTTTTATACAAACTCGTCAAGTATTTCTATTATGAAGAGAATTGAGTAGATATCAAGAAATGCTTAAAAGGAATCTGATATATTTGGCCTCAACATCAATTTGTAACTACTGGTAATATGGAAAATAACCGGGGATTAATTTCAAAATTTAATTTCAATGTCAGTACTATTCTAGTGAATACAATATTAAAAACAACCAAAATTATAATCAATTATTTGATTTCTATAATGCTGATATTTTTTAAATTTTTATAAAACCTTTCAGTCTCTTTTTAGCTAAAGGCATATTTAGAATCAATAAAATGATGGACAAACGATGTTAGCATTTAATTTTGAGAATTTTCCAAAAAAATTAAGAGAGATTTTCTGAAGGTTACTTGAAACAAAGTTATCCAGAATCAGTGCGTTGAACCAGTAAAAATAGTATTTAGAAATAAGAAAATATTCTCTCTTTTTTTATTGTTATAATTTGAATTATTAACATCTGTATTTATTCTAGTGTTTATGTAATATTTTAACTGTTAATAAAAATGAATATGTAAATTGTAGTTTTATTACGATTTCTATTACCTTAGTATAAATATTTTATGTATTTACGTTATCTGATCGTTATAAAAAAATTGACATCATTTAAAAAAATATTCAAATACAAATTAGGTATTCAAGTTGGCTTTTACAAGCTCGTTGGAATCGTCGATAATGTAATAAAGAAACCGCTGGCCTGGTGCTCTTATCGTAGAGAAGAACCAGCAAAAAACTCACTATTTTCAACAATAATTATTTAAATAATAGACCTGGGTGAGCGAGCCATGCTCGGTAATTTTTTTTAAGGATATAAAAATATGAATATAAAAAAAGTAAAAAAGGGGTAGTGAGGGATGGTAGGCTGGATCCCAGGCATGTCAACTTATTTATTATGTTAATTGAGCAACTTTTCAATGCCTACCTGCCTTTTTGCAGTGTATTGTTGTACAGACGTAAATCGTTTTTAAATCTCCTCGCACTCGGACCTCGAATAATGCTAATGTAAACGGCAGTAGAAGACGGAGTACAGATCATACGGTTTTGGAAGGTGTAATTGGGATAGTTTCGTTACATAAGTCTATATGGTACATTTAGTCAGAGCATCTTGTAGATAAATCCAAAGACCTTACCTAATATTTGCAAACTACCTGGTTTCTGAACTTCAGTTCATGATTATTTTGGTGGTACAAAATTCAGGAGTATTTTGAATGAAATCAAGATAAATCGGTCGCAAAAAGCTCCTAGCCGGGAATGCATTAATAACAAATGAGTGAACTATCAATAACAAATTTTAGGGGATTCATTTTCTACATTTAATAAGGTTAATGACCCTATTATTAAAATTCCTAAAAAACGTAGGTATTTGAAATTCGCTAGACTGAAGTGAGTAAGCACGCGTCACAATCGGCATATTTATTACGAGAAGCTGCGTAATCCACGTGAATCACATATCAAAATTTGAATAACTCATTCAAGGCTACAAAAGCTCGTACAATGCGTGATATGTTTTAGTGTTTGTCAGCACTAGCCACAAGCCAGTAGCATCTTTTCTGTGGCCGGTACACAACTTAAATTTTATTGACATGCAACGTCTGAACTAAATTAAAGCCTTGATCTTCTCAATTCAAATAGCGGCTCCAAAATTTTAAATTAAGCCACAGACACCGTTAACTGCTTGGGTCAATTTTATTGTTATTGAACAGAATTAAATTTATAATTTTCTTAAACTAAAATAATTCTGTCCTTTCATTTTATTACTTACGAACTTTCAGACGTTATAAAATTATAAACAGTGAAATTTCTTGCAAAAGGTGTCAAGATGTATGGGTAAGTAGGATATAATTGTTATTAATAAATTTCTGCTTCTTCTTTTCTCATGCGTACGGCACAAGTGTCAAAATCTCCCGGTACAATATTGGGAGCTTTAAAGCTGAAATAAACAGTTTTTACTGATCATGCCCGCTCAATCTCATCGTTTTCCATCAGGCGCGATTACAATTCGCCATTAAAAAATGGCAATCAATTTTCATAACAAAATTTATGTTGCATTCGTTAAAATAATAATATTCCTTACTAATATGTATATGTACACCATATAGTGGACTAATAGATATCTATATTTTTAAAACATTTAATAAATTTAATACTTGACTTATCTTCTACCCATCTTCTCCGAAGCCATATTTACATGATGAGATAATTTTGTTTAACCCTTCTTTATATTACGCTATACTTTAGTGGAACGAAGATAACCGGGGTCTTACTATATGTAACCCATAGCTGGTAAATATGCGGGATATAACCTTTTAAGCAGTACTGCTCTGTTGGTTGACCAAGATCTAGAGGGATCTACTACTTCAG
The DNA here is from genome assembly GCA_947086495.1 of Morpho achilles. NCBI lineage: Eukaryota > Metazoa > Arthropoda > Insecta > Lepidoptera > Nymphalidae > Morpho > Morpho achilles. Next base: position 7,781,228 of record CAMTZB010000003.1, read on the forward strand.
AGATTTCACTAGTTTTATGGGTTGATTTCCTTGGATTAAATTTTCGGAGGTTTCTGTTAAGCTGGTACAATGTGGTCCAAATGTGCACTGCCTTTACTTGCTTGCGGCTATTTAGATTTAGTTTAGAGCGACTCAGACGATAAATACTGTCCCCAGTTTAATTAACTTCATGATTTTTAACAACGTACGAACGAACGACGTACTACGATTTTTATTTGCCATCTGTCTTGCAAGCTCATTACTATAAGAACCACGTAAAAAAGGAACGGAAGGAACGAAGGAAACTCCGGAGGAAACCTCCTCTCTTCGTTTTTAGATGCTAGAATTCCTTAGAGATATGCAGGTTTCCTTACGATGTTTTCCTTCACAGAAAAGCGTGTGATAAATTGCAATTGTCAATTAAACACAAGTTTTAATAGAAGAACTCATTAGTGCCTGCCCGTGGTTTAAACCCATGATCGTCTCTGGAGAGTCGCACGGTCTCACACCGCTCGGCTATCACAGCTTAGAAACCACGTATAAAACATTAGTGATAGATTAACTTATAAAGGTACCTTAAATTGTTAAAAACTATCTTAAAGGCTGAATTCACAACGAAATGATTCCAACTAATCTCATTTGGAGTTACCTAGCGCTACCATTTTCAGTTAGACCCACCACATCTTTTTGTATTTAGACTCCATGTCTAAATACAAAACATGTCCATTACTTGGGTATTCAGGTAACAACAAAGCTTGCTCGTTTTTTGCATTAATAATCAGTTTGGTGATTCAATATAGAAACATAACTCACACTATTAGGTTCATTCAAGATTGACGTGATTTGTATAGTAATAAATATATTATATTTTATGATAAAATGGGCATATGCGAGAGCACAATATAAAAATATTACGTGAAAGGTATTTTCTCGTTATGTTTATAGTAAACATGAAGTTTTTATAACAGAAAACTTAGCCATGAAATTTTAAGTCAATTTTTAGAGTTATTTATTTCTGTTACAAACTGATAAAATCCAAATTTTTCCCTCACAATATTGACGGTTTCTGAAAATAGGGAAGTTTTCCTGAAGTATATATTTTTCCACTTTCTTTTACTAAGCTAAAGCTCTTATAAAAATATCAACATCCTCCGGCCCTTATCCACCCTAAGCGGGGTGATTTGGCTACGTATTTAAGTTAACTTTAACTTAGTCATATTTTATGACATCTCGGTAAGAAAGGAGTTGGTTTATTCTACTCAACCGGCGGAAAGCTCTTATAAAAATATGTATACAATTTTATTGATTCGGTTTTTGTAACTAACAACAGCTAAAAGTAATAAGTATGTAGTACTCGTATTTTTTGTTCTAGTACATATATAGCGTTTTTCTGCGCGTCTGTGGCTGTGACAATCGCATATAATAGGCCATATTTACAACCAAGGCCTTACTGCGCGATCAATAACACGTGTTGTGTCGGAAGACAAGATGGATGTTCCCATGAAATAAGCGGTAAACAATATATTAAGTATTTTAATGTTTTACAAACAAAAGAGTATTAAAGCAAATGTATCAATTGCGTTAAATTGTTTGGGTTCCTATCGATTACATGTATACACACGCTTAAACGTATGGTATTACTATAAAACAGTTAAACAGTTACTTTTGGTTCATTAAAACTATTCTACAAAGAGTTAACGATGGGACGCCTTGTGCCTATCTTAAAATATTGTCTATCTGTTCATCGTAATAACAATAGGAAATAATTGTTAAGACACTTGGGAATAGTTTCTCAGCAGATAGTAACATAAGCTATTTAATTTACTTGTGTAAGTAATTAAATTTTCTTGTGTTGGGTTTAAATGCCTTTCAATAAAAATATTGTTACCTATATATAATGTCTAGAGACAATGTAAAGGAAAAATCCAAGTCGAAGAGTTAAGCTAAAACTGAAATCTGTATAGTTTTGTTTTGACTCAACGAATTTGAATTCGCCAACAAATTTTATGAACTACTAGCTGCCCGGCCAACACAATACGAAAGCTTTACTCTTTTTTCTTTTATTAAAGGAACAATCTGCTATTGTGACGACTTTTGTGACCGCGGCCACGACGACTGTTGTCCCGACTACTACGAGGTCTGTCGAGATCAAACCCCTCCAGATCCGATTGTAGCTTGCGCTGACGGCGATAAATATTACGATGCTGGACAAAAGATTACCAGAGGTTGCAACGAATGGTAAAGTTTTTACAGATTATATCAATGTTTTTTTACATACTCCTCCACACATACAAAGCACGGTCCCATTGCAATGCAATAAGCAATGGGGCGGTTTGTTGTTAAACCCTGCACTAAATAGACTGGTGACCTAAAAAGATCAGGGGACCTGCTAGATCCAAGTAACACAAGGTCGTACTGTTTGGAAAACTATTGGCCTATGTCCAACAGTGGACGTTGAAGAAGATAAATATCACAATAATGTAGTAGAAATAAAACTTGTCTTTCTTTTCCAGGTCGTTCTATTCTTCGCTAACTTAGTAGTAGTATATTTTTTTTGCAATAATTACTATTACAATATTTCAACGAGTGTACATTTTTACCGTAGCATTATTGTTATGACTAAACGATACTATATTATGTGTTATATGGTTACGCGAAAATGTACGAAGGCTATCGCCTCTTTGTTTTGCAGTTTAGCACCATATCCGAATAGTTAGTACTCTATAATCAAACTTTAGAGGTCAGATTGATTTAGAGTCAATCGAAGAGGTAGTTGCTAACGCATAGAAATTATACAGAGCAATAAATATTTCGCCATTTACAGAAAACTTGTACGGAAACTCGCGATATCCCTAGAGAATTTCTGGGATATGTAAAATCTGTCTATTCCCAAATGCAGCAGCATGGTGTCAAAACTCTAATCCCACTCTGAAAGGAGAGGATATAACGCTAGTTTGAATTGCTTATCTTTGAAAATGTAACCTTGTATTAGGTTAAAGTAGTTATCAATGTTTTATAATCCTGAATCCAAGAGATTATATATCTAAAACTCAAGCTAAACTCAGCCTCGTCACAAACGAGTAGATGCCAGTAAAGATTCAGTAAACAAAGTTCAATCTCCATTCTGCCGTATGTGTACACTTTGGTAATAAATTATTATTGGGTGTATGATATTCGTAAAAGTCTATAATTTTTTTTACGCAGAACGGGATTTTCCGTAAAATAACTAACTTCTTCTTCTTGTTTTTATATCGATGGAAGTTGACTTTTGGAAATAGGTCTGGAATAGGTATATCTTCAAAGGATTTCCACGTATATTATCTAGTGCCGCTTGGATTGGTCGGTTCGCTATGTCCTGTTTGAGATCATCTGTCCGCATAATTGTAATTCAGTGAACGCTACTTTTCCAGGATTAGTTCATGTTATATTCATGGACCATCTTAGCGTTTTCCAGTATAGGACCCCAATACCCATTGTTTCTTCGTAATAAGAATTGTAACATCTAAAAAATAGCTTAAGATTTTTATTAAACTTAATTCGTTAAAAAATAAACCTTTAAAATTATATTTTTATTTAAATGTATCCCACGTCGGAGCATTAATGAGGGAATGCCTTGAATATTTTTGTTTGCAGCATATGTAACCAAGATCCAGTCACGCTAAAAGCGGAATTCATATGCGATAATGAGCCTTGCCTTATTAGCGAAGACGTTTTAAGAGGCATTAGTTCAGATCCTTACTCTACATGGAGAGCGACAAATTATTCCCAGTTTTACGGAAAGAAATTGAAAGATGGTCTTATTTACAAGCTAGGTAAGTAACTTGAGAGTTAGAACATATTTATGCGCAACCTCTAGACCTTTCGTTTGACGAACTGGACGTTTTTAATGACTATCGAGTTGAAGGTGCAGCAGCTCTGACGAGCGGTTGTCCTCAACAATAACAAAGCTTCCCGCTGAAAGTTGAAGCTAGATCTATTTAAGGTTTTTTTTATGTATCACTACATATTATAAAACAAAGTCCATATTTCCGTATGTACGCATAAAACTTTAAAACTACGCAACCGATTTTGATGCGGTTTTTTTTAATAGATAGAGTGATTCTAGAGGAAGGTTTGTACGTATAATAACATTCAATACGAAGTAGAGAAATAATGTAAATTTTGAGGTTTCTGTAAATAATTAAATTTTTTTCCGCTTACATTGCAAACGCAGGCTAAACCCTACGAGATTTATCAAAATGATGTACTATGTATTTGTACACATTGAAAAGGTCTACAGAAAAGTCCGCGATGGTATATATCTATCTCTTATGGATAACCCACAATAGCAGTTTTTTTCATTTACTTTTTACGAAAAATAATGCCTTATGTTCAAAGCAATTTTTATACAATACAGCATTAATCCTTATCCAATTGAGTACCTTAAATAAATTGTTGATTTAATATAGATCAATATGGCCGTTTACAGCCTGTAATTTAAGTGAACATTTTCGGAGATATTACAGATTTAAAATCCCGCGAGGAGGCCGCGCTTAGACCTATAAGCACTTCGAATTTAGCAGCGACTTGAGGCGCAACTAAATGTCCTTCTTTCAAGTTTATATTGTCTAATGATAAGAAAGCTATGAATGTTGTATGTAAAGACATTGTCTAATCAATTGTAAAAATAAATAATATCACTACATAGTATTAAACAAAGTCGCATTCTCTGTCTGTCCCTATGTCCGTATATCCCTATGTATGCTCCAATCTTTAAAACTATGCAACAGATTTTGATGCGGTTTTTTTTAATAGATAGAGTGATTTTAGAGGAAGGTTTACATGTCTAATAATATTCAATATGGAGTAGAGAAATACTGTAATTTTTTGAGGTTTCTAATGCGATGTCGTAAATAATTACATTTTTTTCCGCTTACATTGCAAACGCAGGCTAAACCCTACGAGATTTATCAAAATGATGTACTAAGTATATGTACACCATGAAAAGGTCTACAGAAAAGTCCGTGATAGTATATGTCTATCTCTTATGGACAACCCACAATAGCAGTTTTTGTCATTTACTTTTTACGAAAAATGATGCTTTATGTTCAAAGAAAATTTTAAACAATACAGCATTAATCCTTATCCAATTAAGAACTTTAAATATATTGTTTATTTAATATTGATCAATATGACCCTTTACAGCATGTAATTTAAATAAACAGTTTCGAAGATATTACAGATTTAAAATGCAGGGGCCGCGCCGCGAGCCTATAAATAGCGCGTCGGAGGTCGCGGTTCGCCTCTCGGCGATGCTTCCGCGCTCGCCCGTCTTATCGGTGACGCTGTCAAAGCCATTAGGGCTAACAGCATTAGTCAAATTCGAAAAAAAAAACGCGGTTCGCCCTTTAACCATTTGAATTTAGCAGCGATCGGACGCATTTATGATCGGAGCTCTCTAGCGAGGAAAATAACAATCACTATCACTACATATTATAAAACAAAGTCCATATTTCCCTATGTATGCATAAAACTCTAAAACTACGCAACAGATTTTGATGCGGTTTTTTTTATAGATAGTGATTCCAGAGGAAGGTTTTTACGTATAATAACATTCAATACGGAGTAGAGAAATGCTGTAATTTTTGAGGTTTCTGTAAATAATTACATTTTTTTCCGTTTACATTGCAAACGCAGGCTAAACCCTACGAGATTTATCAAAATAATGTACTAAGTATTTGTACACATTGAAAAGGTCTACAGAAATGTCCGCGATGGTATATGTTTATCGCTTATGGATAACCCACTAAAGCATTTTTTGTCGTTTACTTTTTACCAAAAATAATGCCTTATTTTTGAAGCAATTCTTATACAATACAGCATTAATCCTTATCCAATTAAGTACCTTAAATAAAATAGTTGATTTAATATAGATCAATATGGCCGTTTACATCATGTAATTTAAGTGAACATTTTCGGAGATATTACAGATTTAAAATGCCGTGAGGAGGCCGCGCTTCGTCCTATAACACTTCGACTTTAGCAGCGATGTCGCTCTTTCAAGAGTTTGTTTAAAGACATTCTGTAATTAATTGTAAAAATAAAATACATAGGGAAAATATAAAAGTAAATAAGTAATAATGTACTATATGAATTTAGATCTTCCAAAGATAGCAGGAAATCTTCTTGGTATAGGGAAAGGAAATTGTTTTTCTCCCAATTTAACGCTACGGCCACGGGCAGTAATGAATAAATCAAAACTACTAGATCGATTTTAATCATTTTTTTGCACTGACTGACATAGGATATATATTTTATACCCGTGCGAAGCAGGGGCAGGCCGCTAGTTATTATATAACTTATTGATTTCATAATGTTCTTTTAAAACCAATCCGGAAAAAAACTTATCGACTTCGCACGCTTTAGTATATCTTTATTATGGCACAGCCGGTGAACAGTGTGGCTTCGGTTCACTGGTAAATTAATAACTTAGTGACTAAAGCTCTTTAACCAAACTTTAACCTAGCAAGATTTGTAAAGATCATGGTACTTGCTTCCAGTAAAAGTAAATCCAAGATAAAATTCTTGCTTAAACGGCAAATAATGACACCACTACAATGAGATAATTTTTCAATCATTTTTCTAATTAAATAAACTAAATGTGCATGTTATTGTTACAATTAAAATATTTTATTTATTTGTTTATTTATGTTGTTACAGGAACTCTACCACTTGGGAAGTACATAAGAAGCATGAATCCAATACATTATAATAAAGATATAAATTACCCTATCCAATTTGATGCTCGCGAACATTGGCCAACATACATATCACCTATTGTGGACCAGCAGTGGTGTGGATCCGACTGGGCCGTATCCGTTGCAACTGTCGCTTCGGATAGGTAAGATATTTCGCATAGTACGAATACTGCAGCTGAATAAATTTTGATCCACCTAAATGATATAAATTAAAGTGACATATAATATAATAATAAAAAAAAAATTGCGTTATGTATGTAATATTGTCAGTAGACCTAAAAAAATAACAATTTCAACCTTAAAATGCACTCTAAACTTGTACGGAAAATTTTCCTTGAAACTTCAGAAGCGGAAAGAAATTATTAATTTTTTAAATATAACCTTATTCATTAAGAAATATCGGCACGTCCACGTAATATAAATGCTGTTTTTAAAAAAATATTTCAATCGGAAATTAAACTAATTGGCAGATGTAAAAATGCTGTTCAAAACAGTAGAACAAAATAAACATATTCATTGCTATTTTTGGATATATGCAGCGTTCAAAAAAGAATAAGAGTCTCAGTATAACAAAAGCGCTCAACAAAACAAAAGTTCTTTGTTTTCTCACAATAAGCTTGCCAGCGTCAGTCTTGACAGATTTGTATAGTTGTTAGTAAAAATTTGTTGATATTTTTTCGTATGTAGACACTGTATATATTATATTAAATTCTAAGGAAATACAAAATTATTAAGCTATCATCTTCCTGCCCTTATCCCACTCTAAGTGGAGTCGGCACAACATGTTATAAACATGCTGTCACATGATTTGGCTGCGTTTTTACGACCGGCCGCCTGCCTGACGTCAACTTACCTCTGTCGTAGACACCTCTGTAACAAAGAGGGTGGTCTATTCTACTAAACCGGATACCACACGGTGGGTCAACCTACCTTAGTCGCCTTTTACGACACCTCGGTAAGAAATGAGTTTTGTACTCTTCTATTCAGCCAGATACCACACGGCGTTGCAAGATATAGTGAAATAACTGTAAATCCTAAGATACCAAAGTGGTTCGGGTGGACCTCCAAAGATATGCTAGCTAGTCTGAAATGGTGTGTTTAAAAAATGGGGGGTCTCAATTCGTGACATAATTTTTGCCGAGTTTTGGAAATATGGTAGAACTGTAGCTGCTGGAACAAGCTAAATTTTAAAAGTGGTCTATAAGGAAATAAGTCTACTAACCCCTGCAGTGCAAATAAAGCGATTATATATTTTTAGATTCGCAATTCAGTCGAACGGAGCAGAAAAGATAGTCCTCAGTCCACAAGTGTTAATATCATGCATTTTTCCAAATGAAAACGCTTGTGTCGGCGGCAACATCGACGTGGGATGGAACTTTGCGAGATCTCACGGGTAAAGTTTCATTTATATTTGTCATTTTTTCTATAGGACGCTTATAAACCAACTTTATCATTTATTAATCTGTTAAAATGTGACGATAATTAATTATTAACATGCTTTCTGAAGATCTTAGCGATGTTCTAAAAACGTAACTAAATTCAAATAGTTTAAATAAGCATTTGGTGACTTAAAGTTTTAAATTTTTTTATAACGTTACATTTTTTTTAACTTACATACCATGAAAATTTTTGAATAAAAACAAACGACATGTTGTTATGGAGGACTCAAAATAGTTTTACATTTAGAAGTCCAACCTAACGATTTTATTCAAAGAATGCCACTATTTTCTACTCTGAAATTTTTAATTTTTCTGGAAATTTATCAAGAATTTATCGTGCAACAGCTCTGAAGTGGAACTTACGTCATTAACACTGTAACGTCGGCGCTATACTTCAAGCTATAATGAGTCACTCCTTTCAGATATTTTACTAAAAATAAATTTTCAAAATTAAAAAAATATTCAATGCTAATATAAAAAATATAATCCCACTTATATTAACTTTTTGTTTTTAAAATTGTTTTATTCTGTTGTTGTCACTACAGACTCATTTAGTGGTATAATTTATTACATGGCCTCAATTCCATTGTATATCGTCGCAAATAAACTTTTCTTATTTTAAGGACGTCTATTTTGGTTAGTGGGATGGTTCTGTGACTAAAAGATATAGAGAATATTCTTTTCCCACTTTCCTACCAATCCGTCAATGTACGGACGGACGATACATCTGTGTTATCATTTATACCCATTTAGTAGATTACGGAATTATATATATTTATAAATTACATCTTTTACTAGATTGTACTATTTATTCCTTTCTCTGCAGCTTACTGTCATAAATAAAACATATAATGAGTTACATTACTAGTATTGTTTTTGTGTTTTATGCCCTATATTTCAGTATTCTTGTATGATTGTGTTGTGTGTCTTTCTAGGCTTGTAGATGAAGAATGCTTTCCATATGAAGGAGAAGTCCTTAAATGTCCGTTCCGTCGAAGAGGTAACTTAATCAAGGATGGTTGTACACCAGTCTTGAAAGCGCGTACCTCGAGGTACAAGGTTGGTCCACCCTACAGACTTGGCAACGAAATGGACATCATGTATGAAATTATGGAATCTGGGCCAGTGACTGGTGAGTTGAAAATAATTGGCTTTAACATTTTGCTTATCTACAATGTATAAAAAGAAACAAAGCTAAAGCTTTCGTTAAGATAGTTGTATTATAAAATTACCTGTTAATGATGACGAATATTTAACAGCTCTAGCAGCGCATCATATAATTTATATTTATTTTTTTACAACGGACATTTCCCCGCGAGAATCCAATTAAGACTTACTTTTCATTTTTGTCTTTCTCCCCAGACTTCCCTTGAAATCCCTAATGTAAAATATAAAAAGAGATTCTCTTATTACTAGCATAATCGGCATTTACTTTTTTATTGATTAAATTTACTAGTCAAGATGAATTACGAGTTTTTAACGCTTTTGATATTACAAAATAATTACAAATATTGATGGAATTTACACTGATCCCTTAGTTAAGGTTAACAGATGGGCTTTGGGCTTTTAAAGTTCAAGTTGTTGCCGTTATTTGTAGATCCCCCACTAGGTGAATAGTTGATTTAAAAGAAATTGTAAGGAGCCGCTGAATTCAAGCGAGATGAGATCCTCTGGACTTCCATGTCTTGAATTTTAGTGAAAAAGGACTAGCAAAAGACGCTTACAATAAATAATGATTAATAATACGAAAAACCGCCGTATGGTATCCGGCTGAATAGAATAGTACCACCTTCATTTTTTACCGAGGTGTCGTAAAAGGCGACTAAGGTAAGACGACCCGCCGTGTGGTATCCGGCTGAGTAGAATAGATCAACCTGATTTCTTACCGAGGTGTCGTAAAAGGCGACTAAGGTAAGTTGACCCACCGTGTGGTATCCGGTTTAGTAGAATAGACCACCCTCTTTCTTACCGAGGTGTCGTAAAATACGACTAAGGTAATTTGACGTCAGGCAGGCGGCCGGTCGTAAAAACGCAGCCAAATCATGTAACAACGTGTTTATAACATGTTGTGCCGACCCCACTTAGAGTGGTATAAGTACAGGAGGATGAGGAATACGAAACAAGTCGACGTAGATGTAATACGTTGATGGTATAATATATGATATGTACTATTTCAATATTTCCAGCGGTGATGACGGTTTATCAAGACTTCTTTCACTATGAGGGCGGCATTTATAGACGCAGCAGGCTCGGAAACAACGAAATGAGAGGTTTACACAGTGTCCGGATTATTGGTTGGGGTGAAGATCGCGGCGATAAGTACTGGGTACGAGTATATTTATATTTATAACAAATTGCGGCTATTGCTGCTAAAATCATAACAAAATTATTACAACCGTGGGCACCACTGTGTATCGTGTATTATGAACACTTTAAGCGTATACATATTGGTAACAAAGCTAAAAATTATTCCATTTGTTAAGTGCTTTGTTAATAATTATTAAATAGAACATCAAAAGTGAACAGAATAAATGTCTAATGCAGTGGTTCGCAAACTTTTTTGGTGACGGAACCCTTTTGGGAAGCTAAATACTTGATGGAACCCTACAAGAAAACAGTAGTTTTTAAAAGATTATTCTTTATTAAATAAGCATAGTTAAAGCACAATGTAACAGTTACTAATTATTACTTACTTTACCAATGGCAAGCACAATAATAATAATTATTGTAAGGGTATGGGTAGCAAGTATTGAATAATAGAAGATATTAAAAAAGAAAAATCTACCTAATACACCAGCTGTTGTAAATTAAATTAATTAATAAATATACATACGCGCGGCCGCGGTGTAAAAACGTTCGGCTAGGGAGAGGTAATTCGATTTTTAGTTCTAAATTCTTGTGGAACACCTACAGAGGTATCGCGGAACCCCAGGGTTCCGTGGAACACACTTTGAGTAAAGCTGGTCTAATGTCATTTGTGATTAGAGCAATCATTGATTGAAAAAAGGAATTGCATGGATATTTTTTTCCGCCTCACTAGGAGTTAATTTTTTTTTATATAATGTTGTTATAGATAGGATATTTTGAAAAAATCAAAATGCATATTCATAATATTGATAATTTGACTGGCTCGTTGGCTCAGTGGGTAGTGACCCTGCCTTCGGCTCCGCGGGTCGCGGGTTCGATTCCCGCCGAGGGCCAACATTTTCTATAAATGAATTTGTTGGTCTTTGAGCCTGGGTGTATATTTGTATTTAAGTATGTATTTAACAATTATATATGTATATATTCACCAGTTGTCCGTGACCCATAACACAAGTATTAAGTTACTTACTTTGGGGATGGTCAACCGCGTGTGTAAGTGTCCCATATATTTATATTTATTTTATATTTATAATAATAAGCTAACTCAAAATGTAGTACGTATATTAAACTTCATTATTCACACTTGTTATATTTATAAAACTTTATAAAGGTATTTCTCAGTATATCGCGGTTGACCTGAATAATGTGTAATAATATTCAGAGAGTCATAACAGTATGATAATAAATGACGTAATTTATTATTATTAATAATATTATGAATACTGTTTGCTAAAGATAATTACTTAAAGCGTCTGCGGTTAAGCAATAAAACCAAACCCTACCAGTTAAAGGTAGTCTAACTTGCAATTACATTTGTTAAATCACGTGACACAATTTTACACATTTTATACAAAGTTCCTGTTTGACCGTGCCTTGCTCGGTAATTTTTTAAAATGATATAATTAATGCAATCAAAAAAAAATTGTATTTTCACATATATTACCCGCCCGTTTACCATTGAGCTATTAGAATTTGACAAATGATAGCAATAATTTATAGAATTAGGCGTTACTTTGCGGAGATCCATAATACAAAAGTAATAATAAAATTATTTTGCTATAATCCGCGAAGAAGTAAAATAGAAAATATATATAATGCTAAATGTAAGTGGACAATCGGTTATCATACCTGATACATGCAGGATTCGTAAAAACACATGCACAAACCTCCACCACCGCCATAAAAATTATATATGTATATATTCACAACTGGTCTCTCACCCATAACACAAGTATTAAGTTGCTTTGGGGACGGACGTCCGTGTGTGTGTCCCATAAAAATTTACAAAGAGGTTTTATAAGGGTACTATGTCGGGTGGCAGCCAAAGACTATAGGGGAGCCATAGGCAGTTCTGTAAGTGATAGTGACACAAGGTACGTCAGGTGACGTCAGGTAGGCGGCTGGATGTAAATAAACTATCTACCACATGGAAAGGAAAATGATGATGATGTAATATGGCACATTTTAGGCTGGCAACTCTATACAGTATACATATTGTAAAAGTTAGTGTTATGTCTTTAGCCGTTGCCTGCTACAGCTAATAAAGCGTTTCGGTTGAAACTGGTTGAAGGCATTTTGTGAACGAAAGAAATAGAGAATTCCATTTAGTTATTTTAAATTTGTGTATACTCATTACTGATTAACTTTCTTTTGACAGATTGTCGCCAACAGTTGGGGAAATGGATGGGGCGAAGAAGGTTACTTCCGTATCGTACGAGGTCAAAATGAAGCTGATATTGAGTCATTCGTGGTAACTGCTTTGAGCGAAGTCACTGAAGCATACAAAATAGTATATTAAATCGACTCTTTTTGTTTCCCTTACCACGCGTACGAGTTTGGTCGCGAGATAAAATCTGTATGTAGATTTTATTAAATACGGCAAAATGAAACAGAGCTTTAAATCTATCTTCATTGGATTGAATATAAAACCCAAGATTGCCTATTGGTAAAGAGAATACAGATCACGAAAAAAAAAATTGTATCAAAATCATCGTCTATTAAACCAAATGAATATGAAATATAAATGGTATAATAAAGCATATTATAAAAAAAGCTATATTTATAATTTTCACCCTCGAGTAAAATCTGTATAAAATTAATAATAATTATCTAACGACGAACGAATTTGTTATTAGGAAAACATATAATGTAGTCTAATTTAAAAATGTATATTATAAAATCTTCAAAGAAAGTTCTTTCTAGGAAACTGTTGTTTCTACAGTCGCGATTAATTGCGAACAATATTACTCTTGACTGTAAACAGTTTGATAGTATCGTATGCTAGCAAACTGTGATGATTAGGTCTTAATAAAAACCTTACCTAATATGTATTACAGTTACTTATTTGATTTTTTTAGATTGATAGTATGTTGTTAGCCTAAAATACCGATTGGGATCGGCAAAAGTAAAAAATCTTGAAAAGATAGTGTTACTCGCTCGACTAACCTATTGGGGCAGTTGGCAGTTACCCTGCCTTCAGCTTTGTGGGCCGTAGGTTCGATTCGCGCCAGGGCCAACATTTTGTAATTATAATTTGTTTAATGTTCGAGTCTGGATGTATATTTGTATTTAAAATTGCGTATTTATTTACCAGTTCTGTCACCCATTATACAAATATTAAGTTTGTTACTTTGGGGACGGACAGCCGTGTGTAAATGTCCCATATATTTATTATTAGAGAGTAGTTCAATATCATAAAAGCGTATGTTTTAGATTATTCACTCAGCTAGGTGCAAATTTTATTTACGCTCTAAAATTTGTATACCTATACATTTACTTAAATTAAGGAAAATTATGTGGAAGATTTATATGCTTAGATTAAAGTGTAAAAAGACCTTTTGTGGAATTTTAACAATGCATTTTTATCATGTTTAATTTTTGATAATAATCAAGATAACTAAACATGTTATTTACTGAACTATAAAAGTCCAGCACGATTGCGTAGACAATATCGGTACCTACTACCTACATTACATATATAAATTGACTTGTTATATTTTTTATTTTTACGACTAAGGTAAGTCAACCCGCCGTGTGGTATCCCGTTTAGTAGAATAGACCACCCTCTTTCTTACCAAGGTGTCGTAAAATACGACTAACGTAAGTTGACGTCAGGCAGGCGGCCGGTCGTCAAAAAGCAGTCAAATGAGACAGCATGTATTTAACATGTTGTGCCGACCTACTTAAGAGTGGGATAAGGACAGGAGTCAGGAGGATGATGATAGGTGAATATACCTTAGTTGACGAAAAAACAATTTCTTGAGTCTCTACATTTCGTGCGTCGTATTAGATCACCGGATTTACGGTAAAATCCAGGGTACCAGAGAAAACTTTTTGTCTATAACCTCAGTATCGCGGGTATACTGCGGGCACCTAGCTTCCTCTTGTACTGAAGATATCTCTGACTCCTTGTACAGAGGATATGTGACATATCTTCAGTACAAGAGGAAGCTAGGCGCCCGCAGTATACCCGCGATACTGAGGTTATAGACAAAAAAGTTTTCTCTGGTACCCTGGATTTTGCACACCAACAATATTTCAATGTGCACTCTATACATATCACACTATCCGAAGAATAAAATCACATTTCCCATGTGTACCTAAGTATAGGAGATGTGACTTTTTTTTTTGGATTGGACGATATACGTACAGAAAATCTCTGAGCACGTAAAAATATTTTCAAGGAATTCTTTAAAAAAATTGAAAATACTTTTGAATAGTAATATTACCTTTATTTTATACTTTAAAACTTAAAAATAATAAATTTATTGTGTAACAAATATTTTTTTTATAGTTATAACAAAGATTATAATAACTTACTTTTAATTAAACTATGTAAACAAAACTATGGAATATATTCCATGTCAATGTCTAGAAACTGGCTATACTCAAGTCGTATTCGGTTTCTATACATTAACATGAATACTACCAATAATAGTTTTAATTCAATAATTATTCTACATTATCTATGTATGCAATAAATTAAACACCAAACCGACGGCAATGATCTTATACAAAAGAGAAATTATATAACAATTAAAATAATATCATCAATACATATAATAAAATCGTAGAGGTGTTAAAATCTGTACATTTGATATTTTTAAGAAAAAATTAGTGTTGTCGTCTCAAAACGCGCTTCTAAACATGAAACAATAGTTTTTAAAATTTTTGTCTGTTTCTCTGTTTGTCTGTTTGTCTGTATGTCTGTGCGTTTGTTCCCGCTAATCTCAGAAACCGCTGATTCGATTTGGACGCGGTTTTCACTAATATGTAGTAGAAAGCCTCACTTAACATATAGGGTATGTTTTATTTCAATCGGTCAACAAATAAAAAAGATATGTCAATTTTAAGTTGAAAGGTCGTATACTATGATACTGGTACTTGAATTTTTTTCCGTTTTTGCTGATACTGAAGCGATATTACTTACTGGATTACATATATTACCATGTCTAAGAGAAGCACAAATTTTTTTATGAGAACTAGACCGATCTGAAGCCGACTTTTTTTTGAAGAATTTCACATTGTTTAGTCCAGTTTTTTATTTGCCTTCTAAAGGCATTGTGCCTTTGTTCCCGCTAATCTCAGAAACCGCTGATCCAATTTAGATGCTGTTTTCACTAAAATGTAGTAGAAAACCTCACTCAACATATAGGGTATGTTTTACTTCAATCGGTCAGCAAATACTGGTACTTACATTTTTTCCATTTATCGCCGTTCCTGAAGTTTTCTAACTTACGGAATTACATATATTACATATATAGCTGATTTTTTTAAGAAACTCCCATTTTTATTCGAGTTTCTTAGGCTTAACAAAAGGCTTAATACACTTATCAATAGCATTATAATGCACGGGCTAAACTGAACGGTGAGTCACACTTACAGGTAAGATTTAAAAGTAAGGATTTCGTCTTACCAAATTATAATATGGTTAATAATCATTGTTAATGAAGGGTGTATTTTGTTTCAAACTTTTTATTCCTTGAAGGCATTAATTTGAAAATAGCAATTGCCGCCCGCATGGAAAGATTAAAACCGTAATTTTGTAAGTAACCGTAGTATTTTGATCATTTACCGTAAAATGGTTAAAATAGGTTAACCTTAAAAATTAAATATACATATGCTGTCGCAGAATTTTATATTTTTATTTAGAACTGTTTGAGGTGAACAATTTTGTTTTTTCAATAAATTTCACCATTTACTGTGCACGCATGTAAATTTTTAACTTTTACCATATTTGCAATTTTTTTTTACTGCTCCTGTCCTATTCATCTTAGCGTGACATTATATAGGCTATAGGCTTCCTCGATAAATGGACCATATTACACTCACAGAATTTTTCAATTCGGCCCAGTAGTTCCTGAGATTAGCGCGTTCAAACAAACAAACTCTTCAGCTTCATATATTAGTATAGATTTTAAAATGAAAATGTAGCAATATATATTAGGACACAATATATGACATATTTTTAGCAATTTTTGGTTTTAAGTGGGGTGAAATAGCAAATGGAATCCTAGATGCTTAAATCAAAGTAAACGTAATCATCGGACCATTTGCATAGAGCTTTGCATTTTAATTATTTAAAAAAAATACATATTTATTATTTCTGTAAGGAAAGTAATGACCTGTTACTATCTCCCATTGTGGGCAAAGCCTTCTCTCTCCTTTAATAAGGCGGAGGCTGGACCTGGAGGCTATATCTACCATGGTAATCCAATCCGGACTACGTGGTAGTGTAGTAGTAGTTTTTACGAATTCTGCAGGTATCACCTATGAGAGCGAATCCTGCACTCTACATTAAGCATTACATGTATTTTCTTTTATAGCGGAGCATAGCAAAATAAATTTTTCATTACTTTTTATTATGGATACAGTCCCCGCGAACGAAGTTGCGGGTAAAAGCTAGTTTATAATATATATGAACTGTTAATTTTTTTAATTACATTAAAATTTGCGGAATGTCTACTTTCACAGCACGCAAGTCATGAGATATATTAAAATATATAAGACATTCAAATTCTGTTTATATTTTTTCACTCAGCCTTTTCATTCATAATTTTGTAAATCTAAATTACAATACATATAATCAATATACATGTTTAGATGTAGGACGGATACAATATAACAATACATAATACACATTTTTAGACTTTGCATACTTGATAAATCTAAGATCACATTAATATATAAATATCTCAGTTGTCAAAGGCTTTGGACCCACAATCCTACTCCAAGAAAACAACCATGCATGATACAGGCCTCTATCTATCAAGATAGATAGATAGATACAGGCATTTTCTAAGTAGGTTTTATTGTGATTTTTACATCTAACTTTTTTTTTTATATATGGGACACTTACACACACGGTCGTCCGTCCCCAAAGTAAGTAACTTAATACTTGTGTTATGGGTGACGGACAACTGGTGAATATATACATATATAATTGTTAAATACATACTTAAATACAAATATACACCCAGGCTCAAAGACCATCATCATCATCCTCCTGCCCTTATCCCACTCTAAGTGGGGTCGGCACAACATGTTATAAACACGCTGTTACATGATTTGGCTGCGTTTTTACGACCGGCCGCCTGCCTGACGTCAACTTACCTCTGTCGTATTTTACGACACCTCGGTAAGAATGAGGGTGGTCTATTCTACTAAACCGGATACCACACGTTGGGTCAACTTACCTTAGTCGCCCTTTACGACACCTCGGTAAGAAATGAGGTTGGTCTATTCTACTCAGCCGGATACCAAACGGCGGGTCGACTTACCTTAGTCGCCTTTTACGACACCTCGGTAAGAAAAGAGGGTGGTACTATTCTATTCAGCCGGATACCACACGGCGTCCAGGCTCAAAGACCAACAAATTCATTTATAGAAAATGTTGGCCCTCGGCGGGAATCGAACCCGCGACCCGCGGAGCTGAAGGCAGGGTCACTACCCACTGCTCCAACGAGCCAGCCACTTTGGAAGTATTCATTCGTTATGTGAGGGATTCAAACAAAGATTTAAATTGTATACTACAACTATAATCAATGAAAATCAGCAATTTTCATGAAGATAATCTTTTATAGACTGAAAAATGAGTATGCTTTAGTTCAGTACATTTAAAAACTTTATATAAGAAGGCTCTTTATACAAAAAGTAATGTAAATGTTTGCTATAACCCACAATAAAAGCAAATATATGTAATGCTAAATGAAGAGTGTACTGTCTTATACTTGATATATGCAGAATTTGTTATAACTCATAGACTACCCGCTAGCAATAACAAAATAATACTTCATTACTTTTTGTATTATGGACTGCTACAAAGTAACACCTAATTCTATGAAATAAAGTCTTCCTACAATTAATTACTTAGCTTGCTGTCTTAGACTGATATTTACTCTTCGCAGTTTTCTCTACATTTGCTGCTCTTGCCTTTAAAAATAAAGTAAGGAACAAATTTAGCAAAATCTCAAAATTATGTAAGAGTTGTATTTAAATTTGTTGAATTTTCAAGCCTGGGTGTATATATGTATTTAAAATTATATAAGTATATATTTACCAGTTGTCTGTCACCCATAGTACAAGTATAAAGTTACTTACTTTGGGGATGAACAACCATGTGTGTGTGTCCTATACATTATTTAAATATTATTCTAGGCCAGGCCTCTTTCTGCATAGTGGGTAGTGACCCTACCTTCAGATTCGCGTGTCGCGAGTTCGATTTCTGCCAAGCGCCAACATTTTCTATAATTAAATTGATTGGTCTTTGAGTTTGGGTGTATATTTGTATTTAAAAATATATATATAAGTATATACTTAACAGTTCTCTATCACCCATAGCACAAGTATTAAGTTGCTTACTTTGGGGACAGATGACCGTGTGTGTAAGTGTCCTATATATTTATTTATAAATTCTTTAATAAGACATATACTCTTATTCAAGAGTTTAAATCCAACTCTTTTACTAGTGATCATTTAATACACAAATTTACTAGGCATTTTATTGAGCTATATAGTAATGAAAAAATCACTCATCTTGAGTTACGATTTGCTGTTTTTGTTATAAAATTGACTTAGTAAATGAAATTGAATTAGATAGAGAAATAAGGTGTTAAACATGCGAAGCATAATTAAAAAACATAAAATAGAATAAATTAAACTTAACTTGATCTTACATACCTGTAAAGAAAGTACTCTTTTATGTAGACTTAACATGGAGTTTGTTATTGTTGTCAGCTTTTCTTTATTTGTAGCAATATCAGCCAACTAAAATAAAAATATATTAAGTGTGATAAATGATCAACCATCTTGTAATAGAGTAAACCAGATTGGGAGCATTATAAATAAACTGCAACACACCAATGCATCTAATGTAGCATCATTCTGTAAGTCTTCAAGCCTCCGCCTCTCAGATAAAATCATATTATGAACAGCATCTTGTCTCTCACTGTAAAATTTCGAGAACTTTATTTACATAAAAACACTAATTACATAATTGACATCATTTTATTTAAAGTAAACTTCTATTTTTTTTATTTATTTATTTAATATACTTTATTGCACAACAACATTTCAGAGTAAACAAAATAAACTTATACATAGAAGACATGTACAAGTTTATTTTAGAGTGGGATAAGGGCAGGAGGATGATGATGATGACCTAGAAGACATGCACAAAGAGGCGGTCTTATCGCTTAGTAGCGATTTCTACCAGACAGCCTCGGAGAAAGAAATTATATTATAAAGAGTTAGGTAGGAGGTGCATAAACTTGCATACTAATATTTAAATTTTAACTTGGTAAAAACAAGGTTACATTAGTTTAGATTCGTAATTATATGATTTAGGTCACAGTAAAATAAAATTAATTCATTACATACGTCAGCTCCTTAATGTGAGTATTCAAAGTAGCCAAAGGTGGTTCATATATCTCCATCAAACCTTTTGACAATAGTTGCACAGTTTTTGCTTCTTCTGGTATTGTCCCTGCGTTTTCATTACATCTGAAATATAAAAAAATTATACTGTTTATTTTTAAATACGTGTCAATAAAAACAGAAGTTAATTAATATTGTAGATAATCACGTGATCGTTGATGTCATTTTGTTTCGGTTTCTAATGTCTTGTTATATGATAGACAGTCAAAATGAGAATGAGTGCGTAAAAATATGTATGTAGGAGTGGAGCGAGATGCAGCTGAGACTATTTTCATATAATTCATTCATAAATACATACATGGGCAAGAGGGATGCGAGATAACATGTGTTGGCGCCTGTAGTAAAACCGCCCTGATTATAATATGCTATGAATTAAAATATGTTAAAAACGTTCGGGGATTCCTCTATCAAAAACAAACATTTTTTTTGTGTTAATACTTCGTTTTGGGAAATTACTTAAAGTTACTTAATTTAGGTGTAAATATTATTTTAATTGTAGTATAAACTAGTATCTATTCTAAGTATCTAACCTATAAAGTACATGCTTTCCTCGAACAAGACGCCGACGTCTTTGTTCGAGTCAACTTAAATACACAAATTATGTACTTTAGTTCTATGTTTTATCAAAAATGGTTTATTCTTTATCTAAGCCCGGTGAATTAACTTCAATCGGATCTAGGGGATTAGCCGTGAAAGTGTAATAGATAGACATACATACATTCGCATTGATAATATTAGTATGGATTATTCCTAACGTTACTATTTGGTACACATTTATATTTTTTTTTTTTTCAAATAGTTTACTTCATTGTTCCACAAGACTGTCTTTATATTTTACTTAAACTCTCTACTTATTCTGAGCGTTGCAACAACAATTGTTAAACATCGAGGCATGATTAAAATCGATCGATGTTCTCAACGAAAAATTATGTGAAAAAACACTGTCCTGGATACATTGATGTTTTTGATATATTAGAAAGAAATACAATAAAGTTGGTATCTCACGCAGAGGTATTAAAAATTAGTACCTAGTAAATATATTATTATTTCAAATCTATACTTACTAGTTAATTATACTTTAATTAGCAAAATTAAATTTATGTACAATAGAAAATTAAATAAAGTTGATGAATACTGAATAGTCAGCGTCGATCATCTAATCGGCGTTTTATTGCTAATTTAATTTTTTAAATTTTAAACGGTATTCAAGTAATATCGAAATATATTTACGATTCATCGAAATGTTTTTATTTTTTTTTTTTAAATTTTTTATTTAGTATTTCAATATACAATTGTTTATTATTGTGTTGTTCTGGACTGTTTTAATTAGAAATTTAAATTAAGAATATACGTGGAACGGAACATCAAACTTTATGGCTGCTGGATTTCTTGTTTATTTGACGTTCATTTCTGTTACCCAAGGAGGGGATTAACGTGAATTTATCACAATAATTGGTTACATATCGTCGTAATTAAATTGGAAATCAACGTTATCACCCTGGAAGTCTTGCAAGTAACTCGTAGGGACGCCGAAATGACGTCCGTTACCAGAAGGCGAGAACCTGATGATTCCGGAGAATACTCCGACGCTTCAGAAGATATTGAGCAAAACAACTCTGGAAATGTGAGTCGGGCATTCACACGGCTCTAAATTAGTGTATAGAACTTTCATTTTGGCGCTAAAAGTGTCCCCGCCGCGAACTTTCTCTCGCGCAATCGCGTGTCGGAATGTTCATTTCTTTTCGTAAAATTGAGGTCACATTGGACACCGTTCACTGTAGAACTGCTAATGTTATTAGACATTTGAGTTTAAACTAAACAATTCTTGATTGAAACTACTGCTGCATTGCTGTAGACTTGTTAGGGCTATAAAATGCAATTGTTGAAAGTTGCTACACATTTGCAGGATCGTGGGCAGCATGAATCGGATTATGACTCCCAAGGTAGTGATTCAGAGAGGTCTGATGGTGACCCGGAGAAACAGGTAACCTGAAACTGTTACTACTTTACATGCTCTATTTTGCTAGTGCTTAAATGGTTATTGGTTTATATATATATAATGTGAACCCAATTAGAGTCAAGGTTCTCATTATTTACATTTTTATTTACATTTTATGGTGCCTAATATAAAAACTGCTTGGTCAGTATGGTAAATTCAATTTCAAATGAAACCTTTTACCAGTAGTAAATATTTTTTATCTACAAAAAAATCACAAATTAGTTGATTTTTATATAAGTATAGCATTGCAATGGGAAATATTTTGATTGTTGTTATAGTTATATGGAAGAGATAGTTATCAATTGTTAATATATGTTCAAATATTTTATGTTCAAAAATTTAAATGAATAAAGATATTCATTATACTTATGGGTCTATTTCATTTGCCTGTTTGCAAACATTAATCATTAAAGAACTAATGCCATTTACTATTAATTTAAGTATTTTGCTTCCTTAAGCTTAAGTATACACTTGTATCTCAAGGTCTATTTAAACATGTGAATATATGCTCAATAATTTACGTATAGGAACATTTAATAATTTATTATCCCTATGGATAATTACATTATGCAGCTTGAATTTATTTTCTTAAGTTGTAAAGGTATATTTGTACTTAAGTTATGTTTCATAAATTATTGTTTTTCCTTATATACTCCACTTTTGTGCTATTCAATTCAATTTTTGCTTATTTAAGTTGTTACTTGAATTAAAAAGTCCAGTTTTATTCAATATTTAAAATTAAAAAAAAAAGAAAGAAAAATTAGTACTTTTGGTAGTACATTTAGTCTTCTTCAAGATTTATTCGATAATAATTTTGTGACAGTTTTTTTCCTACTGAATCTTATACTAAATCCAATTCAAGGATGGAGTTCAGTTATTGGTTTAATTCAAGAAAAGATGTTATCTACATCCATTCTTTTAATTGTATTATTTTGTATATTATTAGTTTTTAGCCTATATCAACTGTTATATGCTGATATCTAATGTAGGTGTATAATGTTTAAATTGTAAATTTATCATTACACTTTGATATCTGTTGTTTCTTTTAATGACTGACATAATTGATTGAATGAATGATAAATTTTTGTTTCTTATAAATAATATTTTATTTATTATTTAGTTACCCAAAGTTACGAGTGTAGTTGAATAGAGAAAGTTTCAAATTATCTTAACTCTGAAACTTACTTGTTAAAGTGAAATTTTTGTATATATATAAGCACATTTCCATAATATGAAATGAAAGGAACATTATATTTCTTGCAATGTTATACTATTTAATAAAATATGAATAATATTTAATTTATACTTTATTTAAATGTGTTATAATCTCATTTAAATATGAAAACAGTAAAATTGGTATTAATTGGAAAGGTGTAAGTTTTTTATAAATATATGTTTCAATATAAAATCTTATAACACATTCTTATAACAAAAATTGTTATATTAGCATTTTGCACAGTTTTCGAGTTGTGCAACATGACAATTGTGATTTTTATAAATATTTAACACAAAAACTTTAGAACTCTGAAAAACCTGTCCATCTACAATAACATTTTAAATTATAACCTTTGTTTATACAATTTTGTCCATCACAGGATTTGAATTATTTAGGTACGCCACAACTTGAGTAAATAAATTTACTTCCTCTTTTAAGCTAATATTGAAAATTATTTATTTGATGACATTGACCAGTTTGTGATATTGTAACTATTATGTTTTGCTATCAATAGCTTGATAACTGAGTGCACTAACTAACGTGAATCATTATAATGTATGCCTATGATTTTCTTTTATTTATTTAATTAACTAATTAGTAATTAATTTAACTTAATTCATGTTTATTTTTCTTCAGTGTGCTACATAATAATTTCTTAATCTTAGATTAGGAGACTTAAAACTTTGTTTATAAAGTGGGATATCCTTAAAAATGTAAGTGAAGTAATTTTCTCTCCTTATAATGGGCTTAGTATCTCAAGATAAGGACAAAAATTTAAATTAGTGTTATATTTTTTTGTTTATATTGTTTTTATATGCATACTTGTGTTATGTTTTTATATGTTGTTTCTATATAGTCAATATATGGAAATTATAAATATAAAAAAACCACTATAATTTTTCAGGAGACAGAGAGACGCGTAGATGATGATGAGGACCGAAGTAATCCCCAGTATATACCTAAAAGAGGAACGTTCTACGAGCACGATGATCGAACTGCAGCGAGGTATGCTTTTGCTAATATGATTTTATTTGAAGTATATTGAGGAAAATATCAGTAACAGAATGGGCAAATGAATATGTTTAGCAATTTTACAAATTAGTATGGCGGAAGAAGATAAAAAGCCTTGGATGTTAGTTCAATACTTAAGGCACTGAATGCTTTGAAACCGCAATTTGGTTTGAGTGGACTGTTGTAGCGTGACAGGTTGATAATAGATGGCGCTTTTTAATGTCCTCCTATTCCTGTAGAATTAACAGGATATCTATAGCCTATAATGTTACCCCGTTGTATAAGGTATAAGTGTCCCAAATTAAGTTTAATTTATAAGGCGGATTAGCCGTGAAAGAGTAACAAACATACAAACTTTCGCATTTATAATATTACTACCTAATGACAATTTTATCATTGAGTCATTTCTTTGAGTAATTTTATAGGTTATTGAAATTGAATATTGATTGATGAGTTGGTAAAATCAGAAATATCTATCAGTTATCAATAAGTTCTACATTTATATATTTTGAAATCAGCTGTATATATAATAAAGCATAGAACATTGACCGAGCTGTTCAGTGAGCCGTTAAAGGCATATTAGCGTAATTTGAATCTATTATGTAGAAAGTTACTATACAACGTTTTTTACTGATTTGTTCAATCACTTTTTTACAGTGATTACGTGTAATTCTACCTCTGTATTATTCTTTACGCAAAGGTATAATAGTTAGATACTATACAAGTATTCGGTAAAGGATTACGACATACTTAAATAAACTAAAGCAAATACTTAAAAATAGAAAGAGTGGGGATATTGGAGTATTATTTAAAGCAATAGAAAATGATCTTCTATGATGAAGTAAAGTGTTGATCTTAAGTTAAGTTGTTATATTAGTAGGTATTCAAAGCTTAGGTGAAAACCAATTGCCGAAATCAATAGTATTGAAAAACCCGGGTTTATTTTAACATTTTAGGAGTTACTCGTACAAAACAAATGTCCTGTAAAAAATTGTCCTAAATAGGGTCATATAAAATGTAAATTTTTAAAACGAGATAACGACGTTGCTTAGTTAGCTAGTTGAGGGGTCAGCAACCTTCTGTGACTAAATTAAAAAATCCTGTTTTTGAATACGATGTTTTTTTATATAACTAGCGGCCTGCCCCTGCTTCGCACTGGTATAAAATTTATATCCCATGTCAGTCAGTGTAAAAAAAATGATTAAAATCGATCCAGTAGTTTTGATTTATTAATTACTGCCCGTGGCCCGCATGCGTTAAATTTGGAGAAAAACAATTTCCTTTCCCTATACCAAGAAGATTTCCTGCTATCTTTGGAATATCTAAATTGATATTGTACATTTTTACTTATTTACTTTTACATTTACCCTATGTATTTTATTTTTACAATTAATTACAGAATGTCTTTAAACAAACTCTTGAAAGAGGGACATAGCTGCTAAAGTCGAAGTGTTATAGGGCGAAGTGCGGCATCCTCACGGCATTTTAAATCTGTAATATCTCCGAAAATGTTCACTTAAATTACATGCTGTAAACGGCCATATTGATCTATATTAAATCAACTATTTATTTAAGGTACTTAATTGGATAAGGATTAATGCTGTATTGTATAAAAATTGCTTCAAAAATATGGCATTATTTTTCGTAAAAAGTAAATGACAAAAAATGCTATAGTGGGTTATCCATAAGAGATAGACATATAACATCGCGGACTTTTCTGTAGACCTTTTCAAGGTGTACAAATACTTAGTACATTATTTTGATAAATCTCGTAGGGTTTAGCCTGCGTTTGCAATGTAAGCGGAAAAAAATGTAATTATTTACAAAAACCTCAAAAATTATAATATTTCTCTACTCCGTATTGAATGTTATTATACGTACAAACCTTCCTCTGGAATCACTCTATCTATTAAAAAAACCGCATCAAAATCTGTTGCGTAGTTTTAAAGTTTTATGCGTACATAGGGATATAGAGACTTTGTTTTTTAATATGTAGTGATATAGTATGGGTTAAGGTTCGATCTCTGATTTAGAACATGAATTTATGAAATATTATTTGTACGTATAAAAATATAAACAAACCATAACATCTTCTAAAGACATTTCCGACCTCTTTTGTAGTGAGAAGATCCGTAGAAGAACAAGGATAACCGATATATGAGCCGCTCAGTGCACACATCGATTAACTTCATAAAACGAAAAGTTGAGAAACGCGATGATGTAATATGTATATTGTTTTTTAACATTTCTCTGCTAATATGAATTCAAATATATAATGTAGAATGCATAATTGCAGATATAGCTCTCATCTAACGCTATATAAAATTAATAAGAAAGAATAGCCAACAAACAATCGTCAGTTATGTTATATACAGTTTTTATGTGACTGGTGGAGTTGGCAACTTAAAGTAACTAAGTAATTAAGTTAAATTTAGTTTTTACATTTTAAGTTTTTTATTACAGAAAAAGTTATTTATTATACTTTAAATTTAGTTAGTTATTATATTTTACATTACTTTATCAGACAAGATAATATTTCTTGAGACCCACGAGATCCTTCAGTTTCGGGCCAAACATACATGTAGCTTAAATTCTTATTGAATTCATGACATCCAAAATTATAAACATATAAATTTCGCTTATAATAAGCTACGGATGTGGCCAACTTGGGAAAGGCTAAAGCTTTTCCAAGTCAAAAGAAAATACGAACAATTAACAAATAAGCGTCAATGCACGGCCAGAACAGATACAGCGTTACCGAAACGATTTACATTAGAGTATGGAGTTAATCGAAATGGTTTCTGAAATAAATTACTTATTATTCAATGGCCAAAAAAAATTGCCTTAACGGTGCTAATCTTTATTATTCAGAAAAGTTATTAAAAATATAAAAAGTTATGACTATACCCAAGGGCTTTGACAATTAAATTTAAGATTATTCAAAAAGTGGAGTTAATCGATGTGTGCACTGAGCGGCTCATATCATAAGTGTCACGTGTTTTTAGTATGTTTATTGAACGTATTAAATGGTATAATTAAATATTAAATAGTATGTATCAATTGTGATATTTTATTATTGTTATTAGTGGCGAAGAATTAACTAAAACTACGTCAGAATTGGTCTCCGAAAAGAAGGAGGGTAGTGAAACGCCGTCCGAGAGACGTCGACCGCCGCGCAAGTCTGAAACACTGAATAAATGGTCACACGATAAATATAACGAGAACGAGCAGGTAATAACTATGTTTAATGTTATTATTAATACATAATTTATAGAATTAGGGGTTATTATGCGGAGGTCCATAATATGAAAGTAATGAAAATTTTGCTCATTCTTGATAAGTGCCGTGTGGTATCCGGCTGAATAGAATAGTACCACCCTCATTTCTTACCGAGGTGTCGTCAAAGGCGACTAAGGTAAGACGACCCGCTGTGTAGTATCCGGCTGAGTAGAATAGCCCAACCTCATTTCTTACCGTGGTGTCGTAAAAGGCGACTAAGGTAAGTTGACCCACCGTGTGGTATCCGGTTCAGTAGAATAGACCACCCTCTTTCTTACCGAGGTGTCGTTAAATACGACAGAGGTAAGTTGACGTCAGGCAGCGGGCGGTCTTAAAAACGCAATAATAACATGTTTATATCATGTTGTGCCGACCCCACTTAGAGTGGGATAAGGGCAGCAGGATGATGATTATATCAAAATAATATTTTCATTACTTTTGAAAGTAACTTTTACTCTTCTTTTACTTACTGTTTCTCGGTAAAGATGGGGGTGGTTTATTCTACTCAGCCGGATACCACATACTACATAGCTGGATACACAGATAAAGACTTAAGAGTTTTTAACATATCTATAAATAATTAATAAATAGAAACCGGATATAATTATTATAGTAGGCTGTAGTCTTCATCGAGCCAAAATGGGGCTCCTATTCATAAGCTGTTTACGAACTAATTTTTCAAGTATGGGAAACTAATCGAACTAACCCGATATCTTGAGACGTGATTATAGCCGATTTCTATAAATTTACTAATTCATTTAAAGTAAGTACACCACTCTCGAAGTTGTGATGGCCTAGCGGTGCGACCGTGTGAATCTCTAGAGACGATCATGGGTTCAAACCCGGGCAGACACCAATGAGTTTTTCTATTAAAACTTATATGTCTAATTGATAATTGCAATTTATCACACGCTTTTCGGTGAAGGAAAACATCGTGAGGAGACCTGCATATCTCTAGAGAATCCTAGGGATATGTGTAACCTACCAACCCGCATTCGAGCAGCGTGGTAGGTCTTAGCTCCAATCCTTCTCTCCAAAAATGGAGAGTGGAGGCCTATGCCCAGCAGTGGGATAGTAACAGGCTGTTACTTACTTTACACCACTCTCGATAGTCTAAATTCAAAAATATAGACAAGTCGCAAACAATTGTGATGTTTTAGATCAAAGGGGCCGCACCTCTGTATTTTCTAGTCATATTCATTCGATTATTTTTTGTTCTAGATGCCAAAATCCCGTGATGAACTAGTCGCTATATACGGTTACGATATAAGGAACGAAGATGCGCCGCCTCACGCTAGACGAAATAGGCGTTATGGGTGAGGCTTACGAATAGTTTAATATACCAGTATTAAAGAATTTGCAAAGTAATAATTTTTCATATTAAGCATCGTTCTCCAACCGTTATTTCATTCTAATTGGGATCAAGTCAGCTGAACATGTTACAAACGTTAAATAATTTGGCTACATATTTTACTGACCACCTGCCAAAAGTCAACTTACCATAGTCACCTTATGCGATAATATTTCGGTAAGAAATGAGTGTGGTCTATTCTACTCAGCCGGGTACCAAACGGCATAACACGGTTCATCATATTACGCAAAAATAACTGTTTTGAAAATTTGAAAGTCTCTTATTCGTTAACGTTAATATAAATTAAGTTATTAGTTTGTAAATAAATACGCATTTAGTACATTAAAATGACATTAATATGTTATATTGATACGTTCCTAGCCGTATGCGTCACACGCAGAACTTTCCGTTCAGGCAATTTGGTATTACCATTGTAAAGACAAGATTTTTTTTCAATTTGCAGTTATATATGGACATCTTAATACTAATTCCTATAAAATAAAACAAATAGCTGTTACTATCCCACTGCTGAATAGGCCTTTTCTCTCCATTTTCGGAGAGAAGGATTGGAGCTAAGACCTACCACGCTGCTCCAATGCGGATTGTTAGGTTACACATATCTCCAGAATTCTCTAGAGATATGCAGGTTTTCTCACGATGTTTGCCTTCACCTTAAAGCGTGTGATAAATTGCAATTATCAATTAGACACATAAGTTTTAACAGAAAAATTCATTGGTGTCTGTCCGGGTTTGAACCCTTAAACTCCTCGAAAGAGTCGCACGGTGTTACCGCCGGGCTACCACCACATCTTGTTTACTATTTAAGATATATAAGATGTTATACTAATTCCTATACCCTCATTTAATCGTGGGGCATATAAGCCCCACACGGCGTAATGGACCTTTATTTTGTTGTGAAACTGCATTCCTAGTATATAGATAGATGCATTTATAACATGGGGGCACATACGCCCCACGTTCAAGAAATGAAAGTCTTCAAAAAATTGTGTGGTAGGGGCCGTGTTAAAGTACGTGCTAGTAATTTTTTTTTATAGGATTAAGCGTTTCTTTGCGGAGATCCATAATATAAAAGTAATAATAAAATTATTTTCCTATAATCCGCGATAAATAGTTTTATCGCTATTATCGCCTACAACAAAAAATATTGTAAATTTAGCCACCCTTTCTATTGATTGAACAATTTGATTCTGTTCCAAATGCTACATGGAGGTTCCGAAATTGGCGGTTAGTGAATAAAATTGATTTCGTAGCTTTATGTGCATGGTGCATGAGATAAATGCTTTTATTACAAGGAGCTTTTACCTAGCACTTAGTGTGCATACTTTTTTATATTTTAATATTTCTCTTAGGGCTAACACTTCCTGAAATTTTGTCACAAGGTTTTATACTAATCATAGAGTTATTATATATAGAGTAGGGGAGCTATGGACAGGCCAGTGGGTGTCAGTGTCCGACAAATAATAAGAGAGGCAAGATAAGAGACCCATTCTTATCTTTGTCTAATCATAAGTAAAAAAAAAGATAGGTAACCTTATTTGCTTTCTCTTTTTCTTTTCGATGGACACATTTTAAGCTGGCAACCCTATGCTAGTATAATTACTCTATGATGCTCATTCGTCCCGTTATTAACTTTTATTCAACGAATCCACTATACTGATGCTTTCGTCATATTCTTGTAGATTGCATGTAAAAATTTAGTATACATACCTATTTATTATTTTTAAATATTTGACTGGCCCGTTGGCGCAGTGGGTAGTGACCCTGCCTTGAGCTCCGAGGGTCGCGGATTCCCGCCAAGGGACCAACATTTTCTATAAATGAATTTGTTGGTCTTTGAGCCTGGGTGTATACATATATATGTATTTAAGTATGTATTTAAAAATATATAAGTTTTTATTCACCAGTTGTCTGTCACCCATAACACAAGTATTAAATTATTTACTTTGGGGACCGACGACCGTGTGTGTAAGTGTTCCATATATTATTTATTTATATTTATATTTAAATAATATTAGAAAATATACTGTTGATTAGTCAAACTTTATTTAGTGGATAAACAATCAAAAGAGCAATATCACAAGATTTAACTTAACTGACTTATTTGTAAATCTATTAATTTGAAGCTTCTTTACGGATTTTTAGTAAGATTTTAGAAAATAAGTAATTTGCGTCTGTATTTAGTCTTAACAAAAGGTTAAAGTCGTGTTTGTATTAATAGCATAGTACATAGTTATTATATTATTAGGTATATTAATCTTGTATTTTAGTATGAAACTTATGTAACAATCATTGGTAAACCTTAATAAATAAAACTAAAATATCTAAATCTGTACCCGTTGACAAAGGTTCTAAAGGTTTTTTTAACTTTAAGGTTAGCGTTTTTATCATTCCATTGTATTAACCGGATGTTACCATAAACTTATTTTTTGTTCATAATTAAGTCGTTTTTTTTTACTAATTAAATACATACAATACATTCACAATCATGAGAAACAAACATTTCATTGCTTTTTAAAGGTGCAGAATACTGCATTTTTTTTCCAAATCCCAATAATTGTTTTACAAATTTTAATTCGCGCCATCTTGATTTAATGTTATAGCAAAATAGATTTTTTACAATACGCTGGACTTGTGAGTGTTGTAATTGGATATTTTATTTTAGTACCTGTTTGAACGAGCCTTGCTCGGTAATTTTTTACAAAATAAAAAAAGAAACTTCAAAAAAAAAAAATTATTGGATAGGTGGGGCTCGATCCTAGGTATTTTCATTTCTCGAGACCGCCCGTTCTCCGAATAAGCTAAATTGACATGACAATTTACGGCAAAAGTAGTGTTTTATATTAAATTTAAATGCTAATCATTTTTTATGCCCATAAACGGAAAAAACGATTTTTTTAAATAAAATATAGCTAGTTCGATTTTTCTCCCCCGAAACTAGCGATGTGAAAAAATAATCGGTTTTTAAATTTATAATATATTAATAATCGATTATTTTTCATAAAAAATCGATTATTTAAAAATCGATTTTTTTTACTTATTTCTTTTTATTTTTTACTCATTTTCTTGTTTTTTAAGATAAGATATGCATGCAGATTGCTGGATGAAACCAATGTAGCCAAACTACATATTTTGATCGAATTTCACAAATAGCGCATCTGATATTATTTCTTGGTAGTAGACCACTTTTATTGGCTTTCATTGTAATTATTTATATTACAAAAGACAACTTGTAAATAGTCAAAAAAAAAATCGAGTTTTAAAAATCGATTATTTCATATCAAAATAATTGCTTTTTAACTCGATTTATTTTAAAGGAGAAAAAAATCGATTATTCAATCGATTTCTTCTACCCCATGTTATATCCTTACCCGAAATCCCTACATGATGAATTTGGATGTTCGTTGGAGCTGTTTCCGAGTTTGCGAATATATATGTATATATACAAGGTTAACTCATTTATTTACAGTCGCGGACCGAACAAATACACCCGTACATGGGAAGATGAAGAAGCATACAAGCGGCAGGCAATTCAGACTCCGCATAAGAAACCACCCAGTCCTGCAGATTTCCCTGAGCTGAATCCTGTTAACAAACCCAGGTAACATATACAACACGTTCTATGTATTTGTGGGAGTTGGTGTGTTAGAAAGGATATATCACACATTTTTAACGACCTTTTGCTATTTTACTGCTGGGTAAGGAGTCTCCTCTCTCCCTTATTTGAAAGAAAGAGTTAATCTTAGATCCACCACGCTGCTCCAATGGCGATTGGTTGGTTACACATATTCCTATAAATATACATATAAGAAATGTCTTATATGTTTTATTAAGGATAATTCTCTTGTGAATATTGATTAGGCACATGAGTTTTGATAGACAAACTTCAGTCATTTAAGCTTCTCAGAATTTGAACTGGTGACACCCTTGTGCGTTTGAAGGGTACCAAATCCCTCTCTCTCAAAAAGATTGAGGAAGGCCTTTACTTCTACTTCACTTATTTACAGCCGAAAACCTCGTCCACGTCCACGTTCCAAGTCTCAGCCGGCGTCCAACGAGTCTTCAGAGAGTGGTTCTCAATTACGTAGAAACGCTTCCATAAAGACGCCCAAGCAGAAGCCGATGAAACCAGCTATGGCCAAACCAGCGCCGAAACAAGGCCTCAAAGACAAATTGCCGCCTTTGGAGAACCTTACTATCACCACGACTGTCAGTAACAAGTATGTGACTGTAATTCTGTTTATTTAAATACTAGCTTTTACCCGCGACTTCGTTCGCGTGGACTGTTGTGATAGGTCGATAATGGCGCTTGTCAATGTCATCCTATTCCTGTAGAATGAACAGGATTTCTATAGCCTATATGTTATTCCAGTGTATAAGGAATAATTGTGCCAAATTTCATCGATATTGGTTCAGCGGATTTGCCGTGAAAGAGTAACAAACATACATCAATACACACAAACTTTCGCATTTATAATATTAGTAGGACTAGTATAATAGCACTTAGAAACTTTTGAGTATCCATTTCCTATAGAGAATATAGTTATCCAAAGAATAAAGTTACATCTCCCATGTCTAAGCATGGGAAATGTGACCTTATTCTTCGGATATGGCGATTATTCGGGGCTAAAAAACTAAGCCTAAAGGCACTAAGCATTAAATCTTATTGTGTGTCACAATTTTTGACCTCTAGTGTATACCAATCAGTAAATACAGTAGCCTTAAATTAAATGAAAATTAATTGCATTTCAAAGTGCATACAGTAATCTATCTAATTAAAAAAAAATGATTTCAATATTTAAACATATAAATTAAATTTTTAGTTCGAATCACAATATTGCTGTACATTTAAAAGTTAATATGTAGCAATTTTGCTCTCATTATATAATGAACAATAGAAATTGAATCAAAT
This sequence comes from Morpho achilles, assembly GCA_947086495.1. Classification (NCBI taxonomy): domain Eukaryota; kingdom Metazoa; phylum Arthropoda; class Insecta; order Lepidoptera; family Nymphalidae; genus Morpho; species Morpho achilles. Next base: position 7,814,968 of record CAMTZB010000003.1, read on the forward strand.
AAATATTGTAGTAGAATTGAATGAATAAAACTATTAGATATGTTTGTGTTCATTTTGTTATTACTGGGCATGGGCGCAGTTGTCAGTATATATGTAATTGAGTATAAATTTAAAACTATATATGTATATATTCACCAGTTGTTCGTCACCCATAACAAAAAGGGTGCACGTACTTGCGTACGCGCGTGAGAAGCTATACTTCTTTGTCATCATTAAATAAAAACAATAAGTATTTATAAAAATAAATGAACTAATTTAGGAATAGTAAATATATTATTCAAAATATTGAATTTGAATTACAAGAGAATATAATTTATCAGCAAATATATAAAACTAAAACACGTGTGGGAATGTAGACACTAGATACATGTGGATAAATACTATGAATATGAAAACAGTGAACAGAGGCGACGATGGTGCCAACTTGCGCGGCTAATAGAGGTTTTATATTTATTTTGTTGGAAGCTTTTGTTTTGAGACTGCAAGCGCTGCAACATCATACTGTAACTTTTGCGTGATGAATCTTAAAATTTCACTCTCATCATTTCTTCATAACGCGCCTAAAAAAGTATAACGTTAAGTATTAAGTTACTTACTTTTGGTATTAAGTTACTTACTCAATTATTAAGTTACTTCCGTGTGTGTAATTCTCCCATATATTTCTAGCCAAGCGCAACCTCAGCGTAAGGTTAACAACGTTCCGGTGGCTCAACAAAAGCCGGTGCCCACAGAGCAGAGTAAAAAGAAACCGCCTGTTACACAGGTTTGTATCAAATATTGTTAAGAATGTGTAAGTATTTTAGCGACCGTTAATTAACAACTCAAATTAGCTTACTTAATAAGTTATATACGGGCTTACAGAAAATATATTTGAGACTAGCTTTGTCTGCAGCTTAGCCCACGCGGAAATCTATTTATTTATTTGTAATTCTGAGCGTAAAAGTAGTTATTATAAGTTAACCATAAGAGATAGAGACATGCTGACTTTTTAGATCTACAATGTGCGATTTTTCAACACAATTTACACAAAACCGTAATATACTATTAACCAAAACCTTCCGAAGGAATTGCACTACTTTTTTAGTAAAAACCGTACGAAAATCCGTTCAGTAGATTTTTAGAAAATCGATCACATACAAACAGGCAGATTTCAGGAAGTTTTGTTTTATAATATGAATAGATATAGATGTATAACAGGATATAAAGAATAAAATAAATAAGGATATAAATTTGTAATGTAACCTAAATTAGTATCATTTTGCTACATAATCGTATGTATAGTTTGTTGTGTGTCCGACAGCCACCGCTTCAGAATAATGCGACAAAACAGCCGCAGCAACAAAAGCAACAAACACAACAGACGCAACAGTCACAACAACAACAGGCACCGGCTGGTAAGTGTTCATTAGGAGGTTAAGGTTATAAATGTAGTGATGCAATAAAAAAATTATATAAATATTTGGAATCATAAACACATTTTAAGTAAGATTAAGATAATATATATCTTAACATCTTTTGCATGAGCTACTTACTGGTTTACATTCATAGCAAAATTAAAAATAACTAATATTAGCTATCTGATTTTAATATATTTGTAAAAATCAAAGAATCATTGTTGCTTTAAGCTTCTTTCGACCTGCGTCTTTGACGTCAACTTACCGCCTAGTAGTCGCCTTTTCCGACACCCCGGTAAGAAGTGAGGGTGGTGTATTTTACTCAGCCGGATATCATGCGGTGGGTCAACTTACCTTAGGCGCCTTTTGAAACACCTGAGTAAAAAATAAGGGGGGGCTATTCTAATCAACGGGATACCAAATGATTGGTCAACTTACCTTAGTCGCCTTTTAGGACATTTTCGTAAGAAATAGGGGGGTAGTCTATTCTACTCAGCCGGACACAAAACGGCCACACGGCATGATATTTCTAACCTTTATATATCAAAATTAGCTATATTACTAATACTACTGTTTACTTCTAATCAATTTAAACTAATTTTTAGCTACGGAATCTCGCGGTGGTAGCAAGCGTTACAGCAGTCTTCGACAGCGACCGTTAGCGGAGCCGTATGCTCCGCAACAACAGCCGCCACAGACTCAACAACCACCACCCCAAACGCAACAACAACCGACACCTCTGCCACAACAACAACAGCAGCAGCAGCAGCAACAACAACAACAACAACAGCAGCAGCAGCAGCAACATCAACAGCTTCAGCAACAACAACAGCAGCAGTTACCGCCACAACAATTGCAACAGCCGCCGCCCCAACCGCAACAAAACAGATATCATGGTGGTAAGAATTGTTTAAAAAAAAACAACAAATAGGTACATTTCTTATTTCCGGAATCTCGTAAAATCCTAGGTTAGGTTAGGTAAAAAAGTTATCTTTGAATTTTTTTTTTATATTTATTCCAGTATTATTCCAAAGACTTTACCAGCCTTTTGCTAAAACCAATCGTAAAACAGTTTTCTCCCATGTCTATGCTGCCTAAATTATTTAATTCTATCTGCAGAGAAGTGGATATTTTTGACATTTTACAAAAAATTAAAAACAAAAAACAGTAAGATTGTTAAGAGGAGATTAATTTGATGCAATTGATATCATCCTAAAATTTAATTTTTTTTTATTTGTTTCGTTTACTAGTTTTTTCTACTAATTCTTTTTACTAATTCTTTCTAGAGTTTGTATCCGGAGGTCAAACGCCACAGCATCAGGGCAGCCCTGGACCTCAAATGCATCCACAACAGATTATGCATCCGGTGTGTAACAACTTTCATAATTATTCTTATGTGGATTATATATTATGTATGGGGATATTTTTTTTAAAAACGAATATTTAAACCGTAATTCTTCTCTGGGTCTCTTTTTTGAGAAAAATTCGACGGTCTTGGCTTGACAGCTATAGCAACTGGGCTCTCCCGAGGCCTTTTCTTTATTAGACCACCGAGTACGGAATAACTGAAACCAATAAACCGAATACCCTGATTAAATTGTCCTTAGGCCTTCCCTTTAAAACTCACGGTTTGACGATTGTTATGAAGTAGGAAAAAAACTATGTATATAAAAAACTAGATTTTATCCGCAACTTTCTTCGCGTTGACTGTTGACGCGTGATAGGTTAATAATTGATGACGCCTTTCAATGTAATCCTATTTCTGTAGAATTAACAGAATTTCTAATGCCTGTTAACTCGGTGTATAAGGAATAATTGTGGCAAATTTTATCGATATTGATTCAGCGGGTTCGCCGTGAAAGATTAATAAACATACATCCATACTCACAGACTTACGCATTTATAATTACTAGCAAATGCCGGCGGCTCCGCCCGCGTGGAAAGATTAAAACCCTAATATAGGATAACAAAAAAGTGGTTACAGTGGCTTAACCTTAAAAGCTAGATATATGCTGTCGCGGACTTTTATTTGGAACTTTTAGAGGGGAACAATTTTGAAATTCATGTTTTTTGAATAACTATTACCGTTTACTCGGCGCACGCAAGGAAAGTTTTTGTACTATTTTTTATTGCTGTTCCTCTCCTATACATCCAAGCGTGATGTTATATACCGTCTCTCAATAAATGGACTATCTTACACTAAAAGAATTTTTTAAATCGGTCCATTAGTTCCTGGGATTAACGCGTTCAAATAATCAAACAAACAAACTCTTCAGCTTTATATATTAGTATAGAAGTAGGATGGTATAGTAATAATAGTGATATTATTGTACAAGGTACATAGAAACGCAGTAGCTCAGCAACAGCACGGACCGTCGCCGCCGCATCAGCCGTTGCCGCCTGCACAGCACACGCAGCAGGTACGTACTATTTATATATACAGTTCATACAGTGTAAAGCCTGGAATCTATTATTATATACCTATGTAGGAATAAAAAAAGACCGCCGTGTGGTATCCGGCTGAGTAGAATAGACCACCCTCGTTTCTTACCGAGATGTCGTAAAAGGCGACTAACGTAAGTTGACCCGCCGTGTGGCGTCCGGCTGAGTTGAATATACCACCCTCGTTTCTTACCGAGGTGTCGTAAAAGGCGATTAAGGTAAATTGAAGTCAGGCGGCGGCCGTTAACTAGCCAAATCATGTAACAACATGTTTAAAACATGTGCTACTCTCACTCAGAATGGGATAAGGGCAGGAGAATGATTGTAATTTAAAAAGTTACGTAAATATCATATGAGAACAGAGTATCATTTTTTTTTTAAATTGTCATCCATTCCCAAAGTAAGTAATTTAATACTTGTGTTATGGGTGACAGACAACTGGTTAATATATACTTATATATTTTTTAAATACTTTAATACAAATATACAAAATTCTCAAAACATTTAGTAATTTTTTTTTATATCATAAAGGGAGGCAACACATTATCTCTAATCAGCTTTAGTTCTATTAGAAAATGTTTATATTAATTGATTTACTTCGTTTGTTATATTGGTTGTACCTCTTCCAGCAAGTTAGACTTGGTATACTGGATCAACAACAGATGGTTCAGCATCCACACCACACTATGCACAACATGCCTCAGCCGCACGCTATAGGTAAGTAACAAACCGGATCTTTTTTTTTTTAATTTTTTTTTTATTTAGTTCACAAAACTGACATACAATTGAGGATATCAAAAATTCAACATAATAAATGGCTTACAATAATAGTTGTCTTCTAGATGTGAACCTAGCATGCTTACAAGGGGTGCCATACGTAAATTATTACAAAATACATAATTTAAATTATAAAATTATAAAAACCGGATCTTAGTGTAGACACTAGTGATGTATCTCGAGTCGTGTTTTTACTGTCACCGTAGGGTTGCCACCCGTACTATATTATATAAAATCGTACTATATTTAAGTCAAGTGTACTGTATATTATAGAAAAACAATATAGGACGAAAAATACTATATTTTTATAATCCAATTCAATTGTCGCGCTTTTTTTGAATTAGCTGTGAACGGACCGCAGCCGCAGCGCTGCATAGAAATTTTTTGAATGAAACTCATTCATTTACGTACGGGGCTAGTTAGTTGGTAACACTCACTAACTCCTTCGTCATTTTCAAATGTCAACGTCCATATTTCTCTGTCAATTTATGCTACCTGAACGAACATTGTGGTTATTTTTTGACTATCGAAAATATCTTTGTATTTAAAATGATTGCTGAAAAATTTCAAATGCTTTTTAAAAGTTCAGATGAAATTTTAACAAATATATTTAAAATCATAAATCGTAAAATATCGTAAATATATAAGTAAGTTATATAACTTACCTAATATATTTACGAAATACGTTTAATTCAAAATAACACAGAGTAGTGATAATTTTAATCCGCTATATTTTGCGATAAAAGAATTTTGTAATGCTAAATTTAGAGTATACTATGCGTTCTTATACTGGATATATGCAGGATGTTTAATGCATGCAATACAAACCACACACTATATTACTAGCACAGCACACATTCACTACTACAATCTCAACAATAGTTTCGCCTACCCTTAAATGTCGTGTAGGGATCTCCGGACAATGCTCCTGAGCATTATCAGGAGAGGCCTTTACGAAATTTTTAATGCTAAAATAAATATTGTGTTTTTTTCAGGACAATTACAACCAGCACAAGCTTATGCACCGCCGGCGATGATGCCCACGCAATATATGCAGGTATTTCTAAAACCATATCAATAAAGAGTACCTGGTGACCGAGCCTTATTCGGTAATTTTTTTTAAAGGATTGAAAAATTAAATAAAAAAATAAAGCATGTCGGTAACATGTGGGTAACATTTCTTACCGAGATTTCGTATCGTAAAAGGCGACTAAGATAAGGTGACCTACCGTTTGGTATCTGGTTAATTAGAATAGACCACCCTTTTTCTTACCGAAGTGTCGTAAAATACGATGAAGGTAAGTTGACGTCAGACAGGTGTAACATCCGTAGTCAAATCATGTGCCAACAAGTTTATAACATGTTGTGCCGACCCCACTTAGAATGGAATAAGGGCAAGAGGATGATGATTTATGTGTAAGAGTATCATATCTATAGTCTTTTGCCGAACGTTAAGGTTCATCGCGGATTATAGCTAAGTAATTTTATTATTACTTTTGTATTATTTCTTCAAAGTAACGCCTAATTCTATAAATTATTTGAACGTTAAGGTTTTTGTTTGGCTTTCATCGGCGTATTTCTCGATTTGATTTTTTTTTTTCGAATTGACTGTATGCTGTTAGCCCTAACGGCTTTCACAACGTCACCGGGCGGGACGGGCGAGCGCAGAAGCATCGCCGATGTTGCGTAATGCGGAGAGTAGATCGCAGAAGCTCTACTAGGGAATGTCGTCCTAAGAGTGCCTCGTATGAGGCCGGACCACGGCTTAGGGCGACGTGTAGCGGGTGGTTGATGGTATGACTTTGATTAAATTAAATAAGGAAATATATTTTATTACAGCAAGGTGGTAGCGGGGGTGTATTTGCAGCAGCCCCTATGTACCAGCCCCCGGCAGCATATCCACATCAGCTTTATCAACACCACAACTATGTAAGTAGAGCCTATTGTAAATGATAAAATTAAGTTTATTTTATTCATAGAAATGAGCTTTAGTTATTATACTACCTTAATGACTCAATATTGTAAAGTTTGCAAAGGGTCTCGCTTCTTTATTCTTTTAAAAACAACATTAACACAAGCAATTTTCATGATTTTCTGTCATCTTTAAATATAAAGCTGAAGAGTTTGTTTGTTTGATTGTTTGAACGCGCTAATCTCAGGAACTACTGGACCGATTGGAAAATTCTTTCAGTGTAAGATAGTCCATTTACTGAGGATGACTATAGGCTATATAACATCACGCTAAGATGCATAGGAGAGGAGCAGCAATAAAAAATATTACGAAAAACGGCAGAATTTAAAACTTTCCTCGCGTGCGCTGAGTAATCGGTAATAGTTATTATCATGTATTACAAATTCGTACCCCTCTAAAAGTTCTAAACAAAAGTTTGGGATAACATATATCTTTTTCGCATATATAGCAGCATATATAGCTTTTAAGGTTTACCCACTTTTAACATTTTTATGGTTATCAAAGTGGTTATCAATTGCTAGTGTTACTAAACTACTTGTATTAATAAAAGTAGTATTCTAAATCTGTTTTATTCTTTTCATAAAAAATGCTAAAATAAAATCAAAGCAAACTCTCATTCGCTATCCGCGGGCAAGCTGCTAATGACAGCGGCTGTCACATCTCCCACGTCTAAATGGCGGGAACGGCTGTGGCAAGATTTATTTATTTATTTATTAGGAAGACAAACAGTTATACAATACATAATTATAAGAGAAACAAAACAAAAACATAAATCAAAGAAGTCTTCGCAGAAAAGAAAAAACTTAAAGAACAAATAGAACACACATACAATATAAATTACATATTAATTAATAAAAATAAATAATATGAAATATATAAACTTACAAACGGGCAGGGAAGATGTGACGTCATGGCTTGCTTGCTTGCAGTAACGACAAGGCGGCGTTGTTACACTAGTTTATAATATTATAGTAAGCTAGTAGGATAGGATTATACACTGTCCATTATATTAACCATCTTTTGACAGATTGACGATTTACATATTTAGTGATGTCCTAAAGATTCTCGTATGCGATACCATTCCGATTATAGTACCTACTATCATTAATCGAATTACGTACCTAAGTAATTCGATTAATGATAACCTACGTAAACTAATAACAGATATAGAAATCAACATTTTGATTTAATATTGCCTTAGTTTTTTGAAAATAAATGTTAATCCGTGTGTATTTATTATAATCATAAAAAATATATTATACATCAACTGGCAACATCAACAGACCTTCCGCTCGGCCGCCATTATGACGTGATCTGTCACTCTCAACGAAACGCCCGTGATAGTCACACGCATTTACGTTCGCTGAGTGTTCTCTCGCATCTGTTACACCTTGAGTTAAGTAGCTTTATTCCTCGGAAAAACTTTTGTGAAACTTATATTAATTGATCGTGAAAATGCCGAAAGGACGTGTGTTGAAAGCACAATCGAGACAGTTAGTGTTAAAACTTCATGAGTATTTTGAGCAAGAAAATCAAAATGGCGGACCTCTTATACCTATCACGCAAGTCCGAAACCGTGTTGCAGCCGCGTTGGGGATCAGTCTATCAACTGTGACTAAAATCACTACTGATGCCTACGGCAGGAGCGGCTTGGAGCAAAACAAACCATCTACACCAAAAAGAAAGCGCCGGGCTCATAAGGTGACAGCTGTTGATGACTTTGACGCTGACGCTATTCGTCGTCATGTATATGATTACTACTTGAAAAAAGAAATTCCAACTTTGAGAAAACTTATTGTTTCTTTGAAAAGAAGTGGTCTATTTCATGGTGAAAAATCTTCTTTGGTCAAAGTTTTGAATACAATTGGCTTTTCATATAAAAAGTTAAATAAAAGAAAATTATTAATGGAACGCACAGATATAGCTATAGCACGTTGTGATTTTTTAAGAGAGGCAAAGAAAATACAAGATTGGGCAAATATTGTTTTCACGGATGAAACATGGCTCAACGCTAACCACACACTATCTCGTTTCTGGACTGATGATACTGCTGATTCCACTTCCTCAGTACCAATGGGAAAAGGTGAGCGCCTAATCATTTGCCATGCAGGTACAGCAAAAGGATTTGTACAAGACGCACTGTTGGCATTTAAATCGAAGAAATCAAATGACTACCACGAAGAGATGAATGCAAATGTGTATGAAGAGTGGTTCAAAAAAATGCTCATTTCATTGGAAGAACCATCAATAATTTTTATTGATAATGCGCCCTACCACTCCCGTCAAATTGACAAAATGCCAACACAGGCTAATAAAAAGCATGAAATAATTAATTGGCTTCGGGACAATGGAGAAAATGTGGACGACTCAATGTTAAAAGTTGAATTAATAAAAATATTAAAAACCAAAAAGAGAGCAAAACGCTATGTAATCAATGAAATGGCAGCAGAATATGGCCATACTGTTCTTCGGATTCCTCCATACCACTGCCAGTACAACGCAATAGAACTTATATGGGCACAAGTAAAAGGGCATGCTGCGAGATGCAATACAAGCCCCCCATTCACAGCGAATAAAATGTTGCAATTGCTAAAAAATGCTTGCACCCACGTAACGGCCGAGAACTGGGCAAGTGTGGTGGAAAGAACTAAAAGAGTAATATTCTCTGATTGGGAACGTGATATTGCGTTTGATAATATATTATCTACACAAGAGCTAATAATAACTGCTACTGAAGACTCCTCATCGGAGGAGTCTAGTGTTGATTATCATTCCGACGACTCGTGCTAATAAAATAAATTAAAATATCCTGATTGTTTTATTTGTATTCATGTATTAACTAAGAAGAAAGTAAAACTTTATATAATGTTATTAAATGTCTTTTAATACTCGTAACATCGATTTCTACCGATTATTTTTAATCTGTGGCATAATCGTAGTAACCATTATGTGTGACATCACTAAGTGGGCGGTACCCATCCATAAAGTACAAATATTATTTGTATGATATTTGTACGTAAGCAATACAAAACTTAATGAGCGTGAGCTGTCAAAAGACTGATAATATGATGGACGCAGTATAGTAAGGATTTGTATGGTAATTAACGCAGGGCACGCAAGCGGGCGGCGTGACGTACTACAGCTGTGCGGAGCAGGAGCAACCGCCGCGTCAGCCGCGCCGCCCCACTGCCGCTATACCTATAGTACGGCCTGCGCACCCCGAAAGGTATGTTATTGTTAACTAGTGAAGCTGTGATAGCCCAGCGGCGCGACCGTGCGAATATCTAGATATGATCATGGGTTCAAACCCCGGGACAGACGCATATGACACATATTGTCTCACTAAGTAGGTTAGCTGGCAGAGATCTCTGTCATAGGGATAAGTTGACCTTTGAACACTTTTTTCCCCATCATGTATTTTTCAACATTTTTATGGTACATAAATAAATAAATAAATATGTGTGGCATCCGGCTGAATAGAATAGTACCACCCTCAATTTTTACCGTGGTGTCGTAAAAGGCGACTAAGGTAAGTCGACCCGCAGTGTGGTATCCGGCTGAGTAGAATAGACCACCCTCATTTCTTACCTAGGTGTCGTAAAGGCGACTAAGGTAAATTAACCCACAGTGTGGTATCCGGTTGAGTAAAATACGACTAAGGTAAGTTATCGTCAGGCAGGCGGCTGGTCGTAAAATACATAGTCAACATAAAATCATATATAGCCAACATAAACAACGTAAAATCATATGACAACATGTTTGTGACATGTTGTGCCGACCCCACTCAGAGTGGGATAAGGGCAGGAGGATATGTAAATAAATAAATAAATATGAGTTTTTCTATGAAATTGGTGTCTAATTCATAATTATAATTTATCACACGCTTTTCGGTTAAGGAAAACATTGTGAGGAAACTTGTATATCTCTAGAGAATTATGGAGTATGTGTAATCTAACTAGCAGCGTGGTAGGTCTTAGCTCCAATCCTTCTCTTCAAAAAAAAAAAACGGAGAGAATCTTTGCCCAGCAGTGGGACAGTAATAGGCCGTCACTTTAACTAGTGACCCGCAGCTTCGTTCTTTGAATTCAGTTTTAAAATATTACAGTAGAACCTTGATAAGTAATCCAAGGAATGAACAGAATATTTTCAGTTATAGAGTTTTTAACTTATCAAAGGTTTGTCTCCCTCATTTCTTACCGAGATGTCGTAAAAGCCGACTAAGGTAATTTGACCCGCCGCGTGTTATCCGGCTGAATAGAAAGAAATAAAAGAAATAATAGAAAGAATAGACCACCCTCATTTCTTACCGAGATGTTGTAAGAGGCGAAAAGATGACTAAAGTAAATTGACGCGCCGTGTGATATTAGGTTGAGTTGTAAAGACCAACATCATTTCCCACTGAGGCGTCGTTAAAGGCGACGAAGGTAAGTTGACGTCAGGCAGGCGGTCGCTCTTAAAATTACTAGCAATACGTGTAACATGTTTAAAACACGTTGCAGAACCCACTTAGAGTGAGATAAGAGCAGGAGAACGATAATTTATAAGTATAACTTATTTTTACAGGCCAGCAAATTCCTCCGAAAAGGATAACATAGACCGAATCGTTGAAAATATGTTTGTGAGAAAGCCTTGGCCAGCAACACATGGTGCTGGTAAGTATATCATATACTGTGCATTACTTTTGATCATAAAAGTAGTTATCGTTAGTGAGTTATAAAAAAAAATTTGAATCACTTTCACCCTTTACTTAGTAAACACAAGAAAGTTTTAAATTTTTCCGTTTTAACTATTTTTTTATTGCTACTCCTCTCTTATTCATCTTAGTGATGTAATATAGCGCATATCTTTCCTTGATAAATGAACAATCCTACACACAAATAATTTATTAGATCGGTCCACAAATCCCTGAGATTAGCGCGTTCAAACAAACAAACTGTAACTTTATTCTTAGGATAGGGCGATGTGGTTTTAAGACCCGATTTTCTTTTACTTTTTTTTAAAATCTTTTCTATAATATAAACCTACACAGAGTAGTGTTTTATTAGTTTCATTTATTGCTCCCATTATAGCTGTTTCATTTGGCCCTTTAATAAAAAAACAGGAAAAAAGAATGCTGTATTTATGATTTGCTTTGATTATAATTAGATTTACTCTGGGCGCGATTATCATTTCAAGCATGGCTGTACTCGCGTTTGTAAATATCAAGAATTGTTTGGGAAGAAAATAAGTTTACAGAAGAAGAACAGTTTACAATGTATAAGAGAAGTTCCATTTTAAGTTGAATTTTATATTAATGTTGGTGGTATTTGACTACGTAATTTTAAATAATATTTGTGTAAGAAATTAAGTATTTATCGCACGCTAAATATTAAAGTGACCTAATTCAAGTTGTTATGACAAATGTAATAAAGCATAGTGTAGAGTCTACAAAACTCATAAATGATAGAGATCCATAAATTGGTAGAGCAAGAAAACAGTAGCTTTTTTTTTAATAGTTCGTAGCGTGATGTCATACAGGTAAATGACATTGAATCAAGGATTACAATGTATCTAACTCAGTCTAGCCTAATTTTGAATTCGGTCAGTTTTATACTAAGCGTGCGATATATAATATATAGTATAAAAATGATGATGTAGTATAGGGTAGAAATATGTTCTTATAAATATTTAGTAAACATGTAGTTATCTAAATACATACAAACATATGTACTCTTGGCTTCATTTCGCTTTCATAGATAGCAAAGTTTGCTTTCACATATTTATTACCTGTTCAAATTTATGTTCTAAAACTTGATTTACAATAATTTAGGATAAAGTATGGCTTTACGGAAAGCTTGAAAGAAGTGGATATCTAAAAATCATAGTCTTATTTACTCTTTATACTCTGCACTCTCATAAGAAAGCTATGACAGAATAAAACTAGTTGTAACAATTATATTTTTATGTTACCAGCAAGTTTCATTTATCGACATGACAGCTTTTCCAACAAGCACTAGAGTTGCCGATTCAAAAATGTTTTGTATTTTTTTACTGTATTGTGTAGTTTGTAGTGTGATTAGGTGGTAGTGATAGTATTGTACTGTGGTGTGATATTTTACTAACAAAAAATGACAGTACACTTTAACTCTGTAGCATTATATAGATTTACTTAAACGGTGTATTTAGAGTAAAATAATTTACACTTTTTTAGCTTCTTTTTAATACCGACCAGTACTTTTAAATTACAGTGTAATTTTTTCAGTCTGCTTTCAGTTTGACGTATAATACTCTTTGCTCACATTTAGCTTACAATGGACCTGTGGTCTGATTTTTCATGTAGAAAAGGGAAAAAGACATATTTTAATGAATATTATATTACATCCTGAAACTTTGTTTTCGTGCGGGCAAATTTACCACAGTTAATCTTGTTCACATAATAACAATTGCATATCATATAAAAGATATGGATTGAAACATAGATAAAGTATCAACCTTCCAATGAAAGCCAATGCTAAGTCCACTTTTATTTAAATTTGAATTAAGAACACATTCGTGTATAAATATTTAAATTTATATGTTTTAGATGCACCAAAAGATAAGGCACAAGACAACAGAAACTCCCAAGAACCACAATGTAAAGAACCTTCTCAACCTAACAGCCTCACTTCAAGCTCAATATCAACCGACTCGAAGCCAGAAAAAACAGAGAAAACTGAGAAATCGGAGAGTGAGAATCAAGATAGCGTAGAAGCCTGACGGGTAATGTATGACTATTATAACAGGAGATAATTTATTGTATGTCGTGTGTTTAATCTATAAATTTATTTAAAAATAATTGTGAGTCCAATTTTCAAATATTGTCCATATTAAAACGTTATGTATACTTATTTCTATAATAACATATTTTTCAATTCTAATTGGTCTAATTATTTAAATTTTTCCACCTGATAATTTTGAGTAGAACTTTAGAACTACGACAGTGTGGATATGTTTGGACGTTGTAAATGTACTTAAATGAGAAACATTAACGGAATTATGTTAATCTCATTAATTATTGTTCAACAAAGGTCAATTTTAATTCTTTAAATATTTTTCGACCCAATATAACTCTTTCTCTTAATTACACATGTTCTCCAGTTAAGTATAAGAAGGTAAGTTGCACTCGTTACGTATTGACATTTCGAGCTACCAAGAAGGTTATTAATTCCGGTGTCGTTTTAAATTTTTTTCCCTTGATTTTATTTTTTAATGTCTTTATAACAATTTCTACTTGACGTCGATATCTTCCTTTCCTTCAATAAATTTGCCTAAATTATCATTTTCAGTTGAGATCTATTGAGGTATATTGCTATTTCTCAATAAAAGATTGTCTGATGAAAATTTGCGCCTTTTTTGCCACAGCTAGCTTTGTGCGTAGAAAACAAAAGTTGTTTATAATTTAAATTTAGTGCTGATTTAGCACACAAATATTACTTAATGTTGGTTTGTAATTTTGACGGGTTAAAAAAACAGGTTACAGTAAGAACAATGTTGAATAACGTTTCCTATATTTTATGAGGAATTTAGTATTAAATATTTATTTAGTTGGGCACCAGAAAAAGTTTTAACGACAGTTACCAGGAATTAATGCACCACGTCTGTAACTCGACCCTCAGTTCTGCTTAATAAATTGGACACATAATTATTTTATCATAATTATGAGGAAAATCGTTAATTTATATTATTGTATTCATAATTAGGAAGAACGCCAAGAGAGTAAATGTAGTTTTAGGTGACCATCTTTTTAATAAATAAATATATGTAAAATCCTTTACCGATAGTTTATAGTGACGTCATTATATCTGTATCTAAGGAAATTATACTGGAAACGTTTAAAACTTACAATATATAGTTTTCAAATTATCTATAGAACACGACGTACTCTGCTATTTGCAGAATAAGTCTAATAATAAAAGAGCCTTGACGTCACTATTCTTCGTTGGATAGATTTTTAAACTATATTTTGGCTGTGTTGAACTCTTTTCGGGGTTTTAAAGTAAAAAAATAAATTAATTATTACTGATTATGGAGATATTATCTGGTACTAAATACATACGGAACTCAAATGTTTTTGGTCAAAATTTAAAATTGTAATGATTTGTTTTATATATCAAAATTATTAAGCATCTGTGACAATTAAATCATTGGTCATCTTATCAAACATTTGGAGCTCTACTGGTATACGTATACGATTTTTTTTACACGAATGCAGAAATATATAAAGGAAAATTATATGCTATTTGAGTTATTTTGAGCTTAATTATCTACATAAATTTCTATTTACCGTCATATTCTAAGTAGGCAGTTAATATTCCGTCATATATTTGCCGTGACATGAATGCCGTAACATTTATGTTTTGTCAGACCTTTGCATTATGTTTGTGATAGTGAATCTAGTTGCTATTTAATATTAATAGAAGTATCTTATTTAAAATTCTGCTATTTACGTTCCAATATACGTTAAATCATATTTCTATTTTAAATTTAAGATATACTTTAAAAAAGTCATGGATGATCATTGTAAAATTCAGCAACTTTGTGAACGTATGTTGAAGAATCTGGAGAGAATTGGAAAAATCTGGAAAAATCGGAAGGATTAAATTTTATTTTAAATATTGAGGAATACATTTTGCTGAACGCAGTTAAATTATGAACAATTTCTGAGCCAAGGATCTCGAAACATGTTGGGAACTAGTGTTTTTTCTAAATTAGATATGTAGGTCCTTCGAAAATAATAATTAATTTGTTTCTCTTTTTCAAATACAAAAAAAAAAAAATATTCTTGTTTCAAATAACATTATTTAAAATGTTTTTTCCGTAATAAAGTGTATTTATTTTTCCACATATAGACCATATTATAACCAAATAAGGTTTGGATGTTTGTTTTTGTCTTTTATTGTAGTTTTTAATGTTTTCAGCATATTTAATTCCTTACTATTTTGATAAAAAATATATTTTTAAAACGTTTGTTTTATTTTTTTTTATTAGATTGTATATTTGTTTCTGAGTTGAACATATCAAATATATAATCTGTACACAAATTGAGAAAGGAGTTGTAATTGTCTAATATAATTTATTTTAAGTTTTATCAACGCTGTAATGAAAATAAATTATTTATATTGGCCCTATTGTTTACTACAATATTTATTATAGTTAGCCCTTAACGTATACACACAGATTTTTTGTATGGAGTGTATACAATCGAAAGTGAGGTCACTTCCGATTAGAAGAAATAAAGTATCACTATCAATTTAATATAACTTTTTATGAGAAGTATTTACCAAATATGAAATTTAAGGAATTCCAATTGTCAGAAGGCAAAAATTTATTTTGATAAACCGAAAATACATCACAAACTAATTAATCTTTGCAAAAGATAAATGTCATGACTGAATTAAAAATTTCTATCCATAGTAAAAAATGCATTGTTTTATATTAATTTGTTTTTTTTTTTTATGAAAGATAGATTCTATAATTGCTGTAGCCTATGGTATATTAGTCCACTTTTCGGAACTCGCAGTATTCAACTGTATGTAACTGAAAGAATTTATTAATTTAAAGCATAGAAATAAACTTTGGATTCGATTGTGAAATTTTTCACGTCCGTTACAAAAATATGCAAATATATATATATTTCTCAGCACACTATACTCGTATCGTTGGTCTTGTATTTGTGATATTACATGATTAATCAAGATACGTATTGATAATCGAGTACTTCGTAAAGTAAATATGTATAAATTATGTACAAGGCACTCCTCTACTTGATATGCACACATCGCACGTTTAGTATTACAGAGACCGAAATCAAAACAAGGCTTAATTGTTATCTTAATGCCATCTATGACATCACGCTAGGAATCATTAAAAAAAAACTAGTGTTTTCTTGCTCTCTCAAGTTATGGGTCTCTTAACAATCACGAGTTTTCTAGGCTTTATTGCCATTTGCCACAAAACAACTTTTGTGAATTAGGTCACTTTAATACGACACGTACGATATGCATTATAATTTCGGATGTATAACCTAATAGATCACTGATATAATGAAAATCTAATTGTTTTTATTCGTAAATACCTTTAAATTTTTTTGTTACAGAAAAATATCAATTAATGGATATATAGAACATGTGTATTATTTTTTATATCTAAGTCATATAAAGTAAGAAAAATTTTGGACCACGCTAACCATAGTATATCTGTCTTATATGTCCTCGACGTATAAATAGACAATGTTTTCTATTGTAGTAATATTTTGCTCAATTGATTGAGACGTAATGATATAACCATTTAAATTGAATCCTATTTTGTTGTGTAATCAATATATTAAGTATTATAAGTAAATCCCTAAAATATTTTTATAATATGGTTCTAGTTTTTATTTTAATAAAAAATTCAGAATTAGTTAAAATGACGTCATTTTACAAAACGCTATCCATAGAGTAGGTAGACCATAGACCTGTAAGTGAGGTCATAATAAATATTAAGAGGGAAGATGAAAATTATATCTTTCTCTAATCACATATAAAAAAGAGAGACCGATGGATAGTCTCATTTTCTTTCTCTTTATTGTAATGGGGCACATTTGGGGCTGCCTGCCCTACACTAGTATAATTACTTTATGACGCAAACACGGGCGTTTCACTCTGGTCGTCTCTATGTGATTGTTTATGATTCAATAATATATCTAAACTATATATTTTATACCATTTATCAATCACAGATAAATTAGATATACATTGAGGTGAAAAAAATGGGTTCGGAAAGAGATTTATTCACATTTTTTGTTCTTTTCCATTCGTCTAAAAAATCGAAAGATCCTAGTAAAGCTGATAGTGACGTTTTCTTTAACGTAAATAAAAGTAATGAAATATAAAACTGATTTTAATCAATAATAATATATTTTTGACAGTCTTCAATATGCTAAAATGAAACAACCTTAGCGTATTTTAGAAAATAAATTCATTCTTTATTTTAAAGTTTAGAATACTTCCTTATTCTTTTTAGCTATGCGTTGTTCGGTATATCTCGCAAAAAAACTCAGATTTAACAACAAAGATCATTCATTGTAATAAATTTTATTAGTAATTATAATAAGGATGCATTTCCTTTACACTTATTCAATAAATAAGAAGCAATTTTCAATGCTAATACATTTATTCATCTTTTTCAACAAGTTGTCAAATTTTGACGGCAACAATATTTTTCTGTATAATCGATCCAGCTATTTGAAGGAGGTTGTATTTAAAATATGTTGTAACAAAATGTTTTTAAAATGAAAATTATTTTTGTTCAAACTATGGTTATTGCAGTGGATGGCCATAGGGCGAGTTTATCCGTAAATTTATCATTTGGGCTTCACTAAGTTCTACGTCAATCCCTTAGTTAAGTTATAGGTTCCTTATGAGCTAGTGGATTATAAATACACAAAAAATGCATTATAAAATTATACTGCTCATATCGAGATACAGTCGTGTTATCTTTATATTACGATCGAAGTTTCTGTTTGCCTTGCGTATTATAAAGTGCAACAGGAAAATGAAGGAAATAGAGGAGAGGGGAGAGGCGTGGCGAGGGGAGTTGAGGAGAGGAGAGTACTGGCGTCTTTTGACGTAGTTCTTGTCACTGTGTGCGGAATTGATAAGTTGTCAATAAATTAACTTTTTATTGAATAAATATAAAGAAAGAATATTGTTTTAATAAAATGTAACTACTTTATCGAGATATGAGCTATTATATTAAGTATGAATCGCAAACGTTTCAAATGTACTAAATAATAAAACATGTAAAATATAACTGAAAATATTGAATAGACGTAGACTTAAACGTTCTTATCAGCTCTACTAGAAGTAACAACAATTTGACGCAATGTAAATAACCATATTATGTAAATGGGTAGTGTCTGTACGTAGCATTTAACTGCTACATGTAATACTCCAAATTCTATTAAGGCTGTTACTTGAGATGTTTGAAAATACTTCCAGATAATTATATTACATATAAGAATCGTATATAGAAATCATTTTTTTTTAATAATGTTGTCTTTGACTAGTCTTTATTTAAGAGTATGGACAGCTATTTTTTTGTAATGAAGACTAAGTTCACGGTTCCACAGCTGATAATTTAGTTGTCATTAAGTATTTAAAAATATTTTCTAAAAAAAATGATTGAAAATTTAAAAAAAATACGTGCTTTTGTAAACTAGGCTGGTTATTTATTAAAATAAGTAAATCAGAGCTGAAGTTTTATTTTTATAACTTTGTTACCGCCATATACCTCTTTCCCTCTCATACTTATAATCCCTTCCTCCTCGCACGCTTACTTATCGCCGCACGCGCATCGCCGAGAGAGGGCGGCACTCGTAAGCTAAAACGTTCGAGACGAACACGCTGCGCTCGCGCATTAATTATCACACCCTTTTAAATTAGTGCAAATTTAGTGAAAGTGTTGTGGAGTGCCTGCCTGCCGAGTATCCTGCACCCGGGACAGTTATCATATAAGGTAAGCGTGCCTCCCTTTTATTCCGCTCCTAAATATAGTTCTTCTCCGCCGCCATTTTTCCCTTTCCGCAACCATCCCCTTTAATACAGTCCACTTTTCCATTAATATATCTCATCCCGCATCCTTCCAGGACCCCCGCGCCGCTTCATTTAGTGGTCCTATTCGAGTCGGACCCCCTTTTCTTTATATTATTTTCTTTCCCCGCACCTATAGGTCGCCTAAATAGGTCATTTAATTTATATAACCGCATTATCTATTTAGGTTCTATAGAAATATCGCATATTATATCCGCTTATCCGCTATATTGTATGTATTATCTAAGTAGAGTTCATATTTATATATAACCGCACCCCTACCTAGGTAATTCATATAAGTTCATACTTAATTTTTATATTAATATTCATCCGCATACATTATTTGAAGAACTATCCAAAGGAATATTATCTTATCGTCCGAAGTGAACGTTTTAGTTTCACCCGCAATATTTTATTTTTTAACGCGCCTCGCTAATTTATACGTAAAACGCTGTCCGCTTACCCACTTATTTCTAATAATTTCGTTCGTACGTGTTGTCGCTTTATACGCGTATTGTTGACGAGTTATTTTTAGAAATATTGAATATAAAAAATGGCTTCATCTAGTGATGAGGAGACTGCGCTGTCATCTTTAGATATAAAACTTCGTGTTTTAGAGGCGAGACGTAGTGCACTTTTCGCTCGCATGCAAGTTATTTTTAATAAAGCGAAAATTGCACAATTGAATGAAAATAATTTAGAATCTTTTTTAGTCGCTGTTGAAACTGTAAATGACATTCGTTCAGAGTTCAAATCCCTTGTTGATAAGTACAATACTGTATTATTGACCGTTAATCCTAGAGCGCAACTTGATTATCAGACATGTACTTCCTTCGAGGAGTTGTATAGCTTTGTGAAAAGGGTCATAACGAAATTATCACCGCCTAAACAATCAGACAGTGACATTAAATGTTCACCACCGCCACCTCGCTCTCGACCTTCTTTGCCGCCAATCGAGCTTATGACGTTTTCCGGTGATATACGCACTTGGCCATTATTTTATGCCAAGGCCACTGTCCATGACAATCCGTCATTGACAGATGATGAAAAATTATATTATTTAGTAGGAAAATTGGCTAGTAAGGCTCAAAGTGTATTCTCCGGGATAACGCCGAGTGGCAAAAATTATAATGCCATTTTACAGTCGTTGATCGATAGATACCAGGACACGCGCACTCTTGCTTCTATGTATATCGATCAGATTCTTGATACTAAATCATTTAGTTCCGCATCGCTCGCTAATTTTGAATCATTTATGGATAAAATATCTACTGCAACTAACGCGCTTCTAAACCTAGGCTTAGATAACTTGGGTGACTACATATTGTTTCATATCGCGCTTAAAAAACTAGATAAAGAAACTATTCGCGCTTTCGAAATGGAGTCTTATAGCAATAAGAATACGATTCCTACACTGCAAAGTCTTATTGATTTTATTAAAATGCAGTATAAAATAAGTTTCCAGACTCAAAATAATAATTGTTCTAATCCGCCAATAAAATCGCGTAAAATAAATAATTATATCCCTAACCCGCAATCATATTTAACTGTTTCGGATAATAATAGATGCTTATGTTCGAATATAGTGCACGAACATCTTTTCAAATGTCCGGCCTTCGATAAGCTCACTCCCAGTGAACGATTTAAAATTGTTAAGGATAAAAATACCTGTATAAATTGTTTAAGTATTAAACATAAATCGATGCATTGTAAATCGAATAATAAATGTCGCTCTTGTAATGGTAAACATCACACGCTTTTGCATTTCAACAAGCAAAGGGTTGAACCGAGCATCGTACCCCTTTATTCGCAGTCGGTTATCCCGCGTATGAATCATAGTCCGCCGCCAGTCTCGAACGATGCGAGCGCCGTTCATTGCCGCTCCGCATACCTTAGCGACTTATGACTCATGCGATTCGAGCCCGCAATGTACTTTACTTGCGACTGCGCAGGTTTTAATTTACGATCGAGATAACATTCCGGTTAATGTTCGATGTCTTATAGACAGCGGCTCACAATCGCATTTAATAACAAACGATTTATACCATCGCTTGGGTTTGAGTAAACATAATTCGCACCTTATTATTAGGGGTATAGGTGGAGCTGAAAAATCCGTTAAGGGTTCAGTAGATTTAAGGTTATATTCGCGTCATAATTCCGCTATTCATTATGATATTTCCGTGCTTATAGTCGATCGCATTGCCGACGACTTACCAACCGCACCTATAGACGCGGCCGCGCTTGAATACTTGCAGCGGCTCCCGCTCGCTGATAATAATTTTACAACGCCGGGCCCGATTCAAATGCTGATCGGTGCTTCGTTATTCTCGCATTTGTTGCTACCGGGAAGAGTTTCTTGCAACAAATTAAATTCGCCGACCGCTATAGAAACTACTTTAGGATATATTATTATGGGGACGGTCCCTGTGTTACAACCGCGCCGCTTTACTATTAATAATACAACTTCATGTTGTGCTATCGTATCCGATCCCATGGACGCTCTTCTAAAGCGCTTCTGGGAACTTGAAGAGGTTGATTCCCGTCCTGTTCGTAGTCAAGATGACATCGAATGTGAGGAACATTTCCGAGCTACTACGGAGCGTGACGTCAGCAATGGCAGGTATACAGTGTCGCTGCCGTTCCGTGGTGATCTTCTTTCGCTTGGGGAATCATACTCAGCAGCTCATAGGCGATTTTTGTGCCTTGAGAGGAAATTAGAAGCGTCATTGAAGATGCGCAAGGCATACGATAGTGTTATTAGAGAGTACGTCGATAAGGGTTACTTATCTCTAGTGTCCGCACCTAAAGACGATACTTTTAGCCTCGCCTATTATATACCGCATCACGGGGTGATCCGCGAGGATAAAACTTCCACGAAGCTGCGGGTCGTGTTAGATGCCAGCAGTGGAAGCCCGTCTCTCAACGATTTGCTTCACTCCGGCCCTAATTTACAGGGTGATTTGTTTAGTATAATTTTAAAATTTCGCTTTTTCGCTATCGCACTTTCAGCTGATTGTAAACAACAATTTTTGCAAATAGGCATGAATTTAAATGACCGACGATTTCAAAGAATTTTATATAGGTTTAGTCCGAAAGATCCCTTAGAAGTTTACGAATTTAATCGAGTTTGCTTCGGATTAAAGTCGAGTCCATTTCATGCTCTCCGCGTTGTACAGCAGCTGATAGAAGATGAAGGTCATCATTTTAAAAATATTTCCGCTGCTTCGTCTTCCTTATACATGGATGACATTAACTTTTCAGTGATGTCTGAAACCGCCGCTATAGCCGCTAGTAATGAATTAATTTCGTTATTCAAGATGGGTCAGTTTGATCTTGTTAAGAAGTCTATCATCTATCAACTCGCTTTACGTACATCATCTTACAGAAGGTTGCTTCGTATCATAGTGTACATTTACCGCTGTTTAAAAATCTTGCCTCGTGCAGACACAATCTCTCAGTCAGATATTGACTTTGCTGAAGTTAAATTACTACGCGTATTGCAGAATGTTTATTTTTCTCGCGACGTTATCGATTTAAAACATAATAAAGGATGCTCGCCCGCTTTGATAAAACTTAAACCATTTGTAGACGACGATGGTCTTATTCGTGTTGGAGGCCGTCTTATCCATTCCGCTGAAACCTACAATTATAAACATCCGATAATATTGCCGCGACACGATCACATTGTCGATTTGTTGGTAGACTATTACCACACGCGAAACCTACACGCCGGTCCGGAATTGTTAATGTCCATTTTAAGGCAACGCTACTGGATTCTTTCCGCGCGACGCATAATACGTCAACGTATTTTTAAATGTAACATTTGTTTTAAATATAAACCGAGACCATCATTCCCGCTCATGGCTAATTTACCCAGCCAACGCATTAACCAGGTCGATAAAGCCTTTACTCACACAGGCGTTGATTATATGGGGCCATTACAGTGCACTCCTTATCGTGGAAGAGGTGTAAAGAGCCGTAAGACATGGTTATGTATATTTACTTGTTTGACAACCAGAGCTACGCATATAGAGGTCGCTACTGATCTATCCACCACGTGCTTTATGAACGCTTTAAAGCGTTTTCTTTCGCGCCGCGGTCCGGTACAATGCATTTATTCTGATCGAGGTACAAATTTTATGGGAGCTCGTTCCTATTTACGAGACTTATACAAGTTTCTTGATGAATATCGTCCGCATATGGAGCACGAGCTTACCGAAAACCGTATAGATTGGAAAAATATTCCCCCTGCATCTCCGCATTTCGCAGGATGCATGGAGAGTATGGTGAAGGTGGTTAAGACACACCTATTTAGAGTCATCGGGCAACAAATACTGTCTTATGAAGAACTTTTAACTGTTTTAGCACAGATAGAAGCCCTGATTAATTCGCGCCCGCTCACCGCATTGAGTTCTGATCCCAGTGAGCCGACCGCGCTAACTCCGGCTCACTTTTTAAACACAGTCCCCTTAGCATCGATACCCGCGCCAGATGTCCATTCCACATCTATCAACCAACGACACATGTTATTGGTTGAATTAGTTCAGTCATTTTGGCAACGTTGGCGAATGGAATATTTGCATAAACTCCAGTCGAGAGCGAAGTGGAATACTCCTGTCGCTCCTATTAAAGTAGGGACTCTGGTAGTTATCGTGATGGACAATATCCCTCCATTTTCATGGCCCTTAGGGGTAATAGAAAAGATACATCCATCGAAGGATGGTACTATCCGCGTAGCTACAGTGAGAACGTCTAAGGGTAGCTACGTACGACCCACGATTCGCGTATGCCCTTTACCATCCCAATAGTACTAACTTTATATATATTTATTAGCAGTAGGTTAGTATTACTTATTAGCATAATTTATTTTTAATCCCATTTAATATCCGCTCCGTTATATATGTTATATATGTTTATACGCTATATATTATACTTATTTTCTTTAAAGGCGACTCTTTAAGGCCGGGGGAAATGTTACCGCCATATACCTCTTTCCCTCTCATACTTATAATCCCGTCCTCCTCGCACGCTTACTTATCGCCGCACGCGCATCGCCGAGAGAGGGCGGCACTCGTAAGCTAAAACGTTCGAGACGTACACGCTGCGCTCGCGCATTATCACACCCTTTTAAATTAGTGCAAATTTAGTGAAAGTGTTGTGGAGTGCCTGCCTGCCGAGTATCCTGCACCCGGGACAGTTATCATATAAGGTAAGCGTGCCTCCCTTTTATTCCGCTCCTAAATATAGTTCTTCTCCGCCGCCATTTTTCCCTTTCCGCAACCATCCCCTTTAATACAGTCCACTTTTCCATTAATATATCTCATCCCGCATCCTTCCAGGACCCCCGCGCCGCTCCAAACTTATTATGTATATCATCCTCCCGCCCTTATCCCACTCTAAGTGGGGTCGGCACAACATGTTATTAACATGTTATCATATCATTTGGCTACGTATTTAACGACCGGCCGCCTTCCTGACGTCAATTTACCTTAGTCGTATTTTACGACACCTCGGTAAGAAAGGGGGTGTTCTATTCTACTATTTATAATTTAAGACCGCGTGATTCCCTGCGAGAGAAGTTTAAGGAAACAGGTATTCTTACATTTGCTTCACAGTATATTTTAAGCAATTTAATTTATGTACATAAAAATATAAAGAACTATAAAACGATAGGTGATGTTTACAATAGACAAAGCAGAAACCGACAAGCTTGCGGCTCCTGCTTTGCGCCTTGCAAAAGTACGTAATTCGTTTGTGGGTTTTGGTATAGATTCTACAATAAAATTCCGCAAACAAATTTTCAAATTTCAAAGCTTTGCCATTACAGCAGTTTAAAAACACTGTTAAAAAGAGGCTGATACAGAAAGCCTACTATACTATCAAAGATTATTTAGAAGATAAGAATGTGTGGATATAGCTCTCTTTGAACCTGTACAAGACAGTAACGACATAATGTAAATAGTATTAAGAATTATATTTTTAAAAGAGCAACCGCCGAGTTTTTTGCTGGCTCTTCTCGGTAGGAACAGCTTTCCGAACCAGCAGTAGAGTTGACGACTCAAAAGCACTTGTTTACAAGTTTATTTGAATAAAGAATATTTTGAATTTGAATTTTTGAATTTACTCAACCGGATACCACACGCTGGGTCAACTTACCTTAGTCGCCTTTCAGGACACCTCTGTAAGAAATGAGGATGTTCTATTCTTCTCAGCCGAATACCACACGGTTAAGCCTATAGTGTATAAAAATATTATAACAAACGACGATATTTCTCCTTTATGCTTTTTATTTATTCAATAAATAAAAAGCAGTTTTCCCAGAGTCAACCCATTTACTCTCTCGCTACAACTCAATGAATGACACATAAAAATATGACAGCCACAATGCTTTTTCATATTAATCGCCAACTCTATGAAGGAGGTCGTATCAAAAACATGTTGTAACAGGCGACCATCCTGACAACATTTGCGACACCGCAAATCTCATAAGCTGACTTCTGGGAATGAATCTACCACCGATTCGGAATGCTGATTGTACTGAGAAGAATCGGCAAGAAACTCAGTACTTGCTAAAGTAATAATAAAATTATTTTGCTATAATCCGCGAAGAAGTAAAATAGAAAATATATATAATGCTAAATGTAAGTGGACAATCGGTTATCATACCTGATACATGCAGGATTCGTAAAAACACATGCACAAACCTCCACCACCGCCACCACAATACACAAGCACTATATACGTTCACTATCACAAACTCAACAATCGTTTCGCCCCGCAACCGAAGCATCGTCAGGAGATAGAGTCCACGACCAAAATCGCAAAGCTATATATATTTTCTATTTTACTTCTTCGCGGATTATAGCAAAATAATTTTATTATTACTTTTGTATTATGGATCTCCGCAAAGTAACGCCTAATTCTATAAGTTATTTCAGTACTTGCTCTTTTAATCTGTAAAAGAAAACCGCATATGCCATGACATGACAGGACTACGCTCACGCTTTACGCTCAACTCTAAGCTCACGCTTTATGCTCAACTCTAAGCTCACGCTCTATGCTCAACTCTTTAAGCTCAACTCCTCAACTCCTTAAGCTTTTCGCACCGTAAGCATTTCGCACCTCAAGCTCACCCTCAATACGTAAACAGACTCGCAAATGATAACGCTCAAAGAACAATCACCACTTCCAGGCAAAGCCTAGCTGACAGTCGTTGCAGATGTCCACAGTCTTGAAAACAATCGTTACAACTGCAAAGATCCAGAGAACAATCGTCATTCTAGCTGACAGTTCCATCGAACAAGTCACGGGCGAGTCTAAGGCCTCACATAGCACATCGTCACGTGATCTTACAGAATTAATTAGCCGAATATTAGTTACCATCATTAATCTCTCCAATAAAAATTCCATTTTTTATTCCATCGCATCGCATATCGCAACTATCTCTCAAATTATACGAAATTACCACTCTCCGTGTCGTCTTAAGATATTGATCGTCATTTGTCTTTTCTTTAAAGTCTTATAATTTCCAGATTTTCCTTTTGTCCACTCTATTTGTGAGTTAAGGTTACATCCCCTTCTGAATATAACAAACGACGACGATATTTCTCCTTTATTCTTATTCAATAAATAAAAAGCAGTTTTCCCAGAGTCAACCCATTTACTCTCTCGCTACAACTCAATGAATGACACATAAAAATATTACAGCCACAATGCTTTTTCATATTAACCGCCAACTCTATGAAGGAGGTCGTATTAAAAACATGTAACAATATGTAACAACGCCGCCTTATCGCTACTGCAAGCAAGCCATGACGTCACATCTTGCCACAGCCGTTGACGTCATTTTGATGTAGATATGACCATAGATTACTAACTATAAAATAGATGCCTGAGATTCATATATTGGCGCGAGCCTATTTTCGGTGGTATGGGTAGTGCAGAGTAGCGCTATAGCTACTTACATTCTCATTCATTAAAAACTATCTGCATCTCACCCGTTCCATTCATAAAAACGGATTTAGTCTCAGCTCTAACTCTTTCTCACATATGGAGTAGTAATATATATAACGTATGACGTAAAATCGTAGTAATATTAGTGATGTACTTGGTGCGCTAAAACCGTAACTAGTGATGTCAAAGTTTTATCGATTCGCATTTTACTCTTACCGATTATTTGGATAACCGGTTTTCCTGTAACATATTAATAATGATTTTTAGATTTTAATAAAACAAAAAATTTAAGGAAATTCTTTAATAGACTTTTACTGTAATAGAAAAAATTATATTCAACAGCCGTTTTACATTTCTATGTGCATGTTTCTTAAAAAAAGTTTTTTCCCAAACACGCTAAAAGTGCAACTTCAAAAATGATTACTATTTTTAAATAGGAAACAGAATCGGCGATCATGTATCTTGAAAATGTAGGAATTGTAATTTAAATTATTATTAAATAAAATTAATTATAAGTATTCACTCGAAAACAAATTTACAAGATTAGTATTTGAAACAATAGATGTTTTCGTTTTTACCGTTTAAGTATTTAGGAAAAAACATTATGTAAGGGGTCTAACGTCGTAAGGCGCCACTTGTAAGGGGCCTCACGTGGGTAGAGTTACACTTACAAAGAAATGTTTGGGTCTGTGTTGAAACGACTTTATTTACAATGCAAGTTAGTTACAATAGTTATAAGCGCGGAGAGTAAGATAGTGTGGACCTCGTTCTAAAGCAGTTCGCGGCGCACTGTCGAGTAATGCGTCGGTGGTCAAATTCAAATATTCTTTATTCAAATAAACTTGTAAACAAGTGCTTTTGAATCGTCAACTCTACTGCTGGTTCGGAAAGCTGTTCCTACTTCCTACCGAGAAGAGCCAGCAAGAAACTCGGCGGTTGCTCTTTTAAAAATATAATTCTTCATATTATTTACATTAAGTCGTTACTGTCTTGTACAGGTTCAAAGAGAGCTATATCCACACATTCTTATCTTCTAAATAATCTTCAAGAGTATAGTAGGTTTTCTGTATCAGCCTCTTTTTAACAATGTTTTTAAACTGCTGTAATGGCAGTGCTGAAATTGATTGCGGAATTTTATTATAGAATCTTATACCAAAACCCACAAACGAGTTACGCACTTTTGCAAGGCGCAAAGCAGGAACCGCAAGCTTATGTCGGTTCCTGCTTTGTCTATTGTACACATCACCTATCGTTTTATAATTCTTTATATTTTTATGTACATAAATTAAATTGCTTAAAATATACTGTGAAGCAAATCCGCGCATTTACCCCATAGCAATATTCCATAGGACATAATGCTATGAAAGTAGGCAAAATAAACAAGTTTTGCTGTTTCAACATTTGTGAATTGTCTTATCTTTCGAACAGTGTAGGCCGCTGAACTCAGTTTCCCTGCAAGAGTTGTTACGTGTGTGCTCCATTGGAGTTTTGTATCCAGGGATACTCCCAAAATACAGTTGAATTATCTGTTTTTAGTGGTACATTATTTAAAGAGAGCCTATTTCCTGTTTTTGCAGCATTAGGTAATGCAAATTCTATACATTTAGTTTTATTTGAGTTCAGTACAAAATTATTTAGCCTGAACCAATGAGCTACTTGCGATAAACCCCTGTTTACTTGGTCAAAATTATCGTCATTTCTATTAACTTTAAAAATTAATGATGTATCATCTGCAAACAGTACAATATCGCAAATATTATGAATAAAATATGGCAAATCATTTATATAAACTAAAAACAGAAACGGACCAAGGATTGATCCATGAGGCACACCCATAACTAAGGCCTATCCCCATTCTTCGGTTTCTATGAAAGGTGCTTAGGCGGCAATCACAAAGGTAGAGATAAGAATTCACTGTTGAGCAGATGGTGGGCTAGAAAGCGGCGATAAGGTTTCGCGGAATGGTCGACGGTAAACTCAAAGGCAGCGGTATAATTAAGAAATAGGCGAGCGGCGAAGGATTAATAGATGGTCTCGTTACATCTATACTTAAAAGAAGTATACTTGATGGTAAATTATAAATATTAATCTTTTTTAGATATATTAGTAGTAGTTTTATAGAATATTAGTGGTTTTTATAAATATATGGGACAATTACACACACGGTCGTCCGTCCCCAAAGTAAGTAACTTAATACTAGTGTTATGGTAGGCAGACAACTGGTGAATATATCCTTATATTTTTAAATACATACTTAAATACAAATATACACCCAGATTCAAAGACCAACAAATTCATTTATAGAAAATGTTTGCCCTCGGCGGGATCGAACCCGCGACCCGTGGAGCTGAACGCAGGGTCACTACCCACTGCTCCAATGAGCCAGTCAAAAAGGGTTTTATCTCTAAGTATAATATTTTCCATCAAACCAGTTAACACTTCGGATTTATACATATAAAGTAAGAATTAAATTGTGAAATTTTGCCATATTTAATGTGCCAATTGATACCAAGCTTTTCGATGAAAGAAAACATCATGAGGAACTATACTCCATGGGTAACATGTCAAAACAGGTACTTTATAGTAGGCATTATCTGCCTACTATAAAGTACCTTTTTTATTACTACACATTATACTAGCATTAAATATAATTTTTAATTCTTTTAAAGAATTTAAAATTATTGATAGTATTCGCACTACTTTATTATGGCGTGATTGCTATCAATAATTTTTCCAAACTTTGAAACAAATAAATAATTATTATTTTCTTACAAGTGGATATTAAATCCACTTGTAAGAACCCAAACATAAATATTAACAGAAATATTATAAATTTTTTAAAGAAAACGATGGATAATAAATATTAAATACACTAAATTACTACACATTTAAGTATCACAGAGTGAAGCTCGTAGAATATTGATATTATGTTACGTTGGTTAATCTAATGCAATTACCATTTTAGGTAGTTTACTTGGCTAATTTGTATCTGCTGAATTTTATTAAATTATATATTGCTGTTTTGCTGTACGAAAGGTATAAATATTTAATTTTTGAAAATAACAATCAATTTATGAAAATTACATTTATAAATATTAGATATATTCTTTTGACAACTGCAGTTGAATCCCAATTTTTTCATTTGTTAGTAATATTATTGTAATGACATATTTGTCACTCCTGAATCACATGGTTTTATTTGTTTACATCTTCTTATGTTTCTATACTTATGGAGTATGTGTAGTAAAATAATAAAAATTTTGAATAACTTTTTAAATGTTAATAATAGTAATATTAGTTAGTTACTTTTACCTCATGTATCATAGTTCTATAGCTTTACTTGCGATAAAATTTTCAATTTCCATTATCGTTTTCCAAGTATCTGTATTACTGTGAATTCTCCTTAATTAATACACAATTGTCTAACTCGCATTATGATTACGATTATGCAAAAACTTTTAACAAATCATATTTATGATTAACGCAAGTTAACCACGAATTATAGTTTTTTAAGTTATATACATTTTTGACTAATTAACACTTTACATGCCATATAATGCCATTCCAAAGATATAAGTGTGATCTCTGTGGGTAGGTGTGTTAAGTAAACACATGTTTAAGTTATCCTTACTTAATAAATTGGAAATATATCAAATTAATTAGATATTTCATTTGAAATATATTTAATAATTAGTGAAATGTTGTAATTGTTATTGTGCATACCTGCTGTTAACTCCTTATCAAATATTTCTTTGTGTTTACTAAATATTCTCACTTAACCTCAAACACTACATAAATGGATTCCATAAAACACAGTATGGCTGAACTAACTGAGCATTTCAACACAAGAATGGCAGAATTTCAGCAGAATCTTCAAAGTTCCATCCCAGCTACCAGTCCAAGTTCAAACATAGTGGCTCAGTTTAACACTTTTAGAAGTTTTGTGCTGAGTACGCTCGAAGGACTGCAACTACAAATTCAATTTCTTACTAAAGAGTTGGATGATATGGAGATGAGAAGTAGGAAAAAGATACTGCTTGTCCATGGTGTTCCAGAAAGTAAAAATGAGAAGGTTGAAGCTGTTGTATCTAAAGTCCTTTCTGACCGTCTCAAATTGCCAGATATAAATGAGGGAAGTATCAGTCGCTGCCACCGGTTAGGCAGCATAAGATCAGATAAACCAAGGGCAGTGTTGATTAAATTTCACGATATTTCCACCAGAAATAAACTTTGGTTTAGCAAGTCAGGCCTCAAAAATACTGGTGTAACGCTGTCTGAATTTCTGACTAAAGAACGCCATAATGTTTTTGTGGCTGCTAGGCAGCGTTTTGGGATTTTCAAGTGCTGGACTAAAGATGGCCATATAATAGTTCTGGGACCTGATGGTACTCAGAATCACATCTCTACAATATCGGAGGTCAATTCTCTAATGCCAGCAACTAGTGTTCCCGCTCAAACTGTTATTGAACCAACTGCTTCAACTTCTGCAGCTAGTGCACATCCCAAGGCTGGTAAAATAGTTAGACCTAAGAAAACGGGTAAAAGATTTCTTCTTTAACAATGTCTTTTCAAAAAAGTGTATCATGCATATTATATTTCTCTTTATGTTCAGTGGTTAATATAATGCATGAGATGTAGTATAGTTCTGTTCCGTTACTGTAGTTATAGATTGTAGTTCAATATGATTGATAGTGCTTTTATACTTTATTACCCTATTTTATAGTATAATTTACTTTGCAAAACAATTTTAATTTTATTATGTTATATTATATGTCAGTATGACGCTTTTACCATAGACTTTTTTTTTTTTTCTTCCATTCGCCCGTTTCTAAACGAGCAGGCTAAGGTCGTTGACCATACCGCCTTGTCAATTGTCCATAATAATAAAATGATATTTCGTCTTTAGTATATTCTTCTTTCATTTTTAACTTTTTCATATTCACTTATTAAATCTTTGAAGTCATATCCAATAATTTTGTCTTGCGTAAATAATTATTTTTCCCTATTTTCGTATTGTATTTGTCTTCAAATTGGTTATAATATTCTTCATTAGTTTAATTCACATAGTAAATTATCATGTTCTCATTATCCTTGCATGTTCTCATTATCCTTGCATGTTTTCATTATCCTTGCATTTTCTCATTATCCTTGAATGTCCTCTGTCCTTGTAAATTGTCATAGTCAGTAATTAAAGTCAAAGCTCAGAACGGGTATATCTTCAGTTTCTGAAGATGTTTTACAACCATAGATGATAGATCATAGAATATAATATGATTATACACTATATTTACAAGTCTTTTACAGTGCATGAAATAAACCTATAAAGGTAATAATAAACCGATGGATTCATTAATAAATCCGTTATATGACGCGGGACCAAGTCACTAGTACCATAAGATTGAATAAGCTCATCGATCAGCACAAGGCGCTGAATGCCGAAAGATGGGCATTCGAAGAAGATGTGTTGTATAGTTTGTACTTCTTGAGTTCCGCAATAATCACACAGCGATGAGTTCGATAATTTTATGCGGTGAAGATGGAAGTTAAGACGACAATGACCAAAACGCAATCTACTCATGATTGCATAGAATTTTCTATTAGAATAATTTCGAGTTTTGTAAAACCAAGGAGAACTATTGACTTTGATGTCTAGAGAAGCATACCAGCGGCCCTTATTTAAAACTTCAGAAAAATTATACCAATGTTTAGCCCATTTCTTACACATACGCTGTTTTAAATTATAGACAATATCTGTAAACGGCAAAGTAATACTATTATCACTCATTTCAGAATTTGTTGTAACATTTATAGAATTAACAATTGCTTTAGCTAAATAATCTACTCTTTCATTTCCAACAACTCCAACATGAGATGGTATCCAAATAAAAGTAATTTGAATGTCTAACTGTGTAAGCTCAATCCATATTTCTTTTATACTGTAAATAAGATAATTAGTGTTAGCATGCAACTTGTTGTTTTGTAAATTTTTAAGTACACTCATGCTATCACTAACTATAACCCATTTATTAGATGAAGGATATGATTTTTTTATGTACTTAAGAGCAAACAGAATAGCAGCTGCTTCAGCTGTAAAAATACTTGCATGTTTTTCTAGTCTGTAACCAAACCCATTATTTTGAGATGAGTCATATATAGCAAAGGAAGAAGAGCCTGAGTTCTTAGAACCATCAGTATAAATAAACTTGTGATCATGCCAGTGTGAAAGTTTAACATAAACATGTTCTTTTGTAGATAAGGTGTGATCTATGACAATATCCATAGAAGGGAATTTACTAATAAAACTACCTTGATAACAAGGTAAAACTGCATTTGATCGAAAAATATTAAGGTTTTTAAAAAGAAGAATTATGCTAGAAAATTCTAGTAATAAGAAGAAAGGCTTTTGTGATATTTTTGAAGCATTTTGGCATAAGCTATTAAAAAGCATATTTTTGGGAAGATAAAAAATTTTAAGAATAAATTTTTCTTTTAAGTATTCCATCCTAATTGAGATTGGTGGGAGATTACATTCAATCTGCATGGTACCAATTGGAGTAGATTTGAATGCACCTGTTATAATTCGCATACATTTATTTTGTATTAATTCTAATTTATTAATAATTTTTTCATCTGCTGCAAAACAAAAAGAGCCATATTCAAAATGGCTGCGTACAAGGGATTTATACAACATAAGTAAAATCTTAGGGTCAGCACCCCAGTATGTACCTGTCAAGGATTTTAGAATATTAGATGCTTTAATAGCTCTAACAGTAATGATATCGACATATCTCTTCCAAGACAAATTTTGAGAGAATATTACCCCCAAAAATTTAACTTCTCTACTAATTGGAATAGAGGTACCATTATAGTAAACATTAGGTTGGAAACTGCATCTTTTACCAAACAGTACAACCTTTGATTTAAAAGGATTTACTTCTAAATTAAGATAATTAAAATATTCATTCAATTTTGCCAGTGCAACATTAATCGTTTTAGTAATAATGGATATGTTATTTCCTGATGCATAAACAGCTAAATCATCAGCAAATTGCAAATTTTTAACTGATGTTCCTAGGATGATATTCAGTTGTCGTATGTACAAAATAAATAATAATGGGGACAAAATACCACCCTGACAGACTCCAGTAGAAGCTAACCGTGGACCATATAAATGATTATTATATTTAACGTATACATTTCGTTCAGTCATATATCCATGAATCCAGTTAATTAATTTTCCAGGCAAACCTATCAATGAAAGTTCAGTACAGAGAATATCAATATTTACACTATTATAAGCACCAGAGATATCAAAGAAAACACATAAAAGGTACTCTTTACTCATTATAGCATTGTGTATATCTAAATGTAGTTGACATATACTTTCGCGAGAAGACCGACCTCTTCGAAATCCAAACTGATTTGATGGCAATAAACAGTTCTGTTCAATAAAGAATTCCAGACGCTGTTTCAAAAGCTGTTCAAATATTTTAGCAGTACAAGATGAAAGAGCTATAGGCCTATAAGACTTAGGGTCTAGCTTAAGTTTATCAGGTTTCAATATAGGAACTAGAGTATCTTCTTTCCAATAAAAAGGAATCTCATTATTAATCCAGAGTGAATTCAAAACACTTAAAAAAGAATTTAATGATTTTTCATTCATTTCCTTAAAGGCAGTATATGGAATACCATCTAGTCCAAAAGCTGTATCTTTCCGTGATGAAATAGCTGATCTGAGTTCCTGAATTGAAAATAATTTTATAATGAACTCACTGCTTGAATTTAGCATGTAATAATTTGTTTTAGTATTATTGCAAACAAAATCTGGAGTGTATGTCTGTAAAAATTCCAAAATCCAACTATCATCTTCTTCATTAAATGGGATAAATGACTTATTAAACTTACATATAAATTTCCAAATGACAGACAAAGGTGTACAGCGGTTAAAGGAACTACACAAAGAATGCCAACTATTCTTTCTTTCAATTTTTAAAGTATATTTCTTTAAAGCTTGAAGCCTTTTGAACTCCAAGTAGTTTTCCTCTGAAGGATTGTATTTAAAAGTTAAATAAGCTTGTTTTGAATTGAAAACAGCTTCTGTGCATTTATTATTCCACCATGGTAGATTAGGTTTATGCTTAGCTTTCTTACCACAAAAAGAATGACTTTTAACAGTATTTGGAACTGAATTATTTGATATAGATCTTATTATAGCTAGCTTTAATTTATTAATATAAATTTCATATGCATCTAAAGGTGAATACAAGTCTGGTCTAAAATCTAACAATAAATTTTGCATATTAGTTTCATATCTTTTCCAATCTACTTGCCTATATTTAGGATAAATAGGTAAATGTAAATTACTATATGGACAGGCTGTTACCTCATTATTACCTACACCACTGTTAAATACATATTTAATCATTATAGGGAGATGATAACTACCAAGGGGGTCATTATGTACATACCATTCACAGGAAGAAGCTAAAGACGGGGAAGCTAGTGATAAATCAAGTGCATTAGGACGCCAAGTCAAGGTGCCCACAGTAGTTGGTTGGCCATCATTAAGGAGCACTAAATTATTATCATCTATTATATCCAGGACATCTCTTCCCCGTTGCTGAGTGTCAACACAGCCCCAAGAAATGTGATGAGCATTAAAATCACCAGCAAAAATCATTGGACTAGGTATAGATTTGATCAATCTATCTAATTTCAGCTTATTGAAAGCAGGAATGGAGTCTGCTGGCATATATAAACTAACTATACTTATTTCTTTGTTATTAACTTTAATACGAATACAAATGTTTTGCAATGCATTATCAAAATATGAGTCTACTTTAGAATAAGAAATAGAATTGTGTATTAAAATAGCTACACCATTGTGTTTGCTACCACAATCATTTCGTTCTACTTGATATCCACTAATACTAAAACGAATATTAGGCTTTAACCAAGTTTCTGATATGATACCTATATGTATATTGAAATCATATAAAAAACGAGTTAAACTCAGCTTATTACTTAAAATACTCTGTGCGTTCCATTGAAAAATATTTAAATTATCCATAAATTAATGATTACTAGAAGTTTGTTTCTTATTTATGGTTTGCTGAATGATTTCTCGAATGGATCCTGAATTTATGGGAATATTGTTTTTATTACTTACTATTTTTGTTAATGCCTCTACCAATAAATTCATAAAAATATCAGATTTACATAGTTTACTTAATTGAACCTCTATACCCTTAGAATTAATATAAGGAAAGGCTGCATTGTTAAAAAGATCTGAATATTTAACAGAGTGGGACTTAATTTTGTTTTCTTCAATTTTTTGTTTTTTAATTGGGCATGTAGATGAAATGGCAATGTGATTTCCTTGACAATTTGCACATTTTGGAGCATTTTTGTCCTTGTTACAAATTTTAAAATTATGATTTTCTGTACAGATTGAGCAAACATCAGCATTGCGACAAAATTTTGCAATGTGACCATAACGTAAACATTTTAAACATTGTTTGACTGGTGGTATATAAACATTAACTTCATGTCGCCATGAATCCAAATATACATGCTCTGGGAGCTGTGTGGATGCAAAAGTTACTGCTACAGTTTGAGTTGGTTGAAAAGAGATCTCACCACCTTCACCTCTTACTCTGCGCATGAATCGCCTTACTTGTATTACATTTCTAGAACTACCAATTAAAGAGAATATGGTTTTATTTGACAGCTCTACGGGAACTGAAGTAAGTACTCCAGTCACCTCGGTGTCAGCCGCTGGAATTGATGCTTTTAAAGAAAGCTCATTTTGAAGATTAATATTTGTAAGAAATACATTGGCATTATTAGAAACATCGAATGTAATACCAACTTTGTAGCGGTTGATGGGCCTCAAATGCATGATACCCGATACGCAATGATCCCGCAAAGCTTTGGAAAGAGCTAGTCTATCTTTGTCAGAGAATGGTATTTTGTCGTCAGTGTGTGCAAGGAACACTATAAATTCTTTCTTATCTGAATTTTCAGGATATTTTCTAGAATATCCAGGCATCTTGAAGATCTTATAGTTGTCAGCTGCATCTCTTCTATTTTGTTCTGAAGATTCCGAATCCGATGAATCGGGCGGCTCAGCTTCTGACGCTGGCAAATCTTGCTTGCGTCTTTTAGCACCCTTCCCCATTTTGGGGAAGAGTCAAAACAGTTTTTCCAACTTTAGGGCAACTTATAATTATGGAAATACACTGATTAGAAATAATTGAAGTAGTTAAAAGTACAATATAAAAATTATAGTTTTGCAACGCGCCTTTTTCATACGAAGGTTCCCGCCTTTTTCTTTACCATAGACTACTAGTTAAAACATAAATACAACAGTCAATCGTGACAAGTGTACATATTTAATTTAGTGACCTGGTATCGAGTCTTTTGGGGGTTTTTTTTTTTTTTTTGTTTTATGGTCACGTACTTGGAAACCAATAGATAGTGTAACTGTAGAATTAGTTTCACTTACTGTTGTAATTTATATTATTATTGCTATTTTTACTTTTTGGATATTGTTCTTTTTTTTTTCATTTTTCTTCTCTTTATTCTTTATTTTTTTAAATACTACTTTGATTTAGCCCAATGTTTTAATGGCATACTTGTAGTTAGCAGCTGGTGTGTACAAAGCACATGTGCTTGTTCACAGAATTATTTGCATATTTGCGTGTTAATTTAGATATTTTTATATATTTTATTTTTATTATTATTATTCTATTATGTATTCTTTTGACAGTACAAATTATTCAGATAGTGAACTTTATGACAGTCTCACCACTTCTTCTAGCAGCGTTCATAGTCCTCTCTTATCCTTGCATGCTCTTCTTGACTCCAAATTTTCCACCTTCCCAAAAAATTTTAATGTTGCCCACATAAATGCTCAAAGTATTCCGTCGCATTACGCTGACCTTTTAGCCTCGTTCGATCTTGCCAATATACATGCTTTACTGGTATCTGAGACATTCCTAAAACCTACATTGCCTTCTACTTCGTACTCATTACCAGGATTTCACTTGATTCGCAATGATCGAACGGGCAAAGGTGGTGGCGGAGTCGCTATTTATTTACGTAGTCATATTCCGTTTAACATTCTTGACAAATCTCCGTCACCGTACTCGGAGTCCTCTGAGCATTTATTTCTTGAGGTATTCTTTGGTCATCTGAAGGTTCTTCTTGGTGTGTTCTATTCTCCATCTCTGCACATTAATTATTTTCAAAACTTTGAAACTCTCTTAGAATCCTATGTTCCTTTCACGTGCTAATCAATTAAAAACAATTATTAATAGTTCTAATTTACACCTTATACAAGATTCACCTACTCATTTCTTCCCTAACTGTTCACCTTCACTCCTTGATTTAATAACTGTTTCTTCTCCAGAACTTGTTAGCGCGCACGGTCAATTTCCAGCAGAAGCGTTCTCGTACCACGATGCTATATACTTATCGTATAAAATTCGCCCACCCAAGGCTAAACCGACTGTTATGATGCGACGCAGTTACAAGACCTTCAACCATGAGCGTTTTTCACAGGATCTTAGTAAAATTGATTGGGAATCAACTTTTAAGGCACCCACAATCGATGAAAAAATTAATATTTTTAACTCAACTCTGGTTGAACTTTTTGATCTGCACGCACCGCTTAGACCCATTAAGCTTAAGCACATTCCTGCACCTTGGTTATCGGACGGTATTAAGGCGATTATGACCAAACGCAATTCTGCTAAGTCCAAATACAAATCGAATCCTACCGACGATAATAAACGTAAGTACAAGTATCTCCGTAATCAGTGTAATAGAATATGCAGAGATGCGCAACGAAAATATATACAGTCCTCGGTTGAAAATAAGAAATCCTCAGATGTATGGAAATTTTTAGGCTCGTTGGGTATTGGACGGCAGAGGGAAAAAATTCCCCATAATATAGATCTAAATACTTTGAACCAACATTTCTCAAATATCACCTCTAGTTGCTCTCAAAAACATATTACCATTGCTGCTTTACAGTCACAGACTAAGCCTAGTCATCCATTATTTCACTTTCACTCCATAACAGTGGACGACGTTAAAAAGCATATTTTAGCTGTCACATCGGGGGCTGTGGGTTCCGATGGTATTAGCCGGAAGATGATTGTTCTCGCATTAAATAGCATAGTACATGTACTGTGCCATATTTTTAATTTTTCTCTGTCGTCCTCTACTTTTCCGAGTACCTGGCATATGGCTCAAGTTATCCCCGTTCCTAAGGTTTCAAATCCTACATTACCTTCTCAATACCGTCCCATTTCCATACTACCTTTTTTGTCTAAAATCCTTGAACGTATTATCCATTCTCAATTATTTCTTTTTCTTTCCACTCATAATATCCTAAGTCATTTCCAATCTGGGTTTCGCCCTGGGCACAGTACTGCAACGACACTCACTAAAGTATGTGAAGATATTCGGTATTTTTTTAATTAACTGTGAATGGAACGCACCCGCAGCACTGCATAGGGAATGTTTGAACGAAACTCGTTCATTTATTTATTATTCATTTATTTTTATAAAAAATAATCATGGAAAAATAAATAATGATTGAAAATAGATGTGTACTGTTTTTTTTCCTGAATTTCCTAAAAGTACTATATTTTTTTGATTTAAAAAAGAAAAATACTATTTTTCTTCAAAAAAAAGGTGGCAACGCTTTATAGGGTATTTAGAATGTGAGAATGTAAATTTTAAGAAAGCTCTTACTATTATTGAGATGCACGAAATTCATTAAAACTCAACACTTACATTTATATAATGATTAAGTAAATCCTCTTCTTATTGTTTTATGACTGCATGTTTCTTTGTTGTTATATTTCTCATTTTAAGAAATATCTCTACAGCTACTGGTGTAATAAGACTTTATACATTTAATTTGCTTCTAGTGATATTTGTTTCAAGAATTTTGCTAACTAAATTAAAACAAAATTATACATTTTAGTAAAAATTAAAGAACTAGAACTTTACAACGGGAAATTTAAAAATTTAATACACCGCCCATTCATTAATAAAATCAACTTGTTGTCTCGTTATATGATAGAGAGTCAAAATGCGAATGAGTGCGTAAAAATATGTATGTAGGAGTGGAGCGAGATGCAGCTGAGACTATTTTCATACGATTCATTCATAAATACATACATGTGCAAGAGGGATGCGAGATAGCATGTGTTGGCGCCTGTAGTAAAACCGCCCTGGATGTGACCGCGCCGCTGTCATTAGCAGCTTGCCCGCGAAGAGCGGAAGTTTTTTTTTATTTAATTTTTGCATTTTTTATGAAAATAATAAAAATGATTTAGAATTCTTCTTTTATTAATCCAAAAGTAGTTTAGTTTCATATATATGAATGATATTTTATGATAATTTGATATCAATGATGTTTTCTCATACACACATTAATGAGGCAAATTTGATTGCGAAATTTTTTTGAAAGAAGCATGGTTCATATTTCTTGTGACTCGATTTCGAGCTATAAGCCACTTCATTTTCCGTACCACGCGTTTGATAACTTAACAAATCCACAACGAAAAATTTTCAGGGCAGCTATAAGTAGGTTTGTTTACGCGTATAGATAATTAAGAGAGTATATATACATTTAAGAGAGTTATTAAAATATTCACAAGTTTGTCTGTATTTGTGATGTGAAAGACTTCAATGAAATAATCACCATAAAAATTAGGCAATCCTATTATGATAAAACATAAAAAAGGACATAAGTCGATTTATAAACATATTCACGCCTGGTACAAATATGACACATATTTAAGCCGTTTAAAGTTAAAAATTTATAGTTTATGACGTGGTTAGAGCGACAACTCTTCTACTCGTACTATTTTTATGATTTAACTGTAAAAGATAAAATCAGAATTTGGAAAAAAACACATGCAGATAAAATTATTTTTTATTACTATCACGAATATCACAATACTTGGAAGCTATTAAAATAACTATTTACACTTATTAATAGTTAAATATACTTACACTATGAACAACATTATTTATATAAATATAGAACGAGTGTCAAGAGATTCTAAGTTACAGCTACATTTGGTCGTTAGCAATGCAACTTTTTAGTCTGTAATTTTAGTAAAACAAAGTAAAAAGTAGGTATATGAATAGACATATACATAAATTTAAACGATTTATACATAGGTAATATTATAAATCGGTATTGCCAGTCGATATGACTCCTATAAGGTCAAAATTAAACTAAAACTGATTTTGGGATTCTATCATTCTTAAAAACAATATGCTATTTAAAATAAAGGAACTTTAAACGTGATTTGTTTCTACCACCTGCTCTTTTTTCCGCAGATTTGGAAGGAAAGAATTTCCTTCCAAATCTGCGTAAATATCCTCGAGGTTTCGCATTTTTGTTTCCGGCACGCAGAATATTAGGTAGAACACATTTGCCAAACATATAAAACTGAACACCCAGAATGTGGAGTGGTATCCGATCCAGTAATTTAGGGGGGAGAACAATTTCAGAAGCGCAAAGTCGGTGCCGAGGGATATTGCCATGATGAGTGTAGCGACTGTACCACGCAGCTGGAAGACAATTCGAGATGAGGTACATATACAATTTTTTTTTTACAAAGTTTTTTTAAAATTTATATTAGTTCACTGAGTGGTAAATGAATCATTGGAACCTTAGGCTCTGTAACTCTCATTACAGGATTGCATGGTGGCTTTCATTATGAGAAACATCCATCCATGAGCGTAGCGAGGTACAGGCAGAGAGGGGCACCTGCCCTTCCCTAGAAAAGTGTTAAGTCGCCGGTAAACTGACAACTCGCAATACGTGACATTTTATAAGGCTTGCATAGGACCTACATTTTATCTCACCTCCACTACTAATGTGATATGATACTCATGTGTTAAATACCATGATTAAAATAATTTAATCTACAATTGGCTGCCCCCCTATTCTATATAAAGTCCAACTCCCTTTACTATGGGTAAGTAAATAACAAGAAACCGTCTATGCCGAGATCACATGTCTGGACGTTACTATTTGTATTTTTGGGGATCATATTATACATATATTGGAAGAAATTATTATTCAAATTAATTCCTTGTAGGTATAATACTCTATCCAGATCAGTTTAGACGAACCAAGACGTCCACTATCAGACAGGCACAGTTGTCTGTTAAATAGATTTCCAAGCCAATTAATCTTGTGCTGTATGAAACCAGCTCCTTTTTTATGTCCCCTGACTATTTAATGTGGGTTTATTAACACTGCATTTTCCGATGCGGAGTAGCTACTTCAAAATTCTAATGGTCTGTTAATATTTTCCTCAAATATTTTCGTGCAAGTTAAGTGTTTAAGAATCCTCACTAATGAAAAATGTGTTTTTGCCTGTTCCCGAAAGAAAAACGGGATTTTATCTTTTGTTACCGCTTTAATTATGAAAAACTTTATCCACATTAGGCATGAAAGCGTAAAAGACAGGCACCTAGACTTTCGCATTGAATATTAGTATTGATTTATTTAATCTCTTTCTAGTATATTGAAGGTTACATACCTGAAAGTTAAACATCTCGGTCATAATGACAAATGGAAGGGGTTGCAATCCAGATGCATCAGCGAATATGCAAACACATAGCGCTATAATAGGCACGTAGCCTGGCAAAGATACACCGATGCTTTGCAGGTAGAACCATACTCCCAGAAGGCACATGCTGAAACCCGCTACCACGCTCGTAACAGCTAAGAGCGGCTGGAAGTAAATTAATTTGCAACTATACTAACTGTAATAGTTAAGTTTGAAATTTGAATCATATTATTTTTTTATAGCTTTTACACGTAGAAAAAAAAAAGGTATCTCAGTCACTCTTCATCCAACTATCTCCGTACCAAATCCTGCTTCATATTTCCGCAGTGTGGTATGCGGCTGAATAGAATAGACCAACCTCATTCCTTACCGAGGTGTCGTAAAAGGCGACTAAGGTAAGTTGACCCACCGTGTGGTATCCGGTTTAGTAGAATAGACCACCCTCTTTCTTACCGAGGTGTCGTAAAATACGACTGAGGTAAGTTTACGTCAGGCAGGTGGCCGGTCGTAAAAACGCCAAATCATGTGACAGCATGTTTATAACATGTTGTGCCGACCCCACTTAGAGTGGGATAAGGGCAGGAAGATGATGATTTCTGCTTCATATTTATTCAACAAATAAGAAACGATTTCTCAAAGGCCAATCAATTTAATCCTTTCTCAACTTGTCAACTCCATGCACAAATCACAACTATGAATTCACAACGACAAATGGCGCCACTACGCACTCTCCGCACCTCTCCTCTCCTCTATGCTACAACTTTCAGTCTCCTCTTTTTCCTTCCGTTACAAAATATTTAACCGATTCTTTGCCTTGACCGAACATAATAGAAGGGCAAACAACACACATATTAGCATTTATAATTCTATAATTCGTGACATCTTTACCTTCTAGATAAGTTGGTGTTTATATGATTAATTTTTAACATACAGTAATCGAATCGTTATTTGTGTTTCAGTTAAGTGATGTTCATAAAAGAATATATTCTTGTTCTTCATATATCATTATTTACTTTACAAGAAATATAAAATTTGTCTACAGAAAATTTAACTACTGCGTGGAATTCGATTATTGTTAAGACCTCGGCGTTTAATCATCTACATACCTACTTCCGCGCTCCTTCAATATTTTACCAGCAAGTCGAATTAGTTTGATAATACAATAAAAAATAAATTTTGAGACTACGACAATTTCTTCAACGTTCTTCACGTTAAATCGTTCATCACCAGGTAAGATGAAATTGCCAGATACTCACTTTCCTCCCGACTCTGTCCACTAATTGACACGCCAAGAATGAGCCGATGATCTGAACTGCAGCAAGAAGAATCGATTGTTTGTTTGGCGAAAGTGCGATGCTGGTTCCGGGGTCTTTTCCAGCTTCGGCAAAGATGTGGCTGGCGTAGACCAGAACCGCGATGCATCCGCAGAATTCACGCGTTAGATTGACTATGAGGGCCACCCAGAAGGCTTTTAGTGCTGTTTTATCGCCAACTGTATGTAAACGTAAAACTATATCACATAATTTTTTTATAATGCCAAATTTTCAATTTACGGACGCCTTCAATTGAGTCTGTCTTTAAACAAGTAAAAAACCTTGAGTAGATAATAGTAATTAAAAATGCAATCTTTGTAAAATTCGAAAATTAAAGGACCACGTATACAAATTTCACATGAGGATCATAAATGCTAGGGTGTGGTAGTATCATTTTATACTGGCATAAAGTGATTTCAGCTAAGTTTTCTAAAAAATATCAATAGACATATAATTTTGTAAATCGGCAACCAATCTCTTTGTCTTTCCAGAATATAATAGAACACTCCATTTTGATATAAGGCTGCATCATTAGTTATCGTTACTAATTTTTCAAATTTATGACAGTACCAGATTTTGGTCGAGTTCTGAACCCGTATCCGGTAAATGGTCGCTGATTAAGGATCTCATTAAAATACTCAGTTATATAGTTTGTGATGGGAAGATCTATGCTCGGAATCTCTTCATGATGAAATAAAAAAATGAGGAAACGCATAAAAGAACGAAAGGCACAAATAAATGTGCGAAAGGAACGAAAGGTTTACAGGATCTGGGTAGTTAGTCGGAAGATAAAATAGACGTAGGGCTCCCAAGGCAGTTCAAACGGACGACGCAGTGTTTTAAGAACCCCAACTAAACAGGCAGATAACACAAAAAGAATAAGGCTCTATATTTATA
The DNA here is from genome assembly GCA_947086495.1 of Morpho achilles. Taxonomy (NCBI): domain Eukaryota; kingdom Metazoa; phylum Arthropoda; class Insecta; order Lepidoptera; family Nymphalidae; genus Morpho; species Morpho achilles. Next base: position 7,859,920 of record CAMTZB010000003.1, read on the forward strand.
GGTATGGTGACAAGTAATTAAAGAAGACTTGTGTACAACAGTCGACGTCCCTTGGGTTAAGAGAAGGTACGAGAAAAAGAGATAGAGTGGAGGTTTAATTTGGTATTTTTAAGAGTAACCGTTGAGATGACACATTGGGATGTGTATCAATAATACGAGACGATAAATTGTATTCATGTTTTGCTTATATAAAAAATTTGTTTTCACCAACACTGACGCATTCTGTCAATTGACCTTAAGAACGGCATTTGACACCAAACAAATAGAAGCAACCCAATTAAGTGATGAATTGAAAATGATGGCCGGGCTCAGATATCAAGGACAGGACGAGAGGTTACAGTATCAATTGAAACAATAAAAGTGCTTTGAAAACATTTTCCTATTTACATCCGCGTGTCATATGGATTAGATATATATGTTGGCATGGCATGGTATGAATTTAATTTTCGGCTAAAAGAAAAGCATCGCCAAGAATTGTGGTACTTAGTACCATCATCTAAACTACACGGATACTTTAAATGATGGTACTGAGTTCCACAACTCTTGGGCATTATTACGGATTACTAATTGAACAATACTCATTAAGAGTATCAACTAATAAAAATAAATCAATTATGAATAAGTTTGTCAAAACCGTCTTTATTGTTTACTTATTAATACAATGACAAAAGACATCTCAAAGAGAGGATGAAAATGAAACGTAAAAAGTGAAACTTGTTACACTGTGTTTCTATAGACTCATACTATCTAAGGCATTTGACCGAATTCTAATATGATACGCCTTAACTTTATCGAATTGTTTATACTGCCATTTATTTTTGTAATCCATGACCCGGTTTAAATTTCTAAGTTTTAAGATTATGTGATAAAATTCACCAATTATTAACGCTGACCTCAGTAGTCATGGTTAATCGCACGGTGCTCTAAATGTTACAAGGCTGATGACATTAGCCTATATGAATAACGAATGCATCGATTAGAAAACAAATTGATGCGTTAGAAATTTTCTTCTGGTGATGCATGTTGCGTATCATCTGGAGTGTGTTGTTAGCGGACAAACAAAAAACATCTCCATTCTCAGTGAACTGAAGGTGAAACAGTGACCCAAGCATGTCTCCTAACTAATATAACTATAAAACTAAGTAGAAAACTAAGTAGAATAACTAGAAAACTTCAGTATTTTGGACATAATGAACAACCCAGCGATAATCTCGAGGAACTAATGGTCATTGGAAAGGTAGACGGAATGTGATCCAGTGGTTGGAGCCCAAAAAGATGGACGGATCAGGTGTTTGAACATACAAACATCAGACTAAGCGTGGCTATTCACTGTGCTTCTGGGAAAATTAGCGCCACTTAATTTACAAAAGAAGGGATCGGGACCATCACGATTATCAGCAGTGAGCACACGACTTAAGGAAGAGCAGGAGGAGCATATGAATAACTAAATTGACCCATATACGTCAATCGGTTAAGAAAACCACAAAGAGTGGATTGTATAATCAATTACTTGTAAATTACATAACATTTGCGTAGTATATGAGGAGTAGACTATTTATTATATATACGGCATTTGAATAATATTAATATTCTTAGATTCACCTTGTGGATAAGAGGTAAAACCCACCACGTTGGTCCAGCTGGCATAAAAGGTTACACATAGGTATCTTAGAAATTCTATTGAGATATGCAAGTTTCACCGTTTTTCTTCACGAAAAGCAAATTATAAATTGTAAATAACGATCAAGCACTAATGACTTTATAGGAAACATAAAGCCGCCTACTCGGGGTAAGGTGAGAAACACCGTTAAGTCTTACGAGGCCACAGCTACAGCGGAAATACTGTTTCTTTATTTATTTTATTTTATACTAACTTACTGCTATTACACCGAAATAGTTACTAAAATAAATTAGGAAATAAGGCCAATAACAAGTTTTCGCAGATAATAGATAAATATATTAATAAGTATTGTTGTATTACTATGTGACGGAATGCTTTTAAGATAGATTATAATTTCTTATTAAAGATATCAATTTTCGGATTTAAGATATATATATCTGTAAAAAGTCTTTAGTCCTGGGAGCTAAATACCATTATTCAGCTCCAGTGTAGCCAGTATTTGGTATATTTAAACTTTGTGTACTAGTTGTTCATAATATTTTGTTGTGTTTGTATAATACGTTAGCTATTAAAAGGACACTTATACAAAAAAGTATAATAATATTCTAATTAAAGAATATTAAAAAAAAGTGTTGTCATGACTGCAAGTGAAATAATCTCTAGCTCTCATACTTTCTTATCATATCCAAAGTAAATTAACCTAATAACCTTTGACTAATAACATACATATACCTAATTAACGTAATACAATGGTTGAAAGGAAAGATAAACAGGAAATAGTAAATAATTTCACGGATTATCCGATTTATGAGATACTTCAAAAGGCAATTTACTCAATTTGCTTTCCTGACGAGTTGATCATTAATTGGTACAAATAAAAGTTACATTGATTATACGCCGTGTGGTATCCGGCTGAATAGAATAGTACCACCCTCTTTTCTTACCGAGGTGTCGTAAAAGGCGACTAAGGTAAGTCGACCCGCCGTGTGGTGTCCGGCTGAGTAGAATAGACCACCCTCATTTCTTACCGAGGTGTCGTAAAAGGCGACTAAGGTAAGTTGACTCACCGTGTGGTATCCGGTTAAGTAGAATAGACCACCCTCTTTCTTACCGAGGTGTCGTAAAATATGACAGCGGTAAGTTGGCGTCAGGCAGGCGGCCGGTCGTAAAAACGCAGCCAAATCATGTGACAGCATGTTTATAATATGTTGTGCCGACCCTACTTAGAGTGGGATAAGGGCAGGAAGATGATGATTGATTATAGATATATAAATGATAATTAATATAAATCGATTGATAAATAAACAAAAATTTAGTCACAGTTATATCAGGCGAAAAATTTTGCAAACAAGATTTGCGACCTAACTGTATCGAAAGCCAGGAATCGAAGAAGTTCGCTTGAAATACTTCCAATGAGATAAGTGTAAATATTTCAAAACTATACTTAATTAAGATCTAATTAAGTATAGAAAAGATATGGAGGATGAAAAAAAACTGAATGCGGAATCAATAACTAAGAGTTACTCACAGAGTAATTTAGGTGAAAACTTCGGCTCACAGGTGGTCTGTTCAATGATCAGCCTATCTACTTCCTCAGTGATAGCCTTATCAGTGTGAGGAAGAGATCGCAGCCAGCCCAGCACTTTGGCTGTTTCCTGTAATAAACGATATGAAGCTTAAACATAGTTCTGGCGATATAAATCTTTTTTATAGTTGAAAACGGATTCTTTAAGAATTTTTTGTTTTTTGTTTTAATAGAATCATTTAATCTAGGATTAGAGTACCTAGCTACTGAGACATTGACTTATATTATACAAATTTAGTATATTGAAAACTTTTTTTTGCATTAAATATTAGCATGTATTATTATACGCCGAGTGGTATCCAGCTGAATAGAATAGTACCACCCTCATTTTTTACCGAGGTGTCGTAAAAGGCGACTAAGGTAAGACGACCCGCCGTGTGGTATCCGGCTGAGTAGAACAGACCACCCTTGTGTCGTACCGAGTTGTCGTTAAAGGCGACTAAGGTAAGTCGACCCATCGTGTGGTATCCGGCTGAGTAGAATAGACCACCCTCTTTCTTACCGAGGTGTCGCAAAAGGCGACTAAGGTAAGTTGACGTCAGGCAGGCGGCCGGTCGTAAAATACGTACCCAAATCAAATGTGACAACATGTTTATAGCATGTTGTGCCGACCCCACTTAGAGTGGGATAAGGGCAGGAGGATGAGTAGCGTGTATAATTATATGAAATTGTATATAATAGTCTCTTGCATGTGTAATTTTGTAAAAGACAATAACACATTCCTTTAAGTTAAAAAAGAAAAGAAGCATTGATGGAGAAAGTTTTACAATTAAAGGTGTTTAAATTAAGGTGCATAAAACCAAAGATGTTACCTCATTTTTTCCGCTCTTAATGAGGTACGACGGTGTGTCTGGAAGCTTTAATAGTACGCAGAAGTGAATAAGCGGAATCGCCAGTAGAATCCACAGTACTGTTTGAAATGGTAGTAAATCTCCCAATATAAAGACTAATAGATTCCCAGCGGTCTGTGGAGAAAACATGAAGCATCTATAATATCAGCTATGCAAGTCATGACAGTCTTAAGCTAAGAGTGCAGAAACAAAGGGATCACTATAATAAACCCGGGGTTTTCTATATTATTAAGCATCTATGAGTTTTCTCTAAAAACTTATGATTAACTTGATATTTACAATTTATCATGCGTTTTACGGTGAAGGAAAACATCGTGAGAGAACTTGGATATGGCAAGAGAATCTCTGCAATAGTGGCCCAATTCAAAAAATCATGTTTTGTCATAAATGAATTAAAGTTTTCATTTCTAAAGGAAAATACATAAAAAAGCTTTAGTTTGCTCAAACAAATGACCTAATATTCAATAATGAGTTGTGTCAGTATTGCTGCTGAAATGAAAGTGTATATATTCCTTAATAAAAACACGTGTTCTTTGAATTGTGCCACTATTGCCGCCCATGAGCAATATGTGTTTATTTATTTATTGGACAAACAACAATAGATACATTGTAATTTCTTAAATTATATTAGTCAGATCTCATTGTAAATGTTCTATTAAGTTTTGTTCTAATAAGTGTAAAGTTCTACTAAGTGTTGGTGCGGAGTGTTGGATTTATCTCCTTATCTTGTTGGACGTATACTATCTTACTATAATTATTATGGTATATTAAATTAATAAGCGGTTTATTTGTTAACAATACAGTGCTCTGTATTGTTAACAAATAAACCGCTTGTGCTCAATTAAATTAAAATATGGGATTATCTAAAATGAATAATTATAACTGTAAATGAAAACGGCTTTATATCGATATCATCTATGAATTGTGGGATTAATTAGAAATAGATTTACATTTAAGTTTTAATGTATTCTTATTAGAGAGATCTTCAAACATGTTATTAATTTTTCCAGACCTTATATATTGATCATTATTATGTATTGTTTGATTGATCGGTCATGAAAGCGTTTGTAATTATTTCGTGGTACACTTGTTGTGACTGGTACGGCAATACTGTTGCAAAGTACAATTGAGGAAAAAATATTGTTCTTTTAACAAATAGTATATATAGAATGTATAGAATTGGATTAAGTGATTTCCTTAACACAGGATTTGCATAGTTGTACATATACAGCAGGGGTACCAAAATACATCACTGGGTATTGGATTTTTTTACATGTACAATAAGAAAGTATTACAGAAAGCCTACTATTCTCTTGAAGATTATTTAGAAGATAAGAATGTGTGGATATAGCTCTCTCGAACCTGTACAAGACAGTAACGACTTAATGTAAATAGTATTAAGAATTATATTTTTAAAAGAGCAACGAGTTTCTTGCTGGCTCTTCTCGGTAGGAGCAGCTTTCCGAACCAGCAGTAGAGTTGACGATTTAAAAGCACTTGTTTACAAGTTTATTTGAATGAAGAATATTTTGAATTTGAATTTGAATTGAGGCAAGTTGATCGTACTTATGTTATGGATAGTCATAATGTAGCTTTTGGAGCTAATATTTTGAATAAATGCGTTCATTACCATAAATTAATGTGGATCTTTTGAGTAAATTAGTAATTTGGCAAATACTTTTTTGATTTAAGTGTCAGAATGCTTATGATAGTAATTATAAACTTTATGACAAGCGTATTATTTCCGTCAAGTGAAAGTAAAAGTTGTCTCTCTATTGAATAAAAGGATTGGTAATTAGACGCATAACGGTGCGGATTGGGAGGTATTGGATTTAACTCAAATTTGTTATACTGAGCAAAGTTTAATTATATATAAGTTCTTCCGTGTTTTTGCGAGAAAATGTTTTTCTTGTTATCCTCAGTTACCTCAATGTATATAGCTTGAATTGTACCTAATTTCATCAATATTGGTTCAGTGATTAGCCGTTAAAGCGTAACAGACAGATAGAGAGGCCTTGTTTCGACTGCCCGTCGGCGCAGTTGGTAGTGAATCTGCCTTCAGCTCCGCGGGTCGTGGTTTCGATTCGCGCCGAAGACCAACATTTACTAACAAAAAATTGTTGGTTCTTCGAGCTGTTCTGTTGGGTGTATATATGTATTTAAGTATGTATTTTAAATTATGTAAGTATATATTTACCAGTTGTATGTCTACCATAACACAAGTATTACGTTTGACTGGCTCGTTGGAGTAGTGGGTAGTGACCCTGCCTTCGGCTCCACGGGTTGCGGGTTCGATTCCCGCCGAGGACCAACATTTTCTTTAAAAATGAATTTGTCGGTCTTTGAGCCTGGGTGTATATTTGTATTTAAGTATGTATTAAAAAAATATATAAGTATATATTCACCAGTTGTCTGTCTACCATAACACAAGTATTAAGTTACTTACTTTGGGGACGGACGACCGTGTGTGTAAGTGTCCTATATATTTATTTATTTATTTACTTACATTGGGGACGGACGACCGTGTTTGTAAGTGTCCCATGTATTTATTAATTTATTTAGAGAGACTTTCGCATTTAAAATATTGCTATTGTATAAAATAATAATATAATGCAAATGATATACAAGTACGAACGTGTACATACGTCAGCAAAGTATGGTGCCCGGGATATCTCAGTGAATCAATATACAAACATTATGTTCGACTTACCTGTGAGAAAATGACGAAGGTTCCAGTCATGCCCCTGATGCTGTCTTCACTTATTTCTTTGACATAGAGTGGGCAGACTACGAAACCTCCTCCAGAGCCAAAGCCGATTAGTGCACGAGCACCGATAAGTGCTATTGGATGCGTGCAGATGAGTTTGACCATCCATCCGAGCTGCAATAGTGCTTTCAGTAAATTTACATTCGAATGGTCTAGTCTTTGGTATAGTCTTTGGTCAATAATGATATATGATCACTCAGTTATGGGCAAATGCATTACCATTTCTGAAATTCCAGGTATTCCCACTTACAAGTAAAGGTAACAGCCTGTTACTACTGCTGGGCATAATGGCCTCCTCTATCCGTTGGAGGGAAGGGTTGGAGCTAATTCCTACCACGCTGTTCCAATGCGGATTATAGGTTACACATATCCCGAAAATTCTGTAGAGATATGCAGGTTTCCTCATGATGTTGTCTTTCACTGAAAAGCGTGTGATACATTGCAATTATTAATTAAAGACATAAGTTTTTGAACAGAAAAACTCATTCGTGTCTGCCCAAGGTTTGTAATCCATGATCGTCTCTAGAGAGTCACACAGTCACTGCTGGGCTATCAGAAATCTTACAAAGTTGTAAGAGTACTGTGTGTATGTGCGTGTATCTACACACACATACACACAGTGCATACAAGTACCCCTAATTATTACTTTTCCTAATTCTAATTATCTTCGCCTTACCAACATGACATTTCGCAAAAAAAAAATTCGTTCCCTGGATAATTAAATTCACAGATCTCACTCACTCGTACACAAGGAGCTCTATATATGGAAACTTAGCTGCTATATTAAAGAAAAAAGATTGATTGTCCCACTGTAATAACAAGACTATTTCGTAACTTACTGATATAGGCAAAGAAGCGCATAGTAACGCATTTTTTCTGCCAAATTTATCAGCCGCAACGCCATAAATGAAAACCGCTATTGGGGCAAATATGAACATGATAGATGCCATCCAAGACACGTCTTCCTCGGTCAGTGGCGCATCAGATGGAGTAGAGGGCCCCATTAGTAGGGCTTTGTTGGGAGATATCCAGCCCATAGCAGTCCCGTACGCCAGAATCGGCATACAAACTGAAACAATACAATATGAGAATAAAAGAGCCTCTTTATCTTTTTTTACCATCTAGGAACCTGTGAACAACATTCTGTTAAATAGTTAATTTATATCCATTTATTGTTGATGCTGGAAACAAAAAAGCACAGTGCAATCTTTTATTTTGATTTATCTATTCGTATATATTGTGTGGAGTGGTGGCCGTCGTGGAGGTTTGTGCATGAGTTTTTACGAATCCTGCATGTATCAGGTATGAAAAAGGATTGTCCACTCTTCATTTAGCATTATATATTTATTTACCTATATATATTTTCTATTATACTTCATCGCAGATTATAGCAAAATAATTTTATTATTACTTTTGTATTATGGATTTCCGAAAAGTAACGCCTAATTCTATAAATAACTTCACATATTATCACAAAGAATTTGAATTAAATATTTGTAATGCAAATGTTTTTATTTTTTAACGTAAGAGTTTAAAAGCAGAGAGTATCGTGCTGGGTCTTCTCGGTAAAGTTATTTTTTGAATTAGCAGTAAGTAAAAAAATCGGTTTGAATTCAAAATTTAGGGAAAGCACTTAATTATCGCAACATTGTTATTAAATACTAGTAATTTGTCAAGTATTGGCAAACTTTAATTGAATAGTGAATACTTTCTAAATATCTATTTATATTACTCACGTGAAACAGATATAAATAAACTTTTGTTTACTGATCAAATCAGCTGCAAACACGTGTAAGAATTGGAATAATTTGGCAACTGTCGCAACCCAAGTAATTGGGGGACAGTTACTATTACAATCTTGATTTTGTATGTGACATATTTTTCTGGTCACAAAAGTTTCGGTGTATTTTTTTCATACGATTGTTGATAACTTGGTTTCATAAAAATAAAGTAATACATATTTATTCAGCTTTTTACACGTTGTACTGGCCATTCGTGGTGGTGGTGGTGGTGGTGGATTATCTATAATATGATACAAAAGTAATAATAAAATTATTTTGCTATAATCCGCGAAGAAGTAAAATAGAAAATATATATAATGCTAAATGTAAGTGGGCAATCGGTTATCATACCTGATACATGCAGGATTCGTAAAAACACATGCACAAACCTCCACCACCGCCACCACAATACACAAGCACTATATACGTTCACTATCACAAACTCAACAATCGTTTCGCCCCGCAACCGAAGCATCGTCAGGAGATAGACTCCACGACTCCACGACTTGCATGTATCAGGTATGATAACCGATTGCCCACTTACATTTAGCATTATATATATTTTCTATTTTACTTCTTCGCGGATTATAGCAAAATAATTTTATTATTACTTTTGTATTATGGATCTCCGCAAAGTAACGCCTAATTCTATAAATTATATAATATGATATGAAGAGGTTTCTGCCAAGCTTCATCGAAGGTTCGAAACACGGAGAGTAGGGCGCAAAAGCTCTAATAGGTAGTGTAGGGAAACGTCATCCTAAGGGATGATTCTGTAGGGTTGGACCACTACTTAAGTCGTTGTGATAGTAGAGAGCTGAGGTTAAGATACGTCATCAAGTCAAGCCACTTCGGAGAAGACGCTGTGTGTATTCATGTTTGCGATTGTTATATTGTCATCTGTGACTCTTTTTGGATATATTTTTGCATATATTTTCGGTGGTCAGACCTAACTGGGATGTAGGTAAAGCAACTGAAATAAGAGGGTTTGGGTGTTACTCAGCTTTCTTGGAGTACGACTTTTAAACGAAGAAAAACTTTAAATAGCAATGGTGAGTAGGTCGACGTCTATATGAAGGTCAACGTACCGCATAAACCACGGATAATTAGTGGTTCTCCGCATAATAAAGTTAAGGAGTTTGGTGTAGGAAGAACAAAGCGATTTCTCCTAGGTACGATAATGAAATGATTTACCAGTAACAATCCGCAAATCTCTTTCCCTTTCGGTATTTAAGTTACAGACTAGAAAATATTTATCTTAAGTTACTATATATTAGTAGCATCTGTCATCTATTTATTTACCAAAATTAATTAATTAAATAGTTAAATTTATATAAACTTTTTCTTTTTCTATAAATTACCCATATTCTCTTTTCTTTAATTCTTGTCCTTTTCGTTCTGTTACTCCAAGGTTGACTGGAAGAGATCCCTTTTAGAGATAAGTCCGCCTTTATACATGTGCTTTTTTACTTTTTCTTTCTCTTTTCTAAATATATGTATAAAATGAAATAAATATAGATACATACATAATATAAATACAGCGGCTGATATTCACAGGGTCTTTGTTTTGCAAAAAAGAGCTATACGTGGTATTTATAATATGAAACCTCGTGATTCTCTTAGGGAAAAGTTCAAAGAAATTGGCGTTATGACTGTAGCTTCACAATACATCTACAGTAATATACTATTTGTACGTAAAAATATTCACTTGTATAGTAAAAATAGTGATAGGTATGATAGACATACAAGAAACAGACATAAACTAATGACGCCTAGATTACGCCTCCAAAAGGTCCGGAAATCATTTGTCGGTCTCGGTACACGTTTTTATAACAAAATTCCTCAACATTATCTAGACTTTTTTTTTTTTTTTTATAACAGGAAAAAACCCCTTATGGGTACCGCCGCCCGACGGGGACAGGCGACGGTTATGTCGGACTCGCACCGACTAAAATAACCTGTGTGCTCCACTAAGCTGCTGGTGGCGGGGATAGGGTACCCATGAAGACATTGCCCCCCATCCCCGCCAGCAGCAACTCTGTAGCCCAGAGTGCGCCATCTCTGGGTCGGGGCCTCTCTGAAAGTGGCCCCTCCCTCCGTTGGACGATGCATCGGGAGCACCAGATGCATCGAACGCCTCGGGGACCTAACTCCAGCGAGCGTCCGATAAACCCCATTCGGATCGCTCGGAGGTCCCCGTTAGGGCGGCATGCGACGGACTTCGGCGAGTCACCTGCGCCCCGCTCGCCTGCGGCGGATTGGATCCAAGGACTCGACTTCCCGGATCCGCCCCGCCGCCTCCTTCCGCGAGATAACGTCCTCGCAGAAGGAGGCCATCGCTGCCCACGATCGCTCCCTGTCCACCAACATTATCTAGACTTGCCTTTACACAAGTTTAGAAATTATCTCAAAACGATGTTGCTACATAAAGCTTACTATACTATTGAGGATTATTTGAGTGATAGCATATCTTAACTGCAGTCAGCTACGCATCCAGCTGCAACGATTATCTTGTAACCATCAAATTGTAATAATTTTTACAAAAGATTAGCCGCCGAGTTTCTTGCTGATTCTTCTCGGTAGGAGCAATCTTCCGAATCAGTGGTAGCTTCTTTAAAACATTTGACGATTCAAAAGTACTGTAAACAGTCCACTTGAATAAAGAATAATTTGAATTTGAATTTGAATAAATTAATGACTCCTTACTACGTGATCTCAGTAATATTGACAAAAATCTCTGCGCAACAATATTCAATTAATCTTATATTATATAGTTGAATGTAAGTAATGTATGATAAATTTAAAAGTATCTGGTAATGATTTCAAAATTGACACACTATGATAATCGTGAATATGCAGCCACGTTCGTCTTCATTATAGATTTTATCATACAGATTGTCTTTGTTTTCAGAACAATCATTGTATGGTTATTTAAATATCTTATAACATATTATATACCTATCTTTATATTACGAGTAGGCTTATTTGACATATTTTGTGTTATCTAAAAGTACTTCACCTGTTTTTAATGTTGTTTTTTGAATTTCTCTCAATTTCATTATTCTTTTTTATCCCACTCTATGTGGGGTCGGCACAACATGTTATAAACATGTTGTCACATGATTCGGGTTGCTATTATACGGCCGACCGCCTGCCTGACGTCAACTTATCTTAGTCAGCTTTTGCGACACCTCAGTAAAAAAGAGGGTCTATTCTTCTCAGCCGGATATCACATGGCGGGTGAATTTACATTAGTTGCCTTTTACAACACCTGGATAAGAAATGAGGGTTGTCTATTCTACTAAGCTGGATACCACACTGCGAGTCCATTTAACTTAGTCGACTTTTACGACACCTCAATAAGTAACGAAGGTGGTCTATTCCACTCAGCCGGATACCACACTGTGAGTCCATCTTAGTCGACTTTTACGACACCTTAATAAGAAATAAAGGTAGGTCTATTCTACTCAGCCAGATACCAAACGGCTTATGCTTCTCTCCCTTCTTCCCCAAATTATTAATTCTAAATATAAATTTTAACTGCCCACGATGCATATGACGACAAATTGAATAGCTCCTAACGAGCTAATCAACTCACTCATCTCACTGACTAACTGATAATTGTTACAAGTGTCGTTCAATACTTCAATCACCTTCATGATGGCAATAATAATACTCATAAAAGACCCATGAATCCTAAACTGTCAATTTACAAAGCTAAATGAGTAATAATACTAATTGACTGGCCCGTTGGCGCAGTAGGTAGTTATCCTGCCTTCAGCTTTACGGGTTGGGATCGATTTCTGCCGAGGGCCAACATTCTCTAACAACAATTTGTTGGTTCATCGAGTCTGGGTGTATTTAAATATGTATTTAAAAATTATATATATATATATATATATATATATATATATATATATATATATATATATATATATATATATATATATATATATATATATATATATATATATATATATTTATTTATTTATTTATTTATTTTATAAAATATTTTTAGTTAAAAGTATTAAAAAAATTATATACTAAGAGATAAGCTTAATTATATACGTTACGCTTTATTATAATATGTCACTTATATTTACGGTATGCTTTAAAGTCTAGTGATAGTGAATCTGTAATGTTTAACACCCATAAACGCATTTTTTTCTTTAAATTTCTAATATATAGTTCAGAAATAATAAATTATAAATAAGTAAAAAATACGTACCAACTATAGACATTAAAACTTGATTGTGTTTACTTCCGGGATTTTTCACTTTTTCAGACGTAACCTTATACATTTTATTCACCATTTTTATATATCACTATTGAGTATTATGTTAAATATTTTAAATTTAATATATAATTATTAATAAATATTTTTTATAAATGTCAATCATTCACTTTTAATTTCAAGCGTGTTCACTTTCAGTTTCAGCGTGATCTTTGTTTCCCGCTAAATCGAGTGATACTGTGAAGATGTGTACGCGCACTGACAGGGTAGTTGGTTTTCCCGCGCTTTTATAATGGCGTCTTCCTTTTTTATTGTTTACTGGTATTATTAATACTGCGCTGGTTCATAAAAAAAAATTCTAGAAATTATCAGAAAAATCTTGACTTGGCCGTTGGTACAAGTGGCAGTGACTCTGCCTTCAAGGCGTCGTGGGTTTGCTTCCCACCGATGACCAACATTGTATATTGGTAAAAATGTTGGTCTTCGAGTCTGGATGTATTTATTTAAAAATAATAAATGTGTATATTCACCAGTTGTCTGTTACCTATAACACAAGTATTAGGTTACATATTTGGGCACGTACGTGCCTCGGTGAGTGTACCACATATATTTGGTTCTTTATTTACATACTTAAGGTGAACTGCTTAAATGTTAGCTCTACACAGAGTTTAGGGTCCTGTTCATCATCATCCTCCTGTCCTTATCCCACTCTAAGTGGGGTCGGCACAACATGCTTCAAACATGTTGTTACATGATTTGGCTTACGTATTTTACGACCGGCCGCCTGCCTAACGTCAACTTTCTTTAGTCGCAATTTACGACACCTCGGTAAGAAAGAGTGTGGTCTATTGTACTTAACCGGATACCAGTTTTAGGGTCTTGATAAAATTGAAAATTTAATAACTTAGGTTATGTAGTCATATATTTTTAACCTATTTTTTTTGTATGTAGGGCGGCTGTAAGCGACATCTTGTGCCAGAGAGAAAGAAAAATACAGATCCAGATCCTAGCTGGCTACTTATAAAAAAAAAGTTTATGCTCGATGGGGCTATATTCAAAAATCATTATAATACAATAAAAAAAAATATTACATGCAACTCTTAACAGTTAAGCACATATTGTCTGCGAAACAAAGACAGAAAAATATGAAGCCCCTCCGAGGAATCCCCGTATTGAGAAAATGAACCTTACCTGCCTTATCTTACGCATAATATATATTACGTCAGATTTATAGTTTAGTAGATAAAATTAAAGCATTGCACTAGCGTTTGTCTATGGTTTCACTCGTAGGGTGATATTTGATAAATCAGTTTGGGTCATTGATATTTACTTGTGATTCCACTAGGTACAACAGATTTTTTTGGTTACATTCATAAAATATTTTTACCTACACAACGCTGCTCTAATGCGGATTGCTAAGTTACACATATCCCTACAATTCTTTAGAGTTATGTAGGTTGCCTTCACCGAAAAGCGTGTAATAAATTATCTCAAAGTTCAAACAAAAGCTTTAAACCCTGGGCATTCCCATTTATAATAATAATTTGTCGTGCGATTTATGATACCTAATAATATCGTGATGAAACCCGTCGATCTCTAGAGTTCTCTAGGGATAGACAGGTTTAATAACAATTTTTTCTGGGATATGTAACCTAATTTTGCGCACTGAAGCAATGTAGTCCAATTCTTTTCTCCAATAAGAGATAAAGCATTTGGATAACAATGGGATAGTCTAATTTCGATACTTACCTTTTTATTAATATTTGGCGTATTTTTACAACTATAACATAAGTTTAAACTAGTTTGTTTTGTTCTGCTATTTATTAACGCTTGAGTTAACACATATGCCGATATTTGTGTAAACAAAGTATTGATAGTAAATCGAGCGGTAACTATTTCGGGTAGGTGAAGTCCCTCCTCCGTGTCTGTCTCGTTTTCCTTCTCGGACTGAATGCCTGATAACATGTAACCTTCTTCGATTGTGTAACCGATTAAATGTAACCAATGAATGTCAATATGAGTTTGTTCGATTATACATTGTTATATGTTTGCGTTGTATTGATAATGTCCATTTATACAGAGTACTAGACGTTAGGAAATGGTAAATATGATTTCCCCACTGTAATAAAAATATTGCATGTAGCACAAAGTCGGTTTTGCCAGATTAGTTATTACCTGATCTTGTGTGATCCTGGTCACGATGCCTTACAAGCCGCATGAGATACCATAACCTGGAGATCTTAACCTGGAATTCTGTAAATTCTAATTAGCATATCAGTAAGGCTTGCTGGGGTTTACCACATTTATTTGCTATCGGTGTCTAAAAAAACTATCTACACCAAGGCAAAAATTTGTACCTTCCGCACGTGTATGTACTTTTATGAAGCAAAGAGTAAAAACAAGAGAGTCTTGTTTTTAACGGTGTTTCACTATCAAAAATCTAAAGCGGAGCAGAACGGAAATCTATCCAAGTTCAGAAATTGCCATTTACATATTCGCGTATGTCTTAAAGTAGCGAAAGAGAGTAAACTATAAATATAAGACAATTTTGACTGGATCTACCTTGAAGCGAATCTTTCGCTTGTCGTTTACAGTTATATTTAACATAGTTTCTACAATAATGGAACAAATTCTTAAGCCGCAGAAAGAGGATTCAGTTTAACTATGCTAATTAAGTTTACAGTTAAAGCTTATTTTCCTCAAGGAAAACGTGAGGGACTTAAACGTAAATTAAAATTATAAAGAAATTTTGGTTATTTCTGATAATCGTGGTATTGCAATTATTAATTATTTATAGGGGCTAAAATTAAGATATATGATATTAATAAATTAAATTTTCAAAAGAACTGGGTTTAAAATGATAACTATCCACATTTTTGTAAAAAAAAATAACTGTCTTAAAGTTTGAAATGATGTCATGGATATGAAGGCTGAGCAATTGAATATTATTGGAAATAAGGAATTGAGAACAACTTATATATCACTTGACGACGAATTTTGTGTGAACAGAAATTTGTTGTTTTTGTATTTTTTTATATTTCTAAATCAGTTCAGATATAATACTACATATATATGAAGTATGTATGTTGAAAATTCAGGATTTTTAATTTCATTCTATGTTGCTATACATTATTTTTCTCCGTAATATTACTTTGTCGTGAAGCGGAAAGAATAAAACATTAATTCCTAGTACAACATGTTGACGGTTTTTGTAGTGCATTTTAGATATTATTAAGATTGCTAGGAAGCACGAATTGTTAATATATAATAGTTGTTTTTTGATTTAATTCATAGAAAATTATATTCTTGTTTCATAGCACAAAGAACTCTTTGAATAATAATTTTCGAATATTCGAACACGAAAAATTTTTGGTAAACATTATAACATCTGGAAAATTTACATTTGTTATATCTGTTTTTTTGTTTATTGAACGAATTAATTTATTCTTGTAGTATTACGTATTAAGTTTAATTAATACTTTATGAATTTACCGAGAGGTACAAATTATTAAGTAATTTAATTACTTCTCTATGGAATTTAATATCGAATCGACTAAGCAATTTGAATAATATTACATCGCGAATCAAACGAAGACACAGCTTACACTTAATTAAAATTAATCTCAGTTTTGGAAAAGTTCTGCTTAAAACTGTAAATATATACTTATCGTTTTCATGCATACGGATTTTTTGTAGACTCTCAAAAGGTAGGAATCAGAAGGTCCTATTCGAATAATAATATAAAAACCGCTCAGCTAATGCATACCAAAGCAAAGATTCAAATTGAAATCATATACGTTAACGTCTAAAAGAAATGTGAAATGTATTTTGAAGTATAATTAAGAAAGTGTAATGCTTGTTTATATCAAAGTAAAGTAAAGGGATGTGAAAGTTACGAAAGTTAAGACTACATAGAATCCAATAGAATAGCCAACCTTATTTCTTACCGAGATGTCGTAAAAGGCGACCAAGTAAGCTAACGTCAGGCAGGCGGATGGTCGTAAACTACCTAGCCAAATCATGTGGCAACATGTTTATAACATTTTGGGGCGACCCCACTTAGAGTGGTATAAGGGCAGAGTATGATTATGATAATTCTGTCATACGCACACTTCAATAAATTATTTTAAAAATTAATTGCTTTTACTTTACAATTGCATATTACCTATTAATTATGAGATCTTTAAATTCCCATACTATTGAACAAATCACAAAACATATAAAATTTATAGCGCGTTCAAAAATTAATATGATCAATCAAATTTATTTAAATAAATAATATCTAAAATGGAAAATATTTCACCAACATTGAGTTATTAATGTCGGTGGTCACAATATCTGTTAACCAAAAATATCCTTGAGGATCGTGTCATTTTTCAAAACATTTTCCTTGAGTATAATAAAAACATATTCAAATAGATTCTATAGATAAATATTTTATATCAGAAGTTTTTTTTCTAAACCAAGTATTAAAAATCGCTTGATAAAATATTATAATAAAATTATGATCTACTTAATAAGAATTGTTTAAAAAAGTCTTAACTTTAGACGATTTATTTAGGTTTATGCTGGCTTTTCTAGCACGTTCCATAGAAATCTTAAAGGGCAGATTAAAGCCTGAATGACTAAGGCTTTGTTGAAGGCGTAAGGTAAAATAGAATAGAATAGAAATATACTTTATTGTACACCATAATCCTAATATAAAATAGAAAATTAGTTTGAGCGTAAAACACTTTCATATACACGATTAAGACATACAATGGGCGACCTTAACGCTTAAGAGCGATTTCTTCCAGAAGGTATTGCAGGAGGTAAACGATGCTCTTTTAGTAACATCCACTCTGTCTAGAAGTAAATTTAGGTCACTCTATCACTAGTAATAGTTGCGGTGATATACAAAACACAGTATTTAAAAGTATTTGTATGCGATACGATATTTATCACAGGTAAAATAAAAACAAATAGGCTTTGATTTTCGAGCTAATAAATTCGTTAAGTGTTGCTATATCAAATATGATTGTTAGGTTAAAACCCTAACCGAACTAAATATAAGTAATAATGATGAGTAAAATCTTGTACACAATAGACAGAAACTTAGAAATAAGGGAATTTAAATAAGATCGACTAAAGTTGTGTATAAATTATTTAAATGACCTAAATTACATAAGAAAAAAATGTATTTTATTTATATTTTACGATACTTAAATACTTTCCATATCAACAAACAGGAATGCTCCTTATTTCTCCAGAACCATAATTACTGACAGCTGCAAACAAAAGTGCGGATTTAAAATTAGTTTAGTTTAAAAATAGTTCCTGTTGTTTAAATAGAATACTAGATAGATTACACCTTACGGTACGCATATATATTAAAATTTTCATAACGAACCAGCAATGTGAACTAAATATTTATGTAGAAAACAAATAATACCAAGTTGAGGTAGGGTGAAATCTCAGGAGGTTCACCTAAGGATTTAAAAATAAAAAAATTATGGGCTTTTGAACTTTTTAAAATTGTCTTTTATAATATATACTTTGCGCTAACCTAATACCCTAATGGAATAGTAAAAACAACACGTTACTTGCAGTTGGTTCGATATTCTTATGTGTAGTTAGAAATAAGAAAATTACGATCGCCATTACACCAATTTTCTTTCAAAGAATTGTTCCCAAAAACCGTTCTTTTGAAACAGCTTGAATATAAAATATATTCTTTTAAAATATATTTCTAATTGAAATCTTTAGAAACACGGAAATTATGATTGTAGGCCTAACCATATACTTGGCATATATTTATTTTTCAGTGGAGGATTATATTTTATCTAGTTAATTCTACACAAAGCACGTACACGCACAAAACGAGGCTAGTTTATATTATTATTGACACAAAATATTGTTTCTACGAAATGTCTCTACATATTAACGTTAATCCGATTAAGGACCTCTTAAAATAAGGTCAGCGGATATGTACTTGTAGTAATAAAGTGTCTATATTTTCTACTATCGTACAATTTCATTCATTCTCGAAATTTCCTGTAGAAGCATCAAGCGCTCTTAAAGTTTCAAGGACTTACACAAAAATGGCGGTATCGGGTGTTGGATAACGTCAACTGAACAACAATTAATTACTCTTAATGATACTCTCACAATGACGAAATTTCAAGCTAATGTCGTTATTGCTCGAGTTACCAGCCTTAAATTTATAATTATTATATTTTAAAACAGATTCTTAACTCAATATACCTTTAATATTAAAATAAAAACAGCTTATTAACGTATTCCTGAAGGTTTTATTTTCTAGCCTTGGTCAGGTTTTGTTCTGCTTTATTATTTACCAATTAATTAAGCTGAATTTTTTGACATTTGCTCAACTTTTAATTTTAATAACAAGTAGTTATTATTTAATTTGTAATATAATATAACGGCCTGTTATTATCCCACAGGTGGTCATAGGATTCCTTTTTCCGTTTTCTTGCAGAGAAGGGTTGGAGCAGCGACACACTACGCTATGCTCTCCTTCACCGAATCCTGTGAGCCCCTCGAAAAAGTCGAACGGTTGCACTGCTGGGAATATGTGTGGTACTATATATCTCACAGCTATATTACTTGAAACAAATTGATGCGAATGTTGATATTAAGCTGAAAAAGTGAAACCCGTATCCTAGTACCGTATTGTCTTTTCAATTTTACGTTGTTGATTGTACGCTGATGTTCAAAAATTGATTTTATGTATAATGCATTTAGAAGTTTCTAGTCTCTTTAAGCGCCTGCAATATTATACGGATTATGTGGAGACAAGTATACATTGCTTATTAATTATTATAAGGAATATTCTTAATATTTATGAATGGTATTTGTTTGCTAAGATTGCTCACAGGATTAAGATTGGAAGAGTCATTGATCTGTAATGACACATCTTTGATTATTAGACAACAAAACTATAAATGAACTGCTTAAATAAATATTGATTTGTGGCATCATAATAAAAGAAATAGCCGTTTTATACATTAGCATAATTTTAGTATCTAGTGTAGAATTGAAAAAAAAAACGGAAATCAAAAATGTATTATTAATAATCGATGATTAATTATCGAAAAATCGATTATTAACAATTGTTTCTTTATAACTATTGGATTAGTTACCTTTTTTAATATTAGTGATTAATTAGAATTAAAAATTATTAAAGTGGACAAGTATGAATAAAAAATAACGTATGCGCTGTATTGGAAATTCGATTAGAATGTGTAATTTGGCTATATTGGTTTCGTCCAACAACGCATATCTTACCTTAAAAACAATAAAAAAGAGTAAACAAATAAGAAAAGAGAATAACTGAAATATAATAGATTTTTTTGAAATGTTTAGAAAATTGATTATTAAAAGTTGATTATAATTTAAAAATAAGCGATTAATATAAAAATCGATTAAATTTTCATATCCCTGGTAGCTATGCGCTTCTCGATTTTGTATTTTGTGAGTACCGAGATACTCGTACATCCATAACCACTTAGTTTTTAACTTTACTTGGCTCACCATATAGGTGCCAAATATTAAATAGGTTTCTGAAGATCAAATTATTCTCCGACATTAGTAGAGTTCCTGTGCGCTATTCTTGATGACGGTTCTGGGTTCACCCATCTCACAATATGTGGCAGTACCTACGGAATTAATTGGATCAGACTTCCACATTTTTTTTTATAATTCAACCAGTGAGTTAAGCAAGCAAGGAAAAAAAATATTATACATATTAATATATGTATATTTGTAGCCTTGTAAAATATCGGATAAATGACATTTACTGTTTAATGAGTTTTCGAAGATAGGAGGGAAGTTCTATAATATCCTCTATATTTATAACACCAGTAAATTTCCCTTGCCGTTCTCTTACATAAATGTTGTCTTTTATTTTTTTTACTAACTTTTTCATTTTTAAATAAACTATAATCTTAGATATAGAGGGTTACAAATAAGTAAAAAATTAAAGCGAAATATGCATTTTATTGGGTCAGCAATGTGATATTAATTGTTGGAGACGGACTGGGATGAATTTTCTCTGTACATGACTTCATTCAACACTAATAAATCTGTGTGTACAATTTAATGATTTCGTTAATACCCTTGAATTTATTAGCTTTCAATAGCTGGCGTATGTGTTGTACTGACAGCAATGTCTGTTAAATAAACACCTATTGAGTTATTTAGCACCGTTCCAAGGCCATTTTTAACCAACTCTATAGTATAGTAGTATAAAAGCTCTCAAATCAGTAGCCGAGGCTTTATCTAGCGTTTAGCTAACCGTAAAAAACAGGCTCTATATAATATGAAGTTAGCGGCAAATTTTGTATACTGTAATAGTGTTTATATAGTTTTTGTTAAATGTTTTAAAATAACCTATATACAGTCATAATTTACAATAAGGCTTATCCAAATTAGGTTGAATAGTACTCGTAAAGTTCAATACAACAGCAATACAAGTTCACATATGTATATACAAAGGAGGTCAAATGTCAAGCCCTTCTGTCCCTATATTTAAATCATATAATGTTTGTTTGTGTCATAAAAGCTCCGGTATAAAGATAAGTAGGCTAAAACATTCAAATAAGAACACTTCATAATATACTCGCCTAAAACAATGTTTTTGTTGCCAAAGGGTTAGATTAGGTACGGACGTGCGGCAAATCTTGTACGGAGATTTTATTACTCGTTCATTTTGGAGTTATTATTTCATTTTTATTCCACAATAATTTATTTTAGCCGTGTCGTATCCGGCTAAGTAGAATAGTACCCCCCTCATTTCTCAGCGAGGTGTCGTAGATGGCGACTAAGGTAAGTTGACCCGCCGTGTGGTATCCGGCTGAGTAGAATAGACCACCCTCATTTCTTACCGAGGTGTCGTAACAGGCGACTAAGGTAAGTTGACCCGCCGTGTGGTATCCGGCTGTGTAGAATAGACAACTCTCATTTCTTACCGAGGCGTCGTAAAAGGCGACTAAGGTAAGTTGACGTCAGGCAGGCGGCCGGTCTTAAAAACGCAGCCAAATCATGTTACAGCACGTTTATAACATGTTGTGCCGACCCCACTTAAAGTGGGATAAGGGCAGGAGGATATATTCCACAATAATTTATTTGTAAATAGTAAAACGTAATCATCCTGCGACTTAACTGGCCCGTTGGCGCATTTGCCAATGACCCTGTCTTCAGCTGTCGCCAACATTTTCTATAAACAATTTATTGGGTCTTTGAGCCTGGGTGTATATTTAAGTATATATTTAAAATTATATGTGTATATATTTAACAGTTGTCTGTCACCCATAACACAAGTATAAAGTATCTTATTTTGGGGACGGTTGTCCATGTGTGCTATATACTTATTTATCATATATATTTATTTATTTTATACTTGTTCCGCATCTTGGTACTCTTTTCTCCTTGAAGTCAAGGTACACGCACCACGCTCAAATGAGGATTGACACAAATCCCAGAAATTCTTTAAAATTATGCTTTATGATAATGAACCGTTATTGGAATGCGGAAGTTTTCCCAGAGTTCGAGCGCTTAAAAATTTAATTTACGCTTTATGCGAGTAGGGTGCTACAAATCTTTTTAAAGATTGAAACTGTCTAAATAAAAATCTTTATAGAAGTTACAATGGAATTATTTTGCTGTTATCTGCGTAATGCATTACGATTTTATCGTGGAGACTATCCTCCTGATGATGCTTCGGTTTCGGGGCGAAGGCATCGTGGGGATTGTGATGGTGAATGTATGCAGTGCTTGTGGTGGCGGTGTTTTGTAATACATGTGGTGACTTGTCTTGCATGTATAAGGTATGAGAATGTTGCTCGCTATATACACTTGGCATTACATAGATTCTCTTAACAAACGTGGATTACAGAAAAATAATTCTACTATTACTTCTGTATTATGAAATTCCGCAAAGTAACGCCTGCTTCTATAAATCATTTAAAATTATTTATCATCATCCTCCTGCCCTTATCTTACTCTAAGTGGGGTCAGCACAACATGTTATAAATGTCACATGATTTGGCTGCGTTTTTACAATCGGCCGCCTGCCTGACGTCAACTTTAATATTTACGACACCTCGGTAAGAAAGAGGGTGATCTATTCTACTAAATCGAATACCACACGGTTGGTCAACTTAACTTAGTCACCTTTTACGACACCGCGGTAAGAAATGAGGTTGGCCTATTCTACTCAGCAGGATATCACACGGCGGGTTGACTTAAATTAGTCGCCTTTCACGACACCTCGGTAAGAAATGAGGGTGGTACTATATACTGTTCAGCCGGCTACCTCACGGCTTATTTAAAATTATTTATATTAGGGACAAAAACACTTCATTTTTTGGTATTGTTTGTTGTTTTGATAAGGGTAACAGTCAGTTGAGAAGTACATCCACGGGTCTGTCATGTCATACACATGAAAAACGTTATATATTAGCTTGTGGAGAAGAGCTTGGGCCCTCCCGGAAGGGTAACTATCTCCCGGGATATTTAGACTGTCCTTTTTGGTCTCGAATTTGATGAAATTCCGCTAGGGGAAGGATTATAAAACAAAATGTTAGTATAATCAAACGGGGTTTGAATCTTTAGTAGGGTCTTTATACGAGGATTAAGATAAGGATTTATGTGGAGAGGGATACTAAAAAATAATAATAAATTATTGTATTATAATATACTCTGTAAGCTAAGCATTTATTAACATCAAAAATTAATATCTTATGTCCATCTTAAATTACTTACACGCTTGTAACTATACAAATCACACCCAAGTAGAATGGTCCCAATAATGCTGGCAGCGTATCCGCGTTTTTAAGTAATATAGGGAAAGAAAATGAATAGAAAAGAATCGATTCAGATATCTATATTTAAATGTGTATGTGTTAATATTTAAAATATATGAGCTGCATTCCAGTCATTTAATAATCGCCCAATACCCGTAACAGACGAGTCAACGTTATTGGCGTAGCTAAGTAACGAAAGATCCTCGGGCAAAAAAGAAACTAAGGCCCCATCTAAACTATTTACAATGATTTGTTTCGCATTCTTCGTCTTCCGGATTCGACGTATTCCAACGGGATGTGGCGGTTAGCTCAGAAGGGGACTCTAGAGCTTGAGGGCCCCGGGGCACTGTCCAATCTAGCCCGCCGATACGTCAGCATCGAATAAAGTGCGACAAACTCGTACAGATAGTGACCTAATTTGGTTTCGCGGATAACGACAGGAAAAAGGAAAACTAGAACAGTCTATTCGATCTCGTTACGGAATGTTTTGTTTATAAACATGAGATCGAATAACTTTCTACGATTAGCTTAACCCTACCATATTGAAATACTTTAGCTTTTCAAATATTTTTTTTTTATGTGTTTGTTCTTTATTCGTTTTTAATCCAGATGCTGGGTGCTATGGCGAAGTAATACTATTTTAAATAATATCTGGATGTTATAGTATTTGCATGTAGTTCTTATAGACTACGGAAAAAGAGCTGTAAGTATTTCTAAGCCATTATTAAAATATACTAAATACAAGATTTTCAGAATTATAACAAAACAATTTTTTTTATAATTGACGTTATTGACGAAGTCTTTGCTAGAATATTGAACGGCTTTATTATTCTAAGAATGTTTGCTACTATTATTTATTAATAGATACACTAGATAAGTCTTCTATCATATCAATGTCGTAAATTGTCTATTAATCCGATTTATGATATTATTATGATTATATATTTGTGAAAGGCGGAATATAATTTAAATTTTCATATATTGCCTGATACATTTCATTTTTTCAATTTTCACACGAATTTAAGAAATTTAGTTATATTTTCTTTTGTTTAATGTGTTCCATTTTTTAAACGTTTTCCATTTTTACATTGTGCGTAGAACCGATGGGCGTTGGGGTCTCAAGGTGTTGGAATGGCGACCCCGCACCGGAAAACGCAGTGTCTGTAGACCCCCCACGAGATGGACTGACGACCTCAAAAAGGTCGTGGGGAGCCGCTGGGTCCAAGCGGCACAAGATCGTGTGGTATGGAGAGCCCATGAAGAAGAGATCTATGTCCAGCAGTGGACCTCCATCGGTTGACAAAGAAGGTTGTATAAGAAAGAAGATTTTTTAAAATAAAAGGATTTCAATTTCTTTAAAGGTCAACGAATTATACTGAACACACAATATATTAATTATAACGATGATATGACTTTGAAATAAAACCTTTATAGCGAAAAATAAAAATAAGAAAACAATAATTGTGTGATGATTTTCTCAAAACGACTGTTATTTACATCGTAAGTTGTAACGCGTGCTGAAAATCATTTGATACAGACTGACTTGTACGAGATGCTAGAGATTGTATGGAATTTGGCAGTCCGATATACAGTCTATGCCGGGCGGTCGTGTACAATAACGAAGTTTTTGGCTGATGAGGATTGGCGCGATATTTCAAAACGAAAAGTTATCTGAACATTGCTAAAATATGCCGAGTTTAAACGAAAGTTTACTTGAATGGTTGACGCCTTTAGAGTCTTATTAACGTGCTATTAAATTGGAATTTCTATCTGTTGCTAGCGTTTTATCTTAATTAGTTTTGGTAAGTAAATTCTTTTTTTAAATTTTTAGTCGAAGTTCAAATTTTCTTAAGAATAATAGAGACGTTATTTACTTAATAATTAATTGGTATTATGCTATTGTCATGCGATATTGACTTATTTAGCTATAAACTACGATAATTCCTTAATCTTAGATTTGAGATATTTATTAAACATAAATACATATTCAAGTCTACGCAATATGGTGTAGGGAGATATAAAACAATTTTATTGTAATGGCCGTCATCGCCATTATGTTTTATGGAGCAATAAAGTGCGATTTAAGTAATTGGAGTTTGAATTGTATAATGGCGAATGCTGGTGACTGATGTGCTAAAAAAAATGCGGGGAGTTGTCAAAGTTTATGGGAATAATAATAATTTTTGATGATCATGTGAACGGTATAAGTTTTATTTTCACTCTGCTGTTACTTACTCATAGCTAAGTTAAGCATATCGTCAATGAATATATTTAATGAAATTTTAGAGACGCTAAATTTGTACATATAGGTAACATTTTTATGAAAAATGTGCTTCCCTCTCAAGACTGGCTTCTAAATCTAAAACAACAGTTTTTGATGTTTTTGTCTTCGTATTTTTTTACTGTTTGTCTGTGGGTTTGTGCGCGCTTGTCTTAGAAACTGCTGATCCGGTTTTGTTGCTGTTTTGTGTAATATGTATTAGAAAACATGACTTAACATATTGTATATGGTACTCTTTATTATATCGAATTCGATGAGTCAAAGAATGAAAAATTAATGCCATTTTAAGTTAAGAACCGTAAGTTGCGGTACTGTTACTTTTTTCGTTTATCGTCGTTCTTGAAACAGTATTACATGGAAGTTAAATATAAGGATGTCTATGATAAATAATAGGTATAGATAAAAATAATTTTTTTTCGTTCTAACGAAGAGAACTCTATCTGGACTGTGGTGAAGCCTAGATCTCTTTAGTATTCTAAATATTATATATATATATTATTTTTATATTATATATATCATTTATAAATTATATTATTTATTAAAGATTTCTGTTTCTAGTCAGTTTCATTATCATTGTGTAACCTACACTTAGTATTAGTATTTAAATCTCGAAAGTATTTATTACATGAGTAATAAATATTAGATTTTTAATCTACAGTTCAGGAAATGTATATGTTATGTGGAAAATAATATTTTCAATTATTTATTAATTTCATTTTAGTGACCTATTAACCTTAGTTATTGAAATTCCTTCAAGTGATTTACTTTATTTATTTACTAGCGGCCTGCCCCTGCTTCGCACGGGTATAAAATATATATCCCATGTCAGTCAGTGTAAAAAAATAGATTAAAATCGATCCAGTTGTTTTGATTTATTTATTACTGCCCGTGGCCGTAGCGTTAAATTTGGTGAAAAACAATTTCCTTTCCCTATACCAAGAAGATTTCCTGCTATCTTTGGAATATCTAAATTCATATAGTACATTATTACTTATTTACTTTTATATTTTACCTTTGTATTTTATTTTTACAATTAATTACAGAATGTCTTTAAACAAACTCTTGAAAGAGCGACATCGCTGCTAAAGTCGAAGTGTTATAGGGCGAAGCGCGGCCTCCTCACGGCATTTTAAATCTGTAATATCTCCGAAAATGTTCACTTAAATTACATGCTGTAAACGGCTATATTGATCTATATTAAATCAACAATTTATTTAAGGTACTCAATTGGATAAGGATTAATGCTGTATTGTATAAGAATCGCTTCAAAAATAAGGCATTATTTTTCGTAAAAAGTGAACGACAAAAAATGCTTTAGTGGGTTATCCACAAAAATTAGACATATACCATCGCGGACTTTTCTGTAGACCTTTTCAAGATGTACCAATACTTAGTACATTATTTTGATAAATCTCGTAGGGTTTACAGTTTAATTATTTACAGAAACCTCAAAAATTACAGTATTTCTCTACTCCGTATTGAATGTTATTATACGTACAAACCTTCCTCTGGAATCACTCTATCTATTAAAAAAAACCGCATCAAAATCTGTTGCATAATTTTAAAGTTTTATGCATACATAGGGAAATATGGATTTTGTTTTATAATATGTAGTGATTGTTATTTTCCTCGCTAGAGAGCTCCGATCATAAATGCGTCCGATCGCTGCTAAATTCAAATGGTTAAAGGGCGAACCACGTTTTTTTTTTCGAATTTGACTAATGCTGTTAGCCCTACTGGCTTTGACAGCGTCACCGATAAGACGGGCGAGCGCGGAAGCATCGCCGAGAGGCGAACCGCGACCTCCGACGCGCTATTTATAGGCTCGCGGCGCGGCCCCTGCATTTTAAATCTGTAATATCTTCGAAACTGTTTATTTAAATGACATGCTGTAAAGGGTCATATTGATCAATATTAAATAAACAATATATTTAAGGTTCTTAATTGGATAAGGATTAATACTGTATTGTATAAAAATTGCTTTGAACATAAAGCATCATTTTTCATAAAAAGTAAATGACAAAAACTGCTATTGTGGGTTATCCATAAGAGATATACATATACTATCGCGGACTTTTCTGTAGACCTTTTCATGGTGTACAAATACTTAGTACATCATTTTGATAAATCTCGTAGGGTTTAGACGGGTTGGTCGACGGGTTGGTCGACGGGTTCGGGTTGGTCGACCGGTTGGTCGATGGGTTGGTCGACGGGTTGGTCGACGGGTTGGTCGACGGGTTGGTCGACGGGTTGGTCGACGGGTTGGCCGACGGGTTGGCCGACGGGTTGGCCTACGGGTTGGCCGACGGGTTTTGCCGACGGGTTGGCCGACGGGTTGGTCGACGGGTTGGTCGACGGGTTGGTCGACGGGTTGGTCGACGGGTTCGTTGACGGGTTGGTCGACGGGTTGGCCGACGGGTTGGTCGACGGGTTGGTCGACGGGTTGCTCGACGGGTTGGTCGACGGGTTGGTCGACGGGTTGGCCGACGGGTTGGCCGACGGGTTTTTCGACGGGTTGGTCGACGGGTTGGTCGACGGGTTGCTCGACGGGTTGGTCGACGGGTTGGTCGACGGGTTGGTCGACGGGTTGGTCGACGGGTTGGTCGACGGGTTGGTCGACGGGTTGGTCGACTGGTTGGTCGACGGGTTGGTTGACGGGATGGTCGACGGGTTGGTCGACGGGTTCGTCGACCGGTTGGTCGATGGGTTCGTCGACCGGTTGGTCGATGGGTTGGTCGACAGGTTGGTCGACGGGTTGGTCGACCGGTTGGTCGACCGGTTGATCGACGGGTTGGTCGATGGGTTGGTCGACGGGCTGGTCGACGGGCTGGTCGACGGGCTGGTCGACGGGCTGGTCGACGGGTTGGTCGACGGGTTGGTCGACGGGTTGGTCGACGGGTTGGTCGATGGGTTGGTCGATTGATTGGTCGATTGGTTGGTCGATTGATTGATCGTACTTCGTATTGAATGTTATTATACGTACAAACCTTCCTCT
The DNA here is from genome assembly GCA_947086495.1 of Morpho achilles. Taxonomy (NCBI): domain Eukaryota; kingdom Metazoa; phylum Arthropoda; class Insecta; order Lepidoptera; family Nymphalidae; genus Morpho; species Morpho achilles. Next base: position 7,888,840 of record CAMTZB010000003.1, read on the forward strand.
GGAATCACTCTATCTATTAAAAAAAACCGCATCAAAATCGGTTGCGTAGTTTTAAAGTTTTATGCGTACATACGGAAATATGGACTTTGTTTTATAATATGTAGTGATTATTAGTTGATTATTTTATTTATTTTATCTTCGAAACTGTTTATTTAAATGACATGCTGTAAAGGGTCATATTGATCAATATTAAATAAACAATATATTTAAGGTTCTTAATTGGATAAGGATTAATACTGTATTGTATAAAAATTGCTTTGAACATAAAGCATCATTTTTCATAAAAAGTAAATGACAAAAACTGCTATTGTGGGTTATCCATAAGAGATATACATATACTATCGCGGACTTTTCTGTAGACCTTTTCATGGTGTACAAATACTTAGTACATCATTTTGATAAATCTCGTAGGGTTTAGACGGGTTGGTCGACGGGTTGGTCGACGGGTTCGGGTTGGTCGACCGGTTGGTCGACGGGTTGGTCGACGGGTTGGTCGACGGGTTGGTCGACGGGTTGGTCGACGGGTTGGTCGACGGGTTGGTCGACGGGTTGGCCGACGGGTTGGCCGACGGGTTGGCCTACGGGTTGGCCGACGGGTTTTGCCGACGGGTTGGCCGACGGGTTGGTCGACGGGTTGGTCGACGGGTTGGTCGACGGGTTGGTCGACGGGTTCGTTGACGGGTTGGTCGACGGGTTGGCCGACGGGTTGGTCGACGGGTTGGTCGACGGGTTGCTCGACGGGTTGGTCGACGGGTTGGTCGACGGGTTGGCCGACGGGTTGGCCGACGGGTTTTTCGACGGGTTGGTCGACGGGTTGGTCGACGGGTTGCTCGACGGGTTGGTCGACGGGTTGGTCGACGGGTTGGTCGACGGGTTGGTCGACGGGTTGGTCGACGGGTTGGTCGACGGGTTGGTCGACTGGTTGGTAGACGGGTTGGTTGACGGGATGGTCGACGGGTTGGTCGACGGGTTCGTCGACCGGTTGGTCGATGGGTTCGTCGACCGGTTGGTCGATGGGTTGGTCGACAGGTTGGTCGACGGGTTGGTCGACCGGTTGGTCGACCGGTTGATCGACGGGTTGGTCGATGGGTTGGTCGACGGGCTGGTCGACGGGCTGGTCGACGGGCTGGTCGACGGGCTGGTCGACGGGTTGGTCGACGGGTTGGTCGACGGGTTGGTCGACGGGTTGGTCGATGGGTTGGTCGATTGATTGGTCGATTGGTTGGTCGATTGATTGATCGATTGATTGATCGTACTTCGTATTGAATGTTATTATACGTACAAACCTTCCTCTGGAATCACTCTATCTATTAAAAAAAACCGCATCAAAATCGGTTGCGTAGTTTTAAAGTTTTATGCGTACATACGGAAATATGGACTTTGTTTTATAATATGTAGTGATTATTAGTTGATTATTTTATTTATTTAATTGGTAATAGTTGAATTTTGAATTTGAATTCACCAACGTGTTCTATTTATCCAAACTGAAATTTTAATTAGCAAGCCTAGTTAAACCTATTGCTCGAATTCAATGGTATAAAACAGATAAACCACCTTAATTTATTAGGACTGTATAGGTACAGTATGTAAACAGTAGAAGAGAATTTAATACGCGAGAATAAAAACAATCCGAAATGAAGTCGAAATAACCCTTTGATTTCGGGTCTACGATTGAAAATCGCGGAAGCAGCTCATGGCTTTGTTCGGTATGCTGAAACATTGAAGGTTATAGAAAATGTTTTAATATACATACGGGGCAAGATAAATTGAAAATACTATTCTTACTTTATGAAATGTGAATTTATATGAAATTCTTTAATATTTTGTTTATGATTATAAAATAAATACGCCGTGTGGTATCCGACTGAATAGACTAGTACCACCCTCATTTCTTACCGAGGTGTCGTCAGAGGCGACTAAGGTAAGACGACCCGCCGTGTGGTATCCGGCTGAGTAGAATAGACCAAACTCATTTCTTACCGAGGTGTCGTAAAAGGCGACTAAGGTAAGTTGACCCACCGTGTGGTATCCGGTTAAGTAGAATAGACCACTCTCTTTCTTACAAAGGTGTCGTAAAATACGAATAAGTTAAGTTGACGTTTGGCCGCCTGGCCGATCGTAAAAACGCAGCCAAATCATGTAACAACATGTTGTGCCGACCCCACTTAGAGTGGGATAAGGGCAGGAGGATGATGGTCTTTAAGATTTTGTTCACTACTTTTCTTGTGCTTTTTGTATGTAAAATGTTTCATACCAAATCTATGAGCTCGACTATATCCTTTAAGTAGTTTTTATATACATACTTTTTATGGTGATAGGACTTTATTGACGTACTATTTTTTTATTTTTTTATTTTGAAAACACTATTAATGCTTTATATTGATAAAACTTAAAGTAATGCATAAAATAGTAAAGTTTTCACTAATTAAACAATAACAATAAGAACAGAACAAAAAACATACAAATTATCAATAAATTATAAAATTAGGTCTCTTATTTTGATAGTGAATTTATTTATCATTTATAACTGCCAAAAGAAAAATGTACCAACTATAACGGTAAAGGTAACGAGCCAATTACTTAACATACGATTTAAAAAAAATTACAGAATGTACCTTAAAAAAATTGTACTTACAAAAAATTAAACTACAGTAATTTAAAATATATTTTAATTACATTTTACAATTCATTATGTATGGGTATATCAATCTGTATAGGTTATTGAATAATAATTTTTATTATTAAAATTAAACTGTTATTGCTGTTCTTTTATAAACATTTAAAAAACAATATATTCAGCGGTATTTTTTGAAATGAATTAATATGATTTTTTTTTATTCTGCAATTATTATTATTGAAAGGGCTTTGCTGTTAGGAGCATACGAAGTTTAATTAAAAACCCATAAATTAACTTTTAATACCATTCCAAAAATAACTTTTACATTGTCATAAAACGAGATATGTTATCATTATATGAAATTAATGTATATACGGCCGACTGGTTTCGGCACGCTTTGACTGAAATTAATAAGATAAGATAACGGAGTGGTGGAACAACTGCTTACTGCTGCAAAATCCTAAAGGTACACTCTCGCCCGAGATCACTAGTCTAATTCTCGCGAGATACGTGTAGGCTCGGGGAGTAATCATGTATTTTTTTCGAGAGTGAACAGCGACGCGCTCACAGACTGTCCGGGACGGCGCGAGACCCTTTGACTTGGGCACAAAAACCGACTAGGGAGAACGGGTATGACACAGCGAGACATACCGAGTGCGAGAGTGTACATACTAGCTCTCGCCTCGCCTCGGTATGTCTTACCCACTGTCGCTCCAGATTTGATTTTTGCGCCCGCGTCTCTTAGAAAGTGTACAGCCGCCATTAAAAATATATCTGTTCTATTTTTAGACGGGTATTCATTCCGCATTTAGGGCAATTCCATCCATTTCCCAATGTTGGTGTCTGGGTTTCACTATGTTCCTGCCAGTATCACCTTCCGACCAGTGAATGCCGTGAACATCAATTTTAAATCTCAATTTTCCAATTTTAATTAATTATAATAATTTGGCAACAGACAACAGTGCCTATGAAACAGTTTTTTCTGTAAGAAAAATCAAAACAATTTACTTTCATCAATTTTAGTTTTCAAAGTAGAAGTCTGTCTTAATTTAATGACTTTTAATATTGTTGTTATTATAACTTCAAGAAATATATTAATTAACAAAGTGTAAAGATATTTGTAAAACATTTTAAAAAAGTGTATCTGCGGTATATGACCATCTTCTTTCTTACCGAGGTGTCGTAAAAGGCGACTAAGGTAAGTTGACTGACGGTGTGGTATCCACTTGAGTATACGACTAAATACGACTAAAGTAGGTTGACGCCACGCAGGCGCCCGGTAGTAAAATACGAAACCAAATCATGTGACATCATGTTAGAGTCATCATGTTAGAGTGGGATAAGGGCAGGAGGATGATAATGTATCTGCGGTACACAAAGTTTTCTGATATCTGAAGTCGCTTTATAATACCTAAATATAAAACCTTTTACTTGTATCAAAGATGAAGAAAGTCTTTGTAAGTTTTTATAGATGAAATTCTGTAACAATCCAAAATGGATTTCCTGTCATGTCCTTTGTTCCACACAATTGTAATCTTATGTTTGCAATCTACTTAAATCATGTTTCACCAACAAACATCTATTGTAAAAGAATAAGGATATTACGAAAAGATATCATCAGTAGATCAAAGTAAAGAAATCAATTCAAGCAAACATAATACGATGTCTATATATTGTTTATTTTAAAGGATAGCACCGATATGAGAAATATGTTACCAAGCATGTAACGTATTTGTGCAAGTTAAATATGGGTTTCACCAAAGTTTTTGTATTTAAATTCAAATCATTCTTTATCCTAGTTGGCAATTACAAGCTCGTTGGAATCGTCAAATTTTAATGAAGCTTCAATTTTACAAATAATTATTATTACATATCAGCGCATTAAAAAACGGTTACTTAAATTATACAACGGCGTATTAGAGTCGCGGAAAAACGTGTTCAACAAAGAAAATGTATATAAAAGCTTATCAGACTATTTGACTGAAATATGAAATATCTATAGACATTAATTTAAAAATCAGATATTGAATAGGATTATTTTTAGAGGGATTTATAAACCTATAAGGACGGTATCATTAACATTTAGTTTATTTCAGACAGCCTTCAGTCGATATGCGCGATCAAATATAATACGATTAAAATATCTTCTCACAGATAATAATGAGACAATTGAAATTTTTGGCAGGCTGGAATAATGGTGTAATTATAGTATATTTTAATTAATTATAATTAAGGTAATTTAATCGGTGTATCTCGCCAAAATCTCCAAAATTGATCTTTATTAACTATATACCTAATACAGAATATTTATTTTGTAAAACTGACAATAAGGCAAAACTAAGTATACATCATACATCCTCCTGCCATTATCCCAATCTAAGTGGGGTCTGTACAACATAACAAACATGTTGTCACATGATTTGGCTCCGTATTTTACGAACGGCCGCCTGCCTGACGTCGACTTACCTTAGTCTTAGTTAGTAGACTTACCTTATTTTACGTCACCTCGGTACAAAAGAGGGTGGTCTATTTTACTCAGTCTGATACCACACGGTAGGTGATCTTACCTTAGTAGCCTTTTACGACACCTTGGTAAGAAATGAAGGTAGAATTATTTGCTTCATCCGGACACCACACGGTAGAATTTAACAGAATATTTATTTTGTAAAAATGAAAATAAGGAAAAATTAAGTTCTATAAATTGAATATCGTCGGATATGAATAAAGAGTTATGGATTCAATAACGCAGTTTAGCACTATAACACACAAACGTAAGCTCAGGTACATTATATATTTGAAAATTGAATAAAAATGAACTTCCTAAACTATCTGACGATAGCAAATAATAGCCCACGCGTTCCTGTAATAGTTATTGCCTCTAAACATCGAATAGTTTTAAAACTCGGCAATTTTGCTCATTAATTATACCAAAAAATGTTTATTGTAGCGCATTAGTTATTCTAGCAAATTTATTATTTTGTGAAGAAAAATTAATGATTTACCGATTGATTTACAAAAGGTAATATAGTGGTTCTATTAATACAGTTACAGACAGTAAGGAATTTCTCTAATACTCGTAAGTTTACTACATTAATGTTTTTTTTATATTGTTACAATTTTGAATAGAATAAATAGTACCACCCTCATTTCTTACCGAGGTGTCGTAAAAGGCGACTAAGGTAAGTCGACCCGCCGTGTTGTATCCGGCTGAGTAGATAAGACCAACCACATTTCTTACCAAGGTGTCGTAAAAGGCGACTAAGGTAAGTTGACCCACCGTGTGGTATCCAGTTTAGTAGAATAGACCACCCTCTTTTCCTTCCGAGGTGTCGTAAAATACGACAGAGGTAAGTTGACGTCAGGCAGGCGGCCGGTCGTAAAAACGCAGCCAAATCATGTGACAGCATGTTTAATTTATAACATGTTGTGCCGACCCCACTTAGAGTGGGATAAGGGCAGGAAGATGATGATATTGTTACAATTTTATATACTGATGAGCCCTTGATAGTTACTTTGGGCATTATAAGAAAGCTCAAAGCCGGTCTATGGGCAATGGAAAGAGACAGACAGAGAGCTTCTGGGGTCTTTCTTTTATAATATGTATAGATTTTGCTTCGGTTGTTCCTCATAACGAAAGTTATGTACCGATAAAATATATTCATTTTTACGGAAGCCTTCAAGGTTCTAGCTACTGTTATTATAGAAGCGGCTTTATCAGCAAGTTGGTTACATTTAATTGATGTATAATTGATTGATTGTATAATTTTCCATGGAAAATAAAAATATATTATATATTAATATCATTTCAGTAATATTAATACAGAAATTATAATTTATCGAAATAACTTCGGATGAAGTGCGTTAAAGTTGAATATGAACATTTAAAAAAAAAATACCATTAAGGCCCATTTTCTGAAATTATAACTTTCCAACACGTACTAAAACTCATAAATAATGTGTATTTGTTATTGATTGCTTCAATTTCGGCTAATAAATTTCCACCGACACCGAAAGTAATTCATAACAGAACAAATACAACGAACCAAACCTAAAAGAAACACATATTTCTGTCAAACACGGCTGATTTAAAACGCCCTGACTCATGATGGCCTTGCAAATAGAATTGGTTATTTTTAAATAAAATCACCTAACCGCGCGTGTTTTGTTTTCTACGTTTTAAGTGTACATTAGCCACAGAAAAAGCAATCAATACTAGTAGATCCATAGATAGATGGATAGATAAAACTTTATTGCACAAACACATGAAAATACATGCGAATTTAAAGTAAACTGATGTATATGTACAAAGGACGGCCTTATCACTGAGTAGTGATTTTTTCCAGGCATCCATTTTACCATAACATAGAATTTCGCATTTACAATATTAATAAGAGATGCGTCTGATATTCTATCAGACAGATAAAAATGTCTTTTACGCTTTGACGGCTAATTTACTGGACCAAAATTCACAAACTTTGTAACAATTTAAAAGACCGCCCTCTTTTTTACCGAAGTGTAGTAAAATACGACTAAGGTAAGTTGTGGTCAGGGAGGCGGTGGTAAAATATAAAGCCAAATCATGTGACAACATATTTATAACATGTTTTGCCGACCCCACTTAGAGTGGGATAAGGGCAGAGGATGATGATGATAAAAAGGGGAAAAACACATTGCATATAAGTTGACACGAATGCAATCGATATATAAGTTTATTATAATAACGATTATTTAAGAAAAATTTAAATGTACTTAATAATGTTATAAAACTAAATGAGTATTATATTATATACATCGAAAATTCTATTACGGAAATAATAAAATCTGCTGTCACTTTGTGACGCAGGTCGTGTACAGATGAAAGATTTATGTGAATATTTTCCACATAATACTTCAATTGTCTTGACATTGACTTAGATTTTAGCTGCTGTTGAGTTATTGGAGAATTTAGAGTATTATCTGGTATTGCAACTGTTACTTCTGATTTTGAGGGTTGTATCTCGTATGTCATATTGAATCAATTATATTTGCTGCAAAAACATAAACTTCATGTAAAATTACAGTGGATACCATCACATATACTTATTCTTGATAACGAAAAAGTTGATAGCTTGCTAGAGAAGCTGCTGTTGATGGATATCCACTGGTCTTTTTGTCACATTATTCAAAAGTTCTATACTTAGTTAAAGCTCAAGTTGATCACAATTGGCGTGAATACTTTGACGAAAGATCGCGTATTAAGGGAATTTGGTATAGAACCGTTTAACCTGGCTTATTAAAAAAAGCGTGGATTGAAGGTTGATGTAGTTATAGCATTAAGGCTCCGATCCGACCTCCGACAAATTCCACTTAATAGATTTGCCTATTTGACGAAGAAAGTGCTATCTCCGAAATGTGTTAAATGCGGTGTAATAGAAGATGCATTTCATATTTTGATGCAATGATTTTTTGAAGAAAGTTTTAACCCGCAAATCATATAGGTATTCTATTCATAAAGTCTTTTTACATTAATCAGTTAAAACAGCGTTCTTTGTCTGTTAGTGTACTGTATACCTCGATAGTTTTATATTTATAGATTAATGGATCAAAAAAATATTGACGGATACACGTAAATTACCTCATGCGTCACACCAAAGTATACATCAAACATTTGATTACGAAATCGATTGTATTAGATGTAATTTCAGGCGTATAGAATCAAACATGGTTACGTCCACGATTCAAATTTTTTTAGAAAACGATAAAAACGATTTTTTCCATTATTAGTAACTATACTAATATCAAGCATTATTTTATGTACGCAGAATACAATATATTAGGGAATTATAAGCTGTTTTCCACGCCCAATTCAATACTTTTGAGTAAAAACTTAAATTTGAGATGGACTTTCCCAGCTTTGTTTCTAAGTCTTGGACTTAACTAAGTTTGTTACCGAATGTTTAGGACTTTCCTATTTTTGTTTCCAACTCTCAATAGGGGACGGATTCAGGAATTTTAGAAAACAAAAGACAACAATATTTTTATTTATTTATTTACATCCACACAATTCACATTCGCAATCAACTTTCAAATGGGTGTATGTGATAAAAGTCATATAGTTGATGATTAATAATAATTTGTATTCTTGTTTAAAATAAAACTTATATAAGTAATAATTACGCCGTGTGGTATCCGGCTGACTAGAATAGTACCACCCTCATTTCTTACCGAGTTGTCGTAAAAGGCGACTAAGGTAAGTCGACCGGCCGTGTGGTATCCGGCTGAGTAAAGAATAGACAAAGCCTCATTTCTTACTGAGGTGTCGTAAAAGGCGACTAAGGTAAGTTGACCCACCGTGTGGTATCCAAGTGAGTAGATTAGACTACCCTCTTTCTTACCGAAGTGTCATAAAATACGACAGAGGTAAGTTGACGGTGGCCAGGCAGGTGGCCGGTCGTAAAAACGCAGCCAACATGTGACCAGCCAGCCAGTGACAGCATGTGTATAACATGATGTGCCGACCCCACTTAGAGCGAGATAAGGGCAGGAAGATGATGATTATATAACTAATAATTGTTCCTCCTGCTGTGGCTCGCATATTTTCTCTTCAGGTTCAAGATTGTTCACGTCAGCTTGATTATCCAAAATCCACGGTTTAGCGACCAGTGCTCGTCCTTTTTTAATATTAGGCATATTTAAAAATGCGTTTTGATATATAGGTATCTTTTTTCGATCAGCTATAATGTGGAACTTTGTTGTGAATTCTTTAGATGATTTCGTACCATTACGAGGCTTTTTCCTTTTAAAAGCAACAGCTGTACAGCATTTCAATATAAGTCCGTCTTGCTGAATTTTATTAGAATTTTGTAGAAAGCTTCATGAAACATTCGCAACATTTTTGATGTGACAAGATTGCATTGCATGATAAGAACAGCTTAATTGGAATTATAATTAATTACGCTTTAAATATTCAATAAATAGGCACGAACTTAAGTCCGGCCCTGGAATATACCTGTTTTCCTTTACGATGTTTTTCTTCCAATTAAGTGGTTATGCAGTCCGTTTCCTGGCTTGATTTTTGTTGACCCTGGACGAGTGGCTCTCCATCTCTTCAAAATATCACAATAATTGCGCAGAACAATAGTTTTTCGTATTTAAATATAGTAAAATACGACAACGTGCATACAACAAAAAAATGTCCGTTGTCAGTCAAATGAAGCCTTCCTATTGGTCGAAATGGACTTTACGCGGTTTGGAACTCAATTACCTTGGGACTTTACTAGGTTTGTTTCTAAAGTCAATTTTCAATTTGAAATTTAAGTTGGACTATATCAGAATTGGTAACAAATGATTTATGTAGGTAAATAAAGACGCGGAAAAGATTGTGTTGGCATTTAAATCTAAATTTTGAAATTTTGTGGACTTTACCATCTTTGTTTCTATACGCCTGATTTGTTAAAAGTTTTACCACAGACAATATAGAAGAATTTATTTTTCTTAACTTTGTGGATAATGTTTTAAAGATTAGTAACAATTGCTTGAGAAATTTTAGCAGATAACTTTAACTTGAATAAAGTTGACGGCCATCGTAGTGATCGTATTAATTTTCGTAATTCCTGACGAGTATCTCATTTATGGAAGAGAGGGACTATATCGAATTCTACTTGTGACGTTGTTGTTCCTTCTCATATTATCCCTTTTTCTAGGCTAGATTAGATAGGGACCGGTTGGACCATATCAAATGCGTATATTTAATACCTCCATTAAAGGAGGAAATGACTATTCCTATATCTACCTTTATTAGTACGATAATGGTAGGTATACAGCAATGACCGATAACGCGCAGGTTCCTATTATCGGTTATTAGTGTGAATAATTATAAAACTAGTTTGTAAGACTAACGCTAGCATACGATTTTCACTTTCACATGGCTTCAAATTTAACATACAAGAAAATTAAAATGTTTTAACAATAATTATAACGTCTAACATTTGAATAAACTAAATGTTTTTGTACTTTTTCGTTTAACAGTCACACAGCAAAGAGTTTCAACCAACATCTCAAAACGTTGTATTGCCTGGTATACAAGTATCGTGATGAGGTCCTTTGTCATCATCTCTATGGCACCGAACGGGACTTTAGGTCCGTTTGCAGTTTCCCTTTCAAATTTTATATCCCTTTAAATAGACAATATCTTTAAATGTAATAAAGATTTGCACATTATTGAATGTCATTTTTTTAATAATAAAATTAAAAAGTTCATCAGTCATATCATAACATGATTGTTATATACATTTTGTAAGCAAATAGTGTAAGCTCGCAGCTTTCTGTCCACTCTCCACAGTTATTATTATTCTTTAATCTGTGAAGTGGTGACAATTCGCAGCACAAAATATATAAAGCGCTGACCTATTTTAGGCAACGGCAAATACATTATTTCATAAAATCATAATGTTTTATGGGATACTTTCGCATTTATATTGGGTGAGATAAGGTCAACCATGTATATGTATAACCAATAATATATTTTTATAATTGCCTATATATTATACTACATACTCTAAATAGTCTCACAAGTCGATATATGCTGGTCACAATTATTTATTACATTTATATGTAATAAATAATTGTGACCAGCATATGTCGACCAGTATATATCGTAAATCAAGCTCGATTGACAAAATGAACAGAAAATAAAAGGAAAACTATCTAAAAGTTTCCGTTAAGTAAATTCAGCACAGCAGTAAATCTTCGATGATTTTAACAATCTACTATGTTTCACTTCAGTTGAGCACCGGAAATTTCATATTCGAGACTAATGTTTGATTTCCATCAGTTCACATAATCTAAAAAGGCTCCATCTATTTCCTTAAATATGACAAAAACTGACACCAAGATTTCTGAACGGAACTAAATACGCGTTGTATTTATGTAACAAAATTCAGCACCTTTTTTAAGAGTGATTTTTTAGTATCATATAGTTTTTACTAACAGACTTAAATACAAAAGGTTGTTGAGAAAGGGAAAAGTTTATAGATTAAAAATATGATGTATTAACACACGATATTTGTGATTTTAGAAAAACATATTTCATGTAGATACGTGTATTATTCGCGTCTGCAGTAACAATGGGTTACGTAAAAATATTTAACGAGGATTGGATATCAAAATATCATTTACGCAAATCCTCTCAACACATTGATTGGCGTTTGCTGAAATTCCTTGAATATGTATGATCTCATTCATGAATTGTTATTTTTATTAGGAATTTAAAAAACAACTAATTTTCTATTGAAACAGTATTTCGTCTTTAAAAACATATCAATAAATAACAATGTCCGATATCTTACTAAAATCTATATTTGAATACTGTGTTACATTTTTTCTATTTATTTTTAAGAGGTAAATCTATTTTTTGAATATTTATTAGTTTTACTCATCAATTTGACTGTGTGTATAATACTTTTACCTAAGCATTTCCTAAAAATACTCAAAACTAAAACGGCAGTTTATGAACACTTAATATAAACGAAACGATAATATAAACGATTAATATAAACTGACTTGATCTGAAGTAACGACATCACACTTAACGAAACATGACTATTAAATTCGTCTGTGTCGCGCCTATACTATAGGTATAATAATCCATACAATATAATAAATATCTGGGTGACCGAGCTTCGCTCGGTAATTTTTTTACGAAAAAAAACTTTAAAAAAAGAAAAAACAATTATTTAGTAAGGATCGATCCTTGGCACTCTTATTTCTCGAGGCTGGCCGCTAACCGAATAAGCTACGTCGACTTGACAGTTGATGGCGAAAATTCTATTCAATATAAATGTTAGTGTTTTTTAATGCCCAAAAATAGGGATAAAACCATATTTTTTTTACATAAAACCTCATCATTCCATCGATCGCCGCCGTAGCGTGCGGATGTCTCGGTCGAGCGCAATCCGGTTGCCGCTCCCCCCGCCTGACTCACGCCCCTGCCGCGTTAGATTGTGAAAGTGCTCAAGGACTCTGGACTGTCAGTGTTGTTCGTTCCTGTGCAAGTGGATTGTGTTAGTGTCACTGTGCTTCGATTAGGTAGTGTGGTGCTTCACGCATAACACTTGCCGTAGGTGGTTCCGTCCGTGCGTAAGTACACTAATTTTTAATTTAGGTACTCACCTCTTTCCCCCGAAGGGAGAGAGACTAAGAACTAGATTTTTTCTTAGGTACACACCTCCCTGCCCTCCGGCAGGGAGGCCACCCCCACACTAGCGGGCCAATATGGCCCCCACCCTGCGCCCCACGGGGCAACCGATACTGGACGCGATTTTCGCGTTCCTTCAGGCGCACCACCCCGCCATTTTGGTGGAGCTCACCAAGGCCCTCCCGCCCCCTCAGGGCCAGAGTGGCAGCCCGGCAGCACCTTCTCCCCCCTCTGCGGAAAAGGCCAAACCACGCTCCCGCCCCGTGTCTCCTGACATGGAAGTGGAGGAGCAATCCGATTCGGAATCCGAGACTCCCTCAGAGTCCGGTGAGGAAGCCGAAGCATCCGATGCTTCGGAGTCCCCATCCCGCTCGGCGTCATCCGCCTCAGACGAGGACGACGGCTTCACCGCCGTCCTATCAAAGAGCCAGAAGCGAAAGCTGAAGGCTCCCAAGACCGTCCCGCCCAAAAGGGCCACAAACGACGCAGGTGCACCTGCTCCGCGTCCCACCCCCAAACCCCAGCCTGCCTCACAGGCCATGACCAGACAGACCGACTCCACACAGGACTCGCCTATGACGGAGAGGAAGGAGAAGGTGCCGCCCCTATTTGTTAGGGAAAAAGACGCGTGGAACCGGTTAATCCCGCGCATGGACAGCTCGTCCATTCCATTTACTTCTGCCCGGTCCACAAGCCAGGGCATAATGGTTCAGTGTCCGTCCTCAGCGGACCACCGTCGCCTCACGACGCTCCTGGATGCCGAAAAGATCGGCTATCACACGTACGCCCTAGAAGACGAGCGCGAACTTCGCGTTGTCATCCGCGGGCTTCCAGTAGAGCTCGATATCGAGCATATCAAAAACGACCTCCTCAGCCAGGGTCTCCCAATTAGACAGGTACACCGTATGTACCATCATAGAACCAAAGTTCCTTATGAACTTTGTCTCGCGGTCCTCGACCTCAGTCCTGAAGGCAAACGTGTCTTCAACGTAACAACGATATGCAGACTGTCGGGTCTGCGTATAGAAACGCCGCGTACGCGTGGGGTAATGGGGCAGTGCCATCGCTGCCAGCTTTACGGCCACTCGCAGCGCAACTGCACCGCACGACCTAGGTGCGTCAAGTGCCTGGGCGATCACGGCACTGCCGATTGCCCCAGAACGGTTCCGTCCGAGGAACCTCCCAGCTGTGTCCTCTGCAGGACCCAAGGGCACCCCGCGAGCTATCGCGGCTGCCCGAAAGTCCCGCTTAGGGCAAAACGAGGGGGCAGAAGGGCCACCCGTAAAAAGGCGGACCGTACCGCCCCCAAACCAGCTGAGAGGTTCATCCCCGCGCCTCTCCCCACTTCAAACCCCTGGCACAGGAAACCGGCATCCGAGCCGGCTGTGCCAGTAAAACCGGCTCAGGAGACGGTAGCGAAACCCGCCGCCGCCATCTTGAGCTCCAATACAAGAGCTGCCGCTCCTAAAGCGACAGCCGCCCCTCCAGCAACGAGTTTCATGGACGACATGAAACTTGTTTGCGATATAGTAACCAAAATTGACACTACGGAGCTGTCAATTTTGGCAAACAAGCTGAGGAGTAATCCTCAAAACAGATTAATGGCCTTGCTCGAACACTCTAGTTTGGTGCAGGCCATCTCTAGGCTTTAAGCTTAAACCCTCACTGGGTAGGGCCAAGCCCCACTCCCTCAAGCTAGTCACGTACAACGCAGACGGGCTTATCAGACACATGGACGAAGTCCGCGATTTCGTAGTTGCACACGACATAGATATTCTTCTAATACAAGAATCCTTCTTAAAACCCCAATTTCGCAATCCCAATATTGCGAACTACTGTTTGATTAGAAATGACCGTCTGTCATCCAAAAAAGGCGGCACGCTCATTTACTACAAAAGAGCCCTCCTATGCTCCCCCCTTGATTCCCCAAAGCTCACTAACATGGAGGCTTCAGTCTGTCAGGTGGGTATGACCGGCCATCAGTCGATCATACTAGCATCAGTATACCTCAGTCCGACCAATCGGGTACTCGAAAGAGACGTCCGCACCCTCCTCGCACTAGGCGACTCTGTAATACTGGCCGGAGACTTCAACTCCAAACATGGCCAATGGAACTCTCGCCGAACCAACCGGAACGGCACAATACTCCAAGGCCTCAACGGCCTTCCAAACCTCGCTTTTGGTGTGATAGCCCCTAACGAGCCCACCAGATACCCGCCTAACGGGGATCCAAACAGAGCAGATGTGTTAGATATATACATTTTCAAAAATGTAGCTCTCCAGTTACGTTCCATAGACGTCCTGCATGAATTAGACTCGGACCACCGTCCGGTTCTAATTCAGTTAGGGCAATCTACCTCCACGACCCCTCCCACGAAAACGATAATCGACTGGAGTAAATTAGGCGGGAAACTCCAGTCCCTAAACTCAGACCACCTAGATCAAATTCCTGACAAGATAGACTCCGTGGATAGTGCCAAGTTTACTGTTACCCACCTTACGAAACATATAACAGACTCACTCGAGCGTTGCTCCAAGGAAGTCCCCGACGACCGCGGTCGTGGGAGACTACCGGACGACCTGCGCGACCTACTTAGACGTAAACGTGCCGCCACTAGGGCCCATGACGCATACCCGACAGACGATAACCGGAGAACACTCCGGCGACTTCAAAGAGAGGTTAGAGAAAAACTCAGCCTCAACCGTCAGTCCGCCTGGGACAACAAACTCTCAGAGATCTCGCCGAGTCACCTGGCTTTCTGGAAACTGGCGAAATCCCTGAGAGGAGACCAGTGTGCAGCTACACCTCCATTGTTACGTTTAAACCGTCCGGTCGCTTTTGACGACATCGATAAGGCCGAATGCTTGGCTGACAGTCTTGAGGGACAATGTACAAACAATCCCAGTCATCCCGAACACGCCGAATTCCACTCGGAAGTGGAAATGGCGGCGGCTAGGATATCCGCGAAGGCTCCCGAAAGCGAGCCGCTCACTCCCACCACCGGAGAGGAAGTCCGTTCCATTATCCAAAACCTGAAGACCCGCAAGTCCCCAGGCCCCGACTCCATATCCAACAAAGCACTCAAGTGCCTCCCTGACCAACTGATAAACCTATTAGTATTGATTTTCAATGCCCTCCTGTTAGGTTGCTCCTTCCCCGACGAATGGAAGGAAGCAATAGTAATAGGGATTCGTAAACCGGGAAAACCCAGTAATCTCCCGAGCAGCTATCGACCCATCAGTCTGCTCAACAGCTTAGGGAAAGTCTACGAGCGAGTAATCCTCGCTAGACTCAAAACGTTCATGGAGTCGATGAAGCTCATACCGGATGAGCAATTCGGCTTCCGCGCTAAACACACCGCGGTACAACAAGTACACCGACTTACCGAAGCCGTCCTCAATGGCTTCGGCAAAAAACGGTACACCCGTACTGTCTTCTTCGATGTCGCCAAAGCCTTCGATAAGGTATGGCATGCGGGTCTAATATACAAACTCGCGAACCTAGGAATCCCCGATAGACTCGTACTTATCATTCGCGATTATCTTACTAATCGCTCATTCAGATATCGTATTGATGGTGCGCTCTCCTCAAGACGCACCTTACGCGCCGGAGTCCCCCAAGGTTCGGTACTCGCACCGTTCCTCTATTCGCTCTATACGAGTGACATCCCACGATTCTCCACTAAAACTAGTGCAGTCACCCACTTAGCCATGTTCGCGGACGATACCGCAATCTATACCACCTGTAGAGATCCCATAACCATAAATGATAGGCTCCAAAGAGCAACCAACCAGCTCGGAAGCTGGTTCCGCCGGTGGAGAATCGAAATTAATCCCGATAAAAGCGCAGCAATGTTCTTTGCGAGATCTAGGAGAGCCATGGACTTCATCCGGACGCCTCCTAGAGTCTCTATTTACAACAAATACATAGATTGGCAAAAGGAAGTCAAATACTTAGGTGTCATCCTCCAACCGACCCTATCCTTTATCCGACACATCCGCGTTGTCCGTAACCGGGCAGCGTTCGCCATGGGACGCCTCTATCCGATACTGTGCAAGACAAGTAAACTGTCACTTCGCAACAAAGTGACACTTTACAAAACTTGCATCAGACCTATTATGACCTATGCGAGCGTCGCGTTCGCGCACGTTCCGAAATCACGACTGTGTCCGTTGCAGACACTTCAAAATCGATTCATGCGTACAGCCACTGGCTGTCCGTGGTTCGTGCGCAACGTGAACCTCCATAGAGATCTCGACCTACCCACGATAGCCGATCTTTTCAGACGATTCTCGACGACTTACTTCGAGAAAGCGTCCATCCACCCAAACCCCCTTATAGTGGCCGCGTCCAACTATAAGGCGTTCAGGCACCCCAACAAGATTCACAGGCGCCCGAAGAGCGTCCTTAACGACCCCGACGATGCTATAACAGCATCCAACAAGTTATACACACAACACGCACACAAACAGCGTCTTCGCCGGCGAAGACGAGGTCCCCGCTTGCTTGTGTCAAGCGGCCGCAGCCCTCTGCCGCGGCCGCCGTGACGCAGACTTCTTCCAAGTCAATTATTAGATGCAGCCCTCCAAAAACGCGCCGCCTTAAGCCGAGGTTCGGTCTCGCAGGAGACACCCTTAAGGCGACGCCCCCTGTAGGGCGGGTGCTTGTAATGCACCCGCTTGTATTAACCATCTCTTCTCAGCGATGCTTCCGCGCTCGCCCGTCTTATCGGTGACGCTGTCAAAGCCATTAGGGCTAACAGCATTAGTCATATTCGAAAAAAAAAAAAAAAACATAAAACCTAGATAGATCAATTTTTCTCCCCCAAAACCTCCTACATGCTGAATTTAAGGAAAATCGTTGGAGCCAGTTCCGAGATTCGGAAAATATATATATATATATATACAAGATTAACTCATTTAAATATTAAGATATTTTTTCCATCCATATAATTTTTTTTTATATTGCACGGGATCACTAATTATATTTAACTTTTCGCAGGGCACAATTTAATCTTATTTTCATTGTTATATTATTCTTATCGAGTTCTTCCAAAATTAAGTTGATGATGATAAGAAGAAAATTATAATTTTTTTGAGTTTTTTTTAAATTAATTGTTGTGTAAATAAAATACAATTGTTTTTATTATAAGATTAATAACTCGAGATCTCAAATTGCGCCATGTGCCCTGTTCTTAAAATGACATATACATACTTTTAGCCCTAATGGCTTTCACATCATCATCTCTTCTTTGGGAATTTACTCAGGATTTTCTAAGTATATATCGTGTTTTTCTATTTCAATGCATATAGTAGTGCATATTTTCTCCTAATAGATATCCGAAAAAGAGCAATCTCTGTTCTTTATTTTTCCTACTCGAGTCTGCTTTCGTTTAGTTATGTAAAAAACTCAGAAGCTTGTAATCTTTTACAAATTTATTTGTAACACTTTGAAACGTGACTTTAATTGAAAGTAGGATATTTGGGTCACGGAATTGTGTATTAATTTATTATAGGAATCTGCAAATCTTATGTATAAACAGCTACAATAAAGCTATAATAAGTGTATGAATATATTAAAGTGTTTACATACTCAAATTATACACTAATTTCGCAAACGTATGATTGATTTGTTTAATTTATCAAGCTGTCCGGCTTAAATACACGGAAAACGCTGTTAAACATAATGCATTTACAGTAAAAGAGGCAATCGAAGCTAAAAATAGAATATCGAATCTCTACTACCATCGGGAAATGACCATCGCCAATGACCTTCCTTGTGTATTTTATGTATATGTGCGATCGGGATCTGGCTCACTTAAAGCGCAGGACGTTTCCTGCCCTTATCCCACTCTTAAGTGGAGTCGGCACAACATGTTACAAACATGTTGTCACATGATTTGGCTACGTATTTTACGACCGGCCGCCTGCCTGACATCAACTTACCTTAGTCGTATTTTACAACACCTAAGTAAGAAAGAGGATGGTCTATTCTACTTAACCGGATACCACACGGTGGGTTAACTTATCTTAGTCGCCTTTTACGACACCTCGGTAAGAAATGAAGTTGGTCTATTCTACTCAGCCGGATAGATACCACATGGCGGGTCGACGTTCCTTAGTCGCCTTCAACGACACCTCGGTAAGAAAGAGGGTGGTCTATTCAAAGGGTGGTCAAAGTGCAGGACGCTATCGGGTAGAAAGCAAGATTAATAGTGCTATTTTACCGTAAAAGCTGCACATGAGTTAGAGGCTGAGGCTAAGGAATAATATTTTTCATTGTGGTTATAATAAATATTTGGTATTTTAAACATTTCGTAACTATAAACTAAATTCGTTAGAATTATTACTCGATGTATAACTGTGACCTGATTTCGGTAAATAGAGTATCAAACTGTTTTTCCCATCAAATAAGACCGTAAACGTCTGTTTGAAATTTATGATTCGTTTTAATATAAATAATCTGTCTCATTATTTAAGTGCTAGTTGGTGTTCATGAATCACTTCTCGATATTCAGTGTGAACTGAGGAGTGGTGAGAATAGTTTTTTATGTCGTGATCTGCTTTTAGTAGTAATAAGGGTACTAGTGTAGGTATTTTATTAAGCAAAGCATTGTTTAGGCTTCATATTTTAGTCTATATACATCCTTGTTAATGGTGTTAAACCTATGAACGTCAAGGTTGTGAACGAACTTTACATTCATTTTTATATTAGATTTACTTTATAATAAATATACTTATGATTTATATACCATCTCCTTTTTTATAAAATGCAATAAATCATTTTAAAATAATAACACATTTATTGTTGGTGACGAAAACATTTTGATTTTTCAAAATTGAATTTGTGCACATGGTGCTCAGTAAACATTGGAGTGGTCAATAGAGTACCCAAACAATTTGTGAGCAAATTATGTACCATAAAAAGTTAGTAGGTAAAGTAGCGGACTATTGCTATCCTATTTGTAGACGAAAGTGTATAGGGAGGGGTCTCTTCGTAGATAGGATTGAAGCTTTTGGTTACGCATATTACAATATGCTTATAGGAAATATGCAGTTTTCCTCAGCACATTTTGGTTTACCGTAAGGTGCATGATGAACCGTAAAGCGCATAAGGCCTGATGGGTATTTAAACCCGTGTATCCTTACTGACTTACGTGTAAGTTACCGTTCCTTCCTCACAATTTATATATTTATAGAGACTGTATAGATTATGTAATTAGTAACAGTTCTCTTTAAAATAACAAATACAAAAATGCTTATTATAATAAATTTATATCAGGCTTAAAAGTCATATTTATTTACAATATATTTGATGATTGCTTCAATAAAATATCGAAACATAAAATCTTCCTTGTGACTCGTGAGAGATGTTAACGTCTTATAATCGTACATTCGATATTTATGCTTGTATTCCGTAAACGATGCGAAGCTAAGCTGTAAGTGTAAAAAAAAATCTGTCCTGAACATTACAGAATAATTAGTCAAGCAAATATTTTGGCCTGAATTTTAGATTTGAATTGTAGATTAATTTGATTTTATTTGTATATAAAAACATTGAACATTATATTTTAGCAAGATATGTTAGCTTTAGTGTTCAAATAGGCGTAATATACAGTATTAAATTGATCAAAGAACTACATTTACTGATTTGAACTATTATTGAATGCTGCTCTTACCGAGAAGTCATCAATCTCCTCCCTTATCCATCTCTAAATGGAGTCCGCACAAAATGTCTTAAACATGTTGTCACATGATTCGGCTACGCATGTTACGACCAGCAGAATGCTTGACGTCAACTTACCGTATTTGTTTTTTATGACAGCTCCGTAACAAATAAGGGTGGTCTATTCTACTCAGCCAGATACCACAGGGTGGGTCAACTTACCTTAGTCCTCTTTCCCGATACCTCGGTAAAAAATGAGGCTGGTCTATTGAGCATAGGTGTATAATAGTATTGAGCTATCTACTCAGCAGGATACCACACGGCTTCTCTTACCGTGAAGTACCAACCAATATGTAAAGGAAAAATCTTCACATCGCGTATCAATTCCAGTGTACAACAATCCTTGGGTATTTTGCCTCACATCACTTACATATCATTCCACATCTGTGAACGACTTACTATTATTATTCTTCATGAATAAATCTATTATTATTATAATAGGAAATTCACATTTTAATTACAATACTGAATTTTTTAGTTCTATTATATTTTCTATTTATATTTTAGATTTTCTTTCTTACATCGAGTCTTTTCTGTGGATGATGGTTAGCACAGATTATTCAGTAATTTAAGTTAATTTTGAATCAAGAAAAAATCGATACTTCTAGAAATCATTTTATTTACTTAGATTATTTAGATTTAAAACAGGTGTAATAATCACAAAAAAAAAGTTAAATAAAAAAGATCAGCTAAAATGAAATGAAAAATAAGTAACAAATTTAGAAAATCATGACATGATATGACCTTTGAGATATACAGTGAATAGTTAATTTATTATTTATATATATAGTATATTAATGCTAAGTACTAAGAAGTGTAAAAGACCGCAGTAAAAAAAGCATTTATAAAAGCTGCAAATTTATCATTTGAAATAAGGCAACCATGTACTGTAGACATATTATTTAGTAAAATTCGTTTTAGAAATAAGGTGTATAAAGAAACCTTCAATGGGGAAGTCAATGAACGATTTTTTCTCTTAGAATCGACGAGTATAATAGAGAGGTCTTTGATATTTACTAAATTTTATCAATATCTAAGCATATAATGTAAGGTTTATATACTTAATACGATTTATCAGAATATAAAAATTACATATTATAAAACAAATTCATAATTTATAGAATTAGGCGTTACTTTGCGGAGGTCCATAATACAAAAGTGATGAGAATATTATTTTGCTATAATACGCGATAAAAGAAAATATATGTAATGCTAAATGTAGAGTGTACTATTGGTTCTTATACCTGATACATGCAGAATTTGTAAGAACTCATGCACTACCCGACACCGATGATACAACAATACATAAGCACTGCACACATTCAACACCACAATCTCAACAATTGTTTCGCCCTGTAACCGAAGCATCGTCAGGAGATAGACTTCACAACAAAATCGCAAAGCGAAGCACTACCCAAGTAAGCTGAGTTATATAGTCACGAGTTAATTCCGCACCAGTTTAGTTAACTTTGTGTAACATGAACACGTGTAGCAAACTGGAACTTGTAACGTTTATCTGTTCGTCAATTAGAGTGCCGTTGTTATGTTTTATTATTTCCAACTGCTCTTATGTATTTAAATTAAGTCTTTTTTTTTAAAACAAATTCAATTAAAATCTACATAAATACTCGATACTGGACACGATGAAGTACGCCCAGATCTCACAAGCAACTTGAGGTATATTTGGCCGACCATCCACCAGATTCTACGGTGGCCCGCTCTGAAGGCGAGACCAGTGGTAGTAGATGGATAAAAGTTAAATTTGACTGCCGTTCTGAAGGTTAATAAATATAAAATATATCTATAGAAGTTGAGTGCAGTGAGTAATACTTGGAGAGATTTTTCAGGTGCTCAGTGTGCAGTTGTAACTAAATAAGTTATACATACAAGTTACGTTTATTGCTCACATCATTGCTCTACTATTATCAATTAGATTCGTTGTTACACAATGTAAAAACAAGAAGAAAACAAATGAATGTCGGTAATAGCTTTCACTTTCTTTTTTTTAAAGAAGATTTATGGTTCTACTTTTCTCATCATTCGGTATCGTTAATAGGAAGTAATTAGCGAAAAAAAGCCCTATATTGGATTGCCAAGCGAGCCGTATTTGCGCTATTAATTATCCTTTGTAAAAATACTTGAAACATTATACTTTGGCTTGTTTGAAGTGTTGTCTGCGCTTATTTCCTCTTATTTTGAAGACGTCTAATTTATATTTATGTCATCGCGTCTCTGTCGTCTTTTTTTACCTATTAATATTTTCTTATATCTAATTTCAGCTTATATTTTTTAGATATTTTTATATAATCATCACCCTCTTGTCCTATTGAAATTCTAGCCTTATAATATGGTACCTGGGTATTCTTATCGATGACACCTAAACTAAGCTTCTTTGGTATAATTTGGTATTTTGATTGGTCTGGTACAAAAAAGAATATTAAAATATTTTATACTAGCGGCCTACCCTGCTTCGCACGGGTATAAAATATAAAGCCTATGTCACTCAGTGAAAAAAATGATTAAAATCGATCCAGTAAAGTAAAAAAAACAATTCCCCTCTCCCTATACCAAGAAGCTTTCCTGTTATATCTAATGTCTATATTCATATACTACATATTTACATTTTACATTTTTCCCTATATATTTTATGTTTAAAATTAATTACAGAATGTCTTTATATACAACATTCATAGCTTTGTTATCATTAGACAATACAAACATGTTTTCTTTAGAGGTTACTCTGAAAAGAGCGACATTTAGTTGTGCGTCCGATCGCTGTTAAATTCGAAGTGCAATAGAGCGAAGCGCGGCCTCCTCGCGGGATTTTAAATCTGTGATATCTTCGAAAATGTTCATTTAAATTACATGCTGTAAACGGCCATATTGATCTATATTAAATCAACAATGTATTTCAGGTACTTAATTGGATAAGGATTAATGCTATATTGTATAAAAATTGCTTCGAAAATAAGGCATTATTTTTCGTAAAAAGCAAATGACAAAAAATGCTATTGTGGGTAAACCATAAGAGATAGACATATACCATTCCGGACTTTTCTATAGACCTTTTCAATGTGTATAAATACTTAGTACATTATTTTGATAAATCTCGTAGGGTTTAGCCTGCGTTTGCAATGTAAGCGGAAAAAAAGTAATTATTTACACATCACATCAGACACCTCAAAAATTACAGTATTTCTCTACTCCATATTTAATGTTATTATACATATAAACCTTCCTGTTGAAGCACTTTATCTATTAAAAAAACCGCATCAAAATCAGTTTTTCGTCGTAGTTTTAAAGATTTAAGCATACATAGGGATATAGGGACAAAACAAAGAATTTGACTTTGTTTTATACTATGTAGTGATAATCCTTATAGCATGATTCAGTGTTCACGCGCGATGGCTTATTATTAGCGTATTTCATGTATAACTTTGGTGTTTCTATACCGATTTCAATTATTCTTTTTTTAAACAATGGTTAATACTATTCACTTACGCCGTGTGGTATCCGGCTGAATAGAATAGTACCACCCTCTTTTCTTACCGAGGTGTCGTAAAAGGCGACTAAGGTAAGTCAACCCGCTGTGTGGTATCCGGCTGAGTAGAATAGACCAACCTCATTCCTTACCGAGGTGTCGTAAAAGGCGACTAAGGTAAGTTGACCCACCGTGTGGTATCCGGTTTAGTAGAATAGACCACCCTCTTTCTTACCGAGGTGTCGTAAAATACGACTATGGTAAGTTGACGTCAGGCAGGCGGCCGGTCGTAAAAACGCAGCCAAATCATGTGACAGCATGTTTATAACATGTTGTGCCGACCCCACTTAGTGTGGGATAAGGGCAGGAGGATGATGGTTAATACTATTCACTTTTTTATTTAGGGATGACTGAGAGTGATATAAACGTAGGAGTAGAGAAATATGACCAGAAAGCTTCGAACTGCTAAGCTATCGGGAGTTACACGTGTTATTGTGAGTCAACCATAAAAGATAGACATATGCTGTCGTGAGATATTTTTTATATAATTTTAAGGAGAACATTTCCGTATTACATGATTTCTGTGTAGCTTTAACCATCAAGGTTGCACACGCGACGGAAACTTAAAAAATGGAGTAACTTCTCTCGTTTTCCCGACATTTCCCTTCACTGCTCTGCTCCTATTGATAGTAGCGTGATGAAAAGTATACTATAACCAGCCCAGGAGTATGAAGAAAAATCGTACCAAGTTTCGTTAAAATCCGTCGAGTAGTTTTTGTTTCTATAACGGTTATACAGACAGACAGACAGACAGACAGACAGACAGACAGACAGACAGACAGACAGACAGACAGACAGACAGACAGACAGACAAAAATTTTACTGATTGCATTTTTGGCATCAGTATCGATCCCTAATCACCCCCTGATAGTTATTTTGGAAATATATTCCAGTTACAGAAATTTTTTTTTTTTTTTTTTTTTTTTTTTTTTTTTTTTTTTTTTTTTTTATGTCAGGAAAACCCATTATGGGTCGTCACCGCCCGACGGGGACGAGCGGCGGGTATGTCGGACTCTCACCGACTAAAAACCTGACAGTGCTCTACCACGCTGCTGGTGGCGAGTATAGGGTACCCATGAAGACATTACCCCCATCCCCGCCAGCAGCAACTCTGTACCCCAGAGTGCGCCACCTCTGGGTCGGGGCCTCTCTAAAAGTGGCCCCTCCCTCCGCTGGACGATGCATCGGGAGCACCAGATGCATCGACCGCCGCGGGGACCTAACTCCAGCGAGCGTCCGATACCCCGTTCGGAACGCTCGGAGGTCCCCGTTAGGGCGGCATGCGACGGACTTCGGCGAGTCGCCTGCGCCCCGCTCGCCTGCGGCGGATCGGATCCAAGGACTCGACTTCCCGGATCCGCCCCGCCTCTCTACAGATTTATTATAAGTATAGAAGATAGATAGATAGAAGATTTATAACATGCAAGTTGGTTTGTAATTTGATAAAAAAATTGAGACTGATAAATAATAGAGACATGGATAAAAATTTAAATCCATAAAATGAACAGTTCCCGCCGCGATAACGCTGTTTAAAGAGCTCATGAATAAGGGCCCCGGATGGGCTCAAACTAGTCGGGCTAACCCGTTAGAATAAGAGACTATTGCCGGTTTCTATTAATAAACCATGAATATTAATTACCATAGTTTAAATACATAAAATTTTATTGTGTAACGTTGTTTTCACGGTAAACAATCAAGGTCAGAAATGAAATTTCTAAAAATTTTCGTTGTATCGGTAAAACATAGTCGTCCATTGCTGGATTTCGACACATTGCCAATGTTAATGGAATACTTTTAAATTAAAATGGATTCAATATATCTGTATTCTAAATACAGATAGTGAACATCTGCTCTAAATGCACATTCCTGGCTTTCACTTAAATTTGTTGATATTTAATTTTCATTTATCTTTGATCTAGCTCTCTGTGTTACATCAGACTCCCTTGTTTGTTTAATAATCGACCTCTTTTCAATATACTTAGGTAAACGGAAATGTAAATTTATTATCACACTGAATCTACGAACTTAGTATTGGTCATTTTTGGTAGTCAATAAACAATACTTGTTTCTAAGAGTACATATTTGTTATTCTAAAAAGTTATTACTAAGCAAGGATTTGTGATCGCTTTGATTGTTCTTCGTAGTCAAGCTCCGTTCAAAAACTAAGGGTTCCGCAAATATATTCGAATCGGTCTCCGGGCACTAGTACAGTCCGCCAATTTATACAATTGATCCTTGAGTGAAAAAAGTTTCTCTGGTCTTCACATGACGCCTCTACACATTGAAGATTGTTGGTCATGAGGGTTCAAGGAAGGAATAACTTTCTTAGATTGTACTTAATCCGGTTTGTGAATTATCCGGTATTTTCTTAAATCATATTTTACGTAGGCTCCAAGGGAGTGGTATGATCAGTTAAGGTAAACTAACTATGTGATATTACAGTGATATTCACTACCGCTTCGATATCGAAAACGTTGTTTCATCTCTACAAATTTTTGTACAATTGTACCGCACTCATACATTGGTTGATTGTTGATTGATACAAGTTAATTTCTTATACGTGTATATATGATTAAATTGTGATGTAAGACTTTATTGTTTCGTAGAATTTCTATACATCAGTTTAAAATGTTTATAAATTCTATTTTTTGAAATGTTAATAATGTTTTTGCACGTTTTTATAATATTTTCCATTCAATAATGTATGAGCCCACGCAAACTATTTTGCGCTCCTTACATACATTTACATATATTTTCATCACATGATATCTAAAATATAAACCTTTTTGAAGATCTGAGGATGCTGTTATCATTTTTTTTAGAAAATAAATTGATAGAAAGCCTTATACGTTTAGGCTTTTAAAATAAGTGTCAATAACGTACTGTCTTATAATTTTAGTAGCACCATAGATAATACACTATATAGGATAAGTAGCACTACGACTATTCTCTATATCATTTTGCCGCTATGTATCTCAATTTTAATTAAGCGAGTTCAAATTTTAATTCTATGTTTGAAGGAAATAATTTCAGTACATACTTTATTTTAATGTGGATGGTTTCCGCGAATTGCCCGGTACAAGCGGATACAAAGTGAAGTTTGTAGAGGATATTAAGTCTAATATTGGTTGTTTAGTTAGGATAAGCTTAAAATAAAATTTAAGGGATTATTCTCATACCTATTTGGGTGCGTTTGTACAACTCTTTATTTTATCAATGAAACTATCGGCAGCAAATATAAGCATAATATCAATTACTCATAGGTATTACAAAGGTTAAAGTTTGTTTCTGTGTTTTTGTACCGCTATTATATGCTTAGTAAATTTGTACGTAATTTAAAGTACAAATAGGTCTAAACCTGCTTGCCTTCCACAAATATAAAAAGGGACCAACATATCTCTTTTTATCTACTCTTCAATATACCTACAGATTTTACTCATATTTATTATGTGTGCATAAAATTCCTCAGGTCTATTGTGTATTGTGATTTTTTAAATTTATTTTTCAGAAATAAACACAAATAATAACGCGGAGTATGCTGAATCTATTCTAGCTGTTTTTACTGAAATTGCACAGATGTAAAATGAATGAGTAAAGAAATTAACTTAACGAAAATTATAGCAAAATGCATAAATTACTATATATCAGTATAATCTTATGCATCATTGTAAGAAATAATGAAGCTACAAGACCTAGCGAAGCTGATATAGGTAAGAATGAGCTTGACGATATAGAAAATTACCTAACTTTTAGTAGTACTAAGAACAGAATGAAAGTAGAATATAAAAGAAGTTTAAAACAAGAAAATGTTATTGTTGGTATGATGGATGATGATGGTCAAAATAAAGAAATAATTGATAATTATAACTCAACTGAAGAATGTGTTGGAAATAAAGAATATTGTAATATGACAAAAGAAGAGTATTTGAAAATGATGAATGATTTCATTTCTCCTGATAAATACACTTGGTTACTTATATTTACACATGCAGCTGTATTCGTTATCGGATTGATCGGTAACACGTTAGTATGTGTAGCTGTTTATAAGAATCATACAATGAGAACCGTGACAAATTATTTCTTAGTAAATCTAGCGGTAGCAGACTTTATGGTGTTGCTGTTTTGTTTACCTGCTACGGTTTTAGCGGACGTGACTAAAACATGGTTTTTAGGAGACGCAATGTGCAGAATACTTCTCTTTTTTCAGGTAATTGTATATTTACAGTTTTTCTCAAATATTGTAAAACAATAAGCTGCATACCATTTGCAGGAGTTGTAATAAATCTCTTACATAAGACGTACGACTTTATAAATCATCCGTAGTATAGGTAGAATAGGTGCAAAAATACGTATTTTGATTTTACGAATTCAATTACAAATTTAAGACGGTGTTATGTTATTCTACTTACCATTCGTTAATTTAACTGAAAGTTAAGTTAAGCAAAAGAACTACAACGGGATAAGCTTTTAAATAAATATCACACTAAAAATTTAAATCCAAAGGTGGAAAAATCTATACTTATTACGTACTTATGTATTATTTGCATTTCACTTACATTTAGTTGACAAATTCCTTTCTCGGAATGTATATAAAAATGCTTATCCAAAAATGAATGATTTGTACGACAACATCGGTGCGGATGTAACTAGGAAAGGCAGTCTGAAAATGTCAAGTGATTAACCATTTTGGTTGATACTGTAAAAAGAATGTTAAGCGTTAGGACTTACTACCATGCTATTTAATGCGTATTTAAATTTAGACAATATCACCGATTATAATTAATTAGTACGATGAAGGAGCTGTAGTAGTGTTAATAAAATAAAAATCATCTAATATGTGACCTAGAATAAATTTTTGGTTGAATCATTCTTCCTATTTTTCCAGTGGTATTTCCTATTGTGTCGTAACAACAAAGGCGAACAGTGAAAAAATTAATGGAATGCAGAGCTTTTAAAAATATCAAACAAGAAAGCGTTTGTGGGCGTGAATAAATAATTTTGCATAATCCTTCAGTCGATTTTTATTTAAATTATGGCCAAATACTATTTGTGTAACGTGCAAATATTTTTACTACATGTATTATCTTGAGGAATATTTCGGTTAGACATAGATGCTTAAAAGCATGAATTTTATAGAGGATGCAACCAAATTCAAATATAATCGCCTGGACTCATTTTGATATCCTGATAATATCGTTTATATTTTGATTGCAGTCAACATCAGTTATGGTATCAGTGTTGACGCTAACCTTTATTTCCGTCGACCGCTGGTATGCCTTCTGTTTCCCGCTGAAGTTCAAGTCTAATATCAACCGTGCAAAAACCGCCATTTTTGTCATATGGGCTATATCTGTACTATTCAGTAAGTTATACTACTCTTTTGCGATTTCTCTATATTGCAGTATTTATTTAAATTTATAGTAGTGTTTGATTTGTCAGTATGGAATATAAGTAACTGACACTTTGTAAGTGAGTACTATTCTCATGAAAGTTAACATTAAAGTAGCAGCCTGTTACTATACTATCTGCTGGGCAAAGGCCTTCTAAAAAACCCAAAAGGAGAGACCTTTTGGTGAAAAGTGTCGGAATTTAGCCTTACTTAGGCTGCAATGCTCCTTTAAAATTTTGAAAAGAGTAAACCGCCGAGTTTATTGCTAGATATTCTCATTAGGAGCACCTTTTTCGAACCAGTCGTTCATTAATTTGATGATTCTAAAATACTTGTAAAAGCCAATTTCAATAAAGATTTATTTGAATTTGAATGCCGATTCGAATGTACATATCGCAACATATCGTAATTCTCCAGAAATATGTAACGGCCCTTATGATGTTTTCCTTATATCCCTTATATAATATATTTCAAACGTCAATTAAGCATATAAGTTTTCACACAAAACTCTTTGTAAATTGCCCGGGTTTTCAAATTACCTTAATTCATGTAACTCATTCTTTTGATTTATTAATATGTGAAATTTCAGATACGCCAGAGTTGATTATTCATACAACAGTAATGCATGAACCGCTGCGTTTTGACTTGAAATACCTGGTACAATGTGTTGCCACGTGGTCTGACGAATACGATTTCTGGTGGCATATTATTAAAGGCATATTTATGTATTCGTAAGTTATAAATATTTTTAGTTTACTAGTGATCAGTTGAAGCAAAGATAGGAGTTTAAGCTTGTGTTTATCTAACCATCCAACATGCATAAACACAATCACTAAAGTAAAAGTTTTTTAGTAAAGGCTTTTTACTATCTCAAAGTCGTGCAAAAGCTAGCTGTGACACTTTAAGGAGAGCGGAGTCCGTCATAGAGAAGGATTGGCTCATATAACCATCACGTTTGTCTAAGCAAGATAAAACATTGACGTTAAGTACAACCTAGGTCACAATATATGTATTAATCACATCCAGCCTATGTACAGAAATGCTTTTAAAAGCAAATATTCAACTCAATCGTAATAAACCATTTTTCAGATCGTCTACGAAACAAGCTCACACGACACGACTTTTTCTGGTTCAGATGTATTTTTTAAATATAAAATTGTATGTTCCCTTCGTATAAAAAACACGTTATAATTCCTCTTCACAGATTACCATTGCTTCTGATGACAGTGGCATATCATCAAATCGTGAAAGTTTTATGGAGTTCGGAGAGGTTACCAGGACAAGCTGAAACCATTACTTTGGCATCTGCTGAACAAAGTAAGCGTAACAATAATATGATTCATACTAAAAAAAAGTTAATAACACCGAAGCATCGTCAGGAGATAGAGACTTTACTACAAAATTGGTTACGGGGCGAAACAATTGTTGAGATTGTTGTGGTGAATGTGTGTTTGTGTATTGTTGTGTATTTGGTGGCGGGTACTGCATGAGTTTATACAAATTCTGCATTTATCAGGCATAAGAACGAATAATATACTCTACATTTAGCATTGCATATATTTTCTTTTATCGCAGATTATAACAAAATAATATGTTTATTAGTTTTGTGTGATTGTGATTTTATCGTCGGGGTCATATCAGACGTTTTCCGGTGTGAAGAAAGCCACTTCAAAACGGATAAAAATGTATCTTACCTTTTCGAACTAAAGTACTTTATTTTTATGTTTTCAATCGAGCGAACAAAAATCCATTCTTCCGTTATGCTTGTCCGTGAATTGGCGAACATAAAACGATTTTTCATGTTCACTCGCTTACCTACACATTGCAAATTCGATATCATTTGTTTTATTTTATTTCGCTCTAATAATACAGTAGGATATTTATATGTTAATGTAATAAAACATTTACATGGTTATTTAAAAGCAATAAAAACTGTATTTATTATCGTTATGCGCGAGTGCTTGTTTTGAATAACATGAAAATAGACTTTCACATTTTTCACCAAACGCGAGTAAATGATATCAATGTAATTCACTTTACAGTAAATCGGTAGACACATACTTTGGTTGTTGAAAATATCTGAATTATAGCTGGTTTAACTTATAAGAGGTAGCGATTTTATCTTTTATGAATAATATAACAATTATAATAAATTTCTTCAATTAGATGTTTGTACAAACATAATTATTGCTTATGATATATTTAATTAGAATATTGAAATAAAAGATTGAAACAAGCAATAGTTTGAGTGAAATTAATATAATTTATAGAATTAGTCGCAGCACACAGGAGGCAATAAAGAAATACATAATTCATTTTGATTTTGATGTTAAAAATTTTTTTTGAGAACCAAAAGATTGATATAAAATTTCGAACATGGATTTATATCACGCTTCATATGATACTTTTAATATTTGAATCGTACGATTTCTTTTTCGTGATAGAACACGCTAACTAACGCTAAAAGAACTTAGTTATAATGAAACCTTTAGCAGGTTTAATTATAATTAAGTTTTTTCATTTTAGAATTTTAAGTTGTGAGGCGAGTAATGGGAGTTAACAAGAAACAGTTGCTAGAATAAATAACTAATGTGTTTGCCATTTTACGTGACACTGGCAGAGTGATTTGCGCCCAATTTGCGCTGTACAGGCCATAAAGCAAGATAATTAAAAATTAATAACTAATGTTATTTAAGTAGTATTTTCACCTACCTGTAACACATTATCTTAACTCAATCCCAATTCTAGGATTTAACTTAAACCAAGCACCTACTCGTATCTGTAAAAAGCTTTTTAAAGTGAAATAGTTGCGGTCAATAAAATTGTGATTTATGTTAAAAATGTTTTTGTATTAAATTTATGGGTACTTCCCAAATTCATAAAAATATTTTTGTTTTAATTCCAGAAGTCTGATAGTAAATATAAGATATGCAAAATGAGAATTGTGAAACGTACAGGAAATGAAGTTAATAATTAAACATATATTATTGATAATTTACAATAAAGTATATTACAATATTTACTTTATTTAGATAGATAGACTTTTACTGCTTTTGAATATTTTCTTTTAATTTTGGTCCGATTTCACTAAATTTCTACTACTCGGAAGTGCTAGCTAAAACCGAGCTGATGTTATTTTAAATAAGTTTCGTTTAACTGAACTATATTTCGACTCAGATATATGCTGAACTAAGTATAATTTCTGAAATCAATACAAAAGTGCGAATTGTTTGTCGGAGTCTTCTTATAGAATCGTTAGTAAAATGAAACGATTTGTATATTTTGATAAAGAGCAAAGTACTTAATGTTATTATAATGAAAATCTTATTTGATTTTTCAGGTCAGCTGCGTTCCCGTAGGAAGGCAGCCAAGATGCTTGTGGCCGTTGTTATAATGTTTGCAATCTGTTTCTTTCCTGTACATCTCCTGTCAATAATAAGGTAATATTTATATTTATTACATATTTTAATCAATATAATATAAAAAGAAGTATAATATAATTTTAATAAATAATTTAATTTAATATTATATATTATTCTCTGACCTATTGAAATAATACATGCCCTATATGTTAAGTGAGGCTTTGTAGTATATATAAGTGAAAACCCCGTCTAAATCGGATCAGCGGTTTTTGAGATTAGCGGGAACAAACGCAAAGAGGTTTGAGATCTCAAAGATTTTATTATATGTATAGAATAGATAGAAGATAGATTATTATAATTTCCGCAATAGGCCGCTGCTTTACATGATCCTATAAAGCCCCTCACATATTGGTTTAAAATTACTGAATGGGTTAAAATTAATCATTATTCTCTATTTCATATCTCTCTCTCTCTAAGTAGGGTTGGCACAACATGTTTTGAATACTTTGTTCCGTGAATTGGCTAGTTCACGACCGGCCACCTGCCTGACGTCAACTTACATTAGTCGCCTTGTACGACAACTCGAGAAATGAGGGTGGTCTATCCTACTCAGCCGATTACCATACGGCGAATCAACTTACCTTAGTCGCCTTTTACAACACCTTGGCAAGAAATGAGAGTGGAGTATTCTACTAAGCCGGATACCACACGGCGAGATTGGGTTAAAATTATAAAACGTAGTAAAAATTACTATTAGAATCAGACTTCTATTAGCTGTCTGCTTCAGTGGAGGGAAATCGAAAATACCTATTGTAAAACCACTATCATTTTATTTGTTTTGGTATATTTGTATCATAAATATATTCTTTTCTAAAAGAAGCATTCGAGAATTAATTTCTAACAAAAGGCTTTTTGTCTGATTTACAATATAAAATATAAGGGAAATTTCATCATTCATTGTTACTTAAACGTTATTAAATTAAATAAGTCTTGATTCACTCAGTTATAATAACTTACTAGAACGCTGAAATACAAGTAAATAATTGATATGATGAATTGTTTTACTAATTTACAATACATTTATTGTAATACTTATTTTCAATAATATCCTTATTTTCGTTAAATTTGAAGAGTTAATTTGATCACAAAGTTTTATGAATATATTAAAAATGTAATGTTTTTTGTAAATTGTGTTCAAATAAATCTTTTCTTTCTTTCTTTGTAATTAACTTGAGAAATTTAACAGAATTGAGTGATAACTAGTTATAGAAAAAAAATAACGAGGTTTTATTAAAAAAAATAGTTTTATCCCTGTTTTTGGGCATGAAAGAAACATTGAAATTGAATATGAAACACTTTTTTTCCGTAAATTTTCAAGTCAGCGTAGCTTATTCGGGGAAGGGGAGGTCTCGAGAAATAAAAATACCCAGGATAAGGCCCGACCTTCCCATTATTTTTGTCTTTTTTTTTGGAGTTGCTTTTTTTTTTGTAAAAAATTACCGAGCAAGGCTCGGTCACCCAAATACTTTATAATAATATAAATTATGTTTCTATCATCTTTCTTTATAATTTCAGGACTAAATTGAACCACATACAGCATACTGAGGTCATCACCTGCTTGGCGCTAGTATCTCATGTTCTCTGCTACGTCAATTCAGCTGTCAATCCTTTAATATACAATTTCATGAGTGGTGAGTAATACACAACATATTACCTCTCATTTGGATTTATGCTTTTTCTTATAAAATATCATTAAATCATTGACAAAAAAAATGTCGTTTGGAAAAGTCACATTAAA
The DNA here is from genome assembly GCA_947086495.1 of Morpho achilles. Taxonomy (NCBI): domain Eukaryota; kingdom Metazoa; phylum Arthropoda; class Insecta; order Lepidoptera; family Nymphalidae; genus Morpho; species Morpho achilles. Next base: position 7,923,447 of record CAMTZB010000003.1, read on the forward strand.
TTAAATAGCTAGAATCATAAATGACTTTTAGCGGTCTATAATGAAAGTTTAAATATTTATTTATCCATTAATTTTAAATCGTAGTACATAAAATCAACATACATATTTAAGGTTCGAATAATGAATGCGTTAGATCTACAACAACAATACGGATTTCATAGTCAATCACATAAAACTCTAATGTAAGCCAAATTATATATGAAAAAGAATAATATTATGTTTGTATGTGTGACATTTATTGACTCTGAAACGGCTGGACCGATTTTAATAAAATTATCGGAAAATTTTTAGAATTATCTGTTGGGATGTTCCTGTAAAGTTTGGCGCAGTTCATTCGAACATTTTTTTTTAAACTGTTGAGTTCTATTTCGAAAAGAATTCAAAACCAAACTAAGTGAGAGCAACGCGTGGTCGGACAGCTAGTTTGATTACAATTTTTGTATTGTTACTTTAACACTGTAACGTGATGATATATATTTTTGAATTTCAGATAAATATCGCAGGGAATTCCGTCGAGCATTCAAATGTTCCTCGAGATTAAACAACAATTCATCATCAATCATGACGCGTTTTACCACATCTAAGAAAAAAGTCACGCAAAACTTCGAAAAGGATCAAAAGTGCAATCATATGTCCTTAAAAACATATAACTGTAACCACATGGCTTTGAAAAGTCAAAATAATTGTGACGACAAATGTGAACGGCTATATTGAAAGGATCAAAGATTTTTAAGGAATAATACGCGAAAATACAGGCGTCTATTCAAGAAATCATAAGTTTTCTAAAAGCCATTGTTTTCGGTCACGGAAAAGTTTATAAGACGGCGGTAGTGAATAATAGAAATAAACGATATTTGAATTCCTAATGTGATGCAAGTTATCAAATCAAATCAATTTTTTATTCAAATAAGCTCTTTCAAGCACGTTTGAATAGTCAAGAATCAATATGATTAATGAAGCTACATCTAGTTCGGAATGATGCTCTAAGCGAGAAAAATCAGCTAGAAACTCAGCGTTCGATTTTTTAAACATTTATTTATTTATTTATTTATATGGATCTCCAATATATAATATATATAAATTAATCATGTAGTACCAATTACAGGAAATAACATCTTTCTATTCTTAGAAATCATTTTACAATTGCAAACCTAAAAATAAACAGAAAAACAATAAACAAGAGAATAATGAAAATATAAAAAAAAACAACAACATTAAGGTTGAACTAAAAAATTAAAATTGAACTTAAAATTTTAGTACATTCAATTTTCCATTATTAAACCGCAGCCTTGATTCTGAATTAACTGTGTTTCGGAATTCTTATCCAATCGATAGAAGACACGGGTTCACTTCATGGGGTTTTGTACTACACAAATCTTTTGGAGGCAGCCCTCCCAAGAAAGTTGGAGGGTCTACCATTACTGCGTTTTCTGGTAGAGGCTTGGCATTTTATGAATGGAACATCAGCGTCCATCGGCGTTCGACTAGATCAGTAAATGGTCTAAGAATCATAAATTTTCATAAGTTCTCTTTAATTTCTTTTCTACAAACAGAATATTTAAAAAACTAATAATATTATTTTCATATACGAGGTGTGTTCAAAAAGTATCGCGAATTTTGAATTTTCGCGAGTTACATATATTCCAATTTCGATTTTTTGGTACATACCAACATAACGCCACAAAAATGTCTCTCACTTATGCTGACAAGTTGGGCCATTTTGAATGTTCTTGCACGTGTTTTGGTTCGTCTTCGATTTTTACCTATTCAAAAAATGGAACAAGGAACCTGTATCGATTTTTGTGTGAAAAACGAAATTAAGTGCGCGGATGCATTCCGAGTGTGGACTGTGGCATATGGAGAAGCTACTTTGGACAAAAGCAACGTTTATCGGTGGTACAAAATGTTTTTAAAAGGCCGAGAAGATGTGAATGACGAAGAGCGTGCCGGACGCCCGAGCACTTCAACAACAGACGAAAAAATTGATGAATTGAAGAAAATGGTATTGGCCAATCTTCGAATCATCGAAAGAGAAATTGCCGAGGACCTAGGCATATTGATTGGCTCGTGCCATTCGATTTTAATCGATAATTTGTGAAAAAACAAAAATTGGCTTTTGCACCTCGATAACGCCCCTGTTCACACATCGCTGCTTGTACGCGACTTCTTGGCCAAAAACAACAGACCAATGATACCGCAGCCACCGTATTCCCCAGATCTGGCCCCCTGTGACTTTTTCTTGTTCCCGAAACCGAAGAGGCCCATGAAAGGACGACGCTACGCCACGATTGACGAGATAAAGACGGCATCGAAGGAGGAGCTGAACAAGATACAAAAAAATGATTTTTTGAAGTGCTTCGAAGATTTGTAAAAACGTTGGCACAAGTGTATAATATCCCAGAGGGATTACTTTGAAGGGGACAAAATAGATATTTACGAATAAATAAATAATTTGAAAATACACAAAATTCGCGATACTTTTTGAACACACCTCGTATACCTTTAATTCAATGTATATAGATTATCATCTCAAAAAATAAGAGTTGAAAATTTTAAAAATATTGTTATTTTATGTTGTGACTGGCCCGTTGGCGCAGTGGGTAGGGACCCTGCCTTTAGCTCCGCGGGTCGCGGGTTGGATTCCCGCCGAGGGCCAACATTTTCTATTTGTTGTTGTCATTTTCATTTTGTATTTGTTGGTCTTTGAGCTTGGGTGTATATTTGTATTTATACACTGTCCATTATATTAACCATCTTTTGACAGATTGACGATTTACATATTTAGTGATGTCCTAAAGATTCTCGTATGCGATACCATTCCCATTATAGTACCTACTATCATTAATCGAATTACGTACCTAAGTAATTCGATTAATGATAACCTACGTAAACTAATAACAGATATAGAAATCAACATTTTGATTTAATATTGCCTTAGTTTTTTGAAAATAAATGTTAATCCGTGTGTATTTATTATAATCATAAAAAATATATTATACATCAACTGGCAACATCAACAGACCTTCCGCTCGGCCGCCATTTTGACGTGATCTGTCACTCTCAACGAAACGCCCGTGATAGTCACACGCATTTACGTTCGCTGAGTGTTCTCTCGCATCTGTTACACCTTGAGTTAAGTAGCTTTATTCCTCGGAAAAACTTTTGTGAAACTTATATTAATTGATCGTGAAAATGCCGAAAGGACGTGTGTTGAAAGCACAATCGAGACAGTTAGTGTTAAAACTTCATGAGTATTTTGAGCAAGAAAATCAAAATGGCGGACCTCTTATACCTATCACGCAAGTCCGAAACCGTGTTGCAGCCGCGTTGGGGATCAGTCTATCAACTGTGACTAAAATCACTACTGATGCCTACGGCAGGAGCGGCTTGGAGCAAAACAAACCATCTACACCAAAAAGAAAGCGCCGGGCTCATAAGGTGACAGCTGTTGATGACTTTGACGCTGACGCTGAGAGGCAAAGAAAATACAAGATTGGGCAAATATTGTTTTCACGGATGAAACATGGCTCAACGCTAACCACACACTATCTCGTTTCTGGACTGATGATACTGCTGATTCCACTTCCTCAGTACCAATGGAAAAAGGTGAGCGCCTAATCATTTGCCATGCAGGTACAGCAAAAGGATTTGTACAAGACGCACTGTTGGCATTTAAATCGAAGAAATCAAATGACTACCACGAAGAGATGAATGCAAATGTGTATGAAGAGTGGTTCAAAAAAATGCTCATTTCATTGGAAGAACCATCAATATTTTTTATTGATAATGCGCCCTACCACTCCCGTCAAATTGACAAAATGCCAACACAGGCTAATAAAAAGCATGAAATAATTAATTGGCTTCGGGACAATGGAGAAAATGTGGACGACTCAATGTTAAAAGTTGAATTAATAAAAATATTAAAAACCAAAAAGAGAGCAAAACGCTATGTAATCAATGAAATGGCAGCAGAATATGGCCATACTGTTCTTCGGATTCCTCCATACCACTGCCAGTACAACGCAATAGAACTTATATGGGCACAAGTAAAAGGGCATGCTGCGAGATGCAATACAAGCCCCCCATTCACAGCGAATAAAATGTTGCAATTGCTAAAAAATGCTTGCACCCACGTAACGGCCGAGAACTGGGCAAGTGTGGTGGAAAGAACTAAAAGAGTAATATTCTCTGATTGGGAACGTGATATTGCGTTTGATAATATATTATCTACACAAGAGCTAATAATAACTGCTACTGAAGACTCCTCATCGGAGGAGTCTAGTGTTGATTATCATTCCGACGACTCGTGCTAATAAAATAAATTAAAATATCCTGATTGTTTTATTTGTATTCATGTATTAACTAAGAAGAAAGTAAAACTTTATATAATGTTATTAAATGTCTTTTAATACTCGTAACATCGATTTCTACCGATTATTTTTAATCTGTGGCATAATCGTAGTAACCATTATGTGTGACATCACTAAGTGGGCGGTACCCATCCATAAAGTACAAATATTATTTGTATGATATTTGTACGTAAGCAATACAAAACTTAATGAGCGTGAGCTGTCAAAAGACTGATAATATGATGGACGCAGTATAAGTATGTATTTAAAAATATATAAGTGTATATTCACCACTTCTCTGCTTACCATAACACAAGTATTAAGTTACTCACTTTGGGGACGGAGGACCGTGTGTGTAAGTGTCCCATATATTTATTATTATTTTTATGTTAGAAAGTCGTTTCCAATATTAAAGGTTCATATGTTCATACATGATAATATTGACTAGTTAAGTTATACTATGATGTTTAAAGTGTTGTATTTGTAATTTTATATGTTAGGATATAAAAGATACTTATCTTTAAATTAGATCTAATTAGATTGGTAGAAATTAAGCTTCATGCTTTATTGTTTTGCTGTATTAATATTGTTAATAGGTTTTTAATCATTTTGGAAAATTCCTGATTAACCTTATACAATGTTTTCATTGTCTGAAAGTAATAAAATAATGTAAAACATATATGTTCTCAAGAATATATATCATCCTGCCCTTATCCCACTCTAAGTGGGGTCGGCACAACATGTTTTTCTCTTCCATTCTGTCCTATCTTTCGTCAACTCTGCGCTACTCCTTTTATATGCATATCATACTTCACACAATCCAACCATCTCTCTTTAGGCCTCCCTCTAGTTACATATCCATCCACATTCAAATTTAACACACGTTTCGTCACATGATTTTCATCCCTCCTCATTACATGTCCATACCATCTCAATCTTGCACTTCTCGACTTTTCTATAATGGGCGCAACTTCCAGACTTCCCCTAATATACTCGTTTCGTATTTTATCCAGTTTTGTCACACCACACATCCACCTTAACATTCTCATCTCATTTGCATGTACTCTTCTTTCATCCCTCGTTTTCATTGCCCAACATTCTGATCCATACAATACGACAGGTCTTATGACTGCTTTATAAATTTTTCCCTTAACTTTAAGGGGCATTCGAGGGTCACATATTGTGCCTGAGACCTGCCACCACTTCATCCATCCTGCATTCATTCTTTTACCCACATCTCGATCTATTTCACCGTCGTTTTGAAAAAGCGAACCAAGGTACCGAAAATCAGAGCAGACTGGCAAAATGTTCCCATCCAAACCGATCGGGGAGAAATTGGAGGTCCCACTAAAATCGTAGTACATATGTTCAGTTTTAGTACGACTGATTTTTAAACCGACTTTCTCCAACTGGTTGTGCATTTCGCCAATCTGCTTTGGACCTCAGTTGCATTTTCTCCGACGAGTACAATGTCATCGGCGAATAATATACACCAAGAAGTGAACTACAAAATAATAATTAAATGTAAATATGATTGTAATTAGTTTAATAAATTTCAAGTTTGTAGACTTTATGATGACATTTAATTATGAATGAGTGATATTTCGCTTTTAGATATGCATGTGTATTTGTTTTAATGAAGACTTTTAATTTATTTGAATATAAAATTATACGTGTAAAGGTATAAGGTATTCAGAAGTTACAAGTTTAATTTTTTTTTATCTTTTTCTTTACAAGGAAGAGTAAAATACCTAATTCTTTAGGTAATATATCTAGTCGTTTAAACGATAGAAGGCGTATGTCAAACAGCGGCATAGTAACAGACCGTAATAGTTTCAAACTATGTAATATGATAAACTATGTAATTATTTCAGAAATGTATGTGTATTTTGTAAATATACATTTTGTGGCATGTTTGTGTGTGTGTGTTTTTTTTTCTATACACACAAAAGTAACTTTTAGTAAACCTTTCAGGCATTTTTCATAAATTATAACAATTTATATTTATTCGCAGGTAACATAGTTTTAAATATTGAGTAATACACAAAGTATAGTATATCCATAACGATATCAAAAAAGCGCCATAGAACAAAAAATTTAAAAATTGCAGAAGCAATCCATACTAATATTATAAATGCAAAAATATGTCTATCTGTTTTTTTGTTATGTTTTCACGGTTAATCCGCTGTAGCAATTGATGAAATTTGATATAATTCGAAAAAAAATCGGTTTAGTACATATTTAGTACAAAACGAATGAAAATATTGTTTTGCTAAAAGCCGCGATAAAAGAAAATATATTTAATGCTATTCGTTCTACTGATACATGCATTATTTGAAAAAACTCATGCACTATCCGTCACTGATAACATAACAACACACAAGCACCTCACACATTCACTACCACAATCTCAACAATTGTTTCGCCCTGTAACCAAAGCATCGTCAGGATATAGTCTCCACGACAAAATCGCACAGCTATCTACATTTAACATAACATATATTTTCTTTTATCGCGGATTGTAGCAGAATAATATTTTCACTTCTTTTGCATTATGGACCTCCGCAAAGTAACGCCTAATTCTATAAATTACATATTTAGTACAAAAACGTCGAGTATTGTAAGCGACATCTTTCAATTATACATCGAGTTACGTGTTGCGATATAAGGTTTCGATATTATGGGAAAATTTTCCAAGCGATATCATTAATTTTATATAGAGGGCGTTACAACATTACATAGTAGGTGCCTATTTCAATTAGGACTTCAAAATGAAATTATGATATTCAGAATTACATGTCCAGAAATTTAAATAAAATTTAAAGCTTTCCTTGCGTGCGCTAAGTAAACGGTGAAAGTTATTAAAAAATCATGTATTACAAAATTGTTCCCCTCTAAAAGCTCTAAATAAAAGTCCACTACAGACATATGTCTAGCTTTTAAGGTTAACTTTAACCATTTTTATGGTAATCAAAATACTATATTACGGTCTTAATATTTCCACGCGGGTGGAGTCGTTGCTAGCAACTGCTAGTATAATATAAATATTCACATGCCATGTAGTATCCGGCTGAGTGGAATATATTATATTCTACTCACCCTGATTTCTTTCCGAGGTGTCGTAAAATTAGACCAATATAGTACAGCATCACTACATATTATAAAACAAAGTCCATATTTCCGTATGTACGCATAAAACTTTAAAACTACGCAACCGATTTTGATGCGGTTTTTTTTTAAAGATAGAGTGATGCCAGAGGAAGGTTTGTACGTATAATAACATTCAATACGAAGTAGAGAAATACTGTAATTTTTGAGGTTTCTGTAAATAATTACATTTTTTTCCGCTTACATTGCAAACGCAGGCTAAACCCTACGAGATTTATCAAAATGATGTACTAAGTATTTGTACACCTTAAAAAGATCTACAGAAAAGTCCGCGATGGTATATATCTATCTCTTATGGATAACCCACAATAGCAGTTTTTTTCATTTACTTTTTACGAAAAATGATGCCTTATGTTCAAAGCAATTTTTATACAATACAGCATTAATCCTTATCCAATTGAGTACCTTAAATAAATTGTTGATTTAATATAGATCAATATGGCCGTTTACAGCATGCAATTTAAGTGAACATTTTCGGAGATATTACAGATTTAAAATGCCGTGAGGACGCCGCGCTTCACCCTATAGCACTTCGAATCTTTTAGAGTTTGTTTAAAGACATTCTGTAATTAATTGTTAAAATAAAATACATAGGTAAAATGTAAAAGTAAATATGTACTATATGAATTTAGATATTCCAAAGATAGCAGGAAATCGTCTTGGTATAGGGAGAGGAAATTGTTTTTCTCCAAATTTAACGCTTGCGGCCCACGGGCAGTAATGAATAAATCAAAACTACTGGATCGATTTTAATCTTTTTTTTTACACTGACTGACATGGGATATATATTTTATACCCGTGCGAAGCAAGGGCAGGCCGCTAGTTGAGAATATTTTAACTCTACTCGAAAGCTCGCAGTTAATGCTAGTATTTTTATAAACCAAAGAACATTCTAATTTTTATATAGTTGAGAGAACCCGTATACATACAACCTGATTGCTGTGCAGTGATGTGGAAAGTCTACATGCACTGGGCGGTGTTTATTCGAAGTTTAGATGTTTGTACCTTGTTGTGCAGTTGGAAGTTAACGAGTCGATATGGTTTGCAGGTTTCTCTGTTATGACTGAAGTAACTTGCTAAATCAAAGAAAATAAGGAACTTTGTAAATCAAAATATTATTGCTTTATATAAGTTTGTACATGTTATTATTACAAACTATTCATCATCTACCTGCCCTTATCCCAAAGTGGGGTCGGCGGCGGGTCGACTCACCGTTTATTTATTTATAAATTGGAAAACAAACAGCAGTTAAATTATTACAAAGAATTATAACAGAAAATTAATACGCATGCCAACAAAGTTTCCACAAATGAGTGAAGGAAGTGAACACAATACAACAAATAAAGCTAAGTGATAAATATGTATAAATATTAATATACCTTACATAACGACACTTCGGTAAGAAATGTGTGTGGTCTAATCTACTCAGCCGGATATCATACGGCAAGATTACAAATTATTATCATTTGAAAATAAAGCCATAATGCTATCAAATTTATAGGTTGCTATTTTAATTACTTTAAAGGCGCCTATTTTGATAGGAACATATTAATGTTACTTATATAACAACGCTATTTTTCCTTTACACTTATTCAATAAATAGGAAACAATTTTCTCAAAAATCAACCCATTTATTCTTTTTTAACAACTTGTCAACTCTGCGCACAAATAACGATTACGTCAAATGGCGTTATCACTCTCCTCTCCGCACCTTTTCTCACCACAGCTTTTTTCACGTCTCTATGCTACAACTTTCACTCTCCTCTTTTTACTTCCGTTACACTTTATTTGGTGCATTAATATGCGCGAAGAGAAGCGATTATTGGGAATATGGTAAGAGAAAACCTGGTCGTATGAGGAAATGTTGGTTACGGAACATCCGAGAATGGACGGGAATTAAGAGCGCTCCCTAACTCTTCCATCTGACTTAGAATAGGAAGGCATATGCAGAGCTGACTGCAAAACTTCACTAGTTCATAACCTGACACTTCGGTCTATTTGTACAAAATAGTCTAATTTTATAGTTTAATTAACTATCTGTAGTCATTTTTAACTAATTTTCCTATTCTTACTTTTATTATGATGAGAATAAAATTGTGAAAACGGAGAACTATGCATAAGGAATAAGTATAAAATGATAAATCATTTGAGATAAAAGTCAAAGTTACTTAGGAAAGTAATATATAAAGTTCGGAGCTACGTTCGAGAATCAGTTGAAAATTAATACTTATTTTACGAGGTGTTCAATCATCTTGAGTTCTTTCGCGTTATCAAAATAAAGTTTTAGGGTTCATAAGTCAAATTGTGTAAATAAAAGAAATATGAGTTCAGTGAGTTACTAGAATGAAAATAATCGGGCAATTATAGTTTCAGGATGAAGCGTTTCAAATAAAAGCTAAAAAGTCACTTATCTAAGTTTTTTGATGTCACAGATACACTAACAAAATCGCTGACTCTTTAAACTCTGATTAAACGCGGAAATGCTGACAGCATTAGGAACATTCCAGGTGAGCATTTCTGGGTGGGAGGCAACCTATATATTTTTGTTGTAAATAAATATTAAGTGTTAATTAAAAAGTAGATATTTTACTTCAGGATAGCAGAAATGACGAGTTCTTTCGTACAACCGTTAAAAAAGGCAAAAAGAAAGAAGTTGTATGACACAAATGTCTTGTATTTTCATATGTATCATGTGAAACAGTGATTAATAATCCTAAAAATTTTGGGAAACTATAATTCTTTAGATCAAGTAGTGTACTAATATTTTTAAATGACAGTATGAAAAGTCAGTAACCCGATACTTTTAGTGGCTAGGGTAGGAGAGTAGTAGCACGGTCTGGTGAATTGAATGATTTTGACTTTTTAGCATGTTAAACAAAACGGAGAGAATACTACATACAAAAATACACTATTTTATAACTTGAAATACTAATTTAGAATTTAATATATGTATAAACTTTTTAATGATACCATATTTCACGAACTACATACGCTATCAATAATTGTATTGATGCTTTAGCATCCACTTGCCTGTTTTAAATTTCATTACTTATTTCAGTACAATAACCAATACATTTGCATTGTTTTTTTTGTATCCTTATAATATTATAACTATGACTGTTAAGTGTTATATAATTATTATTGAATTGAAATAAATTTGTCAAATTTTAATTTCGATACAAAATTCGATCTATACAAAATTGCGAACAGCATTTTAGAAATTCAAATAAGAGGATTTAATTGCTATCACAATGTTCTGAAATAAAACCATGAAATCATATTTAAAATTGATACATATGTATCAATGTACGGAAACAAAATGAGTGTATATACACTCATTTTGTTTTCATTATAAAATTTAAGACTATATACATCCCTTCCGTTATAAAGTGCATGAAGAATGGTTTTTCTAATTATTTCATACCAAAAATTCAATTCTAACACTTTGATTAAATACTAGCCAGAGAGCTACAATAGGAGTTTCCAACAAGTCAAATGTTTATAAACTGCTTCTGATATTGCAATTGGTTGGCAATGTTAATCAAACTTAGCGGCGAACCGATACTTCGATAAACAAACTGGACTAGTTTCAGTTCATCAACTAGTAAACGCTACATATTATTTAAAAGCGTTTAGTGAAAATTTTGTTTAGATGTCTAATGATATTGAATCGTGCTCTTCTGAGTTCATCATTGCTGGTTGTGTTTAAGAAAGTGTTGTTCAAAGGAACATAAAACAATTAAATTCTAAAATCTAAGTCTAAAATAACAAAAATATAAAGCTTATAATATTTCTAAAAATGGATATTTTTTATAAATTATTAAATTTATGTGTAATGTTAAGTTTTTCCATAAACAAAATAGATGCAACAAATACAAATAAAACTGTAGACAAAGTTGAAGTGCAAGAAGAACATGCAATTGTAACTGATAGTAAGCTCTATCCATACATGGTTGCAATTTTAAAAAAATCAACATACATTAGTGCTGGTGCTTTGATTGACGATAGTTGGGTCCTTACAGGAGCTGATTCTTTATTTACGTAAGATAATAACTAAAACGATATTTTGAGATGTTAGATTAAACAGATTGATAAAAAACTATGGTAGCTGTGTTAACTAATATAACAAAAAAGAACTATTTTATCTGATATTTTTTAACAAAATTCAAAAAGTTATAAGCCTTTGCAAGATTTTAGGATAAAAAGATATTCAATTGATTAATGTTTTATTTTTTAGATTAAGAGAATCCTCACGAATTATCCGCGTTCGATTAGGGAGTGTGAATTACAAGAAAGGGGGATATCTCATTCCCATTAAATATCTAGAAATCCATCCTCGTTTCGATGATAACAAGCCATTATTTGACATAGCGCTTATAAAATTAGCTGAGACAGTTAGATTAACGCAGAGTTTGAATCCAATAAGACTTCAAAAAACACCTCGGCAAATAGTCGCCATACATTTCATAGTGACAGCCTGGCCGCTGTATCAGGTATATTGCAATTAAATTTAATTTAAGAAGCTGGGACTTTTAGTTGCAGATAAAGATATTTAGTTATCGAATATATTTTATATATCTTCGTACAACATTAAAATAACCCATTACCTCTTTGAGTTTCAAGACTATAGTTATTTGTAAATGACATTAACAATAGATTTTCGTAATTGAGCTGAATTCCTCCTACAACATTATCTTTACAAGACTTCTGTAGTAATTACCTCTTACGTGGCAATTATCAATTATTAAAAAAAAATAAGTATTCAATTTGTATGATATAGAAATAAACTGAAATCTCTGAGGCAATAGGTCAACTTCATATAAGTCACTTTAGTCATAAAGTTTATTATGTCAGATCATATTTAAAATATTAAATACATATTCTTATGTCACAATAAAATGGTCTATATTGTTAAAATTTTTTCCCATATTACTTCTATATGATGTTTCCTAAATAATGTTAAGTGAAATCAAGTTATTACCCCTACGTCATATTAATTTAAAATAGATATTCCAATTATAAATAATTTACATTTTCAGTTACAGAATACAAATGTTTATCGCCCTGGATCTATGGATCGGATAAAGCGCCGCATATTGACTGTTTCTCACTTACATCCTACAGACCCTGACGTGTGTACTGAAGAACTCGAAACATTGGTACCAGGTCATAATAATTCCAACTCTATTATGTGTTTAGATCCTATTGCTGGCAGTGATAATTGTCAGGTGGGTAGCACATAATTTCCAGAATTTATTGTTTAGTTATTGAATAACCATCTACAAATTAAATGATAGCAAGTAATAATTATGACAACCTGTTTACGACAACTGCTAAAAGTTCATTGAATAAACTTAACAATTTTTCTCTCTATCAGCTTCTATTTAACATTTTTTTTACGTGAGTTTTCAAAATTATACTCAGTACAGTTGGTAATTAATATGAATTTGTGTTAACAAGTGTTTTGGAATAGTAAACTCTGCTGCTGGTACGGAAAGCTGTTCCTCCCACGTAGAGCCAGGAAGAAAGTCGGCGGTTGCTCTTTTAAAAGTATTCATAGCCATTACTGTCCTGTACATGTTCCAAGTGAGCTATGTCCACACATTTTATCACCTAAGTAATCCGCAAGATGTAGTAGGTGCTTTTAAACTGCTCTAATGGCAGAGACAATATTGATTGCGGAATTTTATTATAGAATCTCATACCAAAACCCACGAATTACACTTATTTTTACAAGGGGCGAAGCAGGAGCCGCTAGCTAAAATCCGTTCCTACTTTGTCTGTTATATGTATAACTCACCTTACGGTTTTAAAACTCTTTTTAAATACATAAAATTTAATTGCTTTAAATATACTGTGAAGCAAATGTAAGAATTCCTATTTCCTTAAACTTCTTTCGGAGGGAATCACGCGGACTGAAATTGTAAATGCCACATATGACTCTTTTTTGTAATACATAATTGTTTTCCTTATCCGCGCATATACTACTATATAGTATAGGTACTTACTATTTAGTAGTGCTTACTTGCTCATAGATATATATATATATATATATATATATATATATATATATATATATATATATAAACTCAAACCCTTTGACAAACATATCTATCATCAATATTTCAGAAATACATAGGCGCGCCCGTGGTCCTCAATGGCATACTCTGGGGTATAATGTCTTCCTGGAAATCGGAAGACTGTGATATTGAAGGTGGACTGTCATTTGTAACCCTCGTGTCAACTCTAGAGGTTAGCTCTTGGATCCATTCCACAATCCACGGCCACAAATGGACTAAGAAGCATATACTTGACTATGATGATAATTTCATATGAAATAAAGTTATCTGGCAATTAATGTTCGTGATTTTCTTTTGAATAAATATCATCATCATTCATCGTGCTCTTGGTCTTATTCTACTCTAAGCGGATTCGGTACAGTATTTTTTAAACATATTGTTCCGTGATTTGGCTAGTTATTTTATGACCGGTCGCTTGTCTGACGTCATATACCTAAGTCGCCTTTTACGATACCTCGGTAAAAAAATGAGGTTAGTCTACTCTACTCAGCCGGCTACCACACGGTGACCGGCTGAGTAGCAAAAAAAGTGCAAGGAACGATTTTAACGATAAAACTCCGTCTTTCTTTTTTTGATCAAGATACATAAGGTTCATCGAGGAATATGAATTCTCATATTCAAAAATATGAAATGGCAAGCAACTATTTTTTCCATCTTAAATTAATCCCAGAATATAAAGACGACAATAAGGGGCCGAGGACAAAAGGATAAAAAGAACAACGAGATCTATCAAATGTAACTCTAAACATTGAGGTTTATAAGATTAAAATACGCCAGTGTTAAGCTTGTAGTATATTTTTATAATAAACATTGTTTACCTTAGTGTGACTAGTATTTTTCCTCGTTACTCTAAGATAAAGAATAGTAGCCGTTGAAAGAGCAACTTGTATGAGGGTTTGAGTCATAAGCATCTAGGCTAAATAAAATAATTAACAATTTCCGATTTAACAATTATTTAATTCAATTAACAATTTTCGAATTCAGACTCTCTTGAGTGGTATTCATAGTTAATGTTTATACATACAAACTGGCTTTAAAAGGCGTAAAAGGTGACTAAGGTAAGTTGACCCGCCGTGTGGTATCCGGCTGACTCGAATAGACCACCCTCATTTCTTGTCGAAGTGTCGTAAAAGGCGACTAAGGTAAGTTAATCTGCCGTGTGAGCTGAGTAGAATAGACCAACCTCATTTCATACTGAGGTATTGTAAAAGGCGAGTAACGTAAGTTGAAATCAAGCAAGTCGTAAAATACCTAGCTAAACCAACTAACGCCATGTTTAAAACTTGTTGCGCCGATCCCTCTTAGAGTGGGATAAGGGCAGAATAAAGATGAATGATGATGATGACAAAGTTTATTGGTACAAGCATCTTTAAGGAGTTGTGAATTTATTTTTAAATTAGCACTAGTCATAAAACATATATCAGAATGCTTAGTGACCTTCTGTAACTTATCTGCAGCTAAAATACACTTGATTTAAGTTAAGCCACATAGAGCTTAATTAAAACTTCTATAACTTGGACCATTGGTTAACTTAAATTATCAGTGTGGGAAATGTCGGGACGCCATTAATATTACATTATCTAGCAGCCTAGGATACCTTGATGCGTCAACCATTTACACTAATCTAGAGGAACCCACTATTAATGCTACGGGATATTTGTGATTATATATAAGCCTTAAAACCTCTGATGTCGTTACAGTGATATTTTTAACTATTGTAAAAATTTAATTATGCCTTAAGAGTTAGATTCAGGCGTAAATGTAGCAGGCACCTAACCTACTACATTTCGCTGTCTGTCCAAAAGGTGATATTTTCTATCTATCTGTACTTATTATAAAACAAAGTCCTCAAAGCTGTCTGTATGTGATCAATTTTCTCAAAATCTACAGAACTGATTTTTGTACCGTTTTTACTAAAAAGCAGTGAAATTTCTCGGAAGGTTTAAATCAATAGTACCATACGTTGCAAATTGTGTTAAAAGGTCAAGCAGTTGTAAAAAACTCGCCTACTGGAAGCTTTAAACGCGTGGACAGCGAAAACCAATAGAGACACACTAAAGTAATATAGTAAAAAATTGTAGATCTACAAAAAAGTCCGCGACAGCATGTCTCTATATCTTATGGTTAACTCACAATAACTACTTTATGATGAAAATTTTAATTAAAACTAATTTACACGCCGGCGAATCTGCAAGCTCAGCTAATCTAGCTAATGTAAGCTAAGTAAGTAATGTAAGCTAAGCTAATGTATAATTCGTCTTCGATAGCACACGTGAGAGATTTCGTCTTGAGTTGAAATTGAACACGTTCATAGAAATGTGCTCTTATAGAAAGAACCTTTCAAGTATTATTGCCAACCAAAGTATTGCTTTACTTGAAGAACTTATTCTCTACCTACGTATAAATTTTATTGAAATAGGTTTATTGTAGTATGAAAACCATTTTGTTTCACACAAATCGCCAATAGGCAATTCTTTGTTGAATATTGTATTAAATATGCCCCTTTATAACATATTGTTCTGCTTTGATATTTCGTCATGAATTTAATAAAAGCCGAAATATGAATGGTCAAGCTTTAGACAGATTAAAAATGTCATTGTATTTGACAGGTTAATACAATGATGTATAACTCTGCAGAAATGCGTGGTTCGACGAGTTTTTTTTTGCGTTTTTCATTTTGGTTGGTTTACTACATATGTAGGTGTTATTTTAATTGTTTTCATATTTTCTGAATTTCCAGGTTCAGCTAGAAGCAGATAATTGTAAAATGTGCAAAAGGAACATTATCCCGAAAGTAAGGAGAAGATGCCCGTTTTAAAATCTTCCAACGTACTAAAGAGACTATTATTAATAGACTACTAGAGCTAACCATTATTAGTGGTATTCAAGTTAATGCCGCGTGGTATCCGGCTGAGTAGAAAAGACGACCCTCATTGCTTACCAAGGTGTCGTAAAAAGCGACTAAAGTAAGTTAACCCACCGTGTGAGTATCTGGTTGAGTAGAATATACCATCTTTCTTAGCGAGGTGTCGTAAAATACGACTACGGTAAGTTGAAGCCAGGCAGGCGGTCAGTCGTAAAATACGTAACCAAATTGTGTGACAACATGTTTATAACATGTTGTGCCGACCCCACTTAGAGTGGGATAAAGGCGCGAGGATGATTAATCGAGTTAATGCCAGCTTGACAAAACAACGTCAATATAAATCAATTACCATATTTTAAAGTGAAAGTATTAAAAAGTTTTTATTTTAATAATAAAAGATTAATTTTAATCTTGCTAAACTTCATAATAAAAATCGAATGAATATTATTGAATATAGAAATTTATTAAAATGGAATCTAAATTATTTTGTTTTTCATTATATGTCTCTTCCATAAATTTGCATATTTGCTAAGTTTTGTGCAAATCCTGAACCAAACTAGTTGAGGTAGGTTCGTTAGCGATTATTGGATTATTGGATTTCCGATTTGTGGCACATTCCGTCCATCCTCGCTCCGTACGTTATAGTATTGACGCACATAACTTATTTGCAAATTAAAGTAAATTGAATTACAATACACATCATAGACTATAGAGAATATTAGTTGCACCCGCGTCTTCGTTCGCGTCAACTTAATCGTTTAAACGCAATATATGTTTTCATACCGTTCCTAAAAGTAAACATTTTTCCCGAAATATTACCGCGTGTAAGCGGTAATAGTGAAAATATTGTAAAGAATTATGCGTTACTTTGCAGAGATTCATAATACAAAACTAATAAGTAAATTATTTTGTGAATTATAGCAAAATAATTTTATTATTACTTTTAACAAAGAGAAAATCAAATTTCAATGAAATTTCAATGAAAATATTAATGAATATTAATATTACATTAATATTACAGTGTATTAGCTTTGAAAACGTTAGAGACAGACAGACTTTCGCACCTATAATATAAGCATCTACGTTGATGCATGTTGGTGGATGTCACAGATATTATGGAAGCTTACATAATTATATAGAGACATTTTTTTAATAAAAAAAAACTACAATTATGTAAATTACTTATCAATATCAAAGGGCTATTGAAACATTTCCATTTAATAATCCCCCTGATTGCGCAGATAGATTAATATTTATTAATAAGTGAAACGAAAGTAAAATGCTCAGTACATCGCCTCTTTAAAAGAATAACGTGACATCTCATAAAAAACGTTTTTCTTATTTTATATGGAATCTAGTTCTTTTTTGCTTATTTTCAAAAATCACATTAATTACTGGAAAAATGTAATTATTTTTATAAAATAAAATTATCAATATTTTAGAATTTAGTAAAAATGTTTGAAAGTGAAATAAAAAAATATAACATAGTTCCTGTAAAGAGGCGATATTTAATTATTTAATGTAAGTTAGTATGCTTTATATAACACTCTTGTAATAATAATTAATAAGCATGTTGTGGTCTCCTGTAATTGGGGGTTCACTTTAAACCAATTTGTTAAAATAGTTATTACGGAACTTTTGTTGGAGTCCCTTTAATAAACAAATAAATAATAAATAAATATATATTCGTTCCTAACAGTCGCGGTTCAATTATGATGATATTTGATATACTCGTATACTCTCTAACAAACAATGATTTGCCTTGTTGGCCTCGTTATTCGTAGACTAAATGGACTCTTTGCTCAAGTTTCCAAATTTTAATTACGATATATAAAACAACGTCGAACAAATTGCTAGGTTTAATCACGATGTATCTCATATATGTGCGCATTTTATATATAATATCTGGGTGACCAAGCTTCGCTCGGTAATTTTTTACAAAAAAAAACTTAAAAAAAAGAAAAAACAATTATTTAGTTGGGGATCGATCCTTGGCATTCACATTTCTCGAGGCTGCCCGTTACCCGAATAAGCTACGTCGACATGACAGCTAATGGCGAAAATTCAATTCAATATAAATGTTAGTGTTTTTTAATGCCCAAAAACAGGGATAAAAAATATTTTTTTTACATAAAACCTAGCTAGATCAATTTTTCTCCCCCAAAACCTCCTACATGCTGAATTTCAGGAAAATCGCTGGAGCCGTTTCCGAGATTCAGAATATAATATCTGGGCGACCGAGCTTCGCTCGGTAATTTATACAAAAAAAAAACTAAAAAAAAAGAAAAAATAAATTATTTAGTTGGGATCGATCCTTGGCATTCACATTTCTCGAGGCTGCCCGTTAACCGAATAAGCTACGTCGACATGACAGCTAATGGCGAAAATTCAATTCAAAATAAATGTTAGTGTTTTTTAATGCCCAAAAATAGGGATAAAACAATATTTTTTTTTACATAAAACCTAGCTAGATCAATTTTTCTCCCCCAAAACCTCCTACATGCTGAATTTCAGGAAAATCGTTGGAGCCGTTTCCGAGATTCGGAAAATATATATATATACAAGATTAACTCATTTAAATATTAAGATATATATATATATACAAGATTAACTCATTTAAATATAAAGATTTTAATTAATTCTTATATTTAACGTAATTTTTTGATTGAGATTCAAAACAAATTATTCGAATACGTCTATTTGAAAATTTGAAATTTGTAAGAAGGCCGATTGAAGGAACGTCGGTAAACTGTGTTCTAGAGAAACAATATTTAAGGTGCAAATTTTTTAAATCCATACCAACCAACTTATATGATGCGAAATGATAATAAGTCTGTCTGTATCTCTGTTACTCTTTCAAGGATAATTCTGTGGAATAATATTGATGAAATTTGACGCAACTGAGTTTTATACACTGAGGTAACATATAAAATAAGAAATTAATAAAAATACCGTTTGGGAACTGGGAAAAAAACCGCATATCTGTTATTTAAGGGCATGTAAAGCTTAACTTGAACAAAGTCTTGAAATATTAGTAACTATAATTAAACTAGGGGGATATGGGGGAAAACAATAATAACATCGAGCTGGCCCCAACTGTCAATGTCACCTGCACGTAGTGCCCCCTGCAAGACAACATACCAGGCTCTGGCGACTGATCTATGGCTGTTTAACTATTTATACTATACTGAAACTCAGGTTGAAGTGGACGAGGCAAATAGCGCCCTTCAAGCATAAGTAACCTGTAAAACGTCTGGTGCAGAAGCAACGGGGGACCACTGCACTATATATTCCTTAGTCATTTGCTAAGTGAAAATAAATAGGGATTTACGAAGCTTACTTGCAACCTTAGCTAGTCGGATCGCCACGAGAAGAAGAAGATAATTTAACTAGCGTTTGGACTGCCGTAAATATAATATAGCCACATAATCATTATATTCAGTAATTATAGATAGTAAACCTAGCGCGCTGTTTCATACACGCAAATGCTCAATAAAAGAGTCGTTTACTCCATTCCCATCGAGCTCCATTTGCTGGCTCGGGAAAATTTTATAGGTCTTAAAACCTTTTTTTATTTCCCCTTCAATAAAGCCCTTGGTCCAGTGAGTAACGATTTATCATTTAAACGAGGCGCGACCTCGTAACGTATTGTTTTGTACATTACATCATTATTTTCGTGATGAGAAACGGTATCAAGTTCTTAGATATCTGATATTTAAATTAAAATACATATATATATTCATGCACACTTTTACAATTACTTCGAATGTTAGGGATGGATTGTCAAATGTTATTAAAGCTACCACTGATTCAAAAGGTCACACGTTCCGAGAAAAGCAAGAAACTTTGCAGTTAATTCGTTATAAATCAGAAAATCTCTTTGTCGAGTTCATTCAGAAGTTCGATAAACTAAGTGAGTAATAAAATATAAAAAGTGTCTATTAAAAAAACTGCCAATGCTTGCTAAAACTGAGCAATTTATTTCACCCTTAATTACTCGCATTACCCCTTTTTGAACCTGCGCGACCCAGAAATTGCACATTTCATCATAGCCTCCTTTCGTAAAGTCGTTTCTCTAAGCTTTGACATTGTACTCAATTTGCAAGATTAGTGAGGTACAGAGAAGGTTAGACGGCTTTAAGTTTATGCAAAGCCTTTAATTGGGTTAAAATTTCCATCCTTAGTCGATATACACAGACTTCCAGACAAAGGACTTTACTATATTCTTAGATACTCGAAGATTATTGAAAATTAATTTACGTTATAGTAAAAAAATTGGTGTTAAAACGGATTTTTTTTTAACCGTTTTCACACCTCGGTTGATTGCCTCTTCAGGTGATAAGAGGACTGGCGCCTTTTTCGCACAAAGAATCAGCTTAGAGATTTAGCGCGGACACGCTGCCAGCATTCTTGGGACCATTTCACGTGGGCATGATTTGTATACTACTAACGTGTAATTAATTTAAGATATATATAACTTGTACATTTTTGCTGTAAATAAAAGTATTTCGTTATAGTGTTTTTAAATACATTGATAATTTTTGAATATGAAATTCAATCTCGTTGTAAATTATCAAATGAAATGATAATATATTAGTTGTTATGCTTTAGATATGTCATTGACATCGAAATATTTAATATAAGTCAAAAAATTCGAGGTTCAATATTCAATTTCAATATGACTTGAGTCAACGAGATTCTACTTTCACATACATACATACATTATCCTTCTGCCCTTATCCCACTAAGTGGGGTCGACACAACATGTTATAAACATGCTGTCACATGATTTGGCTGCGTGTTTACGACCGGCCGCCGCCTGACGTCAACTTACCTTAGTCGTATTTTACGATACCTCTGTATGAAAGAGGGTGGTCTATTTTACTTAACCGGAGACTACACGGTGGGTCAACTTACCTTAGTCGCCTTTTACAACACCTCGGTAAGAAATGAGGTTGTCTATTCTACTCAACAAGCTACCACACGAAGGATCGACTTACTTAAGTCGCTTTTTACAATAACTCGGTAAGAAATGAGGATGGTCTATTCTACTCAGCCGGATACCACACGGCTACAACATTCACATACAAACATAACAAGTTAACCTTTTAAAAATAACCTTAAAACCACAAATAGCACACATTTAAATAATGAAGGTTTGTTATATTCATATTCTTTATTTCGCAAAACATTACAAAATGGTGCTTATATATAGCTGAATATTAAATCATTAAAAGAAAATAAAAATATATTAAAAATTCTTCCAATATGGTGTCGTAAATTAAAACTGGGGCTGCTCTAATAAAAAGATGTTAACTTAATAAAATGAACTCTACAGCGAACTTAATTATATTTGCATTTTACTTTAACAAATTACAAAGTTTGAAAGTTTTTCTTTTTTTAATTCAGGGATAAAGGAATTACAATTATATATTTAACTGGGTGACAGTGTATTCTTATTTTTGACCTTTTAATAAATATTTAATAGCTTTTAGGACAAAATTTATATTCACGTTGGTGAGGTTTTGACGCCTGAGCTTTGTAGGCCTGCATGAATCCATCAATAAAATGTTTATGTTACTTTTTCTTTTCCATCATTTTCGCTAGCCAGTCGAGCTATGGTATTTGTTTTGTTTGTTCAGCTACCTAAATAAATAACAATTGAAGGAAATATTATAAAAAAAACTACATATTGAAAATGTTACGTACAAAAGAACATATAGAAAATGTTATATAATCTTCGAAGTCAGATTTCAGAAAATCCATAAATACTACACCTAGAACTTCACTAACATATAGTACAATTGTAAAAAATAACACCTGCATATACCTAAACATTGCCGTCCGCATTGCAGTGTGGTGGGTTTAAGCTCCTGTTCTTGTGTCCCACGCGAGAAGTGGAATTTATTAAGAAAACCGACTATATCTCAGTATATCTTTCTTAGAGAGTCTTTCTCCAGCTATAGTATATTAACTTTTTCAAGAAATTAGATTTGAATAGAACATAACTTTCAAGCATACTTAGAAAAAAGCAATATGCAAAGCAAAAGCTGTCTACTGCTCATCAAGCTCATCTGAATAATGACTCAGACAAGCTATTTAAAGAATCTCACTCTATAAAAAGTGAGAATTCACATTCGAAATTCGTATTCGAAATTTGAATTTGAACCTGTTTTATTAACGACGTTGTACGGTCGACTTTGATTGTTGTGAGAAGAATAGCTAACTATAGTAGAAGACATTTCAGTCACATTTAATTAATTAGTAACTATATTTTATAAAAATGTATTTTTTTTTATCTTTTTCAATTCTGAACAGTGTTTCGGTCAACACAGGTCTACTTTGAGTAGCTTTCAATACGGTTTTTGTAGCAACGTGGAACAAGTTGAGGGGTTCAAATGAAAGCTCCCTTTGCATCGTCAAAGCGTAAAAGAGAGTGACAGCACTTTAATCTGGCTTTTGCAACACATTGAAATTTCCTGCATATAATATTTTCTAATACCATTTTGCACTTTCTTATGATCTAAAAATATCATTACCCATAAGTATTACGGCCATAATATTGAAATGAACGTTTCTTAATAGAATTTTGAAAATATTTATCTTGCAAAATAAAAGCTCTTCAAACGTCTTAATTTATTTATTCTTAACATCGCGTCTTATTTGTTTATAATGCGCCGGCTCAAGAGACCGCCATCTTGCATACATCGTCGTATCTCGCTTTCACACTGCTGCTCTCACTCGCACATGCTTTCGTTCAAAATTATAATCATCTTACATATGTACTGCATTTATTCATTTTTAATATACAATACTTCTTCGTTCATCACGTATATATTACAGGTGATTTTAGTAATATAGTGATAAGATTTATTTCAAATGTGTTTCAGAAAAGACATATTCAGTATTAATAATGTTTTTCCAACATTTTTAAAGGCACAGAAATAAATAAATAAAATTATATGTGGCCTGTGACTGTCTGGCTCTACCTCACTGTAGAAAAATTGAATGAGAATTGAATTCCACCACGCTACACTAATTTATATTGGCAGGTTTACATGACAAAGGATTTCTCCAAGGATATTTATATGCAGAGCATGATAAATTGGAGATATCAATAAAACATATTAAGCATAGTCATCATTCTCCTGTCCTTATACCACTCTAAGTGGGGTCGTTTACATACCTTAATCACCTACCTAATACCTTAACAATTTTTTTTATTAAGTTCGCAAATAATATTTTAATTCAGATTATTATCATATTCATAAATTGTACAGGAACATAAGAACAATATTCTATTCTATAAATATATTTACTGTTCACTCAAACAATCCGTTTTAGATGCGCTATTAATGTACCAATGTAGGATTGTTGCATTTGATAGCCATCAAACGCAACAATTTGCGTTTGATTACTTAAAAGACAATAGTATTGTTTTCCTTGACGCTCCTTTTGAGATGTAAAGTTCACGAGGAGAGTGGTTGATTAAAGTACTTTTAAAACTATAGCAAATTCTCAAATTCTCAATGTTAGAATTTTCTAGCTCAGGGGTCCAATTATATATTTTTTTATACATACGAGCGAAAAATGTACTATGCTTTACGTATAAGGAATTTTCCATTGTTAAATCCATAGCAAATCAAAAGTAAAGTGACAATTTGTTAATATTAAATCGCTTTGTAAATACCTCCTCTCCAATTAAAATAAGCTTGAAATATACAAAGAGAAATAACTGGTGTGTTGGAAAACTTAAGCTTTAAGACTTTGGCCGCACCGTTAAGAAGGCCAGTTAGGCATGCGGTATGCGGTTACATGGATTTACTGGGCAGTTAAGAAACAATTGTTATATTAAAGTCCCCCGTTAACTGGCTCGTCTATCAGGTAAATGACCAATCTCCTTCATGCCTTATCCCAGAGACGTCACACTATCAAGGTAATTTGTGTTGTATAGGTATTAATGAAAATTGTAGTATAAGCTATTTTTACAAGATCGACATCTTAGGTAATTAAAAAACTACAAATTTCTAAATTGTTTTCAAGAACCTTTATGAATCGTCTCAATCATAGGTTAGATGATGTTGTCCCGAATAGATCAGGTTCAGATTTTGATAAGTCTTTAGCACTATGTACCGTATCCACACCTTTTGGCAGTTGTACATAAGCTGGTATTCTTCTTAGCATTTGTGAACAATAGAAAATTTTAATTAAGTTTAAAGTCGGACTGTAAATAATAATAATCATCATCAGCAAGTTTGCAAGCGTTTTTGCGAAAACATGGTTGTTTAAAACGATGAAAGATATTGTGATCTTTAAAAAATCGTATTGAAATTGTCATGGAGACCGCCAATTCAAGGGCAAACTCTCCATGAATCGATAAGTACTTAAGCTAAAAAGATATACTGTACTTTATCACAGAGACTATATTTTAGTACATTGGATGTTGGTTTTAATTACTACTAAAACCGCCAGGCACAAGAATTGCATGGGAGAAGGATTATTGGAATCACTAATATATCAAAAACGCAAAAAACCTATGTTACTCGTAGCAGAGACCTATCTCCAACATTAGAATATTAGACTACAATCGATTAAAAGCGCAATTACGATTTATCCCAAGTTTATTACAATAGAACTCAAACTTGCAATTATACTAAATTGATAAACAGAAAACTTCGAACATAATTCCAATATTTAGTTCATTAGTTAACGTCATGGAGTAGTTCCAAACTTTTGTTTCTTCGCTAACTTTTAATATAATTTATGGAATATGGATCCAACCGTACCTACTGCAACTAGTTTGAGTTTCAGGAATATTCGGGAAAATTATCAATAAATCCAAATATGTGAAATAAATGAAATAAAATTTATTCGGAATTATAAAAATGCACTTATACAATGGCAACGAAGACACTGCAAAAGTAAAAACTGCGCTGCAGATGTCAACGCCCGCCTCCTTAAAATTTAACAATAAACAGTGTTCCAATGATAACTAAATTATGTAAGTGTTAAAGAATATTTATATATTCAATAAAACTTTTAAAGGAAGTATATATTTATTATAATAAGTATATATTTATTCCAATTATATTTATTCACTACCAAAAATTGCCAGCGGCTCCGCCCGCGTAGAAAGATTGAAACCGCAATATAGTATTGATAATCATAAAAACGGTTAAAGTGGGTTAACCTTAAAAGTTAGACATATGCTGTCGCGGACTTTTATTTAGGCATTTTAAAGGGGAATAATGTAGTGCATAATTTTTTTATAACTTATCACCGTTTACTTAGCGCACGCAAGGAAAGCTTTAAATTTTGCCGTTTTCGTAATAATTTTTAATACTGCTCCTCTCCCATTCATCTTAGCGTTTTATTATATAGCCTATAGAACTTTTCAAATCGGTTCAGTAGTTCATGTGATTAGCGCATCCAAACAAATAAATTCTTCAGCTTTATATATAGATATATTATAGATTCTATTTTCACATAAATAGACGATCAAATAGTTATTATCGTTAAAATTTGATACCTCTAATTGACTTCGATCATGAATGAAACCTGATATTAGAAAATATGAGCCCAATTGAAAACAATGTCTTTAATGTCACTTTAAGGCTAAATTGAAATATTCATATTTGCTACTTTTATTGGCCTAGATTCTTTTATACTACTAGATTCTTTTATACTTTTATACTTTGCGGAGGTCCATAATACAAAAACTAATGAAAATATTATTTTGCTGTAATCCGCGATAGTTTGGACTAGATTCGTTTATTTTGTGCCGTTGGTCATGTTTCGTGTCATATCCTGTGGATTATGATATTTCAGTCCTTAACAAATGAGGTCATAACTCATCAGACCTTTTTTGCTTTCGCAACTCCCTTGTTATTAATTCCTCTTATGTAGAACACAATATCGTTACTCATTTTAAAATGTAGATTTTAGCAATGTGTTTCATCTTTATGGTATTTTAAGGGTTTTTTTTATTATATTTATTATAGTGTTATTTATTCGTTAAGCATCGTCTTTGCTTAATTCTTTTGTAATTGAATTATTTCTGTTACATTTACTTTATATTTTTGTGAAATATAGTACTTAACTGATACTCAAAATAAACAAAGTATATCATAGACCAATTACATTTCCCTATAGGACTCTCGAGTCAGGAAGAGTCAGTTAGCACAAATTGTGGCGATTATACGAACAATCGACCTGCATGTATACTTGGACCAGTTTAAACGACTTAGTATTGCTCTATTGTTCTCTATGTTTTATTGAGCCGAAACCGAAGTCTTAATCTTAAAATAATCTTTGCTGCGTCTGCCTTAATTCTTCTAGCCCTTATTGTTAGATATGTTTTTTTTAATAATAAATAAATAAATATATACTTACACACACGGTCGTCCGTCCCCAAAGTAAGTTACTTAATACTTGTGTTATGGGTGAGAGATAACTGGTGAATATATACTTATATAATTTTTAAATACATACTTAAATACAAATATACACCCAGACTCAAAGACCAACAAATTCATTCATAGAAAATGTTGGCCCTCAGCGGGAATCGAACCCGCGACCTGCGGAGCTGAAGGCAGGGTCATTACCCACAGCGCCAACGGACTAGTCTGTATCGTACAAGTTATGGGTCCATTGACACATTTTTTGTAGACGCTACGATTTATGATAATTTCCCACAAAACTACATTTTGAATTAGGTTAGTTTAATACTAAGCGTGCGATATCATTTACATGCCATGCAAATAAGCCGTTTCGCTATTATTTTACGACTGTGAGTGAGACATGTTAGAGTTCTTGATAAATGTATATTACTGTACTATTGACTCAAACGAGCTGGCAATCAGCTTCTAGTCTGACGTGTGTGTGCAAATACTCAACACGCAACAATCGGCTTAAATTTACAATAATTACAGCTTCTAATTATCGCAAAGTTTCAGCTTCTATTCACAATTAATTTACTAACTAAATTCCTTGACAAACGTGCGGCTATTATCTTGATTCAGTTTTAGTCGATTTTAAACTCTATTATTTGTTAGTTAAAGTTGATTTTTTCAGTGATAGCGACACATTGTATTTATTTTACAGTGAGTATATAAGATCGCGTAGACGACAGTGTGTTTGGCGTGGTGTTTGTTTATATGGTTGTCATCTTTCGCAATGGTGTTTACGATAACTAAAAATGTGAACATTACCGAGGAAAATCGGGGATGTGTCCTGAAACAATATGCATTATCCTTTATAGGTATGAAATATGTTAATTACTTTCTTTTTTATTTATCATGTCTTGAAATTGGGTGAAAAGTGAAAAGTTTCTTAGTTAAGTGATTTGTGTAACTTTCTCAATTGAACTAATGAAATTAATTCGATTTTCATAACGAGGTTCGGTCGTTTGTTGAACAAAGTTGTAAGAGAATAATGGAATGATTTTTGTGTTTTATGATTGAAATATTTTTTACCTTTTATCGAATAAATACATCCGAAGTTTACCTTAATTAAAATTTACAATATTAAGAGTGTCTCTTTCTAAAAGTACCTTGGTCTAAGGTTCAAATAAAACCGTGTCCTGAATTATTAATTTAACAATCAACTTCTTACAATATCGCTTAAGAGATTGTTATATAAAAAAGTAGCTTTGAGCTAGAATAGTAAATCTAGGAAAATGTCGATAGTTTTGTTACTATTTTGTTATCAAAGACCTTGCAGTAAATTTGTTGAGTGCTCTAAATTGAATCGGCAAAAAGGATGGTGTCTGATAATTGGGCTCTAAATTAGCACCATTTGGAGTCACTTTAGTTTGATTTAGAAATGTTGAGCAAATAAAATACTAATAAAAAAAATAATAGGTGTAAAAAGTTTTTAGTTGTCACGTAGTCACGTGTCACGTTTTAGTACTTTTGCAGTTCCATTTATTTTCATTCTTTCTTGGTTTATTTTCTGCAAGCGGTACCCATAACTACGTTTTGTTATTATATTAGTCTGGTATATAAGCCTTAAGTGTCCAAAAATTTATCGATATTGCTATAGACGATAAAGATGTGAAAGCGTAAGAGACAGACTGATAGACTTTTGCATTTACAATATTAGTTACGTATTAGAAATGCACCTTAATTATTATTAACATATCACATATAACCATGATAAATAATTATTAACATTTCGTACTCCGATACACATTAACGAGATACGGATATTCGAGCGATATACAGATCTCGTGATAAGATGTATAATAATTATGTTTTACTTTACGTAAAAGCGCTTTTAGGTGTATAATTATAAATTATGCGTTCGAGTTTCTATAGAAAATTTATTGGCCTTTTCCGAGTTTTTAATCGCGACCCCTTGGGAAAGATTAAACGGCTGTATAATTCAGTTACTACAGCTTGTAGAGTATGTAAACGTCTAATATTTGACTAAGATTTTCAGTTTACAAAAATCGAAATGTGAGATAAATAGTGGGGCAAAGTAAAATTAAACTCAATTTTCGCCTATAACTAAGTACCAACAGATAACAATGTTATCAAATAATTTGTTGTTCATACTACGGTAGCATTAGCGGGATATTGTTAAGGTAAATTTTCGGTTTTTTGTTACATGCGAAACCAGTCTTTGTATGAGTCCAACACGATGTACCCAACACGTCTTTAAACACTAATTTTAATAAAAACTTGTTTCCTTTCCCAATGTTTTGATTAATTATGACCTTAGGCATTTAATTTAACGATGGCATTGTAGTTAGTAACAATTAGGTAATAATTACGTAATATTGCTAGCAGGTAAGGCTTGAAATATTAGTATCGTAAGTGATTTTAATTCAACAAAGTTATTAATACACGTTGAAGGTTCGGTAATGCACATTGTTCAAATAACTGCAAGTTTTTATTAATTTAGGTTATAATTAGCTAGCTGTAGTAGATAATGTGTAGTAATGAAAGTAATTACCTAAATTATTATTATCAATGGCAGATATATGCAGTAAAATAATGTAATATAATCATAGAGCCATAATACTCGAGTAGCTAGCCTAAAATATATCCATAGAAATGTGTTTATAAGATAAGTATCTTCAATCTCTTATTATTTTTGGTTAATCTTCACTTAACTCACTTTTTAATTATGAAGATGTCTTTATATATATTGTATATGTCTTTCATGTAGAATATATAGTAGAATTTGAATAGACAGTTGACGCAGTGGCCAGTAACACTGCCTTCAGCTCCATGGGTCTCGGGTTCGATTACCGACGAGGTCTACATTTTCTTATAGAAAATGTTGGCCTTTGAGCCTGGGTGTGTATTTGTATTTAAGTATGTATTTAACATTATATATATTTACCAGTTATCTGACACCCATAACACAATTGTTAACTACTTAATTTGGGACGGGCGACCATGCGTGTAAGTGTCCCATATATGTATTTATTTATATTTAATAATTTTTACAGTAACTTTACCATTTTTTACACACGGCGTGGAGAGCATCAATCTCACGATTTCAAGCCACTCTGGTCATTTTAAAACAACTGATGATGTGCCTTGGACTACTACTGGGCTCATACTGAGCTCTATCATTAGTGGAATAGTGCTAACCTACGCTAATGATAGCTGGGGAAGAAAATTTGGAATTTACATCATAGTACTGCTACAGGGGGTGAGTCAAAATATTAAATTATGAATATTTTATCAACTTTATCAGATTTAACACGCCACGCCATAGCGACTTTTGCTGGAAATATCTCTATGCTTGGGGTATTTTTGAAGTGAAAACTTCTTTAGCAGCGTTGTGCACGTGATGGATAAAAATGTTAAACTCTCGTTATACACTGTCCATTATATTAACCATCTTTTGACAGATTGACGATTTACATATTTAGTGATGTCCTAAAGATTCTCGTATGCGATACCATTCCGATTATAGTACCTACTATCATTAATCGAATTACGTACCTAAGTAATTCGATTAATGATAACCTACGTAAACTAATAACAGATATAGAAATCAACATTTTGATTTAATATTGCCTTAGTTTTTTGAAAATAAATGTTAATCCGTGTGTATTTATTATAATCATAAAAAATATATTATACATCAACTGGCAACATCAACAGACCTTCCGCTCGGCCGCCATTTTGACGTGATCTGTCACTCTCAACGAAACGCCCGTGATAGTCACACGCATTTACGTTCGCTGAGTGTTCTCTCGCATCTGTTACACCTTGAGTTAAGTAGCTTTATTCCTCGGAAAAACTTTTGTGAAACTTATATTAATTGATCGTGAAAATGCCGAAAGGACGTGTGTTGAAAGCACAATCGAGACAGTTAGTGTTAAAACTTCATGAGTATTTTGAGCAAGAAAATCAAAATGGCGGACCTCTTATACCTATCACGCAAGTCCGAAACCGTGTTGCAGCCGCGTTGGGGATCAGTCTATCAACTGTGACTAAAATCACTACTGATGCCTACGGCAGGAGCGGCTTGGAGCAAAACAAACCATCTACACCAAAAAGAAAGCGCCGGGCTCATAAGGTGACAGCTGTTGATGACTTTGACGCTGACGCTATTCGTCGTCATGTATATGATTACTACTTGAGAAAAGAAATTCCAACTTTGAGAAAACTTATTGTTTCTTTGAAAAGAAGTGGTCTATTTCATGGTGAAAAATCTTCTTTGGTCAAAGTTTTGAACACAATTGGCTTTTCATATAAAAAGTTAAATAAAAGAAAATTATTAATGGAACGCACAGATATAGCTATAGCACGTTGTGATTTTTTAAGAGAGGCAAAGAAAATACAAGATTGGGCAAATATTGTTTTCACGGATGAAACATGGCTCAACGCTAACCACACACTATCTCGTTTCTGGACTGATGATACTGCTGATTCCACTTCCTCAGTACCAATGGGAAAAGGTGAGCGCCTAATCATTTGCCATGCAGGTACAGCAAAAGGATTTGTACAAGACGCACTGTTGGCATTTAAATCGAAGAAATCAAATGCCTACCACGAAGAGATGAATGCAAATGTGTATGAAGAGTGGTTCAAAAAAATGCTCATTTCATTGGAAGAACCATCAATAATTTTTATTGATAATGCGCCCTACCACTCCCGTCAAATTGACAAAATGCCAACACAGGCTAATAAAAAGCATGAAATAATTAATTGGCTTCGGGACAATGGAGAAAATGTGGACGACTCAATGTTAAAAGTTGAATTAATAAAAATATTAAAAACCAAAAAGAGAGCAAAACGCTATGTAATCAATGAAATGGCAGCAGAATATGGCCATACTGTTCTTCGGATTCCTCCATACCACTGCCAGTACAACGCAATAGAACTTATATGGGCACAAGTAAAAGGGCATGCTGCGAGATGCAATACAAGCCCCCCATTCACAGCGAATAAAATGTTGCAATTGCTAAAAAATGCTTGCACCCACGTAACGGCCGAGAACTGGGCAAGTGTGGTGGAAAGAACTAAAAGAGTAATATTCTCTGATTGGGAACGTGATATTGCGTTTGATAATATATTATCTACACAAGAGCTAATAATAACTGCTACTGAAGACTCCTCATCGGAGGAGTCTAGTGTTGATTATCATTCCGACGACTCGTGCTAATAAAATAAATTAAAATATCCTGATTGTTTTATTTGTATTCATGTATTAACTAAGAAGAAAGTAAAACTTTATATAATGTTATTAAATGTCTTTTAATACTTGTAACATCGATTTCTACCGATTATTTTTAATCTGTGGCATAATCGTAGTAACCATTATGTGTGACATCACTAAGTGGGCGGTACCCATCCATAAAGTACAAATATTATTTGTATGATATTTGTACGTAAGCAATACAAAACTTAATGAGCGTGAGCTGTCAAAAGACTGATAATATGATGGACGCAGTATAGGAGAAATGACCTGTGTGCTTAGTGGAAGTTTTTTTTAACTTACTCGATCGCGTTAGCGTTATGCCAATTTGAATGACGTTGGAACCACGGCCACTCGATGTCGCTGTTGCAGCGTCATCGAATTCGTGCAAAATTATTCCCTAACCATTCCAAATACAAAAATGCACAACGTTAATATTCAACTTTTCACTTCCGTGGGTTTTTTATATTTTCAATATATACAACTCTGGTTTGTTTTGTTGAACCACTATTTTCGGAACAGGAAAACCCTCAGTCAATTTTTACTAATTGCTTCTTAAGTAATTCTATGTAGCAGATAAATATATTCTATGTAAAGATAATGGTCAAAACAGTACGGATTTCTATTTATAGTTAATTTTATTTGATGATGTTAAGCAGTTACAGTTACTTTATCGTTGTTATTGGTTTATTGATTCGAATCTCAAGAATACCTTTAATCTATTAATATTTATCATGCAATTCACAGTATATGCATATTTGCACATAAGTAACCTTCTTAAGTAACTTTCTTGGGGGGTAAGGGGAGTACGCGTAACAACTAGTGCTCCCAAATGCCAACCTCACCTGCACGCGGTGCCCCCTGCCAATAACAGACGAGGCTATGGCGACCGATTGATGGCGGTATAACCATCCAATTAAGCTGACTTAAAATCCCAGGCCAGAGGTGGGCAGCAGCGCCTCTAGTGTCGAATGAGTCAGCTCTGCGGTCACCAACCCGCTTGCCCAGCGTGGTGACTATGGGCAGCAACCCCCATATGGAAGTGTCCAGAAAGTTCCGGCCCTCAAATCCCGGCAGCCCCACTATTCCCGATTACGGCAGCGGTCGCGGTAACGGTGGGGCGGAGGGTGCGAAGAATCACCGGGTTACGGTAGGCTGCCAACCAACGATCTATTTGGCAACGTATAATGGACGAACGTTACGGCTGAACCATCACCTCACCGAACTAGAGGTAGAATTAAGTCGTATAAACTGGAGTATTCTTGGGTTATCTGAAGTCCGAAGAGAGGGTGAGGATACGGTAACCCTAGATTCCGGTCACTTATTCTACTTCCGTGAAGGTGATAAGGTCTCCCATGGTGGTGTCGGTTTTCTGGTTCACAAGACTCTCAGTAACAACGTTGTAGAAGTCAGTAGTGTGTCGACCCGGGTAGCGTACCTTGTACTTAAACTCACCGACAGGTACTCCCTGAAAGTGATACAGGTATATGCGCCGAACTCTGCACACTCTGACGACGAGGTCGAATCCATGTATGAGGACATATCTCAAGCTCTGCATGGCACAACGTCAGCCTTCTACAACGTTGTTATGGGAGACTTCAATGCTAAAGTGGGAGTACAAAGACGCGGAGAATCGAAAATCGGATTGCATGGATTAGGGCACAGGAATCAAAGGGGGCAAATGCTAGTCGATTTCCTCGAAATGCAAGGGCTCTTCTTAATGAACTCTTTCTTCAAGAAGAAGCCTCAGAGACGTTGGACTTGGCAAAGCCCCGATACTTTGACAAAGAACGAGATAGACTTCATCATGACGGATAAGAAGCACATATTTAGAGATGTCTCTGTGGTCAACAGGTTTAATACAGGTAGTGATCACCGACTTGTACGAGGCACTTTGAATATGTGTTTCAAGGCCGAAAGGTCCCGTATGATGAAGCCTACTCTCCGACCTACGCTGGCCCAAATAGACTGTACGTCCGAGCAGTTTCGATTGGAACTCCAGAATCGATTCGACTGTCTGGAAACCACTAGTAATGTGAACGAGATAACCGACAACGTGGTGAAGACGGTATGTGCACTGGGTCGAAGGCACTTTCCGCCGACGAGTCGAAGCAAGCAGTCCAAACTTTCTCCCGAAACCCTGGATCTGATGAGACAGAGACGTGAAATGCCGTCCGCTCAAGTTGCTTCGCCAGAACAGAGAGCTCTTTCTAAGAGGATACGAAAACTTGTACGCAGAGACCTCCGCTGCTTAAATACACGGGCTATCAAAGCCCTTATTGAGCGGAATAGGGGGTCGAAAGTATTTCAAAAACCCTTAGGAAGAAGTCATCTATCGAAGCTTAAAACAGAGGATGGCAGGACAGTTGTCTGTCGCTCTGAGATCCAGAACGAGGTCGAGAAATATTACGGATTGCTTTACTCGTCGAGTGCACATAAGCCTAGTACCCGCGATACCAAGGATCCACGAGCACCACTGTCGCGCCATTATACAGAAGACATCCCGGACATTGAGAGTGGTGAGATTAGTTTGGCACTCGAGCAACTTAAAAACGGAAGAGCCCCCGGTGACGATGGGATTACGGTTGAGCTGCTAAAGGCTTCTGGACGTCCTGTCCTCAAAGCCTTGGCAGAGCTCTTTAATACCGTTATCCATACAGGCACTACACCGGAAGCGTGGTCTAGGAGCGTGGTTGTCTTGTTTTTCAAAAAGAGTGATAAAACACGTTTGAAAAACTATAGACCAATCTCGCTCCTGAGCCACGTCTACAAGTTATTCTCGAGAGTCATAACGAATCGTCTTGCCGCCAGACTTGACGAATTCCAGCCACCGGAGCAGGCCGGGTTTCGAAAAGGCTATAGCACCGTAGACCACATCCATACTGTTCGGCAGATTATACAGAAGACCCAAGAGTATAACCAGCCGCTGTGTATGGCATTTGTGGACTACGAGAAAGCCTTCGACTCCATTGAGACCTGGGCTGTTCTGGAATCTCTGCAGCGATGTCATATCGACTGGTGATATATCGAGGTGTTGAGATGTATCTACAATACGGCAACAATGACCGTTCAAATCCAGGACCAGCGAACCAGACCTATTCACCTTCAGCGCGGGGTGAGGCAGGGAGATGTAATATCTCCGAAACTGTTCACCAACGCGCTGGAGGACGTCTTCAAAACCCTGGACTGGACTGAACGAGGCGTCAATATTAATGGAGAATACATCTCACACCTTCGTTTCGCGGATGACATCGTCATCTTCGCAGAGACGCTGGAAGACTTACGCGAAATGTTGAATGGCTTAAGTGATGCCTCCAAGCGAGTTGGTCTTGGCATAAACTTGGACAAGACCAAGGTCATGTTCAATGATCTTGTCGTGCCAAGACCAGTATCAGTGAATGGAACTCTTCTCGAGGTTGTGCAGGATTACGTCTACCTAGGCCAGACTATCCAACTCGGCCGCCACAACTTCGAGAGAGAGGCTGAAAGGAGAATTCACTTGGGCTGGGCAGCATTTGGCAAACTTCGTCAAGTCTTCACGTCCGAGATTCCGCAATGCCTGAAGACCAAAGTCTTCGACCAGTGTGTCCTACCTGTGTTAACGTACGGCGCCGAGACGTGGACACTGACGGCGGGACTAGTCCACAAGTTCAAAGTCGCTCAGCGTGCCATGGAGCGAGCTATGCTCGGAGTGTCTCTCAAGGATAAAATCAGGAATGAGATTATCCGAGAGAGAACCAGAGTAACCGACATAGCTAGCAGAATATGCAAGCTGAAGTGGCAGTGGGCCGGTCACGTCTGTCGCAGGACTGATGGCCGTTGGAGCAAAAGAGTCCTGGAGTGGAGACCGCGTCTTGGCAAACGCAGTGTAGGGCGCCCACCGTCTCGCTGGACCGACGATATCCGGAAGGTTGTTGGGGCCAGGTGGATGCGCATTGCGGAGAACCGGGATGTCTGGCGCAGACATGGGGAGGCCTATGTCCAGCAGTGGACTGCGAAAGGCTGATGGATGGATGGATGGATGGATGGAACCTTCTTAAATTTCAATTTTTTTAATTTCAATATAAAAGATTATATTAATATTTTTTGTGAATATTAATATAAAAATTAATTCATTAAATACCAAAAATCTTGGTATTCAGCTGAGTATAATAGAGCACCCGCATTTCTTACCGAAGTGTCGTAAAAGGCAACTAAAGTAAGTTGACGTCAGGCAGGCGGCCGGTCGTAAAACAACTAGTCAAATCATAACAACGTGTTTAAAATATGTAGTGCTGACCCCCATTTAGAGATAAGGTGAGAATGATGCTCAAAAATCAAAATTAAATTGTTAAATAATATGTACTGCTATACTTACATTAGTCGCTCCATAATCACGGATAACTGAAAAGAAATTAAAAGTAAAAAAAAGTTGGTTTGAAAATATTGTTCTAAAGAAATCTGATTTGGATTGTAACTATTCTTAAAATATAGACCATATAAAAGGGGCAATAAACCAGACATCAGAGGTGGCCTTAAATATCAAGGTGATTCAGTCACGTATAAGATTACTAAATTACGCAAATATTATTTATTTAACCTTATCATATTAAGTTATCTTAAGAAAATGTATTTTCTTACTCATCTTTAAGAATACATGTTTCGGTTTCATACACTATAAGTGAATTGCGTTATTTTCCTTCTTTTTCGATATTAAATCATTAAAATTAAATCTTAATAAATATAATATAATAATAATATTTTACATCATGTGCCAGAAATGCATGATACAATTGGTTTTAGAGGATTTTGCAAATAGAAAAATACGTATATGTTTAGTAGGTGAAGTGCAACCATTAAATAGATAAAAGAGTCATATCTTTAATATTTAATGAGTTAATCTTGTATATATATACTATAAGTCTTGTGTGTGTGTATATATATATATATATATATATATATATATATATATATTTATATTTTTATATATATATATATATATATTTATATATAATAAATTTTATATATAAATATATATATATATATATATATATATATATATATATATATATATATATATATATATATATATATATATATATATATATATATATATATATATATATATTATTTATATACATTTCTGAATCTCGGAAACGGCTCCAACGATGTTCCTGAAACTCAGCATGTAGAGGGTTTTGGGGAAGAAAAATCGATCTAGTTAGGTTTTATTTATAAAAAAAATCCTTATATCCCATGTTTTCGGGCATTAAAGAGATTGTAAAAATGTAAAAGTTAAAGCAAGGGATTTTTTTAGTTATCAAACGTAATGTTGCTTTAGCCCATGGGTAACGGGCGGACCGAAAAATTTCAAAACTTGGGTTCGAATCCCACCTGTAATCGGCGCCTTTTTTATTTTTTTTATTTTCTTTAAATAATTTTTTTTTTAACTTTTGAAAAATTACCCAGCAAGGCTCAGCCACTCACGTACTATACATATGACAATAGAAGAAATTACAAACGCATTTATTTAGAATTTTTAATGAATATTGAACCTAAAAAGGTATTAAATAGTTTTTTTTGTTCCAGGCATCATGCATACCAATTTTTATACCACCCAGCGATGTCGGATATATAATCTTACACGTCATATCGGGGGCATCGACTGCTGGTCTTTACATTTGCATACCAGTTTATATACGAGAGATAAGTACTGATAAGAGTCGAGCTTTAATGCTATCCTTGATGGTTTTGATGACAACGCTAGGATATCTGTTGAGGTTCGCGCTTATTGAAGACAATAGGCTATATTTGATAGCAGCCTTGGTTATGGTGCAGTTTGTATCATTGTTCATGGTAATAGAATCTCCTGCATATTTAGTGAAGGCTGGAAAGATTGAGGTAAGTTTTATTTTCGCATAGTTTCACTAATCAGTGGAAAACAAATTTCCGAGTACTTAATTGGTTTATTCATTTTACAGAGCACGTAACATTTTCCATGTTAAATATTTTATTAAAGTGTATACGACGTGAATCTTTAAAATTGAAAGTAGTTAATCTTGTATATATACACCATATCACCGTCACTTACTTTTTTTTCTTTTTTTTTATTAATCGGTAATTTAACAAATGACAAAAAATGATTTTTTGTCTTTTGAAAAATTACCGGTCACCAAGGTACTACGTTTATATACAGCTTATGTTCATCCTCTTTATCACCTGAGTGGAAATCAGTGTTTAATAAAATTTCCCGCTTAAATTCTAAACCCGCGGGTATTCCAATGTAATGTATTATTTACATACATTTTTTTGTCTATAATGCTTTGATATATTTTTAAACATGATTAATTAGAACGAAAGCACATTCATCGAACTAGTAAGTATGACATCATTAATAACATTATAATATACATCGTGAAGTTATATTAACGACAAGCATGACTAATAAAGAGAAGAATTGAACGCTGGAGCTTCAATACTTTAGAGAAAAAACGAAATATGTTACCGTATGGTGCGACCTTTTCGACGTCGGCCATTTTACTAATCCGAGTACTACTATAAATAGAAAAAAAGTAGAGTGGCCTTTAAATTCTGGGAACAACTAATCTTATATTCTAGTATACTATTATAATATACTTCTATAGTAGACATCGATACAAAAGCAGACTTCTTTCAGTTAAATAGAAAAAAGCAACGCGATTTCAAATCTGTTTTTAATTATGTTCGTATAAGTGTTGTGATTATCACACGCTCCATACACTGTTGCGAATATGACGCATTTTCAGTGAAGTTAACAGAGTTCTCCATAAGTAAAATGTATTAAACTTATATTTTATCGTGTGTCTTAGTATAACTAGGTCGCGACCGCAGCGAAATGAAGTATGATGTAAATAATATACTAGCTGATGTGTTTACCCGTTATTCATAGTTGTTTACAGCGCTGAGATATCACTATATCGTGTGTTAGAACAATACATTTGTAGCAGGTTATTTATTAGTTACTGATAAGGTAACCATTAAATTAAGGTTGCGATGTTTTCCCAACGCCTATGGACATGAGGCGAGCGCCATAAAATTTAGGACACCTGTGGCCCTTAACCCAAGAGTATGTTTTACTAGCACAAGTTATTTTTTACCGAGGTGTCATAAAAGGCGACTAAGGTGAGTCGACCTGCCGCGTGGTATCCGGCTGAGTAGAATAGACCACTCTCATTTCTTACCGAGGTGTCTGCACAACATGTTATAAACATGTTGTATTTAGCTGCGTGTACGATCGGCCGCCTGCCTGACGTCAACTTACCTTAGTCGTATTTTACGACACCTCGGTAAGAAGGAGGGTGGTCTATTGTACTTAACCGGATACCACACGGTGGGTCAACTTACCTTAGTCACCTTTTACGACACCTCGGTAAGAAATGAGGGTGGTACTATTCTACTTAGCCGGATACCACACGACGTTCATTATAAAGTATCTTACTTAAAAATTACTTAGTTAAAATTACTTCGTCTATATGCAGTAAAAACTAAATACTTTTTAAGTTATCAACGATATTTTCCCTACTTCCTGTCTGACCCACTAATATGTCTAGTTTATTGGCTGCAAAATGCCTGTCAGTGATAATAGATCGGGCTTAGCAGAGTAGGGTTTAATTATTTTGAAGCTCCGACGCTTGACTGTAACCGGAATATTGCAGTCCGGCGTTAACGAGACAATATTAAAGTTGCTAATAATTTATACGAGCTATATAATAAATTTTATTTTGAATAATTATTTTGAGGTAACGTTCGAGGACTTATTTATTTCTTTATTGCACATACATATTGTTAATAAAGAGATAGAAAAAGTAAAATCGCACATATACAAAGGCGGACTTATCCCTTAAAGGAGGGAACTCTTTCAGTCAAACATTTGAGTAATAGAGAATGAAGAAAAAAGAAAAATAACGAAAAACAATATAGATATTTATATTTGCAATGTAGATTATAGTAATCATTTCAATTTATATAAATTTAGCACTTAGTTATCTAAGTACCTTATAAGCACTTACCTGCTTATAATTACGTATCATCTAAGTTTAAAGCTAACAGACACCAGCTTACTGGTTATTTGACCTTGCATTTGATTATTTAAAATCTTATGGATACTGTGGTGTTATTTAATTACAAGTCATACGGATTGATGTTACGTTACAAGATTTGAATAGTGAAAATAGATTACACTTATATCGTTATGCCTATACTTCATTATCGGCGATAATCGTTAATAGTGTATTATTACAAGTACCTGGTTGACCGAGCATTGCTCTGTAATTTTTCACAAAATATTATAAAAAAAATGAATCTTAGATGTATAGTGTGAATAATAGGGTAGGTGGGGGCTTGATCCTAGGTATTTTCATTTTTCGTGACCACCCGTTCCCCGAATAAGCTACGCTTGACTTCACATTTAATGGCAAAAGTAGTGTTTTATATATTCAATAAATTAAAAGTAACCTTTAGTAATTTTTTAATGCCCGAAAATAGTTAAAAAACTATTTTTTTTAAATAAAACGTGGCTAGACCGATTTTTCTCACCCAAAACCGCCTGCATGCTGAATTTAAGGAAAATCGGCGTTCATAGACGGTGATTGGCGAGTATAGCTATGTTTTATGAGTATAGCTATGTCTATGTTTGTTTCATATATACGACCGTGCTCGTGCTTAATCGTTTATAATCGCCGATAATGAAGAGGAGCCATTAGTATACGACATATGTGTGCATCGTAGATGATATCATGTACTTTGCTATTGAATATTCTTCCATTCGAATAGATTGACTATACTAGACATCCGTTCTTGGAGTACCTATTTTTTAAAGTATGTATACTAATCACGCCTGTAAACTAAATTTCATTTTTATTTAAGTTGACTCAATTAAGCAAAACTACGGTTATTTTAGTCCATCATGGAAAACGCATTATTTCTATATAATAGAAGAAACATCTTTAACCGAAAAACTTTTATAAATAAAATAAAGTCCTTTGTAATATAGGAGGGTAAAAATTTACTACATTATGACATTCAAGTTTAAACTGACTGCCTTATATTATTGTTCAAAATGAAATCTATATAACTAAAAAGTAAAATAAAAAAGAACTTGAAATAACCTATTTTAAAAGGAAAGTACACCTCGACCGTGACAGGACTCGAACCTGCAATCTTCGGATCCGAAGTCCGACGCCTTATCCATTAGGCCACACGGTCCCATGTATTTATGGTAGAATTTATAGTATGTATTGCACACTTAGTATTAAAGTGACCTAGTTCAAAAAAATGTTTGTAGCAAATTGTAGTAAACCGTAACGCAGTGCTTACAAAACTCTTGTGTGTTAAAGAGACCCATAACTTGGAAGAGCAAGAAATTACTTTTTTTTCAAAACTAATAAGAATATTATTTTGCTATAATCCGCGATAGAAGAAAATATATGTAATGCTAAATTTCCACTCCACTCCACGACAAAATCGCAAAGCCGTGTCGTGGAGTCTATCTTCTGACGATGCTTCGGTTACGGGGACAAACAGTTGCTGAGATTGTGATGGTGAATGTGTCCAGTGCTTGTGTATTGTTGAGTTATTGGTCGGGTAGTGCACGAGTTCTTACAAATTCTGCATGTATCAGTTATGAGAACAAATAGTACACTCTACTCTACATTTAGCATTACATATATTTTCTTTTAACGCGGATTATTTTAAAGTAATACTCTTATTATTTTTGTATTATGGACCTCAGAAGTAACGCCTATTCTATAAAT
This sequence comes from Morpho achilles, assembly GCA_947086495.1. Taxonomy (NCBI): domain Eukaryota; kingdom Metazoa; phylum Arthropoda; class Insecta; order Lepidoptera; family Nymphalidae; genus Morpho; species Morpho achilles. The sequence goes on from CAMTZB010000003.1 coordinate 7,965,343, forward strand.
CACTATATTTTTATTAGTTCGTAGCGTGATATTATAGATGGCATTGAAATAAGGTTTACAATGTATCTAACTACAATGTAATTTAGCCTAATTTTGAAATAGGTCACTTTAATACTAAACGTGCGATATATTCTTAGACGCTATAAATAAAGCTTTACATACATTGTAATATAGTATTAAGGAGCTCGTTAGGTCATCCATTATAGTAAGTGCCGGATATTTCTATGTAACGGTACCAAAAATGTGTCAAATAATCGGTTTGGATAGCAAGTCGATAGTTAGCCAGAGGTCTCGTAATAAGTATTTCATTATAAAACATTTTTATGATAGCATTATAACCATGTGAGAAAACACATTTTCATGGTCGGTTATGTAAGAGTTAGAAGATTTTACTCTGAGCTGAATTTATTTTAGGGCGGGGCCTGATACGGCACGTACAAACGAAGCTATAACCGTAAATAGGTCAGTTTTCATTTATCAAAAAGGCTATTCTCTCGTATTTCTAGGCAAAGACATTGAATTTCACTCATAAAGATAAGGGCACTAGTAATTGACCATCTACTAGTCGTTGACCGTTTTGTATGAAATTTTAAATAATAAGCGTTTTGTTTGTTGTAGCTAATAAAAAATATTAATTAATAATATTAAATTTTAAATATTAAACAACGGGTTACAAATCTGCGCTTTGAGCAGTTCGTAATAGATGGCAAGAAGTAATTACAAGTTATTTATTTATTAGCCACAACAAACAAAACGCTTATTATTTAATATTTCATACAAAACGATCAACTACTAGTACATGGTCAATTACTAGTGCCCTTACCTAATTTGGATAGCTTTAAAATTACGAAACATAATGCAGATTTGACTGGCCTGTTGGCGCAGTTGCTATTGACTCTGCCTTCAGCTCCGCGGGTTGCAGGTTCGATTCCCGCCGAGGGCCAAAATTTTCTGTAAACAGTTGGTTCTTCAAGCCTGTATCTATATTTGTATTTAAGTGAGTATTTAAAGTTGTCTGTCACCCATAACACAAGTATTAAGTTGCTTACTTCGGGGAATTACGAACGTATGCGTAAGTGTACAATATATAAAAAAAAAGATTAAATGCAAAAATATTTTTTTAATCTTATCCCATTGCTTGATACGTGATGAACAAACAGCAACACAAACATATTATAATATTAAATTCATGTAATGAAATTAGCGTCACAACTTTTGTTGTACGAAGAGAAAAATATTATTATACTAAATCCCTGTAATGAAATTAGCGACACAACTTTGATGTACGAAGAGTAAAGTTAAAAAGCTATGTGGCTTCTTTGATCTGTCAGTGAAGTTAGCATTTTTTCATGCGTTTCAGGGCCGTATATACAAATTGCTATTTGCCATTTCAGTTAACGCCCAACAGCGTACTTTTTAAGGCCCTTATATATTATAGCGGTCGCATTTACGGCGGGTTAAAACCGCTCAGTCACGCCGCCCGCATTATCAAGCTATTGTCACGCGTAGAACGTGATTGAACGCTGCAACCATTAATTTGATTGTGATAGACGTGTAGATAAGTTGTGATAGCCCAGCAGCGGTGAGACCGTGCGACTCTTGGAGGGGGTCACAGGTTCAAATCTCGAGCAACAATGAGTTTTTCTGTTAAGACTTGTATCTAATTGATGATTGTATTTATCACACGCTTATCAGTGAAGCAGAACATCATGATAAAATCTGCATATCTTTTGAGAATTCTAAGGATATGTGTAACATACCAATCTGCATTGGAGCAGCATGCTTAGCTTTTAGCTCTTAGCTCCAATTCTTCTGTCTAAAAAATCGTCAGAAAAGGCCTATGCCCAGCTTTGGGATAGTAACAGGCCGTTACTTTACTTTTAAACGTATAATATCAACAGTGCTCTGTGTAGTTGATGTTTTTAATAAATAACTAATAACCCTCTGGAGTAAATAACAAGCTTACTACGGCGGTTGTCGTAATAGTGTAGTGTGTAGGAACTCTTAAAGCGTTTGCATGTATCGATTCGTATTAAAGAGGTTATTAAAACGCTATAATGATAATATATTTTTTTATAGGCGGCAAAATTAAATATGGGAAAATTAAAATGTCTATCTGCAAATGAGACTTACATAGAAAATCAAGTGAAACTCTTACAGGAGGAAAGTGAAAGAGCCAAGCCAAATGGAGGGTTGCGAGTGTATCAAATATGTGAGTACAATATAACTAATAACGTATTAGATTCCAAAATAATATGTTAAAAATGTCTACGTCAAATAAGATCTCTTGTTGATCAATTCGTGTGTGATGCGATAGAGAACCTATTTTAATAAAGCCAGTTTAAATTCCAAAGACGTGTCTCCTAAAATATTACTAGAAAAGATTCTAAACATATTAATATTAATATGTGGTAATCATTTTGAATATTTTTTATACTTTATACATATTAAAATATCCTCAAAAACGAGACTTTCAGATTTTATTAACAGAATAAAGTAGGTTACATGGCAAATACTAACGGCATCCCTTTCTTTCTATTCATTATAAAATTCTATTTTTTTTTCTCTTTATGTTTATGTTGGGTGTTATATCATAATTACATTTACTCTACATAAGTTGTTAAATCGTTAGTTGTCTTTAGTATAAGTTTGAAATGTTATATATTTAAATGAGTTAATCTTGTGTATGCATGTATGTATATGTTATATAATCTAAATTTTGGAAACGGCTCCAATGATTTTCATGAAACTTAGTATGTAGTGGGTTTCGGGGGTGATAATTCAATATAGCTAGGTTTTATTATAAAAAAATGTCGTTTTATTCCTGTTTTCAGGCATTTTTGTTTTCAGGAGAACGGGCGATTTTATTATATGTATTGATTTTCACTATAAATGTTCTAAACTGTAACTTAATACTTTATATCATCCTTAATAATATTATAAATGGGAAAGTCTGTCTGTCTGTCTGTCTGTCTGTCGGTTCCGTTTTCACGGCCAATCCGCTGAACCAATATCGATGAAATTTGGCATAAATATTCCTTATATACCGGGGTAACATATAGGCTATATAAATCCTGTTAATTCAACAGGAATTAAATTCAGGAGCAATTAAATACGATGACATTCAAAACGCCATCTATAATAAACCTATGGAACTAATTTTTATTTACGATGTGTCAAAATCAAGTCAAATCTGTATTTACGAAGTATTTAGATTCAGATTAGATTCAGGACTCGGGCATTAATAATATTGTCCGGGTCCTTATCGAGGCGCTAATGGCGGCGCTCACCCACTATCTGAGCAACAGGGACGTAGTCGGCGCCATCACGGCAGCAATTACCCAGTTTGGGAGGTCGTATCAATGACCTCCCTACGAATTCTATATTGGAACCCGGGCGGCATCAGAGGTCACGTCCGTGAGTTAACACTACTCGCCCAGTCGCAGGATATCCACGTCATCCTCCTGGGCGAAACTAAACTCACGGACAGCGTCGAGCTCCGCGTGCCCAACTACTTCGTGTATCGCCGTGACGAAGTCTCTCCCCGGGGCCGCCCGTACAGAGGTACGGCCGCTCTGGTGCGGAGGGACATCATACACGAAGAGCTGGAGCACACCCCGTTCACTAGCACCCGTACACAGGGGGTGCAAGTCAACGTGGGCAACCAGGAGCTCCGCATCTATGCCGCCTACAAACCACCCGGACTGACTTTCTGCAGCACTGATGTCGAGGCAATCTTCGGGCAGCAGGGACCTGCAGTGATCGTGGGCGATCTCAACGCGAAACATCACGCGTGGGGATCGCGAACCATCACTGCTGTCGGGAGGCACCTGCACGAAGATAGCGTGAGGAGCGGGTACGGTGTGGTGGGGCCGGGAGCGCCGACCCACATACCCACCGACAGCCGCTCCCAGCCAGACGTCATAGACATAGTGCTGCACCACGGATTGGACAACCCCTTCGATGTCGAGGTACTCTATGACCTCGACACGCAACACCTACCGGTTCTGGTCACCCTAGCCACCCAGGGTGGCTTCTTAGTGCCCCGCCCGCCGCGGACGCGGACGAACTGGGAGCGCTACACCGCAGAGCTTGCCGGGCTTGAGCTAGCAGGCCCGATCACTACACCTTCGGGAGTCGACGATGCTGCTGCGTTGGTCGCGGAGGCGATCATCGCCGCCAAAGCAGCAGCTACCACCACCACGTCGACTTCACCGGATACCAATCGAAGGAAGGACCTGCCGAGCTCGCTCCGCAATATGCTTAAGCGGAAGCGCACCCTGCGCCGCCTATGGGCCCGCACTCGTTGCCCCAGGGTGAAGGCTGACCTGAACCGGCTTGCAGAGAGGATCGCGCGTGCCGTAGTCGCTCTCGACGAGGCGCGATGGGAGGATACCGTCGATCGAGCGACAGAACATGACACAGCGCTGTACTCCCTCTGCAAGAAACTCACCGGACAAGACACCCCCGTTTACCCGCTGCTCAATGCCGCGGGTAAACGCACCTATGCCGCCAAGGATCGTGCTGAGATTCTGGCGGCACACCTGGAACAGACATTTACGCCCAACGCCCCCAACACCTCCAACCTCCATGTCATCCGTCATCACGCGGCTGTCCAGGACAAGCTGGAGAGGTTCCTGTCGGCCCCTACACCGCCGCTCCGGGGAGAGGACTTCATCTCCCTGTCAGAGCTGCGGTCGGTCGTTGCTCGCCTTGATAAGCGAAAGGCGCCAGGCCCCGACGGAATCGCCAACGCCGCGCTGATGCTGCTGCCCCGAACAGGTCTCGTAGCGCTCACGAGATTGTTCAATGGAGTACTCCGCACCGGCCACTTCCCAGAGGCGTGGAAGACCGGGAAGATCATCGTTCTTCCCAAGCCGGGGAAGGACCGCCGCCTGCCTGGAAGCTACCGGCCGATCACCCTGCTCTCGCACATAGCCAAGCTGTTTGAGCGTCTGCTGCTGCGTCGAGTCACGCCCCATCTGCCCCTGCGCGAGGAGCAGTTTGGATTCCGCAGCGGCCACTCGACGACGCTCCAGCTGGCGAGGGTCATAAACCACCTGACCAGTGAGCGGAACAACGGGCGCTACACCGTGGGGGTCTTTCTCGACATCGAGAAAGCCTTCGATCGTGTGTGGCACGCCGGGCTCCTGGTCAAAATACTGGACACCACCATGCCGCCTGCTTATGTGCGAGTGCTGGCATCGTTCCTACACGGCCGTAGCTTTTACGTGGCAGTGGATGGTGCCGAATCCCAGCCACGCACCATCCAAGCCGGAGTACCCCAGGGCAGTTGTATATCGCCGCGTTTATACGCGGCGTATACGGATGATATCCCCACACTGCGCCACCATCTGCGGGAAGGGGAGGAGGACGTGCTGTTGTCGCTGTTCGCCGACGACAGCGCGTATTTCGCGTCGTCCTACCACCAGATCGTCGCCACCAACCGCATGCAGCGTATGCTGGACTTGTTGCCGGAATGGCTGGACAAGTGGAGGATGGCTGTCAACGTCGGGAAGACGGCCGCTCTGCTAACCAGCCGCTCCAAGCCGCTACGTCAGCTGACTCTACGAGGCCAGGACGTAGAGTGGAAGACCACAGTGAGGTTTTTGGGGTGTGAATTGGACCGCAGCCTGTGCATGCTCCCCACGGTGAATCACGTCGTGGGTCGAGCCGCCGCTGCTAGGTCCAAGCTTCACGCGCTATTCACATCCCACCTACCTATGAACACCAAACTGCGGGTCTACGGTGCCTACGTCCGCTCGCGCTTGACGTATGCGGCACCCGCCTGGTACGCGCTATGTTCGGCGTACCAGAAGCGAAGACTGCAAGTCCAGCAGAACCGCTGCCTGCGACTAATCGTAGGAGCCCCGAGGTATGTGCGGAACGACGTCGTGCATCGGGATACCAAAATGCCGACCGTGGAGGAGTATGTCCGTCGCCTTGCGCGCCGGATGTTCGCACGTGCGGACAATAGCGCGCACGTACATCTCCACGGCATCGCTCCACTCCATGCGCGACCACCCGATGGACGTTCCCTGCCTCGCGAGCTCCTGCGGTCACCGTCTCCGCGGCCCGATGCGGATGACGACGGCGACGATGAGGACGACGCGATGGGCGAGAGGGCGAAAACACCGGATTTGACACCCCCGACCATGACACCACCCGACTTAGGACCACCTGAAGAAGACTTCGAGGTCTGGGAGCTACCATTCCCAGACCTCACCACCGAACCAGACATCCCTTAGGTCACCTAGGTGACCTCGGCCTACAAGGCCGAAACACAGACCGGGCTTAAGTGCCCGCGAGGAACTGCCCGGGCAAGGAGGTACGCCTCGAGGCCCGTACCCCGCCTACTCCCAACGGAGTAAGCGAGACGACCCTGCTGCAGTATTTAGATTCCAAGTTTTTCGGGTTACGTCAAAAGAGTTATCTTTAAAGAGTATTTATATTTTATTTTATTTTATTCGTTTACTCGGCCAATTTATACACTGTCCATTATATTAACCATCTTTTGACAGATTGACGATTTACATATTTAGTGATGTCCTAAAGATTCTCGTATGCGATACCATTCCGATTATAGTACCTACTATCATTAATCGAATTACGTACCTAAGTAATTCGATTAATGATAACCTACGTAAACTAATAACAGATATAGAAATCAACATTTTGATTTAATATTGCCTTAGTTTTTTGAAAATAAATGTTAATCCGTGTGTATTTATTATAATCATAAAAAATATATTATACATCAACTGGCAACATCAACAGACCTTCCGCTCGGCCGCCATTTTGACGTGATCTGTCACTCTCAACGAAACGCCCGTGATAGTCACACGCATTTACGTTCGCTGAGTGGTCTCTCGCATCTGTTACACCTTGAGTTAAGTAGCTTTATTCCTCGGAAAAACTTTTGTGAAACTTATATTAATTGATCGTGAAAATGCCGAAAGGACGTGTGTTGAAAGCACAATCGAGACAGTTAGTGTTAAAACTTCATGAGTATTTTGAGCAAGAAAATCAAAATGGCGGACCTCTTATACCTATCACGCAAGTCCGAAACCGTGTTGCAGCCGCGTTGGGGATCAGTCTATCAACTGTGACTAAAATCACTACTGATGCCTACGGCAGGAGCGGCTTGGAGCAAAACAAACCATCTACACCAAAAAGAAAGCGCCGGGCTCATAAGGTGACAGCTGTTGATGACTTTGACGCTGACGCTATTCGTCGTCATGTATATGATTACTACTTGAGAAAAGAAATTCCAACTTTGAGAAAACTTATTGTTTCTTTGAAAAGAAGTGGTCTATTTCATGGTGAAAAATCTTCTTTGGTCAAAGTTTTGAACACAATTGGCTTTTCATATAAAAAGTTAAATAAAAGAAAATTATTAATGGAACGCACAGATATAGCTATAGCACGTTGTGATTTTTTAAGAGAGGCGAAGAAAATACAAGATTGGGCAAATATTGTTTTCACGGATGAAACATGGCTCAACGCTAACCACACACTATCTCGTTTCTGGACTGATGATACTGCTGATTCCACTTCCTCAGTACCAATGGGAAAAGGTGAGCGCCTAATCATTTGCCATGCAGGTACAGCAAAAGGATTTGTACAAGACACACTGTTGGCATTTAAATCGAAGAAATCAAATGACTACCACGAAGAGATGAATGCAAATGTGTATGAAGAGTGGTTCAAAAAAATGCTCATTTCATTGGAAGAACCATCAATAATTTTTATTGATAATGCGCCCTACCACTCCCGTCAAATTGACAAAATGCCAACACAGGCTAATAAAAAGCATGAAATAATTAATTGGCTTCGGGACAATGGAGAAAATGTGGACGACTCAATGTTAAAAGTTGAATTAATAAAAATATTAAAAACCAAAAAGAGAGCAAAACGCTATGTAATCAATGAAATGGCAGCAGAATATGGCCATACTGTTCTTCGGATTCCTCCATTCCACTGCCAGTACAACGCAATAGAACTTATATGGGCACAAGTAAAAGGGCATGCTGCGAGATGCAATACAAGCCCCCCATTCACAGCGAATAAAATGTTGCAATTGCTAAAAAATGCTTGCACCCACGTAACGGCCGAAAACTGGGCAAGTGTGGTGGAAAGAACTAAAAGAGTAATATTCTCTGATTGGGAACGTGATATTGCGTTTGATAATATATTATCTACACAAGAGCTAATAATAACTGCTACTGAAGACTCCTCATCGGAGGAGTCTAGTGTTGATTATCATTCCGACGACTCGTGCTAATTAAATAAATTAAAATATCCTGATTGTTTTATTTGTATTCATGTATTAACTAAGAAGAAAGTAAAACTTTATATAATGTTATTAAATGTCTTTTAATACTCGTAACATCGATTTCTACCGATTATTTTTAATCTGTGGCATAATCGTAGTAACCATTATGTGTGACATCACTAAGTGGGCGGTACCCATCCATAAAGTACAAATATTATTTGTATGATACATGGACGTAGCATATACTGGACGGCGCCAAAAGACGTTGCCGATTTTGCGTCTGTGTGTAAGCGATTTATCGTTTGTCTCTGTTCTTATCGCGAACTATACATAAGAGTGAAAGAGATTGTGATGAAGTTTGGCAACGTCGCTAAAAATGTGTCCAGTTGGTGACACCAAATGAGGCCATAACATTGAGTTTGTTGAAGATTATTTCTTGAAATCTAAAGCAAATACGAATGTTACTGATATATTTTTTCAAAAAAGGTGGAATATGTCGTGTGCTGCCTTAACGTGTCCATCAAGAACAACGAAAGGAGGAGTTAAAAACACGGAATTACCATTTCATAAGTAAATCTTTGACTCTCATTTGCGTGCTAAATTAAAGCGTTTTATTCAGTTAAAGCGTTTCAGATTATAATCTATCAGTACAGTTTGATATTCTCTAGCCGGCACGAGTGTGGGATACTGATAAAACATAGAAATTAATCATTAAATATTCGATTGAATTGTGTTACCTACGTAGTGATGTACACACTAACGAATTATTATGTATCGATAAATATCAGTCAAAGTTATATTTACTAGCCAAGTAAATGGGAATTCTCTAATTTTAGATTATTTTCTTAGGTTTCCTAAATGCCCACATATAAGAGAACAGTGGATAAAAGCTGTCACCGTCTCACGGATACGTAAATGTTGGGAATAATGTGAATCATGATATTGTTCAATTGGCCACTGAAGCATTAACATTTCATCTATACATAAAGCACCGAGTATGGGCTGCACCTTCGACTTTATTTTTAACGCTTCAAAGGATTCCTTGGTAAATCTAGGCTCACAGTCAATTGACAGATACCATTTTTGAGAACCACCCATCACAGTAAGATATGCAGTAAAGATGTGCATCGGATAATTCATGACATTATACTGCAGACTGTATACTCAGGAAATTATGTCAATCTATTCAAATGTTTAAATCTATTCTGAACACTAAACCAACTATGTTGGTAACAACTGTATATTAACTTTACAGTAACCTGAGCTAGGCTTCGATAATTATCGACGCCTAGTTTAGCTTATCGATAAGCTAAGTACTTCCCTAATCACGCACGCTAATGCAGTTCTAAGAGTTCACACAAGCATAAAACGGACACACAAAAATCGCTAAGGCGGCATCCAGTGTATTCTTTATCCAAGGTATGATATTTGTACGTAAGCAATACAAAACTTAATGAGCGTGAGCTGTCAAAAGACTGATAATATGATGGACGCAGTATAACTTAGAAAATTTAACATTGTAATAACAATGGATTATTAATATAAGTAATAGGGGTTATTTAGTAAAATAAATAAACTAATAATATTATAAATGCGAAAGTCAGTATGTAACGTTTTCCTGGTCAATTTGCTGAACCAATATAGATGAAATTTGGCAAAATTAATGTTTATGGACATGCGGGCGTGGGGCCCGGTGCAAAGTATTACTCCCGAGCCTTAATAAAGTGGACTGTATTTTTTATTATTGCTGGTTCGCGGAAACCCCCAAAATACTTGCAAATAACAAGGTAGGATATGGCAGCCGTCTGGTACTGGGCGGGAATAAAATAACTGCCAAGAGGGATGGAGGCACTTACTTGTGATATCGGATCCAACACTTTGTCCATTCACTGCTGTTAACACTATTTACCCTACACAAAAGTGTTAGCGGTGCGGTGCGAACTTATAGCCAAAATTATGCGCGTGCGGCGATAGATCACATACGGCGTTGATGTGCGACGTGCGACGACCGTCTTGCGACTGAAGTGCGTGCGGAAGGAAGCGGGAAGGATGCTATTGCAAGTATGATATCAAACATCCCCCCGGCCATGAAGTATCCCTTCATAAAAGCGGTATAAAAAATAAACAAAAAAATTATCTACAGAAGAACCTAAAACTACTTATTCATATAATTTGTGCGTAATACATAAAACTAAACCTTAACAAATTATAAATAACTATTGCATTGGCAACGGGCAGAGTTTAACGACGGGTCTATCATAAGTACCACTCTTGGTCTTAACTTGAGCGACTCGAATTACTCCATTTTTACCCGGGAAAACCTTAGTTATAATTCCTAAGGGCCACTGCAACGGCGTTGCGTTTTCTACGTTAAGAATAACAACGGTTCCTACTGTAAGCGGATGAGACGGTGTATTCCACTTTTCTCGCATTTGCAAATTATGCAAATACTCCGTCTTAAAGCGTTTCCAAAACGACTGGACAAGAGAGTCCATTAACGAATGTCTAGTTAAAAGACTAGTACGTTCACTAATGTTAGGTGCGGGTATAAACTCTAGCGGTATAGCGGAAAGAAAATGTGAAGGTGTAAGCGCGGTTGGCTCAGAAGGGTCTGAGCTTAAAGCGTACAAGGGGCGGCTATTAAGTAGCGCCTCTATTTGATTAAGTACAGTGAGCATTTCCTCATATGACAATATTTGTTTTCCTATAACACGGAATAACAAAGTTTTGACGCTCTTAATATTGGATTCCCAAATTCCTCCGAAATGACTTGCGGTGGGTGGATTTAGTTGCCACGTGATGCGATGTTTCGTCAGTTCAAGATTAAACATTTTATAATAGTCATCTGACTGCAAAAAGTTATGTAACTCATTAAAGTAAGCCTTAGAGGCAATAAAGTTCCTTCCGTTGTCACTGTAAAGAAACTTACAGGGACCACGGCGAGATATAAACCGTTTAAAAGCGTCTAAAAAGGTAGCGGAACTCAGATCAGATGCTAATTCTATGTGAACTGCCTTTGTGACTAAGCACACAAACAAACATATGTATGCCTTTTGACTACGTATTCCACGTCCTCTACTTGGCGTTACATATAAAGGTCCTGCATAATCCAGGCCCGTATGTAGAAAGGCTTTACATTGCTCCAGCCTACATGGAGGAAGATCTGACATAAGAGGAAATGTCGGTTTCGGATTAAGTTTGAAACAAGTATTGCACTTATGAATGCGTTGACGCACTAAGCGTCGTGCGGACAAAATCCAATATTTTTGTCTTAATATTGAGAGTAGTAATTGCGGACCTGCGTGTAAATTATTGCGGTGATAATAATCAACTAAAATATCTAATATGTGCCCCTTTTTGGGCAATAAAGCGGGATGCTTATGTGAAAAATCTAAAGAAGAATAGGACAAACGTCCACCTACGCGTAATATGCCTTTAGAAACGAAAGGGAATAACTTTCTCAATGCGGGCGAACAGGATTTATTATTTTTAATATTATTGAGATCGTCACTAAAGGCTTCGCGTTGTATCGCTTGAATTATAGCTAATTCTGCCGTATCCATATCCTCAGCTGTTATTGTTTTATTACGCGGAAGTTTTCGCAAAAAACGAAGGATATAAACGGTGCAGCGAATAAATTTGGTCCAAGAAGAAAACTTGGAACCAAGCGTTACGATAATATTTTCATCGTGCGGTCTTGTTACATGAGAAACGGTTTTCTTCTCAGGCACTGCGGTTTTATCACTAGGTGTAAAGGTATTTAAACACCATTCTTCAGAGCGAGATGAAAGCCAAGGCGGGCCTCTAAACCAAAGCGTGTGCTCTAAAAGTTGTGTAGGCAAAAGCCCGCGTGAGACACAATCCGCAGGATTTTGAGTTCCTGCGATGTGATAAAAGTCAACCTTTAAAGTTGATAAATGCGTCTGGATTTCTGATATCCTATTAGCTACGTAAGTGTTAAATTTGTGCGGTGAAGAAAGTGCCCAGCACAGAGCAACTTCTGAATCAGAGAATACAAGTACCTCATTTATAGTTATGCGGGTAGACAAAGTGTCATAAACCGATCGAACTAAACGTGCAAGCAGAACTAAGGCATTTAGTTCGAGTCGAGCGAGTGTGATCTTTGGCTTTAAAGGTGCCACGCGAGATTTAGAACAGACTAACGTAACTATAGGCGGAAGATTCGCAGTCTCAGTGTGTAAATATAACACACAACCATAAGCCTTTTCACTAGCATCTGCAAAAGCAAGAAGTGTAACTTTAGAAGTTTTCTCAATTCCCATATAGCGGTTAAATTTAAGTTGAGCGATAAGTGGCAACTCTGAAATATAGTTTTGCCATTTATGAACAAAATGTACAGGAAGTGAGTCATCCCAACCTACATGAAGTAGCCACAATTCTTGTATAATCAATTTAGCGTATAGAATGACAGGAATTGGCGGTGAGATTCTGGGACGTGTTCCAACAATTCATGTGAATTGCTGGTCCACTTCACCAGTTCAAATCCACCTGCCTTGAAGAGATGGATCAATTCATCCACTACCTTAACTGCTTCATCGAGCGTTGAAGCAGAAGAAGCCAAATCGTCCATATATACATCTCTCTCGAGCACGGCGGCAGCAAGAGGCCATCTTTGCCTTTCGTCACTGGCTAACTGGCGTAAGGTGCGTATTGCCAGAAATGGCGAAGAGCGGAGACCGAATGTCACTCGATTAAACTGATATATTTCGAGCGGTTCATCGGGAGAAAAGCGGTATATAATTTGTTGATATTTGCGGTGCGGGGGATTCACACTAATGCACAAGTACATTTGTTTTACGTCGGCGAAAAATGCTATGCGGAAAATGCGGACATTTAATAAAATATTAAAAATATCTGTTTGCAAATTGCAACCAGTATACAAAATGTCGTTAAGTGACAACCCTGTATCGGTACTAGCGCTGCCATCTAATACGACGCGTAATTTTGTAGTCGATTTATCGTTGCGTACTACAGGATGATGCGGGAGAAAGTATCCGGGCAAAAGAAAATTGTCAGATGACACGCGTGATAAAATACCTATAGCAAGATAGTCGCGGATGACGTCATTATATTTTTTGTGAAGCTCAGGTTCTCTAGAAAACTTCTTCTCTAAATTCAAAAACCTACGCCGTGCGGTGATGTAGGAATCACCTAAATTATTAGGGTCCTGTTTAAAAGGAAGATCTACTGAATAAATACCATCCAGACTACGTGCGGTTGTTGAAATATATATTTCTTCACACCGTTGTTCGTCAGGACTCAAAAACTTGCGAACAGGTGTTTCTTCAAGTGACCAAAATTTTTCTATTAATTTATCTAATGGTTCGCTTGTGAGCGAACACATAGTGCGTGTCTGACAAGGCTTAGAAATGATAGGGGCGTCACCCATTACAATATAACCCAAAGAGGTTTCAAAAGCGGAAGGCATATTATTCTCACCTATTATTTTATCATATAATAATATCCTGCAGTAAATATTCACACCGAGTAAAACATCTATTGGACCCGGTTCACAGAACGAGTCGTCCGCGAGCGGTAAGTTGCGAATATAATCTATCGATGTTAAATCGACGTTCGCGTCAGGTAAGTGTGACGTAATGCGTTCTACAACCATAGGCTGTATAAAATATTCTGACAAACTGTCAAAGCGGGAGTTAAACTTGAGGTCAGTATAACCCAAAATTTTCTGAGAGGTTCCACCGAACCCTTGAACCTCAGAGAAGCGGTTTTGCGGAGAAATTCAAAGTGAGAGTCGTTTACAACAGTCGAAAGAAATATAATCACTTTGTGACCCTGGGTCTAGAAGACATCTCAAATAATGCGTGCGGTTATATTTATCTGTAACCCTGATTTTGGCTGTGCCAAGCAAGGTAGTGGTTGCGGTGCGGTTTAAGCGGTCATAATGACAGACAAGAGCATTACTTGTATTTAAATTGGCGAGCGCAGAAGCATCGTCAGTGCGTTCTATACGCTCGGCCGACTCGTTGCGAGGCGAGTCGTAAGCGCGCGGGTGAGTCATACGAGACGGCGAGTTGCTACGCTGTGCGGGCGGTTGTATCGCGGCAAGCTCCTTAGCTTTGTTTTTAATATTAAAATGTAATAACGAATGATGTCTTGCAGAACAAAAATTACAAGTATGCTTTGATGCACAAGACATAATTTTATGACTAACACTCAAACAATTGCTACAAAAAGAATTATTTTTAACGTAATTGTATCTTTGTTGCGGATTTAATTTCATGAAGGAAGAACACGAATACATATGAGAATGTTGAATATTCTTACATAAACTACAATTAATTTTATTATTTGAATTAAATACCGAGTCCGTATTAACAAAGGTTTTTGTTGACGGAACTTTCGCGGGCAAAGGAATGTTTTTATTACGATATTTAATCGGCTGCGGGTTACAAAAATTATTAATAGAACGCGACAATACTTTGTTTTGTTCCTTAACAAATTCGATAAGATTTTTATATGACGGAATCTTATCTTGGCGGTTCAAAATTTCAAACATTCTTACTGTATCCGAATCTAACTTTTGCGTAGCCAAATGAAAAAATATAAAATCGGTTAAATCCAATTTTAATTGCTTAAGCGCTTCGACCGAAGAGTCGAATGTGTTAATGAAATGTTTTTTTTTTTTTTTTTTTTTTTTCGGACACTAACTAAGGCTGTTAGCCATGAAGGCTTTGACAGCGTCACCGGGAGAGTGGGCGAGCGCAGAAGCATCGCCGGGGGTGAAGTGTTAGGAGAGCGGGTCTCGAAAGAGACCCGCAGCATCCTGGGAGCGTCGCCTTAAGGGTGCCTCCCGTGAGGCCGGACCTCGGCTTAAAGCGACGCGCTGTGGAGGATTATTGTCGGACTGTGGAAGAGTCCTATTGTCATAACGGTCGGGGTTGGACGCCCCTTCCGCTATTAGAGTTGTCATGAATCATACTTTTAAACTGCTGGTAAAATAAAGGCCATTTACAGACATCTCCATCAAAAGATAATAAGTCTATAGGCGGGAGGTGCGGTTTTAACTTAGGTATATGTGAAGATGATTGCGGTTTACTACTAGTAGTTTCGCTATTTAGCGCCAATATTTGCTTAACGAAACAAAACATTTCCTCAAATGAGATCCATGACTGGTAATTAATAGGCCTTTTAGGATATAATTTCAGATTAAGAACATTAAATGAATCTAAATTTTGCTCGAATTCCTTCCGCAAAGTATCGATATTAATAGTTTTCGAAGTCAAAAGTGAAAACTTACTAGGATCTTTTTCACATAAGACAGCTGTATCATATATACTTTGCATCCGAGACAACATGGCATCGCGTTTCGATTCCAATATTAAAAGCATATTAATATCGTCATTGTCAGATGAGGTTTTTGTATCACTTCTACTCATTATGAAGTAACAAAAATATCGTTATTAGAACGCGCGAGAATATACCTTATGAACTAATTAATACGAGTCAACCAGCGTTTGATAAATAATCCGAGCGGGTGGTTTGAACAAAATGCAACTAGCGAGCGGAGCTGCACAGCGACGTCGTGACCTTCTAACTTAATATCGGTACGAACGAAATAATACGAACTTAATAATTAACTAAGTACAAAGCGAAAAGAGTGGAATGCACGAATATGTATGCGATATATGATGATGTTATAGAACTAAAACAGTTGCCAATGCGGTTTTAACGAAAATATAGAATAATTTTAACAACTATTTAGTATTACAGCACAAATTATCTGTATTAAATAAATAAGTAGTCAACTACAGTATGCGGTTTATTTACGATAAGAACCGATTTAAAGTATAAGACAAATTTTAATGAATTTGAATGCGGTTTAACTATAATATGCGGTTAATTATTACGGTTCAAATCGAACAATAGACAAAATGGTGGACCGAATGAATATGAATATTAATAAATTCGGTTCGATGTGACCAAAAAATGGACATGCGGGCGTGGGGCCCGGTGCAAAGTATTACTCCCGAGCCTTAATAAAGTGGACTGTATTTTTTATTATTGCTGGTTCGCGGAAACCCCCAAAATACTTGCAAATAACAAGGTAGGATATGGCAGCCGTCTGGTACTGGGCGGGAATAAAATAACTGCCAAGAGGGATGGAGGCACTTACTTGTGATATCGGATCCAACACTTTGTCCATTCACTGCTGTTAACACTATTTACCCTACACAAAAGTGTTAGCGGTGCGGTGCGAACTTATAGCCAAAATTATGCGCGTGCGGCGATAGATCACATACGGCGTTGATGTGCGACGTGCGACGACCGTCTTGCGACTGAAGTGCGTGCGGAAGGAAGCGGGAAGGATGCTATTGCAAGTATGATATCAAACAGTTTATATACCGGGGTAAAGTATAAAAATCTTAAAAAAAGTTATTATTATTATTTTTTTAAATATTTCGGTTTTTGTTTATTTCATAAACCGGAGAAAAATATTTAATAAAAAAGAGACCGCCAGAATGATGTATGTAACATCTTTTGGCCCAGACCAGAGTAATAATTTCAGTGTTGTTAAATAGAAAAATATTTGTTATCTTAGTATCAATTATTATTTTATTTTATATTTATTTATTATAGTTTGAGGTTATGTACATGTATAATAAGATAGGATTTGTGGTGAAAATATAACAATAAGCTATAATCATTTAAGTTCAAGTAAAATTTAATCATATATAATTTTTGTTGTCAAAAAAACAGACGTTTCAAGAAAACGCTTTCTTAAACGGTCTTTAGTTAGTAGTCTATGGCAAGTACGAAATAAATGACTTTTAATTGACATGTATTGGGAAGTAAGTTTTATTTAATTTAATCCCATAGAAATTAAGCCATACTGCTAATGAAAAAATATTTTATTTCTAAACACCATTTTTAATATTCGAAAAGTCATTACAGTTAATAAAGTCAAGTTTAATATATTTTCCTATACCTATTTAAAAATATTATGTTAACAAAAACATAATTTAAATTTAATTTTTCGTATTTATACTAAAAACTTTGGAATCCAGCGCCATACGTATAGGTAACTTAAAAAAAAACAATTTGACAGTTGATTCGTTACGTATAAATGTTATTATTAAATAAACACGTTTCCAAAGCTTATAATATTTATAGATATATTTAATTCCAGAAAACATTATGAATTTTTCATGTATATAAGTTAGCGCTATTTTAAAATATATTTCATGTAAGTACGGGTTATTTACTAAAATTATTATATTAAGCTCTTGATCAAACAATAAATCCCTGTGATTCATCCCGGATCGATCTAATTTTTGTGATTGAGATATTTGAAGGTTTGGATGGTGACAGAAGCCACTCCTAATTTCAAGACTACAGTCCACGCGAACGAAGTTTCGCGGGTAAAAGCTAGTATTTATATATATATTTATATATTTACCTTATTAATACAATTAAGACTATGAAATTAAGAAGATTAATAAATGATATTTCATTGTGTGCTATCCGGCGGAATATAAAAGTACCACCCTCATTTCTTACCGAGGTGTCGTAAAAGGCGACTAAGGTAAGACGACCCGCCGTGTGGTGTCCGGCTGAGTAGAATAGACCACCCTCATTTCTTACCGAGGCGTCGTAAAAGGCGACTAAGGTAAGTTGACCCACCGTATGGTATCCGGTTAAGTAGAATAGACCACCCTCTTTCTTACCCAGGTGTCGTTAAATACGACTAAGGTAAGTTGATGTCAGGCAGGCGGCCGGTCGTAAAATAAGTAGCCAAATCATGTGACAACATGTTTATAATATGTTGTGCGGACCCCACTTAAAGTGGGATAAGGGCGGGAAGAAGATATCGATAATAGACAAGAAGAACTCGATTACGGTCCTTAGACCATTATTTCATAAAATATAATATTATGATCTGACTTTAAAATCGAACCCAAATATTGATAATTGATAGGAAGAACTCGATTACAATCTCATCAACCAAAAAAGAAATATGTTAATTATGTAAAGCTCGGTTAAAACAGAAGGATCAATTCATCATTTTTATTAATTAATGAGTTTTCTGTTGAACAAAAACATCTGATAATCTTGATTAATGTTTCCCTTGTAAATGATCTTCGTTACGGAAATAGGTGATTTACTCTGCAATAAGCTTTTTAATGTTTATTCCGGTGGTAATAGAATTTCTCTTTCATAGATATGTATAAAATTAACGTTACAGAAATACACATTTGCTAGCTTAGCTAAAATCGAGTGCTGAATTTTGTTATAGAATCATATTTCACATTACACTTTCTTACTTGACTTTTTCGTAATCTTTACACTCTGCCAAGAGGAAGTGAGTGAGTGAGACCAAGAAGAAGAATAATTAAATAAAAAAACTACGATACATCGCCTGGGCAAAGCGGTTTATATTGAATTGCTTTGTGTGATATAGCTTTGTTATTGTTTTATAAAATCTCTCTAGCTCTTAAAATATAGTTAAACTATGACAAATCAGTAGAATTAAAGTGAAAATAATCGACGCAAGTATAGTATATTAAAAGCAGCAAATCTAATCTTGAGATTTGATTCCCATAATTTCTGTACTCTGTAACGAATTAACAATTAGGTCACCAACTGATTGTGATTAACCGTACCTTGGACATTGAGCGAATAGTTAATGTATTGAAATAGAAAATAATATATGTAAGATATTATTGGTAGTATATTATTGGTAGTGTTGTTGTCGGGAAGGGAAGTAGTCAAATATCATCTCTTTGGTTGATACCGGATGTACTAACAACGCGGTAATTAAGTGACCGAGAGTAGAGTGGGCCTCATTTGTGACTACTACAAATAGCTGAGTTTGCCATGACGAAAATGTCTTGATGCAAAACTAGACTCCTACGATTATTAGATGCTTAGGCGGTTAGATAGTTTCATCATTTGGAGTCTTGCTGTAAAGTTTGACGTGCACGATTATTTAACACCCATATGTTTATATTGTGGTACAACTTGTCTTCGTTAAAACTGATAGCATTGATAGAATTGAATTGAATTTATATTATTTACAAAAAAAAATGTTAAATATGCTATATAGGTTAAAATGCGATAGGCTAAATTCCGCTCAACTGTGAAGTATATTTTTTCGTGGTGACAAACACTAAAAGTACGTTTAATTTAAACAAAAAATATATTATAATGAGTAATTGTAATCCTATTATGTGTTGTTTTAGTTAAAAACCAAATATGGAGGGACGAACTGAAAATAGGGGTAATGCTGTTCACAATTATGATAATATGTGGGTCCATAATATTTTTAGATCAAGAAAAAACTTTGATGCAACTAAAGACCTCTACTGATCCCGAAAATATACTGCTCTTTATTTCTCTATTTGTGGGAGCCTTAGTGTGTTCCATTTTGATATCGGTTCTTGATAGAAAAGTAAGTAAGTATTATAAATAATAAATAAATATAAATAATAATAAATATATGGGACAATTACACACACGGTCGTCCGTCCCCAAAGTAAGTAACTTAATACTTGTGTTATGGTAGACAGACAACTGGTGAATATATACTTATATATTTTTTAAATACATACTTAAATACAAATACAAATATACACCCAGGCTCAAAGACCAACAAATTCATTTATAGAAAATGTTTGCCCTCGGCGGGAATCGAACCCGCGACCCGTGGAGCTGAAGGCAGGGTCACTACCCACTGCTCCAACGGGCCAGTCAACTTATTAACTTTATAATGTAAAACTTACGGACAAATATTAGGGATATAAACTTCACTTCCTTAAGTATTGTTTAATTTATACAATTAGTAGTTACTACGAAGATTCATAATACAAAAGTAATTATAACATTATTTTGCTATAATTCACGATAAAGTAAATAGAAAATATATGTAATGCTAAATGTAGAGTGGATTATCCGTTTTCATACCCCATACACTTTCTTCACTGCTTTCGTTTGCAAATCTTTGCGATTTTGGAGTCTATCTTCTAATAATGCTTCGGTTGCGCGGTATAACTATTGTTGAGTTTGTGGTAATGAACGTGTGTATTGGTTACGCATTATGGTGACGGTAATGGACAAATCCTGCTTGTATCGGTTATGAAAACGGTTAGTACGCTCTACATTTAACATTATATTTATTTTCTATTTACTTTATCGCTGATTAAAGCAAAATAATTTTATTATTACTTTTATTAATTTGTTTTACTTTAAATTATGATGTTTGTCTCATGTATGGATTAAATATCAATCTTATTATTAATGTGTTATAGGGCAACCATAAATTTCAAAATTATGTTTCAGTGCCTTCTCACATGCGGGTTTTCAGTAATGGTTTTATCAATGGGAACATTGGCAGTTTTCACGCAAGCTGATCTCACAGTGACGTCATTAAGATGGCTGCCCGCAGCAGCTCTTGCTGTGCTTATATTCGCCTATGGTGTTGTGTGGTGTTTACCAACAGTTATCATGGTAGAGATTTTAAATTTGGAGGTAAATTTTTGTATTTATTTTATTAACTGTATAAACTTACCATAAAATAAAATGTCAAGCTATTAACAGTACTAAAATAAAATTGAATCAGTTTGGTTATTGTCTGAGTAGCTAATAATTGAAAATTGTTCTATTCAATATATTTTTTATTCAAGTAACATTATTGCTAACTAGCTCCTGGCTGGTGAGCAGTAAGTTGTTATTATCGAGAAGATTAAGCAGAAAATCGGCGATTGCTCTTTACAAAATATATTTTCATTACTAGCGATATTTACTCATTACCATCTTGTACAGGATTTAATTGTAGCTATATCTACGCAGTCTTATCATCTATGTAATTCTCAACACTATATATACTTTCTGTATCATGTTTGAGTGAAAGTATATAGAGTATAAATCATATAAAATTTATAAGCTCCGATACAGATCGGTAACTTTAAGTAGCCGTGTGGTATCCGGCTGAGTAGAATAGTACCACCCTCTTTTCTTACCGAGGTGTCGTAAAAGGCGACTAAGGTAAGTCGACCCGCCGTGTGGTATCCGGCTGAGTAGAATAGACCAACCTCATTTCTTACCGAGGTGTCGTAAAAGGCGACTAAGGTAAGATGACCCACCGTGTGGTATCCGTTTTAGTAGAATAGACCACCCTCTTTCTTACCGAGGTGTCGTGAAATACGACAGAGGTAAGTTGACGTCAGGCAGGCGGCCGGTCGTAAAAAGGCAGCCAAATCATGTTACATATGTTACATACATGTTTATAACATGTTGTGCCGACCCCACTTAGAGTGGGATAAGGGCAGGAAGATGATGACAGATCGGTAACTTTAAGCTTACGATGCTTTCATTTAACGTGCAGTCTCTGATGGTATGTAGCATTAAAAAAAAACTTAAATAATAGTTCACTATTTAAAACATACGATTCCTTGGTAAAGCTATGTAATAATATTTATAATTTATATAACCAATATCATGCTAAGACTGCGAAGTAAAAAACTAGTAATTTATAAAATTGTTTATTTAAATAGCTGAAAGGTATTTTGAAATGTTTACGTACGTTTGCTCAAAAATATTTACAAGAATATCAAAATTTGTTTATTTTACCTCATACCTCATTTTTTAATTCTTAGGTACATAAGCCGCATGAAGTAATAATAAAATAATAATTAGGAAAATAAATTTTTTTCTCACCACAAAGTGAAACACACATTACCTAAAACGAGTCACAGAACTTTTTTGGCCCCAAATTAAACATAATCACTAAATGAGATACCTACGTTATTGCTTCCCAATAATTTTGGTAATTATTCCCTATCAAGCATTGGGTCATAAAAGCACTAAGCACAACTCAATTGACCGTTACATCGAGACCCCTCCGTTCCCCGTAACGACGTCGTTAGAAACCTATTGTCCGTGAAACGCCTACAAGCTTTTTAGTGCTGAGCAGTTATTCAATCTAACGCCTACGTAGTGAAATTTATTCACTAATTCGTGCTATTGTAGTAATTAAAGGAAAAACTTGGTTAGTTTTTACTACCGCCCATTCGTCATTTTCATGGGAGTTTCTATTGCGTGTTCGCTTCTTATGTAGCTATTCAAAGACTAAAAAGATTAAATTTTTACAATAAAGTTATTAATGATATAAAAGTAAAGGATATCTTAGATATTTCACATCTTAATGAGCCGATAAGATATATTAACATGTATGTATTATTTTATGATGTATTCGTTTTACAATGGTTGGAATGATTTCTGAAAACCTTGAAACTATATCCAATAGCAAAAGTTAGCTTTCGAAAAACGAAACATCAATATAGATTTGACTGACTCGGCGGCGCAGGTGGTAGTGGCCCTGCCTGCAACTCCATGGTTCGCGGATTCAATTTCTACCGATGACCAACATTTTCTATAAGCAATTTGTTAGATCTTCGAATCTGGGTGTATATATGTATTTAAGCATTTATTTAAAATCATATAAGTACGAGTATATATCAGTTGTCTGTCACACATAACACAAGTGTTAAGTTACTTTGGGGACCCATAACCGTGTGTTGACCATTGACCGATATATTTATTTAAAAAAATTGATTAATTAAATGGATGAAACATAAAACAGCAACCTAATATACGTCTTTAAATTCATCGAAGCAACAAAAAAACTTAAAAAAGTTACAAAAGCATTGCGGTAAAAATAGGCATATAAAAAATATAAATATTAACCTAATCTCTTTTGTTAATATTATTAGATATAGATTTAAGTATTACGAAAACATATATTTTTCTTTATTTGCAGATCCGTACTACGGTACTAGGAATTGTGTACACGTACTCACAAATATTAAGGCTTGCTCACATACATACCTTTAAATACTTAGAAGATTTAATGGGCATATACACACTGCTATATATTTTTGCCTGTATCAATATATTCGGTGCTGTCTACACTATTTCCAATGTACCAAGTATCAAGGGTAAAAGTATCAAACAAATAGAAAGGCAAATGAAAAAGGTTCCTATCATAAAATAAAATGTATTTATTTGTAAGTAGTTTTATTAAAACGTTTCTAAGAAGCAACTATTCCTTTACCATCAAACAAAATAAAGTTTAAAAGTTTCATCACTCGTCGGAAACAGTTTAAGTGTCGCCCAAAAGAAAGAAAGTGTTAAATATTATTTCGTCGTAGAATTACGACCACGTTAACGTAATACTAGCAGACTCTATTACACGTATTACTCTATTAGACGTATTACTATTTTTTAATTTAAACTATCGTTAGTGTTATTCATAAATAATATATAGAATCCAGCTATACTCACGTCTTATTTTATCGGATGAGCCCGACTAGTTTAATTAGGCGCGTCGCCTTAAGGGTGCCTCCTGTGAGGCCGGACCTCGGCTTAAAGCGACGCGCTGTGGAGGATTGGCCCGTTGGAGGAGTGGGTAGTGACTCTGCCTTCAGCTCCGCGGGTCGCGGGTTCGATTCCCGCCGAGGGCCAACATTTTCTATTAATGAATTTGTTGGTCTTTGAGCCTGGGTGTATATTTGTATTTATGTATGTATTTAAAAATATATAAGTATATATTCACCAGTTGTCTGTCTACCATAACACAAGTATTAAGTTACTTACTTTGGGGACGGACGACCGTGTGTGTAAGTGTCCCATATATTTATATTATATTTATATTTATATTTATATCGGACTGTGGAAGACTCCTAGTGTCATAACGGTCGAGGCTGGACGCCCCGGCCGCTAGACGTAGGACATCCGGCACCTAACCGATTAGTTTCAAGCTCATACGGGGCTCTTATTCATGAGAGCTCTATATGCGGCGTTAACGCGGCGGGGAATGTGTGTAGCAGCTCGCAGGGCGCGACTCGAGAGTGGTTGGAACGGGGGGAGGGACGGCAGCGGCGCTGGTCGCGCGTCTTCTATACAGTCCCCGTCGCTGCTATGGTCTTCGTCATCGGATGCCCGGAAGAATTTTGTGCATGCGAGTTGAGACGCTTACGGTGTCCGGTTCTAGTAATAAGACGTGTTACTATTAGAGAAGACACACGGTCTCTGAAGTAATATATTACAAAATATTTATTGTAAAAAAAGATTCGTGGCTTAATTCTAAAACACTCATCGCACACTAAAATTATGGAATTAAAATTTTAATTATATTACATTATATCAAATGAACCATCTAAAATTTGCAGTCAAATTAGCTACTAGTAAATTACTCTACTGCAGTTCACAAACTCTGCCATATGGAATAATTTCCTTTCACATGAATTTTAAGTAAAATAAAACATGAGTTTTTATTCAGACGCCTGCAGAAAGGGTAATTTTGCTTCGGGGATACATACAGTATAAAAATATTTGATGAATCTATTTAAAATGAATATGAAGTTTTGTGAGGAGCATTGGATTTCATTAATCAATAATATAATAAAATAAGTGCTTGTATGTTTGTCTGTTATTCTTTGGTGTGTAATTTTTATCACGTTTTTTTTTTATAGCACGTATTATAGCCACTATTTTACTTACAGCTAC
The DNA here is from genome assembly GCA_947086495.1 of Morpho achilles. Classification (NCBI taxonomy): domain Eukaryota; kingdom Metazoa; phylum Arthropoda; class Insecta; order Lepidoptera; family Nymphalidae; genus Morpho; species Morpho achilles. The sequence goes on from CAMTZB010000003.1 coordinate 7,990,163, forward strand.
TATATATAATTGTAAAGTACCTGAATAAAAGTTATAAAAAAATGCAAAAAAATAAAAAATAAAGCGCCGGTAACATGTGGGACTCGAAACCGGACCATTAGGCTATCACAGCATTACGTTTGACAGCCAAAAATAAAAAGCCAAAAAAAATTTGCAATCAATTGTATATTTTAGTATTTTTTTAACGCCTGAAAATAGTTATAAAACGACATTTTAAAAAAAAAATAAAACCCAGCTAGAACGATTTTTCCTCATAAAAACCTACATGATGCTTTCATGAAAATTGTTGGAGCCGCGTCCGAGATTCCGAAAAAAAAATATATACATATATATAGTATATATATAGTATATATATTAAAGACATTGCTTTTTTACTTTTAAATACGAGATAATTTTCTGAAATTGTTGTTACACTGTGCACTTTACGGTTACGTGAAACGGACATGAAAGTAATAAACACATAAGAAAATATAAGTGTCTGTAAATGGTCGTATAAACAGCTGTGGGTAATAAGTACTCGTACTAGCCAGCAGGTGTTTTTACACTGACCGTAATAAACGAAAATACGGCATCTTGAGGCCGTAAAGAAATATAATTTTAAGGGACAACTACGCGCATGGATGGATTGCAGTTTTTTTTATAAACAAAGGATAGCGCCTGGCTTAAATTGAACCTAAAGAAAAGCTAATGATGTAGCCTAAAGCAGAATACGCTTGCTACTACTTTTTAATTCTTGAAATTTAGCAAATCATAGGAGTATCGAAGATAGATGCAGGAAGAAAATTCCACAATTTGGCCGTGCGCATGAAAACGAAGAGCCTAAGCCTGATGACCGCTTTATATGTATTTTTGGGGTTATTAATTGTATATCGATAGAGCCTTTCGCGACGTCTGGTCAAGTTGTGGTCAAAATAAATAAATCTGTAGCACACACACCAACAGCCGCTGTGTCCAAGCGGTACAAGGTCGTATAGTATAGAAATCCCATGAAGAGACCGATGTCCAGCAGTGGACGTCCATCAGTTGAAGAAAAAAAAGAGAAGAAGACACTCACCAAAATATATTCTATATAAAACAGAAGCTGCGACTGCACGCCTGTGTTCTAGAGTCTCGGGTCTTATTTGTCGATCCGCAGAGTCGAGTGTCTCAAGTTGGTACTTAGCGGACCCGCCCCAAAGATAAATGCAGTAACTCTACACAAGAACTCATGTATTTATGCAGAATTAAAGTTTTGCATGAATGGATAACCTGCAGTCATAATTGTTCCGTTACATGCCCCTATGGAGATCATCATGATATGCAATTGCTGGCATTTCGTAAATTTAGGCGCCAGTAGCGGCGGGCATGAAAGCCGATTTTAAATAAAACCATGCGTGCGTTTTGGTATATGTGATGTAGTAACGGCTAAGCAAAAAACTGCTTTTCAGAACAGGGTAAAGTGAAATTCTTATCACTGTCATAGATGATTCTGAGTACTACATATTCAAGTAATAAACTGAATAATAAACGGTCAGATGCGAAATGCTAGTTTGATACTTAGAACGTTCTAAAGGAGCACACAAGAACTGCTATCATCCGACGTTTCTTGGTTCTTCACCCTATAAGGGATATATATCTGTTAGAGCAATAGAAGAATTCTTACTAAAGTAATCTATTTCAATTTTTGTCCAACAAAGGGTCTGAATGTAATTATTTTAGTACGAAGTTAACTCTATCAGAATAAAAGCGGCGAAGAAAGTCATTATTTGAAAGGAAATTCAATTGCAGTATATTGGTAGGCTGTTAAGGGCAGCTGTAACCCTTTAATTTATTCAGATTACCTTTTTGTTATTAGTCCTTTATCACAAATTCCTTCTATTACAACGACATAAAATCAATGAATAAAATTTGTTTTTAAACTTAAGTATGAATGTAAACTTAAAAAGACAGGACTTTGAATATAATAATTTTACTTTTTTTTTTTTAACTTTTTACATGTTTTATTACGCTATTTGACTAGTATATGTAGCTCTAACAATTTAAGTTTAATAATTATCGCTCAATGAAATTATTTTAAGATCATAAAAGATTGCTTTCATTTAATGTGTGATCATTTTATGATCATTAAGTACATACTATTTTTCATTCGAGAATACAAAATTAAGGCTATTATTCGCTTTTGCTACAAACGTTTTATTGTTATCATTTAATGATGTTTCAACTATACCACTCTCAGGTATTATTGCTTTTATTAACTATTCGGTGTGAGTATCGGAAACAATCATGAATCTCACTTTGAAAACGCAATTTTCTGCTTGTTGCCACAAAGATATTTGAATTCCAACCAATAACATCAAAGTCAAAGGTTTAACAGCTTTTTATCTATCAAAATGATATTTTTTATTATAGAAGAAATTGTATTAGGTGGCAATATTATTGGGAAAAATGGAAAACCGTAATAACTTGTTGGAAATCATTGATATATTTAAAAAAAATCAACAGACCCGTTATAGATATTTTAGTTTTAGAGTTTATTATAGACTACCAGTATTTACAAATCGCTTCAACTGCCTTACTTGTTTGCCTTTAGTTTGGGATGAAGTGGAGCATCAAGAATAAGACAAGTCCCAGTATAGCCTAACGGTTATCCTACGAGTATATAAGTAATTGCTTAATATGGTAGGAACTGAAGGTATTTTTTGTTACGATAAGAAATAGAACCTCCAAGTATAGGTTCTACTAAATACGCTATCATAGAGACAGGTTTTCTCATATATAGGTTAGTTACATACTGTTTGTGGCATGGAAGGAACCTTAATGATTTTAAATGACGCGTTTCGAAAATATGTCCTTTTCTACTTATATATGTGCATATATAGTCACCTATATATGCACGATTTATCAGCGTATAATGTAATTTTTTGGATAAGTATTTGTACATTTTATAACTAACATAGTTTATAAGTTTTTATTGTTACTAACAATTGTGAGCCTTTGTTGCTTGTAATAACATTATTATAATACTGATAATGACTTGATGCATTATTAAAACAATGCATAAGCCACTGAAGGTCAAATATATGTTCATATAGACGTAATATAAAACAATAGTAAAACCCTCGTTTTCCATAATCGAGTAATCGGTTTCATTATTCGAAGTAACTGTGGCCATCAAAAGGCCATTTTACGTAAAAATATATTTTGTCAGCGCGAGAATCAGCTTTACGATCTAGACGAATCAGCGAGGACTCCTCCATAAAAGTGAGGTAAAGTTATTAGCAATAAACAGTTTATTTGGGCGCAACGTATTTCTATATGTACTAACGCCTTGTTCAGAAGGCCAAGGAAAAGGCGCGAAGATTGCTGGAACATTGCCGTGGTTCTGTAAATAGCGCTTACACATGTACTGGGTAGAAAAGGATCAACTACTTTAAGGGATTAGTGTGTTTAGTGCGAGTTTTTTTAACCTACACAATCGCGTTAGCGTAACGCAATTTGTATGACGTTGGAACAGCGGTCACTAGATGTCGCTGTTGCAGCGTCATACAAATTTGCGTTACACTAATGGGATTGAGTAGGTGACTCTGGACACTCGGGACAGTTTATGGATAGTAAAACATTGTTTTTTTTAGAAATTACTGTTGCTGCGCGTACATTATTTACGTTTAGAGAGTTGGGCAATGGCGGGTGGTTGCCTTTAACCAATCAAATCTGATCCTCCTACATTTCTGGAGTCGTCTGCTTATTCATAAGCATTCACCTGAAAACTGAAATAGCAAACGCAATATTTAGAACGTAAGATAAATGTAAAATAAAATAAAAGATAAAAAAATTTAGCTTACGCCTTTTTTCTTTACAAAATGTTAAAACAAAACAATCATAGCGAAAATGGTTATTATTTAACTAAAAGTAATATCTAGCCTTCAGTCACCGTACTGTGAATATTTTATTTCATATAGTAGCGTAGCTTTATCTGCATATTGTTCTTTAGGCGCTTAAATTCCACAGTAGTTTCCGCCTACGGCGTAGTCACTCGCATTATATTCGGAGGAACGTAACGTATTATTAATCCAATATTCACTTACTTGTATAAACTTCCCACTCAATCTATTTATGGTAACACATAATACTTCTCAAATGTCGCTAATAATAAACAGGGTTGTACTTAGTTCCTACTAGTACTACTCCTTTTATGATAAATAATACAAATAATGCTACATTTCGCTGCTTTATCTATATGAATAGAATACCAATGCCGTGTGAGCCGGCTGAGTAGAACAGATCACCATCATTTCTTACTGAGCTATCGTAAATGACGACTAAGGTAAGTTGACCCGCCGTGTGGTATCTGGTTGTGTAGAATAAACCCCCCTTTTTCTTACCGAGGTGTCGTAAAATACGACTGAGGTAAGTTGACGACAGGCAGGCGGCCGGTCGTAAAATACGTAGCCAAATCATGTGACTACATGTTTATAAAATGTTGTGCCGACCGCACTTAGAGTGAGATAAAGGCAGGAGGATGATGATCTATAAGAATAGAATATATCTAGCTTATAATGCAACAAAAATTAATCATCATCATCATCATCAACCTGTCCTCGTCCACTGTTGGAAATAGGTCTCCCCAGTGTCACGCCACTGAGCTCGGTCTTCAGCTCTTCAGGGATGCAAGGGAGTAAAATTTCATTTAAGTACTCCAAGTCAACCTCACCTGCCCGTGGTGCATCCTGCCAATCAGCGGACGAGACTCTGGCGACCGATCAATGACGGTATAACCATTTTATTTAGGCGTAGTTAAATACCACAGACCGGTGACGGGCAGCAGCGTCACCGGTGCGATAAACTACGCCCTGCGTTCACCAACACGTCTGCGCAGCGCGGTGATTATGGGCAAAACCTCCAATGGCACACACCAAAAATTAATAATTCTAATATTTAATTTATAAACTAACAAAATTTAACATTCAGCAATTGGAAAATCAGCAACGAAATAATATTTGAATTATTGAAATTCCCTTTCAAACGTCTTTATTAATAAGGGATACCTTAGTTATACCTTATAAATAATTTTCATTGAATTTCTTCAATCAATTTTGTTATAAATATCCAGCCAGTGAGATGTGAGCCATTCCGGACGATGGGCCAACATAAATGGAATAATTTGAATACCTTCTATAGAATTTACATTACTTAGCTTGCGTCCATTCTTGGCACATAATAATATTATCTCAGTGTATTGTTTTGTTTGTTCGTAAAGTTATTTTCTGTTTACGTTTACAGTGTTTCCTGTATTGCAATTGGCGGCTGATATATCTTATATTAATATCGTAATTTTTAATTACTGCTTTCAGTTATATTACCTGACTTATATGATACTATGATAAGAGCTCATTACAAAGATTCTAGAGACTTTAAATACATATGAAAGTATGATGATGCACTTGTATTACATTGGAATTTTAATAACAAGAAAATTTGAAATACGAATTAAGCGCGAAGTTTTATGGAAAATGCGATGCGTTTCCGGCACTTGTTTCTGCGATATCCTAGTAAAGGTCGTATATTGTTGTGGTTTGGTTAACATCGTTTAATATATAAAGCATAAAGCAAATAATATATATTTTTAAATTATATATAATTGTTGAATTCAATAACTAATTTAATGTTATTGTTATACTACCATTGCCGGAATAGACGTAGAGTCAAAGAAAAGCATTAGTGTTTGATCCGTTCATATCGAACATCAATAGGTGTATTCCAAAGCATATATTAAGGATAAAGGCAACAATTTCATTTGATTCGATAAGCCACAAATCCTCGCTTGAGAAAATCGATATAAACGCGGGGTGATATGCGTAAGTCGAGCGCGAAGGACATAATCTAAGTACCGAACAATAATGCCTACTAAAAGACAGCTATCAATGATCTCAGCCACGTAAACTATAAATTTTCATACGTTTTAAAGTAGTGTCCAATTTTTTTTCCAAAATTTTCTAACATCATACTACGTTAATCAATAATTTTATGACGCTATAGTCTGGGTTTAATTTATTACAAAAAATAATAATGGAAAGTACACCTATATTGGAAATTAGATTTGAAAATTTCACGGTTAATGTTTATTGAAATGAGGGTGGTCTAATATACTTAGCCGGATAACATACGGCGAATAAAAAACAAATATATAACGGTAAAGGATTTTTTATCTTTATTTTTTTAAGGACTCTTATCCTGCAAGTATATGTCAGTCTCATTGGCGCCTAAATTTATACATACATAATTAAATTAAGGAAGTAATTTTCTTCCTTAAAAATATATTAAGCAGTACCTTAAATATATCAGCAGAGGGGTAAGAGAGAACATTTGTTAAAACTAAAGGTAAAGGACAATATCACCGAAATATCTATACACTTAGTAAATAAAAAGGCACATAAACATGTCGTTTTAAGTTCTAATACGTGTCAAAACATAAGAGTGTAAGGGTGTTTGCCATCTTTAATTTCTTGTGAAGGCAACGTCCCCGTCTCATGTTTATAGATATCTATTTAAGGGTACCCTTATCATATGTCAGATTGGAGAACGGCCGAACTTTAGGGCGTACCAATATTTATTACCACAACTCTGAAGTACGTGACGAAGCATACCATAGTACAACCCTAGAATGTCGAATGTCTGTTATTTAATTATATATCCTATCCTACTAATATTATAAATGCGAAAATTGGATGTATGTTTGTTACTCTTTCACGGCGAATATGCTGAACAAATATCGATGAAATTTAACACAATTATTCCTTATAAACCGGAATAATATAGACTATAGAAATCCTGTTAATTCTACAGGAATAGGATGACACTAAAAAACATCTTTTATCAAACTATCACGCGACAACAGTTCACGCTAACGAAGTTGCGCTGGTAGAAGCTAGTAATTATAAATACGAAAGTTTGTGAGTATGGATGTATTTTTGTTACTCCTTCACGGTGAATACGTTGAACCAATATCGATGAAATTTGGCACAATTGTTCCTTATACACCGGAATAACATATAGGCTATAGAAATCCTGCTAATTCTACAGGCATAGGATGACACTAAAAAGCATCATCTATTATCAACCTATAACGCGACAACAGTCCACGCTAACGAAGTCGCGGGTAAAATCTAGTGCTACATACATAAATGCTAGCCACGCCACTAGAATATATAGTTAATAAGCTAAACGGGTAAAATGGATATGTAGATTATACACAAAAGAGCATGGATATGGATTTAACTCTTCTTTTCATTCATAAGAATATTCTCGTGACAATAAATAACACAACAACAAAAATTATGAAATTGATTGAATTAGTGAAATTAAATTGACCTCTGTACATTTTTTTTATTAATAATGTTTTTCCATCATAAATGTAATTTAGGATATAAGATCCCATATTACGTTTTATGGTATTGCAAGACATCACATGAGCAAGTTAAATAAAACCTTTTAAAAACACTAGTAAGCATACATAATATATTAATCGTACAAAACAGTTCAGCTATTGTTAACTACACATTCATGAATATATACTATCAAAAAGCTTTCATCAATTTTCTAAAGGGTGGCAAATAGCTAATGATTATAATGGAAGGCACTTCAATCGATATTTCATTTTTGGTAAAAGCACCAATTCACTAACGGTTAAGAGAAATTGGGACAATATAGCTACTTGGAGTGTTGTAAATTAAGATTTATAACATTCAATATCGTGGTCAATAGATTACTTGTATAGTTTATTCTGTAATATCGACAGTAAAAATTAGTAATGATATTATAAAACATAATGATTTTTGATGGGAAGTTGATAACTGAATTAATCTTTTAGACATCTTTACATATTATAAAACGAAGTCCTTAAAAGTTGCCTTTCTATAGGTGATCGATTTTTCCAAAATCTGCTCAACGGATTTATGTACGGTTGATATTAAAATATAGTGCAATTCTTGAGGAAGGTTTAAGTAATTACGTAGTTACGTTACAATTTTACCTCGGTAAGAAAGAGGGTGGTCTATTTTACTCAACTGGATACCACACGGTGAGTCAACTTAACTTATTCGCCTTTTACACCTGGGTAAGAAAGAGAGTGGTCTATTCTACACAACTGGCTAACACAAGGCAGGTCAACTCACTTTAGTCGCCTTTTACGACACCTCGGTAAGAAATTAAGGTGGTCTAATCTACTCAACCGGCTACCACACGACAGGCAACTTACTTTAGACGCCTTTTACGACACCTCGGTACGAAAGAGGGTGATCTATTCTACTCAACCGGATACCACACGGTAGGTCAACTTAGTTGAGTCGCCTTTTACGATACCTCGACAACAAATGAGAGTGGCCTATTCTATTAAGTCGGTTACCACAAAGCATAAAAAAAGATTAAAACTATGATACTAAATTAAATTGCAACCATAGGAATAATGTACGTTATCCCATTGACTACATTTTCTTATTAGACGGCGGGATGTATTAGGTGTCCGAATTACACACACCCTAGGGCCATGTACAGAGGTACAAAACTGCGTCGTTAAATAATAAAATCCTGTTTCCACACGATCCCATTCTCCAACGTCAAACGGAGTAAACATATTGTATCCTTCTCTGAGGCACCATATTTGCAATTTATATTGCTCTGACCTTCACAATAGATTTACAGGCCTTGTGGACACAGAAATGGACTTCAGTGTCGGATGTTGTTTGCGGTATTTGTAACGCCAGTTTTTAATATCTTTCCTATTTCATTGCGTCAAATATTCTTGTATACTATTGCTTTTTCTGACTAAAGTAAAGTAACAGTTTCTTACGATGCTACTAGATACAAGAAATCGAGCTTAGATCTAACACATATCAAATCAAATCAAATCAAATATTTTATTTGTGCATTACAGTATTAAATGTATCTTATATTAGCACACAGTACTGTAAGCTACCCAACAAGGGTGTACAATTTTTTTTTTTCAACTACTTCTATATTAATTACTTCCACACTTACACACACTACTTCTATATTAATTTAAAGGTTACACATATCTCCATTATCAAAGGATATTAAATTTTCCTCACAACGTTTTCCTTTAACAAAAAAGCACATTTTTATGTTTTATTTATTTATTTTATTTGAACAGTTATGCAAGTACATTTTACACTAAAACTAGAGAGCAAAGCACCAGACTGGCTTCATTTGTTTTTGGTGTATAGCAATATGCAGCCCAAATAGACATAGGCCTGTGCTAGGGCTAGCAAGAGTCAAAAATCTTAATAAACTTACTTAGTGCCATTTACATTTTTTTTTAATTTAACTTTATGAAATTTAACAAGTCAAGTTAAAAAGGCTTTTAACGTAATTTGGTGTTCCTAGTGTTAACTGTTGAGGAGTTCCCTCGTCTGGAGCCAATACTGGGAGCAGCATCAGGTCATGCTAATTATAAGCATGCATTGTCATCGGGATTCGATCAGTACGTTTTATTTCAGCTCAATAGGACACGAGGACGTGAGTTGCAATTTTACAATTTAACTTACAAAATTCTACCTTTACATACAAACTAACGAGTAAATACAAGGCAAGCTAAATAAAAGCTTTTAAAATACAAAAGGTGATGAAGAGCACGCGCTAATTAAATTGAAGTAACAAATTAAATAATTCAGGATGTGAGATCCCTTATCACGTTTTAATGTAAGATAAGTAAATATTAACGGAAAATAGATTGGAATGCGAAAAACGAGTAATCTCTGACGGTTAATAAACACCCATGAACGTCACAATCGCTCGTTGACCTTCTTGCTCGTTAATTTAGCCCAGATCTTGACCGAGAGATTAAATCAAAGGCCAATAGCGTACTGTGATGGTAAAATCAATTGACGAGTATTTGCGTCTCTACCCGTATACACATTAATAAAGATGGATTTGAAGGGGAAGTCTGGGTAATAGAAAGAAAATAAATGTATAAAAATTGCATTTTTATTATTATTAAAGCCCAACGGCAAAGAGTGACCGAGCGCTATTTTGTTTTTAAGTAGATTAAGATTAAAAATATGTAGTTAAGTTTTTATGGAAATAACCAAACTGCGGGTCTACGGTACCTACGTCCGCTCGCGCTTGACGTATGCGGCACCCGCCTGGTACGCGCTATGTTCGGCGTACCAAAGGCGAAGGCTTCAAGTCCAGCAGAACCACTGCCTGCGACTGATCGTAGGAGCCCCGAGGTATGTGCGGAACGACGTCGTGCATCGGGATATCAGAACACCGACCGTGGAGGAGTATGTCCGTCGCCTTGCGCGCCGACTGTTCACGCGTGCGGACAATAGCGCGCACGTACACCTCCATGGCATCACGCCTCTCCATGCGCGACCACCCGATGGACGTTCCCTGCCTCGCGAGCTCCTGCGATCACCGTCTCCGCGGCCCGATGCGGATGACGACAGCGACGACGAGGACGACGCGACGGGCGAAAGGGCAAAAACACCGGACACGACACCACCCGAACGAGGACTACCAGAAGACGACTTTGAGGTCTGGGAGCTACCATTCCCAGACCTCCCCACCGAACAAGAAATCCATTAGGTCACCTAGGTGACCTGGGCTACCGGCCCAAATACCGACACCGTTAGGTCACCTAGTGACCTCGGCCCACGGCCGAAAGACATACCGGGCTTAAGTAACCGCGAGGAGATGCCCGGGTAGAGAGGATTTCCTCGAGGTCCGCACCCCGTTTACCCCCACCCGGGGAGTAAGCGAGAAGACCCTGCTGCTGCCCGTATACACATTAATAAAGATGGATTTGAAGGGGAAGTCTGGGTAATAGAAAGAAAATAAATGTTCTCGTGCTCTATAAAAATTGCATTTTTATTATTATTAAAGCCCAACGGCAAAGAGTGACCGAGCGCTATTTTGTTTTGAAGTAGATTAAGATTAAAAATATGTAGCTAAGTTTTTATGGAAATAATCCATAGAATTGCTAAATTAATATAACTATTTATCATAAAGTTATTATACTAGAGAAGGGAAGCCAGCCTAAAAAATGCTATATTGCAATACAAAAAAAAAATGAAGGTGATCTATCTGTCTCTCTTCTTTATATGTATTTAGATAAAGATGTAGTATACGAGTATCTTCTTCCCTCTCATTATTTATTGTGTCACTATCACTTATGGGCCCGCGCATAGCTCCCTAGTATTAATAGCAGTAGCAGGGTCTTCTCGTTTACTCCCCGGGTGGGGGTAAACGGGGTGCGGGCCTCGAGGAATTCCTCTCTACCCGGGCATCTCCTCGCGGGCACTTAAGCCCGGCATGTGTTCCGGCCGTAGGCCGAGGTCACCTAGGTGACCCAAAGGTATTGTATTTGGGCCGTAAGCCCAGGTCACTTAGATGACCTAATGGATGTCTTGTTCGGTGGGGAGGTCTGGGAATGGTAGCTCCCAGACCCGGGGTCAATTTCGGTGGTGTCTCGTCCGGTGGTGTCTTGATCAGGTAGGTGTGTCATGTCCGGTGTATTCGCCCTTTCGCCCGTCGCGGCCTTCCTTTTCGTCGCCGTCGTCATCCGCATCGGGCCGCGGAGACGGTGATCGCAGGAGCTCGCGAGGCAGGGAACGTCCATCGGGTGGTCGCTCATGGAGTGGCGCGATGTAGTAGTATTAATAACTCAATGCTATCTGTTCGGAATGCTGTCATTCTTTGAAAGGTACTGGAAAAAATGTTAATGTTTGCTCCTTCAGGGAAAATACTTGTGTAATTTGTATTACTATATTCACAAATATGACATTTGTAAAACGTCACAAAGACCGTAGAATTTGGTCATTTCATTTTGTTTGGACGTAAATATACAAACAAGTTAGTATTTGAATTAGACGATAAAACACTTCTCTTTAACACTTCTGTGTCAAAGTAGAGCAAACTAAACACTGCTTGATCTCTTACCTTATACAAAATAAGTAAATAATACTTTTCAATAACGATCAGAACATTGCATCAATTCTACTTACTATACGATACAGTATTCCATTTATACTCAAGGCACGTTCCACCCTGCAACCGAACATCTTCAGGAGATAAATCATCGCTTTATATGTGAAATGAAATCCAATTGACGAATGTTGTCGAACCGCATATCTATACGACGAGTAAAATTCGTTTGTCGTAAGTTAATTAGTGGAGAAGGATTATCGTGACCAATTTTTTAACATATTATCTGGAAATTGTCGAAATCGAGCTACGTATTGGAACAAAAGTTCCACTCATTATCATTCTCCTACCCTTATCCCACTTTAAGTGGGGTCGGCAGACATGTTATAAACATGTTATTACATGATTTGGTTAGGTATTCTACGACCGGCCGCATGTCTGATGTCAACTTACCTTAGTCACCTTTCACGACACATCATACTTATGCCATTATACAACTCTAACTGGGGTCGGCACAATATGTTATAAACATGTTGTCACATAATTTGACTAATTATTTTACGACCAGCCGTCTACCTGACGTTAACTTAACTTAGTCGCCTTACGAACTTACGACACCTCGGTAAGAAATGAGTGTGGCTTATTCTACTCAGCCGGATACCACACGGTCGGTCAACTTACCTTAGTCTCCTTTCACGACACCTCGGTAAAAAATAGGGATGGTCTATTCTACTCAGCCGAATACTACATGGCGGATATTGGAACAAAAGTTACACTAAACAACATAAATTCCTATTGATCCTGATCAAACAAAACCTCACTCTACACATATACATATATATATTTAGAAGAACTAATTTCGTTAGCACGTTATCTGTTGATTGTCTTGGAACAATATTGGCATTACGAAGAAAATAATTTGCCCTACGTTGTCACCACTATTCCTTTCCACCCACATTGTTGGTAGTGTGCCGGAAATAACTGGAGCCTTTCTTGGATATATGAAACATTTAACCGATTCCCGTGAATTATTCCTACTACCAAACACAATCAAGCCGTGTGATATCCGGCTGAATCTCATTCTCCCATTTCTCATTCGAAAATCCTATTATCTTCTCTTTCTTTAAAGTTCATTATTTAAAAAAATCTTTTTCTAAAAACCAATGCTTGTCATATTTTTTTCTTCTTTTGCTATTAAACTTTACAAAAGTATAGTTTATACTGTACGGTACTGTAAGTTGACCCGCCGCGTGGTATCCGGCTGAGTAGGATAGACCATCCTCATTTCTTACCGAGGTGTCGTAAAAGGTGACAGAGGTAAGTCGACCCGCCGTGCGGTATCTGGTTAAACCGAATAGACCACCATCTTTCTTACCGAGGTGTAGTAAAATACAACTAAGGAAAGTTGATGTCAGGTAGGCGGCCGGTCTGACGACTGGCGGCCGGGCGGACGACTGGACGCCTGCCTGACTTCAGTCAGGCAGGCGTCCAGTCGTAACATACTCGTACGTAGCCAAATCATGTAACTACATGTTTATAACATGTGCCGACCCAACTTAGAGTGGGATAGGGGCGGGGGATGATGAGCGTCAAACCTAATCAAATATTTCATTTGAGGAGAACTAACATATATCCTATGGCAACAAAAGAGTTCAGGATTGTTCCTCTATTAACACGAATGAATAAACATATTTCCCACCGGCCGGATTGATGGGACCGTGTATTATTAGCGACAATATGCGTTGCTCTCAGTATACCTTGGTGAATAAAAATATTTGACCAAATCAAATAATTCTATAAGAAAATTAGATTTATAAGCGACTATTTATTTATTCTATACAAAAATGAAAATAATTATTATTATTGAAAATAAAATATCATTTATTTAATAGATTTAATATAAATATTGTAATTCACGCCGTGTGGTATCCGGCTGAATAGAATAGTACCACCTTCATTTTTTACCGAGGTGTCGTAAAAGGCAACTAAGGTAAGTAGACCAGCCGTGTGGTATCCGGCTGAGTAGAATAGACCACCCTCTTCCTTACCAGGGTGTCGTAAAATACGACTGAGGTAAGTTGACGTCAGGCAGGCGGCCGATCGTAAAAACGCAGCCAAATCATGTGACAGCATGTTAATAACATGTTGTGCCGACCCCACTTAGAGTGGAATAAGGGCAGGAAGATGATGATGATGATAAATATTGTAATTCGTATACAAGGTAGATATGTTGAGGGGCACATTTCACATAGAGTTATTATACTTAGCCATACAAGGTATTGGCACCTTTTTCGATGTTTAATAAAAAGAAAATATACATGTCATTCGCTCAGAAAATGTCATAAAAGAAAAACGCATTTTTTAATTTTTTCCTAACTTACGTTGTTATAACTATAATATTATAAACAAACAGCAGACCATTTATTGATCCGCAAACATTATAATTATTCATGTAAGAGAAAGTGCCACAATAAATAATGACAGGGAAGATTAAACTCGTATACTTCATCTTTGTCTAATACCACATAAAAAAGGGAGACGGATAAATAAATCCTCATTTGCTTTGTCTTTATTGTATTATTGCAGATATAAGATTGGCTTACCTACTCAAGTATAATAATAACTCTATGACATTCCATTTGACAGTTGTTAACAACGATAACTCTTGAATCTATAATTAGTCTTAGTAAAATATGTGCATTAACTTCATGTTTGTTTCATATAACGTTTGGACTATCTATTATATTTTTTTAATTTTAAACTATCGTGAGTGGAATTCATAATTAATGTATAAAAACCGGCTATACTCACTTGCTATTTTATCGGATGAGCCCGACTAGTTTCAAGCCCATACGGGGCGTTATCGCCGCGTAAAGAGCTCATGAATAAGAGCCCCGTATGGGCTTGAAACTAGTCGGGCTCATCCGATAAAGTAACACGTGAGTATAGCCGGTTTCTATACATTAATTATTTTTTTTAATTTTTTATTGTACGATCTCCTAAAAAAAACCTTTTGTTTGATTCAATTAAATTTGCACCTTGATAATAAATCAAATTTTTAAATCCGTATACTAATCAAACAAATTAAAAAAAAATATTATCCCAAGATTATATTTAAAAAGAAGGAACGGAAAAATCCTCAATTTCATCGGCTGTTACTTTTTTCATTCCATACTTTTCTTTGATTCCTTTAAATCCGTTTTAAGCTTACACTGCTACTGCAAAAAGCTTTTAAACTGTAAAAGCTGTTTTTTGGCTTTGAAAATAGATTTGTTCAACACTTGTGCTCTGATAACCAATCCTTAATCCTTTAAATTAAAGCAGCTTCTCTCTTTTTACTAATTCCTTATGGCTCTAAACCGTAAAATGTTGTGAAATGTTGTTTTTTTTAGTTTATTAGTATTTCTTGTACACTTCACATTCACATTTGGATTCTGACTGTTTTATTTTATCATTTATTGTAGAGTTTTAGATACCAGTTTTTTTAAATAAATGTTAAATTTGAAAATACAACTATATTTGACGCAATTAATAAAATGTATATTGTATTGGGTCATTACAAGTTATAAGTATGTTGTTTCATGGTTTGGTTATTTATTTTTCCGGCTGCCTGCCTGACGTCAACTTATCTTAGTCGCCATTTACGATACCTCGGTAAGAAATGTGGGTGGTCGATTCTACTCAGCTGGATACCACATGGCGGGGTTATTCCTTATTATTTCTTTAACAATTTATTAAAATGGAATAACTGAATTAGTAATAAATCATAATAAATATTATAACAACGATATTTTTCCTTTAAACTTAGTCAATAAATAAGAAGCAAGAAGCACAACACAACCCATTAAATCTCTTTCAACAACTCCGCGCACAAATAACGACTACGTCAAAGCGCTACCACTCTCCTCTCCAAACCGCTCCAAATGAGCCACCAATACTTTACGTTTGACAGCGAAAAATTGTGATTGTATTCAACGTAAATTTCAAAAAAATTAAAACAGGGATGAATCGACATTTTTTTTTAATAAACGTTATCTAGATCGATTTTTCTCCCCCAAAATCCTCTACATGCTGAATTTCAGGAAAATCGTTAGAGCCGTTTGCGAGATTCCGAAAAAATATATATATTTATATATATACAAGATTAACTCATTTAAATATTAAAGATAAGAAACATCAAGTTTAAATTTAGAAGCAATATATAACACTACATTATGCAAAGCCATTTTAAGCGAAATCCGCTTAAAATAACAAAGGGCATACGCCTTTGCTATTTTAAACAGGTTGCTCGTAGCTCTCACGTGTAAGCTATAAACATTATTTTAGTGCAAGCGGCACTGTTGAGGTAGGTACCCATAAGTTAAATGTTCTAGTTATACGTTTTCCTTTATCTTAGCGATTTCCTAATAAAGTAAACAAATGAAAATATAGAATAAAGAAACTATGCTACAATATAGGTATATAAACTACATAATAATATAAACAGTGTACAGCCTACAAATAGTACAGTATAAACTCACTTTCTTGCTCATATCCCACTCTAAGTGGGATCGGCACATGATATAAACATGTTGTCACATGATTTGGCTACATATTCTACGACCGCGGCCGCCTGCCTGACATCAACTTACCTTAGACGTATTTTACGATACCTCGGTAAGAAAGAGGGTGGTCTATTCTACTTAACCGGATACCACACGGTCAGTCTACTTACAGTACACTACAGTTTAAACTATACTTTTGCAAAGTTTAATAGCAAAAGAAGAAAAAAATATGACAAGCATTAGTTTTTAGAAAAATATTTTTTTAAATAATGAACGTTAACGAAACGAAGATAATTGGAATTTGGAATGAGAAAGAGAATGAGATTTTTGTAAAAATTCACCTAAATTCAGTTCTATATGACTTGTATACATCAACAACTGAAAAAAAAAGTACTTAAACGCGCAGCTTAATATAACGGGCAATCAAATTACCAAATGTCTTAAAAATTATAATGTTTGCCGATTTCTAATTATCAAACAGTTATCGTTAACTATTTTAAAACTGTAAGTTATCTGAACCTTAAAATCTAAGTCTGGAAAACTGCTCCATATTTTACAATAATAATTCACTCTCGACAAAGACTAAAACATAAGGGTAAAGGAGAATAATGAACAAAATAATGTGGGGGTGTGGTAAAACGTTCACAGCTATACCGCAATATGACATAATCAAATGAAAGTGTGCGCACCAAAATATAATGAGTGTAAAATGACGCATTATTCAAAATGTAATGAGAGTAGTGTGTAATTTTAGAACGTATCATGTACGGATTCCTTTACAGAAATCTAATTGAACTTAGCAGGTTTAGGGTGGCGATGATTTTCCCATTTTTTTACCATAGACTATTTTCCGATACAATAGTCATATAATTTATTTTGAATAATATTCTGAAAGTATTTAGACAATAAAAGGAAATACTACAGAAAAACAATCCACCTTGCGGTATCTGGGTGAGTGGGATAGACTAACCTTCTTAAAAGGCGTAAATGGCGACTAAGGTGAGTTGTCATCAGGCTGGCGGTCGGTCGTACAATAATTATTCAAAACTTTTGTCTAATTAATACCTAATTTGTCTAATTACTATTTACAATTTATCACGCGGAAGGCAACATATTTAAGAAACATTTGTTTTGATAGGAAACATATTTAGGAAATCTGCATATTTTTGAGAATGCCTAGAATTCACCAATATGCATTGAGCTGCTTGATGAGTATAATATCCTTGTCTTCAAGATAGAAGAAGAACCCAGTAGTGGGATAAGATAACCGCCGCCATAGATGTGAGATAGCCGCCGTAATTAGTTTAAATTATTAAAAATCAAAGCCTTGCAAAATGCAGCCTTACTGAGAAATAATTGGAAATTTGCTGGCAAAAGCCCCTGAGAAAATAAAATAGATGTGTCAAATGGACGTACCGCGCTGGTAACCAAATAACAAAGTAATGAAGTGAGAGAGACTGCGATATCAGACTATTTTGCGAGCGCTTTAAATGGATATATCGTAATTTTAGTAGCTATGTCTCTTGTGATTGTATGAATTATGATAGAAAAAGTAAACATTATTTCAAATAGTGTTAATATAATTTGGTATAATTGTTTACATGAATAGATAGTGTTAGGTAAAGAATATCTAGCAAAATGTGTCTATATATTAGAACTCATTAGTGAGAAATATTCTTTCCATATATAATATATCTAGTTTATTACAAACTCTAATATCCAACATACTTTTGAAAATTCGTTGTCAATTAGAACTCAACATTTTATTATATTTCGGATTTTTCCAATAAAAAATTTTTCAGTGCCAAATAGTTCACGAGAAATTAAATTATGTAGCCACCCTACAAAAGGTTTCCAAGTACGTAGATAACTCAGTTGGGATCACTCAGACTGCCTTTCACTTTAGACGGTTATAAGTCAATTTAGTTGGAAGATTGAAGAGATTTTATGTATCTATATATACATAAGTATTCTGTTCTTCACAAATATTCTCAAAGAATTTTTTTTGATGTGAATGCATATAAATCATACGCCCTGTGTCTTTAAAAGGATTGGAAATTTATTAAGGAATCGACAACTATTTAAATAATGGCAAATATTTGTTAGAACACCTACTAGTAAGTATTGGAAGTATTGGTATTGGTAACTAATTTTATATATATATATATATATATATATATATATATATATATATATATATATATATATATATATATACATATTTATATTGGTAAATAACCAATAAATAATTAGGGTTTTGGTAAAATATGAGTTTCCTAACGCTCCGGAAAAGGCAGTGTCAGTAGAGCCCCCACGAGATGGACTGACGACCTCAAAAGTCGTGGGTCGTGGGGAGTCGCTGGATCTAAGCGTCATAAGATCGTGTGGTGTGGAGATCCCATGACCTTTCCCATCCTATGTCCTAGCAGTTGACGTACATCAGTTGACAAAGAAGAAGAAAGAGAACATCAACTATTGTAAAAGGCTGTAGTAACGATGAGCCTCCCACAATAGTTAAAAATTTTCCGAATTATAGGTAATAAGCTATTTGGTTTATTTTATGATTTTAATTTGGTTTGATATATGATTGAAATGTTTGGTTGAAAACTCAGCCTATTACCGTCACTAAAGGCTACAAATAAGCTAAAATTATTATATATTACCACGACAGTGTAAACAACAGATATAAGGGAGTAATGTGTATAAAGTGTAAATCTATTGTTAAAGTATTATATTCTTATCTTTGTATAAAGGCAAAAATCCTTGAATAACGTTTTTTCATAGGTATATTGTGTTCGTGAAATATAATATTACTTTTGTTGCTGGAAACCTCAAAGGTACTAAATGAGTTTAATTAAACGTTGAAATATTTTCATTCATCACATTTCATGATTAATAACTCACTAAAAATCAGTAAAGCCTGCAAAAAACACCTCTAAAGGGATAAATATAAGTTCACCTTATTGTGGTAGTGTTATACGCAGTTTTTACTAAAGTATTAGTAATTTCATTAAATTTCAAATTAATTAAATAAATTGCGCTTATATAAAAGGCGGAAAACCTCGTTAAGATGCCGCAATATTGCATGTTTTAAACTTTTTTACTTCTTTACACTGCTAGATCATAAATGTAGGTACAAGTTACAAAATATTAATTGCTAGAGCATAGTTTGAAACGGTTTTCGCGGTAAAATCGAAGTAAACGTGCAGTCAAATGGAAATAAAAAAATTGAAAAAATGAAAAATTAATGGCGGGTGAATGGAAAAACATTGAAACAAAACTAAGTGCTTATATTTAACTCACAAAGATGGCTCTAATATTGCATACGTTAGAAGAGATTCTCATACAACTCAGCGAAATCAGTTAAATTAAATAACTTTACTTGCTTAGGCTTCGGTCGTCTCTTTGGAATAAATAAATTCAGCACAATCTTGGCGAATCGAACAAATCTGTAGGATTTCCTCACAGCATGGTGCTTTTTTCTATTTCTTTTTAATTTTCGAACATCAATGTTTTCGTACAATAATAAATAATATAAGATTAGGTATATATAATTATATCAGTACAAAAGCAAAATAAAACGGATCATTTTATGCCATATTATGTACCCTTACTGCAACTTCAAATAACCTTTTTATTAATATACTAAAATATCTTTTCGCGCCAAAATCCCTACAGTAAAAATTGCGGTATACATGACGAACCGAGATAAGCTAATGATACCTAAACTACGCCTTTAGATATACCTGATATCGTTTGTAGGATTCGTTATGTTTTCATATCGAAATTCAGTAACCAAATTTGGATGTGCCTTTATACAAGTACAAAATAATCCTTCAAAGTAGATCTTGAATTTTAATATCACTAGCTACGCTGATTGACTTATTACTACTATATTATAGTTCACTATACTATAATAATAAGTAAATCAATTATTATTATATTATACGAGTAGCCCACTCATCATCCTCCTGCCCTTATTCCACTCTAAGTGGGGTCGGCACAACATGTTATAAACACGCTGTTACATGATTTGGCTGCGTTTTTACGACCGACCGCCTGCCTGACGTCAACTTACCTCTGTCGTATTTTACGACACCTCGGTAAGAATGAGGGTGGTCTATTCTACTAAACCGGATACCACACGGTGGGTCAACTAACCTTAGTCGCCTTTTACGACACTTCGGTAAGAAATGAGGTTGGTCTATTCTACTCAGCCGGATACCAAACGGCGGGTCGACTTACCTTAGTCGCCTTTTACGACACCTCGGTAAGAAATGAGGGTGGTACTATTCTATTCAGCCGGATACCACACGGCGTTATACGAGTAGTCCACTATAATATGATAATAATAAGTAATCGTTAATGCTTAGTTCTTCTCTATAAGAGCACTGTTCAAAACTAGTAAAGATGAAACTTTATAAATTATAATTTACTTATAAAACCTATATGAATAAAGAATATTTTGAATTCATGGGTTCTGTTTGCTATTTGGTTGTAATCCATATTAACTATCTATATGTATATCATCTATCTACATTATCTTTCATAACCGTTAATGATATGACAGAAAATAACCATTGATATCGATTAATATAGGTACTAGCAAAATATTTAGTGGTTAGTAGCGATTTATATTATTTGAATTTTTTTTTTAGTCAACTTACAAAAAAATGAATTCAACGTTTGCAACAAGAAATCTTTAAAAATTAAATTTTCCTATGTCTAGCATATTATTTAAATTATAGCTTCCAAAGGCTACGTTAAGGAACTTCCTAACGAAGTTTTTCATAAAGAAAGATAAAGGCTGACAGTAAAGCTGCTTCTAATCCTATTTATTTCTCTCCTAAGAAATTTTCGTTACGTAGAATTTAAATGCTAAAGACTTACCTCGAATTTCCTTTTCTGCTTAATATTTTCTCACAAATTAAAATAATAATAAAAACGTATGGAATTATCACTCAGCAATATAAGCGTCTTTTTTTTCAAATGACGCGTAAAAAAGACCGTGACCGTGACCCCCCGTATTGAGTAGAATAGACCACCCTCTTTTACCGGTTGTAAAATACTTAGTCAAATCATGTGACGACATGATTATAACTTATACCGACTTAACATAGAGTGGGATAAGGGCAAGAGGATGATGATTGTATTAGAATTTACTTTTCACTTAGCGAAAGTGAAAAAAGTTTACGAAGAACACTAAAGAAAACTAATATCATTTGTACAGGATATTTTGTAACAGTTGCAAAATAATGTTCATTATATTCGCTTGACCTAACCGAGGCCAAAAAGGAAAACCAGAAAAACTGACTAGTACATAAAGCAAACATATAGTTGTTGCCCAATATCATAAAGGTAATGAATTGCAAAAGTTATTATTTAAAATCAGATATTGCTCCATGATAAGTGTATCTGGCTGAAATCCAATTTTACCTTAATGGCATCGTAATTCTTGAATATTCATGTCATCAGCTGTTTTATGGTTTTTGGTATGTGCATGTGCAATTACGAATAGGGATCACGTAATGACAATTTTACTGAGTACATGTTGATGTAAAGTGGGCAAAGCAACATAATTTTAATATCTGAATGCTGTGACAAATTATCCTTGCTTAGAAGAAGTATAGTGCGGTAATGCCAGAGCTTTTTGTTTCATAATTCACAAAAAAGGTGAATATCAAATTAGTCTGT
Source organism: Morpho achilles (assembly GCA_947086495.1). Classification (NCBI taxonomy): domain Eukaryota; kingdom Metazoa; phylum Arthropoda; class Insecta; order Lepidoptera; family Nymphalidae; genus Morpho; species Morpho achilles. The sequence continues at coordinate 8,012,320 of CAMTZB010000003.1, forward strand.
AAGATTTTAATGAAAACCTAGACGTATTTATTTACGTCTAGTAGGTATTGGTTTCAACCTTGAAGCTCTTATCATTAATAAATAATCAACCGTTTATGTGTAGTCAGACATAAAAAAGTAAAGTAACGGCTTGTTACTATCCCACTGCTGGACATAGGCCTCCTCTCTCTATTTCTGGAGAGAAAGGTTGGAGCCTGACCTAATATTCTGTTCCAATGTGGATTGATAGCTTACGAATATCCCAGGAATGCTCTAGAGATATGCAGGTTTCCTCACGATATTTTCCTTCGCCGAAAAGCGCGTAAAAGTTAGACAAGTTTTTAATTGTTAACGCACACTATACATAATAACACGATATAATAGGAATACCACAATTCCCGTTCTGAGATGCTCTTCTCTTGAATGACGAACAAAAACTGAATGTAACTGAAACGTTTTATCAATAAAAAGACTACCGGAAACAATAACGGCACAATGTTGCCACCATTCTAATCAAAAAGGGCGCGATACTCTTGTTTCATGACTTTGTTGCTATAAAATACAAAGCGGAAGTCAGTGGCGACAACATAATAGAAAAACAAATGACTAAAAATAATTTTCGTTTTTTTAACTTAAAGTTCGACAGTTTGTAACTTGTCATTTTCTTTATTATATTGACTAATTTTATTAAAAACTAATATATGAAAAGTAAGTTAGTGAAATAACCTGATTGATAAAACTTTCATCACCAGGAAAACAAAGACAAGAGTCCTATAAATTGCGACAGTTGTTTCTTTTTTTATACGAAGAAATATATGGAATTTATATTTACCGCGCTGGTATAATATCGTACCATAAGTGACATATGTCCCTCTGTGTTCGCAAGTTATGAAAATTCTCGGTCGATGTTTTGTCTCACCAAAAGATATTTTAGCTTTTATTGTATGTAAGTATTGGCATTTGGGAAGCTATTCGTTATCCACAAGAGATTACTACTGGACAATCAGCGAAAGTGTTTTGTATTTAAACAAATTTAGTTTCTGATAATGGTAATAAATTAATCAATGACGATTAGGGTGCAAAAAGCAGCGAAACCCGAATGATAAGGGTGCGTGAACCTTCCCAAGAATTTCCTGCCTGACATTTATGATCTTTCTACAAAAATGTTTGTTTCTAATTACAGTTCATGATGACGCCGTGTGGTATCCGACTGAATAGAATAGTACCACCCTCATTTCTTACCGAGGTGTCGTAAAAGGCGACTAAGGTAAGTCGACCCGCCGTGTGGTATCCGGCTGAGTAGAATAGACCAACCTCCTTTCTTATCGAGGTGTCGTAAAAGGCGACTAAGGTAAGTTGACTCACTTTGTGGTATCCGGTTTAGTAAAATAGACCACCCTCTTTCTTACCGAGGTGTCGTAAAATACGACTGAGGTAAGTTGACGTCAGGCAGGCGGCCGGTCGTAAAAACGCAGCCAAATCATGTGACAGCATGTTTAGAACATGTTGTGCCGACCTCACTTAGAGTGGGATAAGGGCAGGAAGATGATGATGCTCAATAAAGAAAAAAAAATATTTTTAATGAAACAAAACCAAAAAAAGAGCGATGGATTATTTTGTGTGTCACGTTATGAATCTATAAGGGTTTCATTATTTAAACACTATATACCAGTTGTCTAAATTTTTTATATCGTTGTTTAGAGGTAGTAAGTAGTTTTTAAGTAAACAATAGACCGTGCAAGCTATAATATAAAATAAATTATTAAATATGACCGTCTTTCGTTGTAATTTTATCATATCATCGGATAAACGATCTAAGATCTCATCCCTCAAGCAGTTACCACATCATACGATGAATTAAATCTTGATGACCAAAAATTATTGCAACAAAGTTCACAAGTCCTACGCATTGCAATTTATCCATTTAATCAAATTATAAGCAAAACTAAGAGCTGTGATAGCCCAGCTGTAAGACTGTGCGACTCTCTCGACAGGGTAAGTGTTCAAACCCGGGCAGACACCAATGAGTTCGTCTATTAAAACTTGTGTCTAATTGGTAATTGCAATTTATCACACGCTTTTCCGTGAAGAAAAACATCGCGAGGAAACCTGCATATCTCTAGAGAAGTCTAGGATATGTGTAACCTACCAAATCGCATTGGAGCAACGTGATGGATCTTAGCTCCAACCCTCTTCTCCTTAAAATCGGTAACAGGCCGTTACTTTACTTTACTATAAGAAAACCCATGAGCATTGAACATTTTATATTGTCCCTGCCGTGGCAAATATAATTTATTGTATACCTTATAACCAGGTGAAATGTAAAGACAGCATCGAAATACTGGGACTCGACATCTCCAATAGTTGCAAGTATCGCGATCACTTGGAAAAGAAGGCTAAGTTGGCCTCTAAAAAATTGGGTGTTATCAATAGAGCGAGACAATACTTCAAGCCGGCCCATAGACTTGCGCTGTATAAAGCACAAGTCCGGCCTCACATGGAGTACTGTTCTCATCTCTGGGCTGGTGCACCCCAGTACCAACTTAAGCCATTCGATCGCATACAGCGCAGAGCAGCTCGTATTATTGGGGACAAGGTGATTAGCAAACAGCTGGACTCTTTAGCGATGCGTAGAAATGTGTCTTCACTGTGCGTTTTCTACCGCATCTTTCACGGAGAGTGTTCCATTGAACTGCATGACCTGATTCCTGCCGCTAAATTCCATAACCGTACTGTACGTCACAGATTAAAATATCATCCTCACCATCTGGATGCGTGGCGATCCACCACAGTACGGTTTTCAAATAACTTCTTTCCACGCACCACCATTTTATGGAACGATCTCCCTTTGGCGGTGTTCCCGGATCGGTACGATATAAGTACCTTCAAAAAGCGTATTTTCCACTTTTTTAAAGGACAGCAACACCCTCGCTCTGCGAGAGGTCGTGGGCGGCGGTGATTACTTGAGGTGCACCGCATGCTCGTTTGCCATCCTATTCCATAAAAAAAAAAAAAAAAAAAAGACAGAATGCATGCTTAATTTCCAACTGTTTGGTTTTAATTAAATTTTCAACATCAAAGAGAATTAAAACCCGCTTACGATTGATTGATTATACCGATCAGAGTTAAAGTGGGTATTTAATATCGTTAAATATAATTTTTTGTATAAAAATTATATGCTATTTTGCTGAATAATTCGTTTATGACACCAACACCTCTATAATTTGTAGTATTAGGCGTCATTGCTTAGAAATCAAAGATACATAGAGGTAGATTAATTAAAGCTTTAAATTAAATAAGGCTTGTGAAATATAAGACATTTGAAATCATATATAGTTAGCATTACCAAATTCAAATTTTCAAATCCATATTTTTTTTACAAATAATAGACCACCCTCCTTCTTACCGAGGTGTCGTAAAATACGACTAAGGTAAGTTGACGTCAGGCAGGCGGCCGGTCGTAAAAACGCAGCCAAATCATATGACAGCATGTTTATAACATGTTGTGCCGACCCCACTTAGAGTGGGATAAGGGCAGGAAGATGATGATGATTTTTTTTACAAATAAACACATACAAATAAACTTGTAAAAGTAAAGGTAAAGTAATGATTTATATTTACATTTCCTGTCGCGGTGGCTAAAAGAAAAGTTTACGAGAAACCTTCCATTTTGACAACAATTATAACATACATTAATTAGCCCTACTTTCAAACAAGTACTTAGGCTTAAAATCTTTCCACAGTTAGAAAACTTTATACAGAAGTAACACTTTTTGTAATGCTCTTAAACATTTAGCTTCCTTATGTAACAAAAGTAATTAAAAATATTATTTTACTTTATTAATCTGCGATAAAAAAAATAAAAACATTTTTTTTATCACGGATTATATCCAAATAATATTTTCATTACTTTTATTTGTATGGACTTCCGAAAAATAAAGGCTAGTTCTATAAATTATTTCGTACGTAACCTACGAAAATTGGAAAGTTATTTGTCTTAATTTAAAAATTTAATACGACTTACTTTAAAAATTTTAACTTTTTTATTCATGAAATAAATCTAGGTTAAGTTTAGTTATTAGCAAAACAAATAGTTTAGTTTAGTTTTACTTAAAATTATGGCAGCAATATAGCTATTATTTTATTTTTATACAGAAATTATTAGTTTATCTTCTTTATACAGATTTGCTTTATACAGAGCTATTTCGATTGTAACCACAAAGAGAATTGCATATGCGGTCCATTTGTATAAAACTGTGGAAAAGTCTCTTTAACCATCCAATCCAGGTAGTATTTCAAACGCCAATCGTTTTTGTTCGCAGAATATCGTCATCATAAATAGGGAATATATATGGTTTTATATTGACTTAAAATCATAGTTATTCATATTAGAGTACGGGACCCCTACAGAGGCCTGAAACTGAGCGTGTCAGGATCACTAATGTGAGGGAAGTAAGAAAAACTCGTATACTTATCTTTATCTAATGACACATAAAAAATAGAGACAGAAAAATACACTCTCATTTGCTTTCTCTTAATTGTAATAGGGCATATTTAAGGCTACCTTTAAGGAAGTTAATAGTATAACATCTCGCAGCATTATCACTATAAACAGTAACTACTTATAAAAAATATTGATAATGTAGGCAAAACTGTTTATGCTGCACAGTTATCATCCATATTTTAATTTAAAAAACGAACTTACACTTAATCCAGGATTAACCTAGACGAAGTACGACTATAAGTTTAGAGCTCTGTACAGCTTTTCTAAAGCGCCTATACATTTATAATGTGGGTGCAAAATATGCACTAATAATAATATATATTATGTAAAAAATGGCAGGTGAAACAATTAACTCTCTGAATGAAAAAAGTGTTTACAGTCTACAGACTATATAACAGGACACGCCTTTGTTTATTATGCGACGTGTATAAAGCTTCGGATTTCACCTAATGTCACGTACTCCTAAATATAAGATAAACAGTTTACTATTTATGTTGAAGTTATATACTATTATAATTCAACAGAGTATACGAAAACAAAGAATCAGAAGTGAAAAATGATTACAAAATCCAGTACACAAGTGGAAGGAAACAGGTCATATTTTTAATACGAAAAATTGTTATTTAGACCGATGATTAATTATAAACGAAGACGACAGATAGAAACAAGTTGCCGTGTCTATCGTTAAATATGAAGCGCTATTTACCCTTGAAAAAAGAAAACTTAATCTCGCTCTATCTAGCGTTCAGTAATTTGGAATATAAGAAATTACCAAAAAATTAAATGTTGGTTACGCAATAATTTGGAACGTGTATAGTATGTAATCAACAACATCATCATCAGCATCCTCCTGCCCTTATCCCACTTAAGTGGGGTCGGCACAACATGTTATAAACATGTTGTTACATGATTTGGCTACGTTTTTACAACCGGCTGCCTGCCTGACGTCAACTTAACTTAGTCGTATTTTACGACACCTCGGTGAGAGAGAGGGTGGTCTAATTAACTAAACCGGATACCACAGGGTGGGTCAACTTACTTTAGTCGCCTTTTACGACACCTCGGTAAGAAATGAGGTTGGTCTATTCTACTCAGCCGGATACCATACGGCGGGTTGTCTTACCTTAGTCGCCTTTTACGACACCTCGATAAGAAATGAGGGTGGTACTATTTTTTAAAGCCGGATACCACACGGCGAAGTATGTAATCAACAACAAATAACATCTAAATTCACGTTCTAGGTATGAAATAAAAATAGTAAATACCAAATAACTTTTCTATCAATAAATATAGCAAGAGCGCTATTGGTTTTAGCTTTCTTTAGAAGTGATTATTTTGAAAGTTTCATTTATAGATTTACTGCTACTTTTTCTTGTCATCACAATTAGTTTTAGTTAGTTACTTAGAAATCTCTAAGATACATTAGTCTAACAGTCTTAGATTATATGTATTATATAAATTTCCAATAAAGGCCAAAGTAAATATTGTCTTTTGAGAAAATCATGTCCAGTAATTACATAAATAATTTGAAAATTTATGTGGTAGTGGATATTAAGGGTAAATACGTACATACATGTAGATGAAATTCGCCTTTTAAAATTTTCTTTGGGCACTTAGAATTTCATATATAAGTATCAGGTTTCGTCTTTCCTATTCTAAAATTTTCCATACATCGCATCGAAGAAGGACAGGCATTTTTAATTCAAATGCTATCTAAATATATGAGTAAGACAGAATATCACAACATACAATTCATAAATATCTAATAATTTGTCATTTGTAAACATTTTAGAACCGTTGTGAAACGGTGTCTTTGTCTTCGCAACTCAAGTATTCATGCGACAATAATTCATCCGAATTTGACAATTTAATTTTAACCTCGCAGATTTCTATTTGCATATTACAAATGCTTAGTATTTTAGCTTAGCTATTTATCAATAATTTAAATTTGATATTCGTATAATTTTGATGAAATCAAAATAATTTAATTGTTTAGCAGTAAAGAATGTTGAATGTTGTTATTTTATTAAATAGAATAACTATAAGCTTTCATGTAATCCGGGTCACAAATATATGAAGCTCATTTCAAACACGTTGGACTTAATGTATATTGGGAATTACCCATAATCCTTAAAATTTCGTAACGATGGTAATGTTTCACTTTATTGAAATGCGCGCTTTAAATTAGGAACATCAATTATGCATATGAAATTTTACAGGTAACTTATGGGTGCTTGAAAAAAAAAGTTTATTTCTATCATACTTATAATTTTGTTGTCGCCGCTGTGGCGTCACGTATTATAGCCCATAGTACTTTGATGTCATCGCTGCAAAGCGTCACGATAGCGTTTACAGCACTGGCAACATTGTAAAAACTGGGTAGCTGATAGTCATGGTTTAAAATCACCCGGAATTTGTATCATTGTAAACACTTTATGAACAGCTAGATACCATGGTCAAAATGAAATTTCTGAGACGTCGTATTAAAAAGTGCTCGGGGCATAGGGATTAGTTTCTAAACAAGGGTTTTGAGATTGAAGATTGAAATGAAAGTATTTTAATAATTGTGTTAGGAGGTTTACACAAGCCGTAATAACAAAAAATAGATAAATTAAAAGGAAAACTGAAAATAAAGGTTCACGCGCTGTAACCATCATATCTTTCGCATTTGCATATTGTCTGTCATCAGCGATGCTATTTTAATGAAAAATTTGGTTTACTTGATAAGAATCGGACAAATTACGTACCATTTTTTGTTATTGGTCGGTGGGTCTTTACTAAAAAAAACTTTCAACTTTAAGCTTACCCCATGGTTAATCATTAATAACATACTAGTATTTTTAATAACATAAGCTTTACTTATTTTTGGACACGATTCCGATTATATTATTTTTTAAAAAAACGAGAAATTTTCTGCCCTTAATTTAGTCTATTTGTATTTTGACTTAATTTTTTATATACCCCCTCCGTTAGACGCAAAGTCGTAAAAAACGGAAGAAGCTGGATTCAATCGGTGCAAGACCAATCGACATCTACCGTTGGAAATAGATATACGCTCCACAATATATATTTATTATATATATTTTAAAGAGCTTTTAACTCTTTGACTTATGTCAAAAACAAGTTTTTAATTAAAGATTAATTAGTAGTTAATAAAACGTTGAATATCTGTTCTACATTAATAAACGGCTAAATTATTATTCCCATTGGCCATTAATGCAAAGGTACTAAGTGAGGATAGATCGAATATCAAAAAAGGTAGGTGACTTTCCCTTTGATTATCTTTACTCCGAAATAACCAATCAAAATTCAAATGAAGTGTACCTTTGAGGTTTGTGAGAATTAACTTTGAACTTTGTTATTTTATAATATTTTTTTTTTATCTATTTACGATTATATAACAGGATATTAGTTTTATCAATTCCGATGTGATAGACAACTCTATTTCATTAAGTTTTTTTAGTAATTTTGTTTACAAAATAGATCATTCGTAGGCGTGACATGAATATAGAAAAATTAGTTGAAAAGTTTATGTTAAAGCCAAACCTTTAGTAGTAAGTTTATTATGCAATAAATGATATTTTTATAACAATTTAATTTTTTACTCATTAATGAGCTGTGGTAGCCCAGCGGTAACACTGTGCGACTCTTTCGAGGAGGTCACGGGTGCAAGCCCGGGCTACAATGAGTTAAACTGCTGTTAAAACTTATGTGTCTAATTGATAATTGCAATTTATCACACGCTTTTCGGTAAAAGAAAACATCGTGAGGAAACGTGCATATCTCTAGAAAATTCTGGAGATATGTGTAACCTACCAATCCGCATTGGAGCAGCGAGGTAGGTCTAAGCTCCAAACCTTCTATCCAAAAACGGAGAGAAGAGGTCTATTCTCAGCAGTGGAATAGTAACAGACCGCTACTCATGAATATTTTAATAATATATTTTATTACTAATATTATTTTATTACTAATATACATCTATAATAGTTTCAATAGTGATTCACGCGAAAATCTGATCCAATTTTAGAAAATATTGGGATAAATATATATATTTTCTTTATTGAAAATGTTTATTGCACTACAACATATCCTAAAAGATATTAAAATTTGGCAATACATAGCTATATCCATGTACTTAACACTCTGGTTTTACTTAATCTATGGTAGCGTATTTCTGTCGTGGCCGAGCGCGGGAAATCAGTTCTTCGCCGCTTACGACTCGTAGTGCATGCCTGAGATAGCAGCGCGAAATATATGAATTTCGAACGCCGCAAATGTTTTTAAGTTTGGTTTGATTAAAACGCTTATCATAAAAGTGCTTATCACCTTTTAATTTTTCCTTGATTTTATAAACACTAACTCTTTGATTATATATTTTTAATTGAATTCTGTGAATAGTTTTCGGATGTTTTTGTGCGTGATTTGGTATTGATTTTGTAATTTCATGAAAATTTCTGAACTTTTGCCAGAGCAGTTTGAAACGTAAGTATGTTATTTCTTATCGACTTCCGTGCATACCTTTAATGCGTTTAAATTAGTTTTGTTACACGCTTTGATGTGCATTAACGAAACGAACGTGAAAAGTGAACGAATCACTACCATTATAAATATTATTTAAATAAAAAACCAATAGCCTGTAATTTTTAAAAGTTTATATATGCTATATACCAAAATAATAAATTTAATTGAAGATTAACTTTAATTGAATAAAATATATATTTAGACGAAAAATATTTTAATTATTAATATTATTAAAAATTCAAGTATTATTCATTTAATTATTAGTGTAACATGAAATAACTTAATTTCTTAAAAATAATGACAATAATATTTCAATATTTGTAAGAAATACCCCTGAATAATACATATCCCTGATCCCTTATATTAAAATATATATATATATATATATATATATATATATATATATATATATATATATATATATATATATATATATATATATATATATATATATATATATATATATATATATATATATATATATATATATATATATATATTAATTAAAAGAATTGTAAAGATCGAAGCGCATCTTTATTTTATTACATTTTAACTAAAAAAACTATTTATCGTCTAGTATCTATGGATTAAATAGAGTCTATTTAGTACCTTTTTTATATAGTAATTGGTTAGCACTTGACGCCCTAAATAATCGATAATATAAGTTACAACGGAGCGGGTACCAATGCTTTAAACGTATCTCCTAAAGGTAGGTCGTATGTTTATTAAATTGAAATGTTATGGTATTTTTTTTATTAAATATAAAAGGTTTATATATATATTAAGCGTAAATATTTGAATTTACTTCACTCATTTGGATAATAACGTAAGCTTATTACCTACGTAAATGCTTCACTAACCAGACAAGCCGACGAGTTTTTGATTACTAATAGTTAAATCGATCTGTTTTTTATTTGACTGTTTAACCATTTGCTAAGTTAAATACCTTGACATTAGGTCGATGCGATAGCATTGGAATCATAAATTCCCAGGCCATGCATAGTGGTTGTCGGCGCAAAATTTTAATAACTTGCATACAAAGAATTATATATTCTAAAGCGATTGAAACTCATGTCAAATTCTATATAACCTAGCTAGTCTTTTTTCAATATAACATCGATTAAAAGTGATACAATTACAATAATTATAAAAAATCCATATCACGCAAATCCTAGTCAGTTATTTTATTTAATTTTTTATTTTTATTTTTATTATATTTTATATAATCTACACCTATTTACATTAAATATATATTAAAAAAACTTAATCTTTTAATAAGGTCAAACTGATTATATAGTTTTACATAAAATAAATTTTGCTTAACAGAATTTAGTAAAGAAAGTACGAAAGCTGCAATAACAAGTAACAACGTGATGTGCGTGTTTGTGTATTGTATGAGTGTGTGTGTATGTGTGCGTGCGTGCGTCGTGGGTGCATGCGTGTGCGTGTGTTTGTGTGCCTATGTGTGTTTAATACTTTTTAATTTTATTGTTGTTTCCGACTGTGTTCAGTTAACTCACGTTTAAATTGTGCTTAAATTTACTTATTATTAATTACTTTATACTTCGTATGCAGTCTGCTTTATTCTCTGCTAAAATTATGATGATATTTCGCTTTACTTATATATATTTAAAATAAATTGTATCAAAAAGAGAGTTTAAAAGCCTTTACAAAGTGATTTTTTTAATTTTCGTTCACCGTAACCCTATCTATGTCACTCATTGATCGAACTGTGGGATGACCGAACGGTGACACCGTTTTACCTTATCAATGTCCATACCATATCAGGATCATGGGTTAGAAACTCTGAGTAGAATTAATCATTATTGATGTTTGGTACATAGTTATATGAGTAAACCAAATTCAGAAGAAGAATTTGTTATAGAAAGTTAAAATACCAGACCAGTCTCATTTCTTACCGTGGTGTTGTAATAGGCGACTAAGGTAAGTCGACCCACCGTGTAGTATCCGGGTTAGTAAAATAGACCAGTCTCATTTCTTACAGAGGTGTCGTAAAAGGCGACTAAGGTAAGTTGACGTCAGGCAGGCGGTCGTAAAATAGGTAGCCAAATCATGTGAAAACATGTTTATAACATATGCCGATCAAACTTAGAGTGGGGTAAGGGCAGGAGAATGATGATGTATATCTTGCCTATAGAATTTGAAATAGTATGATGGGCGTAAGCTCCAATCTGGCATCAAAATAAGAGACTTTTGCCCACCTGTTGAATAGTAACAAGCCGCATCCATTCATTTCCTCTACATTATGTAGAGAACAGATACTGACATCATCTTCCTGCCCTTATCGTGCTTTAGAGTGCTAAGTGGGGTCGGCACAACATGTTATGAACATGTTGTCACATGATTTGGCTACGTATTTTACGACCGGCCGCCTGCTTGACATCAACTTACCATAGTCGTTTTGTACGACACCTCGGTAAGAAAGAGGGTGGTCTATTCCACTCAACCGAATACCACACGGTGGGTTAACTTACCTTAGTCGCCTTTTACAACACCTCGGTAAGTAATGAGGGTGGTCTATTCTACTCGCCGGACACCACGCGGCGGGTCGACTTACCTTAGTCGCCTTTTACAATACCTCGGTAAGAAATGAGGGTGGTAGAACGGAGAACAGATACTGACATCCTTTGAAAATATGAAAAAGAGCTCTTTCTTTGCAGACTGGTATTAATTAGTGGAAGAGTCGTTTTGTTTACGAGAATAAATTAACCGCAAAATTTTAACAATGTACAAATTAATTGTTACAAAGGTTAAATGTCAGTGAAAAGGGTTAATTCTCATGTTAAAACTGGAAAGTGTATTTTTCCTTTTTGTGTTATACCTACCTGCTGTTGCGTAGAAACGTCGTAAAATTGACGTGAGCAATACGACTTTTGGCATTAATAATAAATGAGCTAGACGTATACACGTATATGGAACAGCACACATTAACAAAATTGCTTAAAATATGTTTTTTACATTTTGTGAAGTACTTAGACATGCTAACTCTATTGTTTTATAATATATCGAGATTGCACTAAGAAAATAAAAGAAAGTATAATCCAGACACGCCATACATAATAAAACCCAGTGACGGACTTTGCATTAATTAAAGTTTTTACCTTCCATGGCACCGACCTCATTAAAAATATATTAGCGTCTATTCCACACGTAGTTGTTTTAGCCATGGAAATCGAGTCGCATATCTATGCTTATTATAAAACAAAGTCACCTAAAGCTGTCTGTCTATATATGATCGATTTTCTCAAAATCTACTAAACCGATTTTTGTACGATTTTTACTAAATGATACTGCAATTTTTGAAGGTTTAGGTTAATAGTATCATACATTCTCCGGAACGGCTGAACCGATTTTAATGGCAGTATGACTTTAGAAATGTGGAGTATTTCGCGAGTTTGTGAGAAACTGATTTTCACGCGGGCGAAGCCGAGAGATCAGCTTGTTGTAATAGATACATAACAGTGAATATAATAGTGTTTAGAGACTTTGTAATATTAGAAATGGGTAAAAAACGCGAATTAAACTTTTCATGTCTTTTCGTTATCTTTTGCTGTGCCAGCCCAACGGTGGAACCGTGGGACTCCCTTGAGAGGGTCACAGGTTTAAACCCTAGCAGGCACCTATCACTTTCTGTAAAAACTTATGAGTCTAATTGATAATTGCAATTTATTCAAGGAAAACATCATGAAACCTGCATATCCTTAGAGAAATCTGCGTGGTAGGTTTAAGCCTATGCGTAGCACTGGGTTAGTAGCAGGCCCTTATTTTGACTTTACAAAATTTTTGCAGAGGGCAGTAGAAGCTAGGTATATCTAAATCGTGTATTAAGTATCAATATCGGTCTGTATTGCCGGGTTGCATTTCACGCATTTATTACAAAGGTCTCAACTATATTATACTACTTTTTTTTGAGCAGGAACATCCCACATGTGATATGCTTATAGTTTAGTTATTAAACAAGTTAGTTTTTAATCAAGGAACCAGAAAAAGTTTCACATATTAAGTTTTACCTTACGCTTACGAATTATGTTATTTTATGTTATTTTAGGTTATAATTATAGCTATAATTATAACCTAAAATAACATAAAATAACATAAATAATTTATAAAAATTTACAAAATAATTTATTAAAATAACATAAGAATCGGTAATCAAGAAAGTTGCCAACACTGTTGCTACAACGTAATTATACACTTAGTATTGTAACTACGTAATACCATTTAAAGAGTATCATTCCATATTTTATTTAAAAAAACCCTTTTTCGAATGAATTAGTACGTATAAGCATTTATAAGTTTCCTTCGTAATGTGTATGTTAATTAAGCACATTACTATTTATTAAAGAACTTCATGTTTGCTTGTGGCTGGAGCTCGCTAAGCCCTATTACGGATTTCACACGTAGACCGCCTTTACATAGTCTTGGCTTTAGGACTTATTAATATAGTAGATTAAGTTAAATCACTGTGTCCCCTTAATATGGGAAAGTACAATAAATTATAGACTTTTTTAGAATAAGAATTCCTCCCGTTCCACCAGGGCTAATAATATAGAAATCGATGTTTTCTATGTAAGCTCAAATTGATCGGAGATATTATACTGACTTGCGAAAGTTTCATCGATAAAATGATAACGGTCAAGTATTCCGTTGTAAGGCAAATTTTAATTAATTTATTTTTATTTCAATAATTTTAATAAATAAATATATGGGACACTTCACACGGTCGTCCGTCCCCAAAGTAAGTAACTTAATACTTGTGTTATGGTAGACAGACAACTGGTGAAAATATACTTATATATTTTTTAAATACATACTTAAATACAAATATACACCCAGGCTCAGAGACCAACAAATTCATTTATAGAAAATGTTGGCCCTCGGCGGGAATCGAACCCGCGACCCGCGGAGCTGAAGGTAGGGTCACTACCCACTGCTCTAACGGGCCAATTTAAACTGTTTTCTTATATCTCTTAATTTTTAGAAATATTTTGCTATAATCCGTGTTTGTTAAGAAAATCTATGTAACTATCGTTTCCCCATCCATCTAATGTCACTTTTTAATTTTGTTGTGGAGCCTATCTCTTGAAGATGCTTCGGTTACGGGACGAAACGATCGTTAAGATTGCCGTATTGAATGTGTGTAGTGTGCTGTGGTTGTGTCTTGTGATATGTGTAGTAATTAACTCTGCATGTTTAAGATATGTGAACGATTAGCTTCCTACTGTATCCTTCATATGTAATGCTAAGTGTAGGAAAATAATTCAACTATGGAATTTTGCTTAGTAACGCCTCCTACTATAAATTATGAAAAAAACTAATTTCCAGTATCTAAATTTACGTATGTTAGAAGGTGGAAGGGGGAGGGTTTAAAAACGTAGGAATCGCACAAAGTTTCAAAGTAAGTTATTAAGTATCGAAAATTAAACTTCGAAACATTTCAGATAAACAATGGGCTATAAACATTAACATCTCTTTAGTTTTGTAAAAGCTACAACCACGCATTATGATGGATCATCATTTTCCTCAATGTTATTGTTCAAAAAACATTGTCGAATATTATTTTCCCCAATAACTTGATATGTTACAAGAGAATATATTAAATATTTATAAGTATAATGGGTAATTGAGCACTCGATCTTATTATGTAATATGTTTATGTTATAAGGTTTTCACCACGCAAAATATTAGGGACTCCGTCGGGGAATGTGTGTTCAAACTTCCTGACAGAGTTATACCTTCTTAACAGTACCTTTAAATTTTCATGAGTGATTTATTCGTATTAGAATTCCCATTAGGTTCGTTGTTATCTAGTAGAAGAAAATATTCAAGTAGCAGCCTTTTTTTTCTCACTACTGACAAAGCCTTAAGCATAAAGATCTAATTTGGAGTACATATTTGGGTTATATTGAAAGTCAAGTTTCTAAGCCGTGTGGTATTCGGCTGAGTAGAATAGTACCACCCTCATTTCTTACCGAGGTGTCATAAAAGGCGACTAAGGTAAGTCGACCCGCCGTGTGGTATTCGGCTGAGTAGAATAGGCCAACCTCTTTTCTTACCGATGTGTCGTAAAATACTACTAACGTAAGTTGACGTCAGGCAGGCGGCCGGTCGTTAAAACGCAGCTAAATCATGTGACAGCATGTTTATTACATGTTGTGCCGACCCCACTTAGAGTGGGATAAGGACAGGAGGATGATGATTGAAAGTGAAGTTTCTATGATAGAGGCTAACGGTTAAAAAGATATAGGATAGGATATCTTCTCCTGGGTAGTAGAGCTATGAAGGAGAGGGGGTAGGATGTGGTGACCACGTAGGTGTGGTTGAGTAGATTAGGACCTATCTTCTGATACCTGACATGGTGGTATTAGAATTGGAAATGGATATAAAATAACGCTGTTCAAGCGCGTATTACCAAGGTTTCTTTACAAAAAAAGTCAATATCAACATACTTGCTTTTATTAAATGTCCTTTTAAGTAACTGGCAACACTAAAATAGTTCTGAAACATTGCTCTAATGCAACAGATCATCATTATATCAAGACGATCCATAAATATTCCGTATAAACTGTACCTACGACTTTTTTTAAATAAACTAAAATGTTAAAATATCTTCAATAATATAATGTGTAGTTTCCGAACGAAAAACGAGATTTTTATTCTTTATGTTGGCTCAGTAGTTTTCATCATCATCCTCCTGCCCTTATCCCACTGTAAGTGGGGTCGGCACAACATCTTATAAACATGCTGTCACATGATTTGGCTGCGTTTTACGACCGGCCGCCTGCCTGACGTCAACTTACCTTAGTCATATTTTACGACACCGCGGTAAGAAAGAGGGTTGTCTATTTTACTAAACCGGATACCACACGGTGGATCAACTTACCTTAGTCGTCTTTTACGACACCTCGGTAAGAAATGAGGTTGGTCTATTCTACTCAGCCGAATACCACACGGCTTCGCTCAGTAGTTTTCAATTGTATCAAATTTCAAAACTATTGCTCCTGAGGTTAATACTGAAAGCATAACAGACAGATTTTCGCATTTATAATATTAGTATAGGCAACAGAACAATGCGAGTTCTGCTTTGCATATCTATGGGCTCTTAGAAACTTTATTCATCTTTTTTTAGAACGCAATAATATCTAATCTTGAACCAGCGAAATTGAAACCACCGTCGTCGGCTTCTAAATTGATTAAGTGCAAAAATGGAAGATAAAAATATATCCAAGAAGCTTTTCTGATAATGCGAGAATAAAATCAGTTATAGATTCTCCAAAGAATATTAAATTAGTATACTATCTGTATAAGTTCTATTTTCTTCGGAGATTTTAAAAATTGTGACTTAGAAGTCACGATTTTTAAAATCTCCGTGGTATTTACTTTTATCAAAGGTATTATTTAACGGTATCATGTAACAGTACTATAGATAAATAGTAAAGTAATATGTATGTCATAAATAACATCTACAAAGGTGACTATCTCAATGTTAATATCATCATCATCATCATCCTGTCTTTATCCTATTCTAAGTGGGGTCGGCACGACATGTTATAAACATGTTGTCACATGACTTGGCTACATATTTTTCGACCGGCCGCCTGCCTGTAGTCAACTTACCTTAGTCGTCTTTTACGACACCTCGGTAAGGAAGAGGGTGGTCTATTCCACTCAACTGGATATCACACGTCTTTGGAAATTTTAATATCTTATCCAGTATTAAGAATGAATTTTAATATGTTTGTTGTCCTTTTTTCACATACGAACGGAGTATCCTATTAGTTTGATTATTAGTTAGTTTGATAGTTAAAGGCCTAGAAAGTTATATAGGCAACTTCGTATTACAACTACCACTGCCTGCTGCCTCTAAATAATTAGATCTAAAGATATCCTGCTAAGATGTTTATTTAAGAGAAGGTGGCAACTCTATCGCCGTCAATGTGACATCTGTACATTCATTTCATTCATTCAGGGCAGAAGATCTAATTCTGTTGTATTAGCATCTATAAATCTGCACGTGCTAGACGGGTATGTAGCAGCACGTCGCCGTGCTCTGTTCGCGTTACCGCAATGCAGGACAGAGCTAGGCAAGCATGCTCCGCTTGTTCGTGCGCTGCGCTTGCTCAACGATTTGGTTAGGGAGAACTCGGTCTTGGATGTGTTTCATACTCCACCGCTTCAGCTCATTAAATTAATTACATTTAGTTTACAGAATAAGTAAACCTAATATAATGTTTTTATTTTTATTTTCTTTTCTTATCTTATTTTATATAATATATTATTGCATGTTTTATTGTGATTTTTATACAATGTAGCCCCACAAGATGAATTGGGTAACTGTAATGTCTTGTGGGTTAAGTTTTGATAAATAAATATATAAATAAACAAACAAACAAACAAACAAACAAACAAACAAACAAACAAACAAACAAACAAACAAACAAAATAAATAAATAAATAAATTATTTTTTATTTTTATTCTGGATTATCCGCCAATACATAGTTTTATTAACGGATCTGTTATTTATTTCAATTCTAAACGCTTTTCATTTCACATCTCTAATATAATAATATTAATAATTGATCTCTACCATTTCATTTATTTTTACCTTCTAATTTATCATTTACTTTTTTTATTAAAATGTATTTTTATTTTTAAGGCACACTTAAAGCGAACGATACAGATTTAATATGAACAACATACATAAGTTTGTAATGGAATGTTCAAGATTGAAAACGGGAATTTTTTGTTAAGATAAGCTATTCTAGGAATAAGGGTCTCAAATTCTAAAAATACTTTCCTTACCCTCGGACAAAATCATACATATGTACCTAATGGTTACTTATCCACAAAGTGGCTTTTCCCGAAAAGTTATGTAACAATTTGAATCTAAATAACTTTCATGACCTTTACTTATGCCGAAGTGGACAGATTACACTAAAACATAGTTGTTAAAAGCTGCTGAATAAATTAATATAGATTGAGTTTACTCCGTTGAAACATAAGTTTTAACTTACAACATAAGGTACATCTATGAAAAGGGTAATTTTGCGGCTTTATCGATGTATACAAATTCTATTTATTTAATACATGAACTAAATTATTATATAGGTATATATTTAGATTGAAAGCATCTTAAAAATATTTTAAGAAGACACTGATCTTCCTAGAACCTTAGTAAACACACATTTTAGAAAAAAAACTTTTAATATCTATACCTAGCTATATATAGTCTATCACATAACAAGAGCATACATACGAACACAATAGTTCAATAAAAGTCCATTTACGAATTAATTGAATTCGGCAGATTTGCGGAAATTCCGGCTATAGAATTTTTATTTATCGATCGTTGGTTTTTTTTTCGCCGTGTGGTATCCGGCTGAGTAGAATAGACCACCCTCACTTCTTACCGAGGTGCCGTAAAGGCGACTAAGGTAAGTTGATCCACCGTGTGTTATCAGGTGAGTAGAATAGACCATCCTCTTTCTAACCGAGGTGTCTTAAAATACGATTAAGGTGGGCAGACGGTCGGTCGTAAAATAAGTAGCCAAATCATGTGACAACGTGTTTATAACATGTTGTGACGATCGCACTTAGAGTGCTTAGAGAGAGAATTCTAGATTAGTACAATTCTTGAGGAAATTGTAAGGTAATAGTACATTTTTGATTTAAACGTGGGTGAGACCAGAGGCACATATAGTATTAAATAAAGTTTTAAAAGCACATTGTATATCTCTTAACGTCTTCAACTTTGCAACAATTTAAAATAGGTCAGACGTTGCTTACATTCAGCGAATATTTTCGTCAAAATATAGCTTATTCGACATAAACAAGCTTCGGTAGATCCAGAGGTTTATCGTTTGTGAAAACTGCATACAAATGTCCCATAAAGTTGACAAACTGCGGTTTTATGATCTAATATGAGATAGGGATATAAATAAGCAAAAACATTCCAACATATTCAAGCACCTATATATACTCATACTAATATATTCATATAATTTTCCTTCATGCTTACATTTCATTAAAACTTTGAGAGACCTTTTTGTTTTGGCTGAGAGTCCACATCTATGGTTTCAGATTGTGTATTCTGTAATGTGATCTACGTAAGTTTGTGTACAAAACAAAGAAAAAATATTATTGCCCTTCGCCTCCGATCCTGTTTTCCGAAAATACCTTCCTACATTAATTATGAATGTATTGTATATTATGTAATCACAAATCGCTGTCTAACTTTGATTTAATATATCAAAACTGTATATAAACTAGAAAATTTGATATAAATTTTACAAATTAAGATATTACAAGGATATTCAAAACAGAAGCGAAGTTTGAAGGCCAAATTGACTTCTGCTAGTTTCCGAGCTAACGGAGTATTTAAGTTAAGTTTAGTGAACAGTAAGATCTAAGACTGAAGAGGAATATTTCCTCGTCCCCCCATACTAATAAAGCTTCCCAGCGCTACTCTCTGCATTTCACATCCTGATAGGCGTTAGTGAACGCCATTATAGCTAACAACATATTGACAAACCAAGCTAGTATCATTTATCATTATGTTTTAAACATGTTGTTCCATGTTTTAGCTAAATATTTTACGACCGGCCAGCTGTTTAATGTTAACTTACCTTACTCGCCTTATACGATACCTCGGTCAGAAATGAGGGTACTCTATTCTACTCAGCCGCATACCACACGACAGGAAAACTAAACTTAGTCGCCTTTTACGATGCATCGGTAAGAAATGAGGATGGTCTATTCTACTCAGCTGGATTACCACACGGCGAAAAAAAACAAAAGATCGATTAAAAAAAAAATATACCCGGAATTTCCGCAAATCTGCCGAATTCAATTAATTCGTAAATGGACTTTTATTGAACTATTGTGTTCGTATGTATGCTCTTGTTATTTGATAGACAGCTATAATCAAGGCGCAGGTGCGAGTCCATTTATAAATTAACCCATGGATTCTGAGAGCAAAGGTACCATAACCAAAATGTAATAACATTATATTTTTCGGTACGCGGCGAAAGTTTTCTGTGTACATTATTTGGCTTTATTGCGTTCCTTACAATCGTAAAATGAATACTAACTGATATATTAGAGAATATCTTGTATTGAATCTTTAATATTAGAACGAGAGTATCTTGTATAGTATATGTATATACATATTTATTGAATCTTGGAAACGGCTCCAACAATGTTCATAAAATTTAGCATGTAGAGGTTTTGGAGAGAAAAATGAATATAGCTAGGTTTTATTAAACAAATGTTGTTTTTTGCTTGTTTTTTGGCACTAAAAAATGCTATAATTTTTTGAGAAAGTAAGGGATAATTACGCTGTCTACTAAAAATCATGATAACTTAATGGGTAACAGGCGGTCTCGAATTCTGAATACCAGGATCTATTCCAGATGATTTTTTTATAAATATTTAAATAAATATATTTTAAAAAAATTTAACGAGCAAGGCTCGGTCACCCATGTACTAATTCATATATGACATTTTTGTCTTGTTTATGGCCTCATTAAATTGCTGTATAAATGAAAAGTATTGGAAAATTTTCTTTGTAAGAAGCGTAAGGAGAAAATGTAATAAATAAATTGTAAGTCAATGGAAAGGAGGAAGAATTTTTACTGAATATTTTCTTCGAATGTAACAACATTAGGTAATTAGTAATATCAAAAATTGTAGCAAAATTTAAATTCAGTAAAAAAAGATTATGTACTGAAGTACAGTGTAATCTAAGTTTACTTCAATACTATAGTACTAATCTCGGTAAGAAATGAGGATGGTCTATTCTATTCATACGAATACAACACGATATAACATAGTACGGATAACTAATATTTTAATTAGATAATAAGTTCAAGTTTAATATACATACCTAAGCCAAATAGGCCATATAATACTCTCCGTAATGTTGTGCAAACTTTAAACATCTTGACAAACTACTAAACTTATCAAAGGTCTACAGTACTTAATAGAGAAGTCGAAAAATGGAATATAGTCGCAGCTACAATGTCTTAAGACTCAAAATTGCATTACATAAATAAATAGCAGAGATTCCCTTAGGAAATGACGCAAAAGTGCGAATCGCGATAGCCATTAGCTTTTAGAGAAATATAATTTGAGTGATAAACAAGTTTACGTAACGTATTTCTTTACTCTTATCGTTTTATTTTGAAGACGTCTCAATTTTTCCTTAGTTTTTTCTATATATCTAATAGCTTTTACGTGCAACTTAGTTCACGTGTACTGTTGTGATAGATTGATAATAGATGTCACTTTTCAATGTCGTCCTATTCGTGTTAAATTAATAGGATTTCTATAGCCTATATGTTATCCCAGTGCATAAGGCATAATTGTGCCCAATTTCATCAGTTAATATTCGTTCAGCGCATTCGCCTAGAAAGAGTAACAAACATACATCCATACTCACAAGCTTTCGTATTTATAATATTAGTAGTATAGAATAGCACTAGCTTCTACCTGCGACTTCATCAGCATGGAGTTTCGTACCATGTAAACTATGTCACTATAATAAACTTCAATAGTTCCATACCGAAAATCACATAGGTAACATGTTTAAAAAAGGATAGAAAAACACAATTTCATAGTTTATAGCGATCAGAAGACGCAATATTGTTAAGTTTACTAGTAGTTTTTCAACTTTCGCGATTCATACTGATTATTTTATAAACATACGGGACACATCGCGTTATAATCGAATTACCTTTGTATAAGGTTCAACGTTTCGGCAGAGTTGCATCCACCGTGGTCACGAACTGACTGGAGCGCCGCGGCGTCTTCGTTCCTGAGTACTACAGTCATTATTTTGTTCATCTACCCTCACTTGAACCGCACAATCCATGTATGTTGCACACCACACTGATATTATCCGCACGCGATTTAGCTTGAAACGATTTCTTTCGCGAGTTATATTTATTGATCACTGGATCCAAAGTCGTTGACAATCTGAAGCCTAAAAAAAATGCAATTAAAAAAATAGAAAAAGGAAGAAAAGACTGTTGACATGTGGGACTTGATCCCGGGTATTTTCACTTATTTAGTCTGCCCGTTTCCTATTGCGTTATGACAACGTTACAAATCAGGCGTATAGAAACAAAGATGGTAAAGTCCACAAAATTACAAAATTTAGATTTAAATGCCAACACAATCTTTTCCGCGTCTTTATTTACCTAAATAAATCATTTGTTACCAATTCTGATATAGTCCAACTTTAATTTCAAGTTGAAAATTGACTTCAGAAACAAACCTAGTAAAGTCCCAAGGTAATTGAGTTCCAAACCGCGTAAAGTCCATTTCGACCAATAGGAAGGCTCCATTTGACTGACAACGGACATTTTTTTGTTGTATGCACGTTGTCGTATTTCAATATATTTAAATACGAAAAACTATTGTTCTGCGCAATTATTGTGATATTTTGAAGAGATGGAGAGCCACCCATCCAGGGTCAACAAAAATGAAGCCAGGAAACGGACTACATAACCACTTAATGGGAAGAAAAACATCGCAAAGGAAAACAGGTATATTCCAGGGCCGGACTTAAGTTCGTGCCTATTTATTGAATATTTAAAGCGTAATTAATTATAATACCAATTAAGCTGTTCTTATCATGCAATGCAATCTTGTCACATCAAAAATGTTGCGAATGTTTCATGAAGCTTTCTACAAAATTCTAATAAAATTCAGCAAGACGGACTTATATTGAAATGCTGTACAGCTGTTGCTTTTAAAAGGAAAAAGCCTCGTAATGGTACGAAATCATCTAAAGAATTCACAACAAAGTTCCACATTATAGCTGATCGAAAAAAGATACCTATATATCAAAACGCATTTTTAAATATGCTTAATATTAAAAAAGGACGAGTACTTGCACTGGTCGCTAAATCGTGTATTTTTGATAATCAAGCTGACGTGAACAATCTTGAACCTGAAGAGAAAATATGCGAGCCACAGCAGGAGGAACAATTATTAGTTATATAATCATCATCTTCCTGCCCTTATCCCACTGTAAGTGGGGTCGGCAAAACATGCTATACACATGCTGTCACTGGCTGGCTGGTCACATGTTGGCTGCGTTTTTATGACCGGCCACCTGCCTGTCGTCAACTTACCTCTGTCGTATTTTATGACACCTCGGTAAGATAGAGGGTAGTCTATTCTACTCAACTGGATACCACACGGTGGGTCAACTTACCTTAGTCGCCTTTTACGACACCTCGGTAAGAAATGAGGTTGGTCTATTCTCTACTCAGCCGAATACCACACGGCGGGTCGACTTACCTTAGTCGCCTTTTACGACAACTCGGTAAGAAATGAGGGTGGTACTATTCTAGTCAGCCGGATACCACACGGCGTAATTATTACTTATATAAGTTTGATTTTAAACAAGAATACAAATTATTAATAATCAACTATATGACTTTTATCACATACACCCATTTACAAGTTGATTGCGAATGTGAATTGTGTGGATGTAAATAAATAAATAAAAATATTGTTGTCTTTTGTTTTCTAAAATTCCTGAATCCGTCCCCTATTGAGAGTTGGAAACAAAAATTGGAAAGTCCTAAACATTCGGTAACAAACTTAGTTAAGTCCAAGACTTAGAAACAAAGCTGGGAAAGTCCATCTCAAATTTAAGTTTTTACTCAAAAGTATTGAATTGGGCGTGGAAAACAGCTTATAATTCCCTTATATATTGTATTCTGCGTACATAAAATAATGCTTGATATTAGTATAGTTACTAATAATGGAAAAAATCGTTTTTATCGTTTTCTAAAAAAATTTGCATCGTGGACGTAACCATCTTTGATTCTATACGCCTGAAATGACAGCAAAATTAAGCTTTGCTATTATATTCTATATCTAATTTAGCAGTTTTTTTTATAGTGCCCGAAAATAAGGATAAAACATAAAACGACATTTTTTTTTAATGAAACCTAGCTAGATCGATACCGAAACCCTCTACATACTAAATTTCATGACAATCGTTGGAGCCATTTCCGAGATTCCGAAAACATATATATATATATATATATATATATATATATATATATATATATATATATATATATATATATACATATAAGATTAACTCATTTAAATATTAAAGATATTATGACAACAGTGATTGTTCATTGGTTTCATACCAATCTATCAAAGAGACTATCCATTTTTCTGTCAGTTATATACTTATTCATTAAAATCAACCAATTATAATATACATATTTATAATTACGGATACATAAAAAACACTGCACTTTAAAAATAGTATTTTTTTTATATCTCCTTGTTTAATAAGTTTCCCATGACGTTATTAGGTTCAGTAAATTTTACGTTCTTTCTGGGACGAGTCATAAAAGTAATGATCCTATCCAACAATAAGCCGATTATTAGCTCTGGCTAATGCTGGTTGCCAGATACTCATATTTTATATAACTTAACCTATTAATAAAAGTCATTCGCACAAAAGATTCAAAAAGTCACACAAAGTATGTTATTTTTC
Source organism: Morpho achilles (assembly GCA_947086495.1). NCBI lineage: Eukaryota > Metazoa > Arthropoda > Insecta > Lepidoptera > Nymphalidae > Morpho > Morpho achilles. The sequence goes on from CAMTZB010000003.1 coordinate 8,036,878, forward strand.
AAATCGGTCCAGTAGATCCTGGGATTAGCGCGTTCAAACAATCAAACAAACAAACTCTTCGGCTTTATATATTAGTATAGACAACAAAAATCGAAATACATATGAATCTTCTTCTTCCTCTCCTACAACCGATGGACGTCCACTGCTGGACATAGGACTCTTCATAGAATCTCCAGAAAACACGATTTTTTGCCGCTTGTATCCAGCGGCTCCCCGCGACCTTTTTGAGGTCCTATACATATGAATACTACTGTATTAATAAACATCATCTTCCTGCCCTTATCCCACTCTAAGTGGGGTCGGCACAACATGTTATAAACATGCTGTCACATGATTTGGCTACGTATTTTACGACCGGCCGCCTGCCCGACATCAACTTACCATAGTCGTATTTTACGACACCTCGGTAAGAAATGAGGGTGGTCTATTCTACTCAGCCGGACACCACACGGCGGGTCGACTTACCTTAGTCACCTTTTACGACACCTCCGTAATAAATTAGGGTGGTACTATTCTATTCCGCCGGATACCACACGGCGTACTGTATTAATAAACGAATATTATAAATTATGACTTGTGTAATACTGACCGAATAATAGAATCGGGATGTCTGGCGCAGACATGGGAGTGTCCAGAAGTGGACTGCCATAGGCTGATGGATGGATGAAATACTGACCGAGGGGATCGCGGGTTCAAACCCTGGACAGGAAAACCTCGTAACGAAACCTGCATATTTTTGAAAAATTCTTTGGATATATGATATATGTAACTTACCAGTATAGATAATCCTTAGATAGATCAATCCTTTAATGACAATCGGATTGGCAGCGTTCGGGAAGTTACGAATATCTTTTTGTCCGAATTACCTTAGTGCCTTAAGACTAAAACTTTTGCATAGAGCGTAATATATGGCTCCAAAACTTTGTCTTAGAATGAATGTTCATGTGGTGAGAAAAAAGTAGAAGAAGTGTAACCCACTTACCCAAATGCAAGCTCCAATCCTTTTCCCCAAAATTAAAGACGCCTTTGCCCAAGAGTGGTAAAGTAAGATGCTGCAACCTTATAACTAATACTAGCACTACAAACTGCTTTTGACTGATAGCTATAGAACTAATAATAAATAATTCAGCCGTCATTATGCGTAAGTTCGGTATTTGATAAAGTCGAAATTGGGCTTATCATTATGCAAGACTTTATATCAATATCGTAGTCACGTGCACACATATCATTCTTAATATATCAACAAAAAAATATTTGCATTTAAACAAAAACAAAAAAGACAAAAAGAAAAAGTAACGACGTGCCTTATCTAATATATTGCTATGTAACTATACATCATAATTATAATTTTGTGTACTGTTTGTTGACTTTGATATTATCATTATTCATTGGTCTACTAAACATACTTAATATTCACTAGTTTAACTAAGCCTTTGTTATGGTTCAGTAATATATTTACAAATAGAATTTCCTGTTTCCAACTAACATTACATAACGTAATAAAAGTTATACCGTCTCAGTAATTATTAATTTTAAATCTATAAGACACTACGGAAATTATAAGGGATTTATATTATAGAAACTGTACCATTATATTATTAAATTTCTTTTTTTCGCCTACATACTTATAACATGTGCACTATTTGTATAATGTGCCAAAGTAATCGACTTACTCTAATATTTTTTTATTTTTTTCCAAAACCTAGGAATCTATTGGTAACATCACCGGATTGCGGTTATTTAAAAATTTACCATTCCAGACAATCCGCCGCGTGGTATCGCGGCTGAATATAATAGTACCACCCTCATTTCTTACCGAATTGTCGTAAAAGGCGACTAGGGTAAATTGACCCGCCGTGTGGTATCCGGCTGAGTAGAATAGACCACCCTCATTTCTTACTGAGGTGTCGTAAAAGGTGACTAAGGTAAGTTAACCCACCGTGTGGTATCCGGTTTAGTAGAATAGACCACCCTCGTTGTTACCGAGGTGTCGTAAAATACGACTAAAGTAAGTTGACGTCAGGCAGGCGGCCGGTCGTAAAAACGCAGCCAAATCATGTGACAACATGTTTTTAACATGTTGTGCCGACTTAATTAAAGTGGGGACTTAAAGTTGAATCAGGGTAGGAGGATGATGATGATGACTATTTCAGACAATTTTGTTATAATTTTACGCTCATTGCCTACCGCCAACCCTTTAATATGCCGTCTATTTTTGCTGTAAAAGTCTTTAGGACTCTGTAGGTAATTGAATATTAAATTTTTTAAAAGCAAAAACGCGGCTATTAGTGTTAAAGTTTTCTATTAAAAAAATGGAGTCTCCATCTACCAAGTATAAGTCAAACCTTCATTTCAAATAGTATGCACGCTCATATTAAGTGAACGCCTTGTCAGGTTTTGTGACTACATCGTAGTTTGGTAAATATTTCGTATGAAAAACTGATCTCTATCTTAAAAGCAAATATTAGATCACGCTAACCCCTCTAGGGAAATGAACTTCACATAGAATTAAAGCAAATATTTTAACAACACTAACGTGAACTATGACCCCATGAATATAGAAGCTTTAGTCATTACAATGAAATTTATTTTATGAAGCAAACACTATAAAGTTAACTGTAAGAGGGTTAAAAGTTTGCCAAGTTTTACTAAGCATATTTAAGTTTGTTAATAATACTCATATCTAACAATATCTTACATTTAGTTCATTTTAATCATGTAATTAATAAACTAAAAATATACATAAGTCTAATCAAATAAATAATTATAAATTATCGTTAAGATAGAGTATATGACCATATAATTAACATCATAAGATTTTATTAATTTAAAAATAATCCGGAAGAGTTCAAATTAAATCGTGTCCGTATATCATAGCCGTGTATTCCTATTCTAGTTAGCATCTAAATAGTTTAAATATTTATTCAACTTTATCGTTTACCAAAATACCTAACCTAACCTAAAATATGTAACCTATTTTTATTAATTCAATAACAGAAAAGTACACCAAAGCTTTGTCCAATATTATTGTAATTAGGAATTAAGTTGGAAATAGTAACCATAGATTATTGCAAATTTACTAGTTTCGGTATTTTCGGTTTTGTTATTTTCTGTTGAAGCATAGATTAAATCATAGATTGTGCATATGCACCTTTTTCATTCAAAGACAATCTATAATAATACGTTAAATAAAAATCCTAGGATTTTTATAACCTAAAAAATTATTTTTTTATTTAAATTTAAACGTTATGTATGTTATTGGGTATGTTATTGGGCATAAAATTTAGGATAGTCTAAGGTGGTAATGGTACAAAAAAGTTACGAAAAATTTGTCTAATCGGAAAACGAATCAATTTTTTTTTATAAGGATTAATTACCACAACGCGCCTATAGAGTCCTTTATTTACGTTTTCTCACGTTGTACAATATCAGATAACGTTACAACGTGAGGATTACTATATTTTGTAACATTTTTAAATAAATACGTTATCTCCTTACCACGTTTTATGAAAAAAACACCGTTTTAGTTCATGTTAGGTAAAAAATACAAGATACGTATGAACATTTCCTTATTTAAGAGAGCAGGTGTTACTTTACAGAAATCTATGTCACGTAGTATAAATATGCTTGTTGAAGACTTTTACGACAACATTCACTCGGAATGTGTACACCAAATTTCCCAAAGGTCGCTCGATTTTATGAGGCATGAAGGTGAGTATAGAATCAACATACTTTCGCTTTTACATAGATTCAGCGGAATACTTGTTTAAAAGCTAAGTATTGAAACACGTCAAGCACGTAAAAACCAAAAATTAACGCAGCGCTAAGGTTGATCGTAACTTTATAAGGCTAAAAGCAATTTTGTCATGGGGCTTTTAAAATAACTAGAGTAATAAACGCTTAAAGGTCATAAAATAATTGAACTAAAATGAATGACAAATTCAAAATCATAATTTAAATATTAAAATTCATAAATTCTGGATCAGATGTTGCTTCATAGGAATCTATAATATCTAGCAAATGGATTTCATTAGTCCTTTTACACTTTGATTAGAATAGCTTTTATAAGTAAGTAAGGTCTATTTTGAATTTAATGCTTTTAAAGCTCGGTGGCAAAGTAAGACGTGTTTTATCAATATCCGCTGTAGGTAACCTTGTTATGAAAATATTGAATTTACCCAACGAACGATGGTACGAGCTAACCAAAGTAAAATATAATTGCAACGTTATCAATATTCATACTAAGTGTATCGTAAAATGGTGCCAAAATATTGCCGTTTAGTCTATAAATGAGTTACACAACAACAACAAGCTGTGGTAGCCCAGCGGTAACACCGTGCGCCTCTTTCGAGGAGGTCTAGGGTTCAAACCCCCGGCAGGCACCAATGAGTTTTATAGTAAAACTTGTGCCTGATTGATAATTGCAATTTATCAAAAGCTTTTCGGTGAAAGAAAACATCGTGAGGAAACCTGCATATCTCTAGAGAATTCTGGGGATATGTGTAACCTACCAATCCGCATTGGAGCAGCGTGGAAGGTCTCAGTTCCAATCCTTCTCTCCAAAACAAAAAGGGAAAGAAGAGGCCTATGCCCAGCAGTGGGATAGTAACAGGCCGTTACTTAAGTTACACATAATAGAGGCTTTTAAAAAATAAAAGCTTTCATGACACTACTATTAACCGTTGAGGGGTTTGGAGCCGATCCCATCAGTTCATGCTTATCATGCTTATCATACATTGTCATCGGACTTGAACTAGTATGTAAAATTTCAGCTCAATCAGATAAATCAGACACAGGGAAGGGGGCTAAATTTACAGATTCAAGATTCCACCTTCACATACATACACGGAAAGTTAAATAAAAGTTTAAATTATAAATCATGTTAAAGAATGATAATGTGTAAAGCGTATGTGTGAGTTAGCCATATTCCTTGCTTGTCATTTGATTTATGATGCGCTAAGTACGAAATTATTGTGTGCAATATTTAAATATTTTGTACACTATAATATAGCTAAAGGCAGGCGTCCAGTTAGAGTGGAATAAGGGCAGAAAAATGATGGATACTATAATAGCTTTTCAGTTAATAAAAAAGGATTAACTGTAAACTTGATTATTACTGAATATTGCAGACTATAATTGATGAAATAATTCTATAAAATTTTAAATATGGCATTTTAAATATATTATAATTTATTTTTAGGTTTAATTAACTTAAAATATGATGTGTTTTTATAATAAAGCCTATTTTAAATATCTATGAGTAAAACAGAGTTTACGAGCAACGAACATATAGTGTCGTTTGTACGAGACAGTATGAGAACCGAGACAATATGAGAGAGAATGAGACAGCACAGTATGAGAACCCAATCACTCAAACTATTCCATCACGGTTTTTTTTATTTTTCCTGCAGTAAAAGATGGCGGCGGTCCTGTAACATATCTTGCAAATACACTGTTTTGGCTGAAAAAATATATATTGTCATATATCTTTTTTATCAAACCTTTATTTATTTTGAGTCATGTAGGAATATCATCTATGGTGTAAACTAATAAGTATATGTTTTATCCAAACAACCCTTCCTAATGGAAACAGTAGCTAAAATAAAAAGCAGTGGGAGTGGCAGGGCGGTACAAATGTTATACATTACTAATGAATCTTATATTTGGTTACATATGTCAGAACAAAAATGTGTGTCAGAATAAAAATTAAATATATTTTTTCTGCAAAATATATTTAATTTTTTGATAGGGAGATATAAGGCAAGTTTGATGCAATAGTTAGGTATACTTCGTTATATGATATATTGCCTATGAAAGATATTTAACTTCTTCGTGGAGAGGCGCGTGGAGAGGCGCGTGGAGAGGCGCGTGAAGAGGTTCGCAGATATGTAATTTAAGAAGTTCTGAGATTACTGCCTACTTTGTCCGCAAATTATGAACAAAGTTGAATGTCCCAAAAAAATTAAACACAAGCACATAAATTGATAAAACTGTTTTAATCATGGAGTTATTATACTAGAGTAGTTAAGCCATAGACAGGTCTGTAAGTGAGAGTGTCACAGTAAATAATAAGAAAGATGAAATTTGTATACTTATCTTTGTCTAATTACACATATAAAAGATAATAAAGAAGAAAGACAAATGGATACAGTTTCATTTACTTTTCTTTAATGTATTAGGGCTACAATGTTTTAGGCTAGCTTCACTACTCTAGTATATTCGTAAAGTTCTATGGTTTTAATACTTTCAAAGTTATTATACGAATATTTTATAGCAGCTTCTTTAATCTTACTGGTACATGACTATGATCTGCATATTATTCAAGCATATATATGTCTCGTGATATACAAATGGCTCAGAGCAATAGACCGGGATTTTCACATTAATTTATTATACATATCATTGAAATATCCGTTTACATCGCTTTAAAGAACTTCAGATAGAGTTGCAATAAAGCAATCATCTGATTCAAGAGGTAATTAGACCATACCCTCATATATTTTCTTGTATTTATCTGGAATGACAAATGCTGTATAAACAGCCTTGTGTTATTCGGTTGAGTTGAATAGATCAACTCCATTTCTTACCGAGCTTTGCTACTAAAGTAAGTTGACCCGCCGTGTAGTATCTATCCGGCGTAGTGATGTATAAGGCGACTAAGTCAAGTTGACATCAGGTAGGTCGTAAAATATCTAGCAAAATTATGTGACATGCTTAAAACAGGCTGTGCCGACCCCACATTGTGGGATAAAGGCAGGATGATGATGCTATAAACACTAGATAAAGTCCAACCTTCTAAGCGCTAATATTAACACAGGCGTAGAGCGTGACCTCATAAAACTAAAAGTACGCACCATACTGAAGTTCATTTTATGGTGTAAACAGTGTAACGTTCAAGCTAAGTATGGCTTTTCAGAAATGTTGATCGATCTTTTTTGCTCGAATATATAGTACAAATTTACTTTTTCCAATATTAAGCTTTGCGAAAACATTTTAATGACCCTATAAAAAAAAGAACTTTATCCCACAACATACAGAAAGTTTTCATAAATAAAAATACATTTCAACAAAATCAACAGAGATTATTTAAAAAAAATTCATCATCATCCTCATCATCCTCCTGCCCTTATCCCACTCTAAGTGGGGTCGGCACAACATGTTACAAACATGTTGTCATATGATTTGGCTACGTATTTTACGACCGGCCGCCTGCCTGACGTCAACTTACCTTAGTCGCCTTTTACGACACCTCGGTAAGAAATGAGGGTGGTCTATTCTACTCAGCCGGATACCACACGGCGGGTCGACTTACCTTAGTCGCCTTTTACGACACCTCGGTAAGAAATGAGGGTGGTACTATTCTATTCAGCCGGATACCACACGGCGTATTATTTAAAAAAAATTATATACAAATAAAGGAAAAGGTTGTAGACTCAGCTACGAAGCTGTTTTTCAGTCTAAACCTTATGACTAGACTGCTGCCAACACAAATTGTTCAATTGTAAAGTTACATAGTAAACCAGTTATATACTGCGCCACATGAGCTGCATTCGATAATAAATTTTATAGTAGCCTTAACCTCAAACTCAGTATTAATAGTAATCAGTAATCAGTAGTAATCAGTAATACTTAGTATCGTCTTTAAACATTAGCTACGTTAAAATAACTAGAATCAATTTACCGTAACTAAAATATATGTACTTTCGGCTCCACGGGTCGCGGATATGATTTCCACCGAGGGCCAACATTTTATATAAATGAATTTGTTGGTATTTGAGCCTGGGTGTATATTTGTATTTAAGTATGTATTTGAGAAATATATAAGTATATATTCACCAGTTGTCTGTCACCCATAACACAAGTAATAAGTTACTTACTTTGGGGGTGGACGACCGTGTGTGTAAGTGACCCATATATTTATTTATATTTATATAGATAGTGTTTTGATAATCTGAAAAAATTTGTTCTTTTCTTAAATTTCAATCTATAAAGCCGTTCGTAAAATAACTAGCCAAAACATGTAACACATGTAAACATTTTGTGCCGATTTCACTTAGAGTGGGATAAGAGCAGGAGAATGATGATGTATTATAAAAAACAAAGTCCCCAAAAGCTGTCCGTATTTAATCGATATTCTAAAACTCTAATCAACGGGTTTTTGTACCATTTTTCCTAAAAGACTCTTATTCTTGAGAAAGATTTATTTTATGTAAGTTGACTAAAACACATAACCGTAGTATAATATAATAATAAATATAATAAACCGTATAATATAATATAATAAACCGTAGGCATAGGTAGTATAATATAATAACAGGTAGTTTAGCTTTGCCATTATAGCAGTTTAAAAACACTATTAATAACAGGCTAATACAGAAAGCCTACTTTACTATTAAAGAATACTTGGATGATAAAAATGCGTGTATGTAGCTACTCTTCGACCCTGTACAAGACGGTAATAACTAATGTAACTAGTAATAAGAATTATATTTTTAAAAAGAGCAACCGCCGAGTTTCTTGCTGGCTCTTCTCAGTAGGAATAGCTTTTCCGAACCAGCAGTAGAGTTGACGATTCAAAAGCACTTGTTTACAAGTTTATTTGGATAAAGAATATTTTGAATTTAAAAAATTTGAAAATATAATCTACTTATTCTTTCTTGAACATTCTACAAACACCAACATAAATGTAAAATGAGTGGGCTCAGTATTTATAAACTACCACGCAAACAGTCTCATAAATTTAATATTTTACATACTGCCCTCACGAAATACTCCAAAATTTTATAGGAAAGTTAATAAAGAAATATATGTATTCATACATAATAGTAGGGGTTTAAAGAATATTTAAAAAGAACACAGGTGCAATAACCCCTTGTTAGTGATGCAAAATAATAGCAGAGGCACTCATATGGACGTATATAGATGATTTTTCGAGTTGTGCGACTATTGCAGCCCCTAAGCGATGTATAGTCTCGGTAGTAGAGACGCTACGTCGTTAATGGAGTTATAGAAATGTTTTTTATTTTAAAAAAAATATATTGACGATGTATATAATAGAGACAAAGTAGGAACTGACATAAGCTTGCGGCTAATACTTTGCGCCTTGCAAAGGTACGTAAGTCGTTTGTGGGGTATATAATTTTATAGAATCTTATACGCAAGATTCTATAATAAAATTCCGCAATCAATTTTAGCTTTGCAATTACAGCAGCATAAAACACTATTAAAGAGAGGCTGATACAAAAAGCCTATTATACTGTTGAGGATTATTTAGACGATAAGAATGCATTGATATAGCTACTGTCCGACCCTGTACAAGATAGTAATTACGCAATGTAACTAATTATAAGTATTATGTTGAAAAGAGCAACCGCCGAGTTTCTTGCTTGCTCTTCTCGGTAGGTATAGCTTTCCGAACCTGCAGTAGAATTGACGATTCAAAAGCAATTGCTTACAAGTTTATTTGAAAACAAAATTTGAATTTATGCCTAATTCAAATTTGCGAGACTTGTTGAGTTTCAGCTATTTTAAAATTGAATTATAACAATGAAAATGAACAACTACAAAATTAATTAATTTGAAACAGAATTTAATCGCCAGTTTCATTTTACATATTCCTCCCTGTTCCTCGACACACAAAAGTAAATTATTTCGACGTCACAAATACTTGCATGAAAGCTTACAGCTGAAATAGAATTAAACATAATTTATTGCATTTCAAAGCGCGCTAACCACGTTCCGAAATAATACGAACCTAATGAATTGCAATATCTTAAATACAAAAATACACTGCAGTTATAAAGTGTAATGTGTAACAAAAGCCCTTACGACCCAATGGTAAGTAACTATTACTCTGAGAGATCTATTTATTACTGTTTTTTATAGTACATACATATAGAGGAACAAAAAATAAGATAGCACATGTACAAAGGCGGACTTATCCGTAAAAAGGATCACTTCCAACCTCAGCGTAACAGAAGGAAAAGGACAAAAAGTAAAATACAGGTAATATACAGAAAAAGGAAAGAAAAATAACGAAAAACTATAAATTTATGTATGTATCTACATAAATTAATTTTTACACACTTAAAACAAAAGATAAAAAAGATGCAATATACGAGGTGTGTTCAAAAAGTATCGCGAATTTTGAATTTTCTCAGGTTACGTATATTCGAATTTCGTTTTTTTTGTGGCGTTATATTGGTACATTCGTCCCTAACTTATGCTGACAAGTTTGGCCATTTTGAATTTTCAGTTAATTGTTGACAGCTGCTTTGCTTGCACGTGTTTTGGTTCGTCTTCGATTTTTACTTATTCAAAAAAATGGACCACGATAACGCCCCTGCTCACACATGCTCACGCGACTTCTTGAACAAAAACAACACACTAATGATACCCCAGCCACCTTATTCCCCAGATCTGGCCCCCTCTGACTTTTCTTGTTTCCGAAACTGAAAAGGCCCATGAAAGGACAACGCTACGCCACGACTGACGAGATAAAGACGGCATCGAAGGAGGAGCTGAACAAGATACAAAATAACGATTTTTTGAAGTGCTTCGAAGATTGGAAAAAACGTTGGCACAAGTGTAAAATATCCCTGGGGGACTACTTTGAAGGGAACAAAATAAATATTCACGAATAAATAAATAGTTTTTGAAAATACACAAAATTCGCGATACTTTTTGAACACACCTCGTAGATAAAAGTAATTATTTAAATTTAAAATTTTTGTGTTTAATTGATAATTACAATTTATAACACGCTTTTCGGTTTAGGAAAACATTGTGAGGAAACCCATATATTTCTAGAGGATTCTAGGGATATGTGTAACCCATCAATTTATATTGAAGTAGCGTGGTAGGTTTTAGCTTCAATCCCTCTTTCTAAAACCGGAGAGAAGAGGCCTATGCCCAGCAGTGTGATAGTAACAGGCGGTTACGTTTATAGCCGATTTATTTTGCGGTATTCCATATTACAAAAATTATGATAGAATTCTTTTAATATAATTCGCGTTTTATTCAAAGGTGGTTAATAGCAAAATAATTCCATCGTAACTTCTGTTCTATTGATTAACGTTTAAGTTGGTTGAATTAAAGGACATAACCTTTATAGTTTCTACATGTTGGTATCACAGTGGGAATACGATCGTACTTTCACTGCTGAAAAGTTATTCCAAAAGTTAAGGTGTACTTTTTGTTTCGAAAACTCGTTTAGATTAAATACTTAAATTTATATAAATTTACATACTTACTTTTATCTATATTGCATCTCTTGTATCATTTGTTTTAATTGTGCAATAATTAATTTATGTATGTATATTTTAAATTAATTTTAAATTAATAATTTATGTATGTATATACATAAATTAATTTTTACACAATTAAAACAAATGATAAAAGAGATGCAATATACCTGGGTATGGTATATTGCATCTCTTTAATCAATAATCTTTCTTTAATCAATTAATCATCTGGTAAATATATTTATGGGTTATACATATCCCTAGAATACTCTAGAAATATACGGGTTTCCTCACAATGTTTTCCTAAACCGATAAGCGTGTTATAAATTGCAATTATCAATTAGATATATAAGTTTTAATAGAAAAAGTCCTGCCTGCCCGCAATTTGAACCCTGTTAACTGCATCTAGCTAAATCGGGTATATGTAAAAGTAGAGCCCATTGAGTTTTACATGAAAGTTTATCGGCTTTTATACGGTATCGTACAGAACGCTAAGGTGTTTAATGGTACCGCTAGGGATATGTATAACACCATACGACATAATTTAGATGGATAAACAGATACTCTTTATCGTACACAATACAGTAAATAACTTTGATACGCAGAATTAAAGCAAGACGGACAAGCGGAGCGGAGCTGTGATAGCCCAGCGGTAACACCATGGGACTCTTTCGAGAAAGTCACGGGTTCAAACCCGGGCAGACACCAATGAGTTTTTCATTTTAAACTTATGTGTCTAATTGATAATTGTAATTAATCACACGCTTTCCGGTGAAGGAAAACTGAATATCTCTAGAGAGTTCTCGAGATATGTGTAACCTACCAATCCGCATTGGAGCAGCGTGGTAGGTATTAGCTCCAATCCTTCTCTCTAAAAAACGGAGAAAAGAGGCCTATTCTCAGCATTCGGATAGTAACAGGCCGCTACTTTACTTTACTTACTTCGATTGTTTCTTTTATTATGGAACTATAGAAATCAATGTTACGCCCAATCATTTGAATAGAGCACGTTTTGTGTTCAGATTTGTATAATAATACCGCAAACTGAATATAACATTTAACGAAGCCTTGTCAATGGTAATTGATTATTATGTAGAGTTATTAATATATCATCCGTGCTATTTAATTATTAATACTTCACTTACCTACACTATATGCAACATTTATTTTCTAATTATCATGATTTATGATGATTATAATAATAATTTATTATAATTTAAACTAATTTTGATTATAATTATATATATATCCTCCTGCCCTTATCCCACTCTAAGTGGGATCGGGACATGTTATGTTGTAACATGATTTGGCTGCGTTTTTACGACCGGCCGCCTGCCTGACGTCAACTTACCTTAGTCGTATTTTACGACACCTCGGTAAGAAGTGGATGGTCTATTCTATTCAACCGGATACCAAACGGTGAGTCAACTTATCTTAGTCGCCTTTTACGACACCTCGGTAAGAAATGAGGGTGGTCTATTCTACTCAGCCGGATACCACATGCCGGGTCGACTTACCTTAGTCGCCTTTTACGACACCTCGGTAAGAAATGAGGGTGGTCTATTCTACTCAGCCGGATACCACACGGCCGAATTTAGAATATAATTATTCGTTTGATTTATCCCCACAACTAATAAAGCGCCTTTTAGGATGTTGTTCAAATGTCAGATTAGTAGATAGTAGCAACATCAGATTCATTATGCTTTCGGCACCTAGCAATTAAACTTACGCCTGTCATGTCTACTATTATAATTCTATATTCTCATTCTCTTACCATTAATTCGCTCTAAATGAGGTCGAAATAACATGTTTTGAATATGTTGTTACATGTTTTGGCTAGTTATTGTGCGATCGGATGCTTACCTGACGTTAATGTACCTTAGTCGCCTACTTACCTCTTACGACACTACTGTAAGAAATGAGGGTGGTCTCAGCCTCAGACTCAGCCGGATACCACACAGCCTACACACGAGCCTACTTTTATATTATTATACTATATTACTATACTATATTATTAGAAAAAAAAAGTAATTGAGTAAGTAGGGGCCTGTTACAATCCCATTGCTGAGAATAGGCCTCTTCTCTCCCTTTTTTGAGAGAAGGTTTGGAGCTAAGACCTACCATGCTGCTCCAGTGCGGATTGGTAGGTTACACATATCTCCAGAACTCTTTAGAGATATGCAGGCTTCCTCACGATGTTTTCCTTCACAGAAAAGCGTGTGATAAATTGTAATTATCAATTTGACACATAAGTATTAACAGAATAACTCATTGGTGTCTGCCCGGGTTTGAACCCGTTACCTCCTCGAAAGAGTCGCACGGTGTTACCGCTGGGCTACACCAGCTTACTATATTTAGTATTAGTATATACATTAGTATTATTAGGATACCTAAAACTAAATTTTATGAAATTACCCGACTGGTACGTTTTCTTCAAGTTAAAAACAAAGAAAGTGTTGCAAAGATCAATATTGTCTGAATAAGAAGACAACTCCCGTTCAATTCAATAATTATGATTAAAAATAGATATCAAGTGACGTGGATTGCCGTTTTGTAAGCCAATTGATAATATCTAGCGAATTAGGATTATTCAAATTTATATTGACGTAAACAGATCATATCGCGCCTTTGAATGAGAAACAACATGCAATGTTAAAGATCAAAATACCAAGGTGTTTTTACAGGCAATGTTTTCCAAGGCTGTTTGTTTATTATGTTGGTCAAGTACTTTTATTTAGATTGTATATCAAAATTTTATAAGCGTTATATAACCTCCTGGGTTATAATCTTATTGATTCGTTGGTGCAAGTGGCAATGACCACTTTAGCTCCAGGGTCGTGGGGTTGATTTCCGCCGAGTGCCAACATTGCCAAAACAATTTTTTGGGTCATCGATTCTGTGTATATTTAAGTATTTATTTCAATACTATACCGAGATACCGAGATGTAAAAGACGACTAAGGTATACCAACCACCCACCGTTTAGTATCTGAATATATATTTACAATTTGTCTGTCACCCATAATACAAGTATTTAAGTTACTTTGAGAAAAGACGTTCGTGTGTGTAATTGTCCCATAAAAGTAACGGCCTGTTACTATCCTACTGCTGGGCGAAAGCCTATTCTCTTCCTTTTTAGGAAAAAAGTATTAAGCCAGGACCTACCACGTTGCTTTAATGCGATCACATATATCCTCTAGAACTCTCTAGAGATATGTAGGTTTTACTCACGATGTTTTCCTTCATCGAAAAGCGCGTGATAAATTGCACTTATCAATTAGACACATAAGTTTTAATAGCAAAAGTCATTGGTGCCTGCCCGGGCTTTGAATCTGTGACCCGAAATAGTCGCACGATGTCACCGCTGGGCACAGCCTTATTGTTCCACGAAATATTTATTTATTGGTGAAACTTGTTTTTAGTATTAGACCAGTATGTGTGGGTGAGTTCAAGCTCCAATTCTTCTCCCCAAGAAGATTTAGCCCAACAGTGGTATAGTAATAAAACGTTACAATATATACATGGTCGTTCTACAGAACTAAACATTTGACAAAAACCCTTTATTGATGCACCCTGGCTTATAATAAGAGCTCAAGGATGTGATTATTGAATGATTATGAATATCTATGAATATCACTATACAATAGAAATATGACTGGATTCCGATCGACCTCCATAGCTAACGACCCGTCAATGCTGTCTTTGATATTTATTCATATGCATACTCGTTTATGTACGGAAGCAGTTGTTATTGAAAAAAGAGAGCCCAGTACAATAGATCTTTGAAACTAGAGATGTGAGAATCAATTTTTTTGACGATTTTCTTTCTAATCTACTACTACAACTTTATGTTTTACCGATTCCGATATAAAAAATTGATTAAATTAATGACACTTTCTTTTTTTCCTTCCTTTTTTAGATAAGATATACCTACGTTGTATTATGAAATTAATTTTGTTAAACTACACATTTCAATCGAATATTGCAAACAGCGTATCTGTGTTATATATATGTTTACTAATCCAATTCAATTGAGCTTCTAAATAATTATGATATACAAAAAAGCAACTTATCGAATAAATAGATTATTTTATTAAAAAAAAGGATAATTTATAATTATATTATAAGAAAAATATATAAATATATAATTATCTTTATAATTTAACGATTAATTTTAAAGAAATTCCTTTATTTCTAAGAAAGAAAAAGAGCAGAATCGATTTCTTAGTATCGAGTCCATTCCAAGATACATCCCTATCTGAAGATCACAAATGTTCAAAGTCAATATTATTAAGAATATACATGCTACAATATAAATTTTGTGGTACATTTCATTCGCTTGATTCATAAAAATTAAAACTAGCTGGAAACGCTTGGTATTAATGTCCAATATAACATAATTCAAAGTTCTGAGTTGAAAATTGAACATGCTTGACGTAACTGTTTCTAATTAAAATGTATGCATTTGAACGGCGAGTAGCTAGCGTGCCTTACATTCTTAGAAACAATCTTTTAATTAATCTTTAATTTCAAGGTTTCCTGAAAACCTAGTTGAGGTTACGATAAGAAAAATATAATGTAACCGTCGACACTCAGTTAGGATACATTCACACTTTATTATACCACTATTTTGGTAACTTTCTTAATGTAAAAATGTACGCCACCTTACATGCATATGCATATGGAAGTGTACTGTAGGGCAGTTTATTAAAAAATGTAAATATATGAACTTATAAAATGCTGTGATAGCCACTGGGCTATCATTTTACACCACAGCATTTTATAAGTTAAAAACTCAGTATCACCACTGGGTGATACTGAGTTTTTCTATGAAAATTTATAAGTCTAACTGATGTTTGCAATTTATGACACGCTTTTCGATGTAGGAAAACATCGTAAGGAACCTACATATCTCTGGGATTTACCGCATTGGAGCAGAGTGGTGGGTCTAACCGTTCTCTCTGAAATGAAGAGAGAGGAGTCCCATGCCCAGCTATGGGCTATCCCACAGCTAGGCTTATGTAACAGCCTGATACTATTATCAGGCTGTTACATAAGTTCCTAAAAGAAGCCAAATAATAATGCCTTATTTTTAGACATACAAAGACAGATTTAGAACTTGCCTTTTCCAGTTATTTTTAACATTGTTTACCATTTCAAGCTTAACTATTCTAGTACACGTAAACCAGGCTGGTGGATTTCGATTTATTCGTCTAATATTCAATATATCGCTCTTGGGTTTACGTACGGATTTTCAAGCTTTAAGCTCGCTTTCCTAGGAAAATCTATTACGATTTGCCAAAAATAGACAAAAATACTTCAAAGAAACACACTGCTATTTTTATTTGGGCACTATATAAATTATTCTTGCAGTACCGAATTCTGAGCAAGAAATGTAATAGCATAGAAGAAGATTAATATGTTAAAATAGGTATAATTAGGTTACGATTGGTCTAACATAACCTCTAAGAGGTTTAAAGACCTGATAAAAATACGAATAAAAAATATCCATTATTTTTTGGCCTACTAAGAAGGTGGTAAAATTTTCAAGCTGATTTCAGTTGACTCCGATGCTGGTATTTTAAGAATATTCGGAGAGATGTATAGTGGGACGTTAAGGTGTCAGAATGACGATGCCTCGCCGGAACATTGTTGGTGGACCCCAATAAATTTTACCCCGTTTAACATAAAGTTCTAAATAGTTGCCTATGTAGAGTAACTCAAGCAGGGAGGGGTTTAAAATGTAGAAAGTTTTCGGGTGAAGGCCTGATTGTATATTATATAAACCTTTAGACTGATTTCTTCTATTTATGGCTTTCAATCAGTAGACGTTTACTGCTGAGCATACCTCTTTACAGATATTGAATTCAGAGGACCTAAATTTATAATGCCCGGTGCCTTGCAATCTTAGATCGTGTGTATCCAGTAACTCTAAATTATCTTTTAGAGATCGCTTCCCCACGTAAAGTTGGTCTTATGTCTTATGACTTGAGATATTAAGAAGAAGTGCGATAAAAACAAGAAAATCAATAGTTATTATTTATAGTAACTATTTAAATTGTTCCAGTAAAAGCAATTACAACCAATTAATATTAAGAAAAATTTCGTAATATATCGTTGTGTGACTTTTACATAATTGTTGTTATAAGAGTGATATAAAAAGCAAAGTATTATAAGAAATATAAAAACATACACTTACCATATAAAAAGTACTTGGGTAACCGCGGGGCTGTTTTTTTAGAAGATATTAAAAAATGCAATATAAAAAAGAAAGGCGTGTGGGACTTGATCCGGAGTATTTTCACTTTTAAAGTCCGTTTGTCCCCAACGGAGCTATTATAACTTCGCAAGTGATAGAGTAATTAGCCTTTGTTTTCTAATAATATTTTAGCAGTTTTTCAATGCCTGGAAACAGGGACAAAACGATTTTTTTTAATTAAACCTAGCCAGGCCGTTTTATTCCGAAACCCTCTACATATTAAGTTCCAAAAAAATCATTGAAGCCGTTCCCGATTATAAATATTACTCATTTAAAGATTAAAGATTATGACCTTTGTACACTTTTTTATTAATAATGTTTTTCCAACATTTTTTATGGTAAATAAATAAATAAATTATATAAAGTTTTAAAACTGAGATTTATTTCAGTTGTAGTTATTTTAATTTTGATATGGCTTTCATTTCCATTTTATTGTTAGAGCCATATCTAGATTCTCTATTCTCGATCTTAACAAAGTCAATCTGGCCTGCAATGTTGAACGGAAGACGGCAATTTCCAAACGGATAACACTGTAAACGAAAGCCGAGTTTCAATCAAATACAATAGCAGCTATTTTCGTTTGAGATCGACTCAAAAGATGGTTCGACGTGTCGTGTTGCTTCAATTATTTCGATTTTACAATGAACGATCTGTTATACGTACTTCAATATGACTGAGTTGATTTCTCCAATCTTGTAACACAATTTTAAAATATTTTGTAATTTGTGACACGCTATTAAAAAATTTTAAACGACATTTCAAATACAAGGCCGTGTGGTATCCGGCGGAATAGAATAGTACCACCTTCATTTGATACCGAGGTGTCGTAAAAGGCGACTAAGGTAAGTTGACCCACCCTGTGGTATCCGGTTTAGTAGAATTGAACATCCTCTTTCTTACCGAGGTGTCGTAAAATACCACTAAGGTAAGTTGACGTCAGGCAGGCGGCCGGTCGTAAAAACGCAGCCAAATCATGTGACAGCATGTTTATGAGATGTTGTGCCGACCCCACTTAGAGTGAGATAAGGGCAGGAGGATGATGATGACATTTCATATACAATGTTTTTTAATTTTTTACTAAATCTCTTTTTTTCATTAGTAGTTGCGCCCGGTTGTACAACCCGCGGCGATGTATTTTATAAGCGTTAATAGTAAGAGGGATATGTAGATTATAGACAAAAACAAGTTTTTTTTTAATTTTCGAAAGTTCCACTAAACTTACAATTTCCTTTTCAAACTATTCCATCCGTTCACGCGTGTAATAGCCAAAATAAATAGAGATTAATTTTTATAAATAAACAGATTATAAATTCAGATATATTTATAGTTATAGCCTAATAAAAGTATGTATACATTTCAAAGAGAATCTTAAGCGAATATTAAAAAAGTAAAAAAAAAATAAACGGTATTTTTGTGACTAGTTCGCTTGTATATCAAACTGGTTTATCGGAGATTTTAGAACTTCTTAGATACAAAATTTTAATTTCGTTTGTTGTAGGCTTAAAAGCATTCAGTTGTTGTAATCAAGTATAAGTATAATCCAATATTCATTTAATGTTTTTTCGTGTGTTACGAAATTTAAGGTTATATACGTTTGCATGTGATAAGTTAATTCGTTCCTTTGATCCCGGATTCCGTTGTCAATTAGGTCCAACAGAGACAGTGAATTTTCTAAGTATTCCTGGTCTTTATGTCAGAGGATGTAAGCATGCGAAAAGCCTCTTACTATTCAAACAATTCCAGTTTTGGTCACGATATAAATGTCTACACAACACTAGTTACACTCGGTTGAACATAAAAAAGTGACCACTGCAAATTTAATTTACCCTTCCCCTGTTTTGTATTTTAACTTTAAATTTTTCATAACAATGAATAATTTTATGTAAGCGAAGTTTTGGTGAAATACTTCAAATATCAAAAAAGTTTTACCGAAATTCAATATTTATTTATGACGACATCACATAAAAAATAAAAATTTCGTTGAATAATGAAGATGTTCCTCTTTAGCCTGTAGTTCTGAATCATATATATTTTTCGTAATATTAAAATGTCTCATGATGGGTCTTAGATTATCTTCAAGAGAGGCATTCATCTTCATGCCCTTATCCCACTCTAAGTGGGGTCGCCACAAAATGTTATAAGCATGTTGTCACATGGTTTGACTGCGTATTTTAAGACCGGCCGCATGCCTGACATTAACTCACCTTAGTCGCCTTTTACGACATCTCGGTAAGAAATGAGGGTGGTCTATTCTACTGAGCTGGATACCACACGGCGGGTTGACTTACCTTAGTCGCCTTTTACGACACCTCGATAAGAAATGAGGGTGGTACTATTATATTCAGCCGGATACCACACGGCGTTTTCAAGAAAGGCATTCATTTGGTAAAATATTACAAAAACTCATTGTTGCCTGGTAGAGGTTTGAATCTATGACCTCCTTGTGAGGTTCACGCGTCTCACAGTTCTATCAGAATTTCACAGTATTTTATTCAATTTCACAAAATAAACTTTATTCATGAGAACCCGCGTGTAAAAGCATTTAACATATAGGACTTGTTTGTTCCATCCCGCTGGCAATTATAGAACTAATCTCGCGATTCATTATACATCCAGACAATTGATAATGTCTGGATCCGACACGCCTCTTCCGTGTTTAGATTGAAGTTAAGCTAGTTAATGCTTTTGACACTATCTATTTCTTTGTTATTTTTAATTTTATTTTGCATAGCTCTATAGTTAGGACAGATTAGTTTAAAGAAGACATGAAGTTTTACTTGTAGCGCTAATTAAAATAACTGATTATTCCAAAGGCAATAAAACTACGTCAAGAACTGTTAATAAAATAGTCGTATAAAAGTAATTAATTTCAGGACGGTTCGAGAAATCATCGTTAATTTTAGTGCTGTTATATTTATCGCAACTTACGGGTAAGTAAACCGAGCTTAAGGAAAGTTTGAGTTGGATTAAAATATAACTTCACAACACTATTCCATACGATTATACTTAAAGCTATACAAAAGCAATAATAAAACTATTTTGCTGTTGTATCATGGATAGCATGGAAATGTCGGATCACTAAAAGACTTTATGCTTCAATTGAATACAGATTATTAATAACACATGCGATGGTTACTCTGTTGTATGTATTAGTTAACCTACAAACCAATAGTATAGGATTGTAGTTTGTACGAGAAATCTTGTATGAATTGAAGACTGACATAATTTCGTTTACAAATATTATATGTTAGATCTTATACGTTACATTACATGTTAGATAGATACAGGATACTTTTGCTTCTTTTTCGTCAATCCACTCTTTGGAGGGTTTTGATCTTTGAGAAGAGCATTTCTTCGTGTGTAGTTAACACACGAAGAAATGCTCTTTTTAAATTATAAAGAAGTATAAGTTTTGTAAAGAATTTTCTTTACATGAAACGATAAATCCAATCATGATCGTCTGACTTTTGAATATGAGCATTGGTGAAACTCTCAACTTAACTTCTTAAACTTTACAAATTAACTTAAACATCTTCATTAGTGCGAACAATCTTAGATTAATATTAATATCGATAAGCTTTAAAAAACTTATATAAACTTGTAGTATTTACTACTCTGTGGATAAAATGCTAAACATAGTCTTATTAAACTATCTTTTGCATAATGTAATAAAAGGTTACGCACACCGTTCTGATTTTCTCGTCTTTTATATGATAATGGACGTGGATGCGAAGGAAAAAATATGATCAAATTAGAATAAAAGGACTTGAATACAGTTTTTTATTTTAATTTTCCGCAGGACAGCGATATCTGGATTTAACCGTATTTTGATGCTCTTTCTTACAATTCGAGTCGTGTATTTTCAATATTATTCAGTAGAATTTAAGAGGCTTTGAGAAAAGGCAGCTAAGGTAAGTTGAGCTAAAGTTGTTGTAAAAGTTGAGTAGAATAGGCCACTCTTATTTCTTACCGAGACGTCGTAAAAGGTGACTAAGGTAAGTCGATCCGCCGTATGTATCCGCCTGAGTAGAATAGACCACCCTCTTGCTCACCGAGGTGTCGTAAAAGGCGACTAAGGTAAGTTGACGTAAGGCAGGCGGCAGAATGACAACATTCAGAACTGATGATTGGATGGTTCTAGTAATTACCTATATTTCAAATTTATTATAACGTAACGAGTATTCCTTCCCTTGACGATTCCATGCAATATAACTTGATAACCCCATTAAATCTCACCCTCTGTGTGTCATAAATGATGTGTCATATATATATATATAAATCGATCTAGATAGGTTTTATTTTAAAAAAATGTCGAAATTTACGTTGAATACAATCACAATTTTTCACTGTCAAACGTAAAGTCATGGTACCTAGTTCATTTGGAGAACGGGCGGTCTTGAGAGAAGAAAACCGTTTAAAAAACCTAGAATCGAGACCCACCTACGCTATTATTCTTTCAATTTTCTTTTCATTTTTTTTTCATTTTATTTTTTTACATTTTTAAACAATTACCGAGCAAGACGCGGTCACCCAGGTCCTGTATCTTATGCCTTATTATCGCGTGCCGCCCAATTAAATTATGTCCCATTTTTATTTCGACTGATTTCTATGGCCACTAATTGGGTCTTTAGAACTATCTTTAGTCTCTACTGAAATCCTATGCCTTCCATATTTAATTGCCAGTAATTCATTTAGTTAACTCATTACGAAGATTTAAAAAAGTTGAATTAGACCAGATAAGATGACCGCGACTTTAATCTTGGCCATAAATCGTATAAAGCA
The DNA here is from genome assembly GCA_947086495.1 of Morpho achilles. NCBI lineage: Eukaryota > Metazoa > Arthropoda > Insecta > Lepidoptera > Nymphalidae > Morpho > Morpho achilles. The sequence goes on from CAMTZB010000003.1 coordinate 8,059,161, forward strand.
AAAAAGTCGTCAGAAACTTGTTACAACTTTGCTGAAGAATTGTTGAGCATAAACAATTAAATGTTTACAAACTGTGATTTAATTACAAAAGATATGGCTCATCGTAAACGTAACAACCCTCGCGTTTATGTCCCTTTAAGTACGTAATCTGATCATTCCAAGATAACTATACCGCGACGTATCTAATTAAAAATAATTTAAATAATTGTTACTAACTGTAAAAACCAAAATTTTTTCCATATTGAAATTTCGAACATAAAAAAGTTATTGTGAGTTAACTATAAAAGATAGAGACTTGCTATCGCTGACTTTTTTGTAGTATTTTTTAAGATCTACAATTATGTAGTATATTTGGAGAATGAGTCGTAAAATACAACTGAGGTAAGTTGACGGTCGTAAAAACGCAGCCAAATCATGTGACAGCATGTTAATAACATGTTGTGCCGACCCCACTTAGAGTGGGATAAGGGCAGGAAAATGATGATGAATGTTAGTAAAAACATCGTGGTTGACTTTATTTTATTCAAGTTTGACACGTTTATCACGCTATAAAAATCTTGATTACTAATCTCTGTAAAGAGCAATAACTTAAATGGCAAATTTATTTTCTCCAATAAACTTTGTTAAAGCTATAAAAACAGAGTTAATGAATGCAAAACATCTTGTAAAAGCCTATTGGAATAATACTTATCTTAAGTTTGATAAATACAATCCCTGTTCTCATTATTTAGATTTCTGTTTTGGTGTAACATTAGGTAACGGAGCTCCCGTCTCTGAATATCTTAATAAAATATTTTCATTTTATCCCTAGGAATACGTTACCGTGAGTTTTATTTTATCCCGACCGACGTAATACTTATATTAGTAGATATAAAATATTACAGAGGTTGTTAAAAATTTGGCATGGCTGACGTATTTTTTCTACCTCGGAGATTTTAGTAAAGGTACTAAAGTAACGGCCTGTTACAATCCCCCTGCTGGGCATAGGCCTGCTCTCTCCGTCGCTGGAGAGAAGGGTTGGAGCTAAGACCTACCACGCGGCTCCAATGCAGATTGGTAGGTTACACATATCTCCAGAGATATGCAGGTTTCCTCACGATGTTTTCCTTCACCAAATAGCGTGTGATAAATTGCAATTATCAATTAGACAAATAAAACTCATTAGTGCCTGCCGGGGTTGGAACCCGTGACCCTCTCGAAAGAGTCGCACGGTTACACCGCTGGGCTATCACAGCTTGAGCTTAAGATTTTAGTATACTTCCTAAAATAATACGAAGTACTTAAGTACTGCTCTAATTAATTAAACGTACTATCAGGCACGATTTATTACAAGTCATAATGGCAATAATGGCTAGAACCTTATCGAGAGTTCCTATATATAGCGCCGGTTTGCCTATGAGTTTTCTATCGTTACTAATATACCCGTCTTAAGCACAACAGGCACCCGATGCAAGCAGTCCCCCTCCCCACCCCTATTACCGAAAGGTTTTGGCGCGGCATCCCCCAACGCGCGACGCCAGGGTACAATTCACCCCTTGTACCATGGGTCACAACGAACACGCTTATATGCGTAGCTCATAGTTACATTTTATCATGTACTTTATGGTTAAAAACGTTGTTACCCGTTTTAATTAAAATAACAATATATGTAACCTACTAATCCATATCAGAGCAGCTTGGTGAGTTTAAGCTTCAATCCTTTCTCTCAGGTGACATAAGAGGCCTATTCCAACCAGAGAGGAAATGGATAAAACACTGCTGCTACACTTAAAAAACTCTTTAATCCCATACCTGATAAAAAAAGTTCGAGAATGCGTTTGTGTAGCGTAATTTAATTACGCTTTCTATGCCAAGTATTTTCCAAGCAACGTTTTCACATATAAATACAAACAAAACCGTTGACATCTACGAGTACGAAAATAAGACGATGAATATTAATGAGATGGTAATTCAACCAGTAATGAGCACAGAGTTCATGCTAAGTTTTGCTATTTAGGGTGTTCTAGAGCACATAAAGCGAATAACATCGAAAGCGCAACAAAGTCACAAAGAAAACTCATTACAAAGTTTTCTGCATGCTTGTAATTTTCGAGTGAGAATTTTCATCGTATACGATTACTCATCGGGTTTAAAAATACTTTGGTGGAATTTATCGCATTCTTTAAGGTGACGGAAAATATGTTGTTCGTATGTATAAGGAAAGCTAGCTAGGTTAAAGCTTATAAGTTAGTAGATGTTAGGTCGTGACGAGTTCGATATCACATGAAATTGAAATTAGATATATAAACATTATATATAATGTCCATAGCTTATATTTTAATTAAGAAAATTGTTATTTTTTCAGTTTAATAAATGTTTCTATATATGTAACTTTGAAACAAAATAATAATAACTATATTAAACTACTATCTACTACAACAAAGTCTCGCGATGAAATAAGTTATTTCACATGGTATTTCATTAAATAAAAACTTTTAATGAAACTTATCGTAACACTAATGAAGACGCTTGTCTTCATTAGTGTTTACGACAAGTTTTTGGATTATATATAACATTTGATAACTAAAAAATACCTATATCACTTAAAATTAAAAATTGCAACTTATATAGTAGGTGTATCAGGGTTTTATTCAGCCACGTTGAAACACTAAATATATTCGTATTCGTCTTTTGTTCAGCGAACGTTTGATTTCAATTTAATTTAAAAAAAAAAGAAAATCGTAAATTAAAGAATAATATTTCGACCGGATGTAAATATTCGCGTTTGTACTATAAGCGATTATTTCCCGTTCATCAAAGTTAAAGACCGGAATGCTTTTAGTATTATGTAAACATTTTGCACATTTTTCCCATTGTCATGCCAAATGGTCGATGTCATCGGTTTGAAAAGATATTTTCCGGAATATTTTTCGTATAGTTGTTTAGTTGATTGTCAGTGAGATGTACATCCGTTGCTATAACGGACCATGACGCTAAATTCTACTAGTCTGAGGTAATCCCAACGCCTTTTCCATTAAGGAGTTGTATGCCGGCTTTATTTTTCCGGGTTATCCTATCTGTAAGGAAAATCCGAGACGCCTGAAATTAGCTCTTAGATAGATAAAGTGGGCCCTTTGTTGAATGGTTGTCATATTAGATTTTATCGCTTACATTATCTCGGTCTAATGATTATCATCAAATTTGTGATGCCAACGTCCAATATGTGTTAATAATGACCGTGAAACTTCGAACAAATATGTGCTTTATACATTTTTTTGAAATTAGTTTGTGCTCCCAACTTCTAGACAAGACATATCAAATATATCACATTACCACTAATATCTGTATCTATATACTAAAAAACCACATCAGTTTGTTGCTTCGTTCATACTTGAAAGAAGGACAAACAAAAACAGAAAAAGTTTGTAATATGTAATTTTATATATTTGTAACCATTTTAAAGATTAGATATGTGTATAATTTACAAATGGATATCATTAACAAAAATGCTATCTTCATTTCCATCTGAACTTGCCCACAATAATATTATTTTCTCAAATTTTCTCGAAGCAAATATCGCGACCATCTTTTCACGTAGGGTGGAATAAAAATGGGTTAATATAACACTTGAAATATGCGAGGGCTTGTTCTAACAAGAATAAAATTCCGTATACAAATGAGGAGGGAAAGCAATTACGCTAAAGTTCACCTGACAAATCTGTTGCGTTTGTCTTAGAATATATACGGAGCAAAAAATTACGTTTTATTTATCTGGGAAGCGGCTTCGAATGAAATAATGAAAAGAAAAACGCGAATCGTTCTACAAATACTGAATTAATCATCATACGACGTGAGTCTGGGAGAACAAAAATATTATATAAATATATTATGAATAATGCTTTCAAGTATCCATTTTTTTGTTAAACTTTATTGGAACTTCTTTATAATAGCTTTGTTCCTAAGCGTTTAGGAACGGAATAGATATAATAAAAAGAGATTCTATTTATGTAGTTTGCAAAAATTTTCGTTGCTTGACTTAGTACAAGTTTATACTTCTTAAAATCTGTAAATGTAATACGAAAGGAAACTGTGCACAAAATAGGTTAAGTTCCTCAAAAAAAAAATTACTGGAATGTTTTATTTATGCCTCACCTAAAAATGATGATGATAAAAATACTTTAATACTTGAATATTAGCAATTCAAAGGCAATTACAAATTATTTTTATTTAAATAATCTAGAAACGGTTAGAAAACTTTAATTATTATTAAATATAATTATAAAAAATCATGTAAATGTCATAAACTTATATCACGTCCTTTTTTAAATAAAATTAAAACCTTCGTGACCTTAAAAATTAGTGTAACAGGCCTTAATTTACACAAGGCACCCTGTTAAAATTCCCTTACTTCTTTTTGTAAGAAAGTTACCCTAATTTGTTGAAGGAGATTGCTTTTCCTTTTTATTTTACTAATAATATCAAACTTTGGAGAGTTTTTACGCTATTTCACGCAAAAAATGTCGATGTTGTAGTCTATGAATCCATAATAAAATTGCAAATACGAAGTATTAAGTTAACGCTAACGAAATAGCGACTACGGCTAGTGGCTAATATATTTTAAAAAGTAGAATAGTTTAATCATTTAAAAAGCATGATAACCATTTAACTCATTTTATTCTTTACAGATGATGGCGACCGAATAACAAGAAAAAGAACATAAGGATGTGATAACTAACATAAGGATTGAGATTCAATGGCCAAAGAATTGGGAAAAATGCCTTTCAGAAATAAATTACCAACGTTGGTTATAATTTTAATCACTAGTTTATATGTAAATGCTCACAAAACGTTAGAAAGAAGTATGAATTTAAATGAAACCATTTTTAATGATCTAGATAGTATATTGAATACCAAATCTATAACAAACTATAATCAAGAAGAAAATTTCTCAATGATACCAGACAAAGTGAGACTAAATAATATGATCTACTTTAAAGATAAAAGAAATACTATAAATGCTACTTCATATAGTGTGCACACACTTCAACACAAAGACGAAATAATAAGTCTGAATAAGTCAAATGAAACAATTAAATATTTAGATAATGAAAACGCAATTATGAATGTAACTCATGAAATTGGAGATGTAGAAACAACAGAGTTCTTTAGCCCGGATAATTACACTGAAGAACCTTGTGTTGGAGATCCAGATTATTGTAATATGACTGAAGAAGCATATCTTGAAATGTTATATGATTATATTTACCCTCAACCATATGAATGGGTTCTTATAGCTACCCATGCGATAGTTTTTGTGATTGGATTAATTGGGAATGCCTTAGTTTGCATAGCAGTTTATAGAAACCATTCAATGAGAACTGTAACTAATTATTTCATAGTCAATCTAGCTGTGGCAGATTTTATGGTGATTTTAATTTGTCTGCCCCCTACTGTCTTATGGGATGTCACAGAGACCTGGTTCTTTGGAACTGCAATGTGCAGAATCGTACTGTACTTTCAGGTGAGTAGAGTAAATATTAATTATTTTTATCTACCTCTCAAGATATATTTTATCTTAAAACGAATGATACTTGCAACTTAGTTCGTACTCACTTATGCGTTTGAGTACTCCTTAATAATACAAGAAATGTTTTATTCTGTGTTTCCGAATTTATATTTTTACATACTTAAATTTATGTCAATAAATAATATAAAGTACAACGAATTTTAGAAATCCGGCTATTGGTAAAGCCTGCCTAATACATCGACTTAGTGTAATCTCTCCATAAACAACTTTCAGCCCTAATAACTCATCTTTAAAAGGGTAGAAAAGGGTTAGATTATAAAGTGTCACCCATGGGGCTACTATACCTAGGCTGGATTAGTTTAGGCAACATAAGGTATAATCAACTGTACAACATCAATAATTTTTTATAGAAAATTTTTAAATTTAAATTAACATGGACATAAAACATAAAATTATGATTTTTTTGTTCTTTATACATCTTTTTAATCATCAATCTCCACTCCTTAGCACACTCTAAGAGGACTCGGCACATGTTATAAGCATGTGAAATGATTTGGCTAGGTTTTTCACGACCGGCCGCCTGCCTGACGTCTGACCTTAGTCACCTTTAACGACACCTAGGTAAGAAATGAGGGCGGTCTAGTACTGTCAGATAACACACGGCGGTTTTATAGATCTTTTTAAGGAACGACTAATTTACACTTTATCAGTGTCTTGCGTAATTGTAAGTGATACTAAAAATAATTTATAGAGTTAGGCGTTACTTTGCGGAGATACATAATACGAAAGTAATAATAAATTATTTTGCTATAATCCTTATTTTCGTACACGATATATACTTTCGTTTTGCGATTTAGTCGTAGAGTCTATCTCCTGATGATGCTTCGGTTGCGGGGCGAAACGATTGTTGAGTTTGTGATAGTGAATGTGTAATGTATTGTGGTGGAGATTTGTGCATGTGTTTTTACAAAACTTGCAGGTAACAGGTATGAAAAGGATTGTGCCCTATACATTTAGCACTATATATATTTTCTATTTTACTTTATCGCGGATTATAGGAAAATAATTTTATTATTACTTTTGTGATACTAAAAATCTTAGATTAAACTATCGACATGGAAAAGTTACTATTTCATGGAGCATGCTGACAATGGTTTTGCTTTCAAAATTGCCTTGCAGATTCAAGGAAGCATAAAATGTATTTCAACATCGTGGCTGTGTGATCTTGCAAATTTTCGAAGCAATTAAATCATGACATCAAAATGAACGTAAAGGGATTAGAACGGAAAGGGATAGAGAACGCAAGGAATACATGAGAATATTTTTTCATTTATAAACAACTTAATTCTAACTACTTTTTACAAACATTAAGTCTGGCAGAAGTTATGATATTATTCTTTTACTATAATTCGAATTTTTAAGAGAATCTATGTAATACTAAGTGTAGGTAGCAGCTAACATTCACATACCTTACACATGCAGGAACAGATTTAGAATCAAAATTGTTATGCATTACTATTTTATCGTGGAGCTTATCCTCCTGATGATGCTTCGTTTACGTAGGAATCGGTCGTAGAGATTTTCGTAGTGAGTGTGTGTGTTGCTTGTGTGCTTGTGTTGTATGTGTATAAGGTATGAGAACGTTGCCTGCTTCTTACACTTAGCATAACATAGATTCTCTTAACAAACGCGGATTATAGTAAAATAATTCTATCATAACATCCGTACTATGGAATTCCGCAAAGTAACCCTTGCTTCTATTAATTATTTAATTCGGCCTTTGTAAATTTTTTTCTATCCTAATATTATACAGAGGAAAAATTTGTATGCATGTTTGTAATGTTTTCACACAAAACTACTAGACCTATTTCAGAAATTCTTTCACCATTGGAATTTTTTTACTGATCAACGTAGGCGGCTATATACATTAAAAAAAATTGTGATCCATAATAAAAATGAATTAAGGTGTAAAATCATCATCCTCCTGCCCTTATCCTACTCTAAGTGGGGTCGGCACAACATGTTATAAACATGCTGTCACATGATTTGGCTGCATTTTTACGACCGGCCGCCTGCCTGACGTCAACTTACCTCTGTCGTATTTTACGACACCTCGGTAAGAAAGAGGGTGGTCTATTCTACTTAACCGGCTACCACACGGTGGGTCAACTTACCTTAGTCGCCTTTTACGACACCTCGGTAAGAAATGAGGTTGGTCTATTCTACTCAGCCGGATACCACACAGCGGGTCGATATACCTTATTCGCCTTTTACGACACCTCGGTAAGATAAGTGGTACTATTCTATTCAGCCGGATACCACACGGCTGGAATTAAGGTGTAAAATATTAGTCATAATAAAAATCTTTAATCGCATGCGCTGCGGAAACTTTTATATATTGATGATATATTTAACAAAAATAAATCTATTAAAAGTTATTAATATATTACTACCATGGGGGGGGGCAAAACGCTGTACTTTCTTCAGTTGAATTCATAATAATAATACATAATTAATATATAGAAACCGGCTATACTCATGTGTTATTTTATCATCCGATAAAATAAGACGTGAGTATAACCGGTTTCTATACATCAATTATGAATTCCACTCACGATAGTTTAAATTCAAAAATAATAATACAATGACACTACCGAGTCGAAATAGGAGACAGGGTGTCTGAATTTAATATGTAGCGATAAAATGTACAGAAGTTATAAAATTCATTAAACCTAATGTCCTGAGCGCACTTCCCTGTTAATAGGTATTGTATTTCACTGTTCTAGATTCTGGAAATGGAAGTAATAAAATCCAGTAAAAGCGTACTTTACGTGTCTAATTATGAATCTGGAACTGTATGTTAAAAAATAAAATTTAAAAATACTGAAACGCTAGAAGGTATTTAACTGTAAAGCTCTTTTAAGTATGCACAGCTTTAAATCATTAATATTTTTTAATTAATGTCGCTATTTAAGCCGACCCGTCGTGTGGTATCCGACTGAGTAGAGAAGACCACCCTCATTTCTTAACGAAGTGTCGTAAAAGGCGACTAAGGTAAATTGACTCGCCGTGTGGTATTCGGTTGATTAAATTAGACCACCCTCTTTCTTGCCGAGGTGTCGTAAAATACTACTAAAGTAGTTGACGTCAGTCAGGCGGCCGGCCGTAAAATATGTAGCCAAATCTAGTGGGATAGTACAAGTAGCAAAAGTAGCGGGATAAGTGCATGATGATGAATTAATGTCGCTATTTCTTGACAAAAAAGTATTAAATAAAATTTGATATATAAAGTTTTATCAAGACATTTTTTTTTATTACTATCGCAATCTCTTTATCACAAGCATAATCAATTACTTCTCGTCATGCAATGTTTAAAGAAATCTGATTAAATAAAACTACGTATAAAACTTTTGAAACTTTAGGCAGTCATAAAAATACAACAGTATTATCAAATTAAGGACGGAAATTAAATAAAGCTGTGGAAAATTACCAGCCTTTGTTGGAATATTATTTACGAAGTATTTAACATGCAACATCTGTACCAAATTAATTAACATTCAAAATGGGAACTGGACAAGTTTTAAAATAATAATTTACAGATTAACATTTCTTTGAAAATGTAAGTGTGTTGTAAGCAAAATTAAAAAACAGTAACGTAAAAACTATGCTATATCTGTTTTCTTAAATCAACAAATAATGTATAAGAAAAGTTTAAATTGTCGAATTATGATAACTATTGTTAAGCATATTATCTAAAATCAAGCAGCTTGTATATTTTCATAGAAAACGCCGTCTCATATATACATAAATAAATAAATTGTATCAAGCCTGTAATAATTCCAATATTGGACAGAAAACTTAGCAAGGTAGGTCTATGTCTAAAACGCTGCTCCGTAAAGTGCAGTAATGGACCGTGGTATTCTAGTCGTTTTTTTTTTTATTTTACGTTATTAAGCTTTACCCACATTCAATTCTACCCTTGAATATTAGTACCTGGATGACAAAGCCTATACTGCGTCCATCATATTATCAGTCTTTTGACAGCTCACGCTCATTAAGTTTTGTATTGCTTACGTACAAATATCATACAAATAATATTTGTACTTTATGGATGGGTACCGCCCACTTAGTGATGTCACACATAATGGTTACTACGATTATGCCACAGATTAAAAATAATCGGTAGAAATCGATGCTACGAGTATTAAAAGACATTTAATAACATTATATAAAGTTTTACTTTCTTCTTAGTTAATACATGAATACAAATAAAACAATCAGGATATTTTAATTTATTTTATTAGCACGAGTCGTCGGAATGATAATCAACACTAGACTCCTCCGATGAGGAGTCTTCAGTAGCAGTTATTATTAGCTCTTGTGTAGATAATATATTATCAAACGCAATATCACGTTCCCAATCAGAGAATATTACTCTTCTAGTTCTTTCCACCACACTTGCCCAGTTCTCGGCCGTTACGTGGGTGCAAGCATTTTTTAGCAATTGCAACATTTTATTCGCTGTGAATGGGGGGCTTGTATTGCATCTTGCAGCATGCCCTTTTACTTGTGCCCATATAAGTTCTATTGCGTTGTACTGGCAGTGGTATGGAGGAATCCGAAGAACAGTATGGCCATATTCTGCTGCCATTTCATTGATTACATAGCGTTTTGCTCTCTTTTTGGTTTTTAATATTTTTATTAATTCAACTTTTAACATTGAGTCGTCCACATTTTCTCCATTGTCCCGAAGCCAATTAATTATTTCATGCTTTTTATTAGCCTGTGTTGGCATTTTGTCAATTTGACGGGAGTGGTAGGGCGCATTATCAATAAAAATTATTGATGGTTCTTCCAATGAAATGAGCATTTTTTTGAACCACTCTTCATACACATTTGCATTCATCTCTTCGTGGTAGTCATTTGATTTCTTCGATTTAAATGCCAACAGGGCGTCTTGTACAAATCCTTTTGCTGTACCTGAATGGCAAATGATTAGGCGCTCACCTTTTCCCATTGGTACTGAGGAAGTGGAATCAGCAGTATCATCAGTCCAGAAACGAGATAGTGTGTGGTTAGCGTTGAGCCATGTTTCATCCGTGAAAACAATATTTGCCCAATCTTGTATTTTCTTTGCCTCTCTTAAAAAATCACAACGTGCTATAGCTATATCTGTGCGTTCCATTAATAATTTTCTTTTATTTAACTTTTTATATGAAAAGCCAATTGTGTTCAAAACTTTGACCAAAGAAGATTTTTCACCATGAAATAGACCACTTCTTTTCAAAGAAACAATAAGTTTTCTCAAAGTTGGAATTTCTTTTCTCAAGTAGTAATCATATACATGACGACGAATAGCGTCAGCGTCAAAGTCATCAACAGCTGTCACCTTATGAGCCCGGCGCTTTCTTTTTGGTGTAGATGGTTTGTTTTGCTCCAAGCCGCTCCTGCCGTAGGCATCAGTAGTGATTTTAGTCACAGTTGATAGACTGATCCCCAACGCGGCTGCAACACGGTTTCGGACTTGCGTGATAGGTATCTTATACCTATCACGCAATTTTGATTTTCTTGCTCAAAATACTCATGAAGTTTTAACACTAACTGTCTCGATTGTGCTTTCAACACACGTCCTTTCGGCATTTTCACGATCAATTAATATAAGTTTCACAAAAGTTTTTCCGAGGAATAAAGCTACTTAACTCAAGGTGTAACAGATGCGAGAGAACACTCAGCGAACGTAAATGCGTGTGACTATCACGGGCGTTTCGTTGAGAGTGACAGATCACGTCAAAATGGCGGCCGAGCGGAAGGTCTGTTGATGTTGCCAGTTGATGTATAATATATTTTTTATGATTATAATAAATACACACGGATTAACATTTATTTTCAAAAAACTAAGGCAATATTAAATCAAAATGTTGATTTCTATATCTGTTATTAGTTTACGTAGGTTATCATTAATCGAATTACTTAGGTACGTAATTCGATTAATGATAGTAGGTACTATAATCGGAATGGTATCGCATACGAGAATCTTTAGGACATCACTAAATATGTAAATCGTCAATCTGTCAAAAGATGGTTAATATAATGGACAGTGTATACCTCGGTAATTTTTTAAAAGATATTTAAAAAATTAGAAAAAGAAAGAGGCGCCGATGATATGTGGGATTGCAACCCGTGTCGTAAATATTTTCGGTCCGCGCGTTATCCATCGCCTATCGCAACATTTGGTTTGACAGCTAAAAAAATCCTTTGCTTTCAATTCTACATTTTAAAATTTTTTTAATGTCCAAAAACAGGGATAAAACTAATTTTTTAAAATAAAACCTAGCTAGATCGATTTTTCTCCCCCAAAACCCCCTACAAGCTGAATTCCAGGAAAATCGTTGGAGCCGTTTCCGACATACATACAAGATTAACTAATTTAAATATTAAAGATAATGTTATGGAGTAGGTATTTAATAAAATTAACGATATATGGAAGCTGTGAGACTCTTAATTGCATTTTGTTGAAATAAATCTATAGCAATTACTCACGAGCCTAGAGTCATTATCGCTTAAATCCATCAGGGCAATCATTGCTATAAATCACGTTGTAAACTTGACCTATAACTAAACTAAAACCATCAAATTTATTAATTATATATTAAATTTGAGCTTTATGTACGGAGAATTTATGAATGTCATTTGGTTAACAGATATAAATAATTTAATATTGTAATATCTGCAGCTGGGCATGGTATTTGTCTTTATTGGGGACAATTCACTAGTGTCTCTGACTTGTGGTATCCGGCTAAGTAAAAAAGACCACCCTTAATTCTTATTGAGGTTTCGGTGTGGCGCTGGAGGCGTATTATCTATACGACTATATGGAGAAAATTAATGGAAAAAGTTGCAAAGGACTTTCAGGGACACGATCTTCAGCAATGAATATTACGACCGAGAAGAATAGACCACATTTCCTATTGACCTCATATCTAATCGAGGTGTCGTAAAAGGCGACTAAGGTAAGTGCTATGTGGTATCCGGCTAAGTGGAATAGACCACCCCCATTTCTTACCGAGGTGTCGTAAACGACGACTAAGCAAAGTTGACGTCGGGCAGGCGGCTAGTTGTCAGAAATTAGCCAAATTATGTTACAGCATGTTAAAAATATGTTGTGCCGACCCCACTTAAAGGGGGATAAGGGCAGGAGGATGATGAATTTACTAGGTGAAGAAGCAACAAGGCTGTTAATCATAGATAAAGTGTTCACGAAAAAGTTAGATTATTATTAAAGATATTTCATTAACTTATTAGACCTAGTGGACACCAAACCTAGCTGGTCGATACCAAGAGCGGTAAAGTTATGGATTACATTAAATCACTCGTAGTTAGGATTGCTCTTACGTTGGATAGATTATAATAAACAATAGCTAAAAGGGTCAAGGGGTATATTGCGAGATGAAGATTGTGCTAGGTAATAATCCGATATTGTTGAACATTTCTTGATTTGTCAAGTCTATAATAAGCTTAAACTTGGCTAAACCTAATGTTCGGTCCAAGGTAAGCAATTATACTAGTAACTTATAAAATCAGGCGTTACTTTGCGGAGGTCCATTATACAAAAGTAATGAGAATATTATTTTGCTATAATCCGCGATAAAAATCGATTTATATCGCGGATTATAGCAAATTAATATTCTCATTAGTTTTGAATTATACTAGTCTAGTACGAAAATAGCGTTAGGAGATACGCTCTATGACAAAATTGCAAAAAAAACGATTTTCAATTGAGTCTTGGACTCACGATATCCCGACGATGCTTCAGTTATAGGGCGAAACGATCGATGAGATTGTCGTAGTAAATGTGTGTAGTACTTATGTAGTGCTATTGGTGGTGGTGTCTTGTGATACGTGTGGCAACTAATCCTGCATATCTAAGGTATGAGAACGGTTTCGCTTCCTATTCTTAGCATTACATAGATGTTCTGATCAAACGCAGATTAAAGCACAATAATTCTATTACAACTTTTGTACTAGGGACTTTTGTAAAGTAACACCTACTTTTATAAATTACTAGCGGCCTGCCCCTGCTTCGCACGGGTATAAAATATATATCCCATGTCAGTCAGTGTAAAAAAATGATTAAATTCGATCCAGTAGTTTTGATTATTCATTACTGCCCGTGGCCTGCAAGCGTTAAATTTGGAGAAAAACAATTTCCTTTCCCTATACCAAGAAGATTTCCTGCTATCTTTGGAATATCTAAATTCATATAGTACATTATTACTTATTTACTTTTATATTTTCCCTATGTATTTTATTTTTACAATTAATTACAGAATGTCTTTAAACAAACTCTTGAAAGAGCGACATCGAGCGATATGTATTGTATAAAAATTGCTTCAAAAATATGGCATTGCTTTTCGTAAAAAGTAAATCACAAAAACTGCTATTGTGGGTTATCCATAAGAGATAGATATATACCATCGCGGACTTTTCTGTAGACCTTTTCAATGTGTACAAATACTTGCTACATTATTTTGATAAATCTCGTAGGGTTTAGCCTGCGTTTGCAATGTAAGCGGAAAAAAATGTAATTATTTACGACATCACATTAGAAACCTCAAAAATTACAGTATTTCTCTACTCCGTATTGAATGTTATTATACGTACAAACCTTCCTCTGGAATCACTCTATCTATTAAAAAACCGCATCAAAATCTGTGCGTAGTTTTAAAGTTTTATGCATACATAGGGAAATATGGACTTTGTTTTATAATATGTAGTGATTGTTATTTTCCTCGCTAGAGAGCTCCGATCATAAACGCGTCCGATCGCTGCTAAATTCAAATGGTTAAAGGGCGAAGCGCGTTGTTTTTTTTTTTTTCGAATTTGACTAATGCTGTTAGCCCTAATGGTTTTGACAGCGTCACCGATAAGACGGGCGAGCGCGGAAGCATCGCCGAGAGGCAAACCGCGACCTCCGACGCGCTATTTATAGGCTCGCGTCGCGGCCCCTGCATTTTAAATCTGTAATTAAAAAAAACCGCATCAAAATCAGTTGCATAGTTTTAAAGATTGAAGCATACATAGGGATATACGGACATAGGGACAGACAGAGAATGCGACTTTGTTTTATACTATGTAGTGATATTATTTATTTTTACAATTGATTAGACAATGTCCTTATATACAACATTCATATCTTTCTTATCATTAGACAATATAAACTTGAAAGAAGGACATTTAATTGCGCCTCCGGTCGCTGCTAAATTCGAAGTGCTTATAGGTCTAAGCGCGGCCTCCTCGCGAGATTTTAAATCTGTAATATCTCCGAATATGTTTACTTAAATTACATGCTGTATACGGCAATATTGATCTATATTAAATCAACTATTTATTTAAGGTACTCAATTGGATAAGGATTAATGCTGTATTGTATAAAAATTGCTTCAAAAATATGGCATTGCTTTTCGTAAAAAGTAAATCACAAAAACTGCTATTGTGGGTTATCCATAAGAGATAGATATATACCATCGCGGACTTTTCTGAAGACCTTTTTAAGGTGTACAAATACTTAGTACATCATTTTGATAAATCTCGTAGGGTTTAGCCTGCGTTTGCAATGTAAGCGGAAAAAAATGTAATTATTTACAGAAACCTCAAAAATTACAGTATTTCTCTATTTCGTATTGAATGTTATTATACGTACAAACCTTCCTCTGGAATCACTCTATCTATTAGAAAAAACCGCATCAAAATCGGTTGCGTAGTTTTAAAGTTTTATGCGTACATACGGAAATATGGACTTTGTTTTATAATATGTAGTGAAGCATATGTATGGTAATGCTATTTGACCTTCATTTTATTATTATTAGAGTAACCTTTTATATGTTTAACATACTAGCAAAAAAGCTTTTATTATATCGTGTTCACATAAGACGCTTACCAAATGGAATGTAAGTATAGCCATTCCTCGGTTTAATCAGATTTTCTCTTAAACGAACCCTACATAAGATACTTTTTATAGTCTTCAAGAGGATTTGAAAGAGATTATTCTTATAAAGTTACTTGATAAAAGTTAACTGTCAATACGCCGACAAACACTGGCCGACTGGGTGGCAGTGACCCTGCCTTCTGCTGTGTGGGTCGCGGATTCGATTTCCACCGAGGGCCAACATTTTCAATATACAATTTGTATCCGGCTGATTATAATAGACCACCCTCTTTCTTACTGAGGTTTCATAAAAGACGACAAAAGTAAGTTGATATCAGACAGGCGGCCGGTCGTAAAATACATAGCCAAATAATCGGCACATTTCTATAACATGTTGTGCCGACCCTACTTAGAGTGGGATAAGGGCAGGGCAGAGGATAATGATTATAAAGATTAATGACTCTGAGCCATAAATTAAAGAGAAAATTTGACCTGCAAAACAAAGGTCATTAAAAAAAGCAAATTTTTCCAAATCCAAAAAATCCTTAAACCGTCATGAAGCAAAAGAAAACTAACGGATATTAAGTCTTCCTTCATTGTTCGTTTAACATAGACAAATTTGATATGACACGGTTTTGATGGTACCTTTTTACAAGGCATTTTCTGATCTAATTCAATGGGAACATCGTCAAAGGAAATGTTAAAATGGTACTCAGAGAAACTTGAAGCTTCATAAAGTATTTTTTTATTGACAGGTTTATACTAAAAAGAACATCATTGAATGGTAAAATTTAGCAATTATCCTTGCTCACAAACATATCTTAAATTGATTCATCACTCACAAAATAAATTATTTATATGGACTTATTTTTTAGGCATTTTCAATAAAAAAATTGTTGTACAATTTGTATCCAGCTAAGTAGAATAGACCACCCTCATTTCTTACCAAAGTGTCGTAAAAGGCGACTAAGGTAGGTTGCCGCACTGTGATATGCGATTCAGTAGGATAGACCACCCTGTTTCTTACCGAGGTGTCGTAAAATACATGTCCAAATCATGTGACAACATGTTTTTAGCATGTTGTCAGACACCACTGTAAAGTGGGATAAGTGCAGCCGGCAGGAGGATGACTAATTTTAACCCACAAAATATTATACGCGATCAGAAACACTGCGATTATTTTATTTATTTGTAAGGAATTTTGTAATGATTGTTTTTTTTTTTCTAAGGAATAATACGAATTTCAATAATATTATGTTATGGTTAATATTATCCACCCCTTGGCTTCCTTCAATTTGGGAAATAAAATTCAAAAGCCCCGAATCAATTGTGAGTATCCCCTGAAAAAGGGGAGTAAAACTTAAGTGTTTCTTCACGGTTCACTTCACAACTCTCAAGATGTTACATCGGAACATTTAATTTTATCGCGCAGACTTTGTGAAGACTTGAAGATTTGAAATAAGAGTAACTTAGAGGCTTTTTGTAACTAAATAATAATTCCTATTTAATTGAAAAAGGTTTTTTTCAATAATAATAAACATTAAGCAGCTACCTAGTCTAATTTCAGTAGCAAAAACATTTAGCCAATTAGTTAAATAGAATGCTGCATAAAATAGTACTATTAATCCATTTTAATTTAATTAGTAATTAATTTATACCGCCGTGTGGTATCCGGCTGAGTAGAATAGACCACCCTATTTCTTACCAAGGTATCGTAAAAGGCGACTAAGGGAAGTTGACGTCTGGCAGGCGTCCGGTTGTAAAATACCTTGCCGAATCATGTGACAACATGTCTATAACATGTTGTGTCGACCCCACCTAAAGTGGGATAAGGGCAGAATGATGATAGTATTTAAATTATAATATAATCCTACTACCTTGTTTTTTATTTAATCCCAAATAATGATTTGATCGGATTCGAGACCGTTAAATATTTATTATGTTACTAAATCGTTTGGTTAAATATATGCCTATAATTAGGCCTTTATTCTATATGTGTTAATTTACAATACTGATTAATTCTTTTTCGGTTGCTCTACAAATATACTAGTACCTATTATTTTTTATATAATTATTACCTATAAAAAACAAAAGTATTGAGACTTTGACTAAAATAATGATCCGAATTTATCGCCAGAACAAAATCCTTAGACATCATCTTAACATTTATCACACAGATATCAAGCTTAAAAGAATATTTAAAATGATCTTTTACGGGTCCTTACGCGGCTCTTAAGTTATTTTCACACAGTCCGAATGCTTTTCCTTAAAGCTTTTACATCTGTGTGAACGACTTCTAAGGACAGATTACGATGATAAGCTGCGAATTAACCAGAGACGCCTTAGACATTTATATATGTAGGTATCCACGAGAAAAAGCGCTTATATGAATATGTTTTATTTTTGTAATGGAATAAATATGTACAATACTATTTTTTTATTTATTAGACCATCAAATACATTAAACACGTGTTCAAAATATACATGATACATAGAAATAGAAACTAAATGTTATATTAATTAAAGACGGGTAAAACATTTACAATAATAACAAACATCCATATCAAGGTAGAAAAAGCTAAAGAAGAATTTAAATAACAAAAAGCAACTGGTGACAAAAACACAAATTATGTCAGCTAGGTTTTAGTTAAAAGTTTTACAAGTATTGTCGCCATTGACTTCCGCTTTGTATTTTATAGCAACACAGTCATGAAACAAGAGTATCGCGCCTTTTTGATTAAAATGGTACCTACACTGTGACGTGTTGTTTCCGGTTGAGTCTTCCTATTGATAAAACGTTTCAGTGACATTCAGTCTTTGTTCATCATTCAAGAGAAGTGCATCTCGGAACGGAATTGTGGTATTCCTATTATATTGTGTTATTGTATATAGTGTGCGTTAACACAAGGGATTTTTAAACGTTTCGGAATCGTACATTATATCGTACATAATGTCATACATTATATATAAAACTTTTATTCAAAAATGTTATTACTAAAACTTTATGTAGATCTAGTACTACCCACAACTTTATTTGCAGGTAGTTAAAATAACATCATTCATTTACTATATTTTTCCTATTCTCAAAACTTTAGGTTTATTTATATATATTTAAATGTCTGCCCCATATATTGGCTTCAGTGTATCATAATCTCCTGCAGATTTGCCGTGCATTTTGTAATAGATAGCTTTTCGAATTTAAAATGTAAGTATGTATTCGATGACTTTTTAGTGACTATATGTACTCCTAATATTAAGTAATTAACCGTCCATCGATGTAACTCCACATCCCCTTGAATCAAACTCCAATATTTTTCTCATAAATATTTTAGAAATCCATTATCTTTTATTCTAATCCTAAAAAAAAATTCCGCGCGAGAAAAGCCCGCAATAAATCAGAAGTTACCAATTTAATATAATTTTTATGACTAGTGCCTTTCCGACGTCATAACATAATTAAATCTAAGTATTTTTATGACTAGTGCCTTTCCGACGTCATAACATAATTAAATCTAAGTATTTTTATGACTAGTGCCTTTCCGACGTCATAAGATAATTAAATCTAAGTATTTTTTTCAATTTTGACACCTCGAAAGTATCAAAGACTCTATGTATTGCTTGTACAAAGTCCCTAAATTAAAATTGCTTGTGAAAATTAATTAAAATGTAACGCTAGTGACAACGTGTTCTATCTATCTATCTAATTTCGGGGACGCCTGTCGGTGCAGGGCGGGTGGTCAGCTCCTATTCCGGACTATTCCACCCATTTCCCCATGTTGGGACAAGGGTTTCACTGCTGTCCCGACAGTGTCACCTGCTCTAATCTACCCGTGGCTTTTACGAACCTGATAATATCTCTGAAGGAGATATTTGTCAGATCCTCAACTTCAATTTCATCCTTACCTAGTATCTCCCATCTTACCAGCGAGTACATAGGGCACTCAGCCATAAGGTGAAGACTCGTTTCTTCATCTCCACACTCTGGGCACGCAGCATCTTCTGTTATTCTCATTATTGACAGGTGTCTGTTTAACAGGCAGTGCCCAGTTGTAATGCCTGTTACAATTGCTACATTTTCCCTGCTCTGAGACATCAGCTGTTTAGACTTCCTTGTATCAAACGATTTGAGAAACAGCTTTGCTTGTCTGAGCATTGTGTTTCTCCATCTTTTGTTCGATTCTGTTTCTATTCTTTTTTCTATCACACACTTTATTATCTTATGTGCAATTGGGAGAAAGGGTTCTGGTCCTACGAATGTTTGACTAGCTCCCTTTCTTGCCAATTCGTCAGCTTGTTCGTTCCCTGCATGGCCGCGATGCCCCGGAATCCATGCAATCGTTACTTCCCCCTTCTCAGCTAATTCGTTTAGTACACGTTTACATTCCTTCACGATAGCTGAGGTTGTTTCTATGCGGTCAAGTGCTTTTAAAGCTGCTTGACTGTCGCTATATATAACTAAATTATGTTCTAATGCTATTTCAGTTTCTTTAAGTTTCCTGGCACACTCCATGATAGCCATCATTTCGGCCTGGAAGACACTTGTATATTTACCCAGATTTAAGACCTGGTGTAAATCTGACGAGGTGCTGTAGATAATGCCAGCTCCTGCCAGCTTCGTGGATTCTCGTCTTGAACCGTCCGTGTAGCAGATGACAACGTGTTTATAACATGTTCTGCTGACCCCACTTAGAGTGGGATAAGGACAGGAAGATGATGATCTAACGCCAGTGACAATTATTCCAGAGTGGAACTAATCCCGCAAACAGTTTACGTACTTTTAAAGTGCAAAAGAGGAATAGCAAGCTTACATATGTTGTTTATAAAATAAATACTTCAACTACATTAATGCTAATTGATTGAGCTTCACATACAAATATATTGTAAAGATCGTTCAATTAGTATTAATTAGTAATGTAAAATTATCGTTATGTTTAGACTTAATGAATTCACGGACCTAAATGATTCGTTTTATAGTCATCATCATTGACTCTCCTGCTCTCTTCCCCCTCTAAGTTGGGTTGACACACATACCTTTATATCGTTATAAACATGTTGTCACATGATGTGGCTAGGTATTTTGAACCAGTCACCTGCCTGACGTCAACTTAGCTTAGTCGCCTTTTACGACACCTGGATAAGAAATAAGGGTGGTCTATTCCAATTAGGTGGATACCATATGGCGGCGAATCGTTCTATAGTAATTACAAATTTATTATAATTTATAGCTATATATACGAAAGACCTAAATGAGTTGAGTTAAGTTAAAACGTTATTATATAAAGTTTCATCGTTCACGTTTATCATATAGGTAACGTATTATATAACGTTATAAATATATTGTCTTTATAATAGAACAGCTCCAGCCCGCGCTACTACCCGCGCCGAATATAAAGTTAATAGGCATTAAGAACTACACGCCGTGTGGTATCCGGCTAAATAGAATAGTACCACCCTCATTTCTTACCGAGGTGTCGTAAAAGGCGACTAAGGTAAGTCGACCCGCCGTGTGGTATCCGGCTAAGTAGAATAGACCAATCTCATTTCTTACCGAGGTGTCGTAAAAGGCGACTAAGGTAAGTTGACCCACCGTGTGGTATCCGGTTTAGTAGAATAGACCACCCTCTTTCTTACCGAGGTGTCGTAAAATACGACTAAGGTAAGTTGACGTCAGGCAGGCGGCTGGTCGTAAAAACGCAGCCAAATCATGTGACAGCATGTTAATAACATGTTGTGCCGACCCCACTTAGAGTGGGATAAGGGCAGGAGGATGAGTCATTAAGAACTACATAGATGGTTGTGTAGCCAAAATCAGAGTTTTTTGTATTTATCAATATAATTGACTAGTTACTAATTCACCTTCTGACAATACCTAACATAATAAAAAAGAATTCGCGAAATTGTTCCATTCATACACATTGATCTTAAATAGAATTAAATATAGACATCAGATTTATAATGCATATAGATACGCCTGCTGACGATTATAAAATTAACTATATACCTCCACTAAAATAAAACTTTATTTGCAATCGTCAGCGGCTCTGCCCGCGTGTAAAGATAAAAACCGTAATATAGTCGTATAGTCTTTTGATAACCATAAAAATGGTTCAATTGGGTGGACTTTAAAAGCTAGACATATTCTGTCGCGGACTTTTATTTAGAACTTTTTGAGGAGAACAAATTTGTTCCACGTGATTTTTGAATAACTATCACCGTTTACTCAGCGCACGCAAACAAAGCTTTAAATTTTGCCGGTTTCGTACTATTTTTTATTTCTACTACTCAGGAGAGTAGTAGGCTATATAACATCACGCTAAGATGAATAGGAATTCATCTTAGCGTGATGTTATAAAGCCTATAGCCGTCGACGATAAATAGACTATCTTACACTGAAAGAATTTTTTAAATCGGTCCAGTAGTTCCTGAAATTAGCACGTTCAAACAAACAAACTTTTCAGCTTTATATGTTACTTTATTTGCTATTTACAAATTAATGTACTCGTCACATCAGAGAAGCGACCAACCATTGTAAAATTTATTAGTCATTTACTATAGAAGCTAGTCACTAGTCTCCTTGCCTAATAGTGTTTGGTTCTCATTGTTCTCCGTTTACTATCAATTAACTCTATTCAGACACTGATAATACAAGTTCAACAAGCCAACCTCTATCCATAATCATTAACAACGCGGTTCACAGATATTATATACGTTGCGCGTATTTTCTTTGACGTAGTTTTTAGACGTTGTTATCATAAATTTTTAGCATTTATTTCTTACAAGCTATACCCTCGAAGTCGCTCGCGTCAATCTAAAATACTCAAAATCTTGTACTGTTTTATTCTTATCTCCAAGAGAGAGTAATTTTTTTTTAATTTTATATTGTGGCTTAGCTTTAGATTATTTTGTCAAAATATAAATATAACGGTACGTTTTCTGATAAATAGTTCGATTAAATGTTTGTAAAGATCCTAGTTTCATTAAATATTATAAGGAAGATTTGAAATCAACATGCCCTAGATTATTTCAGTGAGGAATTAGTTATAAATCTAATATATAATTATGTTATAAATCAATCCAACGTATATTATAGATATTGAATAGTGTATTTAACTGAATAGTATATAGCCCGGACCCTCTATAAACGTCAATATCCACAAATTAATTTACCGCAAATCTTGAACCAAATTACAGAGGATAATGATCAATTTAATACCATAACTCGATTATGTTACTCAGTTAACACAAAATGGCGGAAAACATATCACATAAATACAGTACGTGGTAGATGTATTAAAAATATCGAATTGATATCATGATTTAAGATTTTCTTTGTAGCAACAACCTTTAAGGAAGTAAGAAGCAAATTATCGAAACGGCAATGGCAAAAAGTCGTTATTATTATAAAGAATTTATAAGAAGCAAATGAAAATTGTAAGCGTTGCTCTTAAGCTACGAAAGCTGAAACAAACGAAAACGTTTGCAGCTCTGGTTTCACAGCTACATCGCTACGATGGTCCGCGTGACATCGAGTCTACATAATTTATAGAAGTAAGCGTTACTTTGCGGAATCCCATAGTACAGAAGTAATGATAGAATTATTTTACTACTAGGTTTTACCCGCAACCTCGTTCGCGTGGACTTAAGTCTTTTAGTAGAATAAAGAATAGCTTCTGTTACTCTCCATCCCTGAAAATATCTCCAGCACAAAATTGGATTGAACCGGGAAGACGGTTTTTTTAATTTCATTTTTTTTATATATTTTAACAATTACCGAGCAACGCTCGGTCACCAAGGTACTTACTTATGTATTTTTTTTATTTTTTTCTTACATTGTTGCAGTCAGTATCAGTGACGGTATCAGTTTTAACTCTCACCTTTATCTCCGTCGATCGCTGGTACGCAATCTGCTTCCCACTCAAGTTCAAGTCTACAACCAGCCGCGCGAAGACAGCTATACTTATTATTTGGGTGCTCTCTCTGTTGTTCAGTAAGTACTCGTATACCTTTTACAAATTCAAATTCAAAATATTCTTTATTCAAGTGGACTGTTTACGGTACTTTTGGATCGTCAAATGTTTTAAAGAAGCTACCACTGATTCGGAAGTTTGCTCCTATCGAGAAGAACCAGCAGGAAACACGGCGGATAATCTTTTAAAAAAAATTATTACAGTTTGATTGATGGTTACAAGATAATCGTTGCAGCTGGATGCGTAAAAGCCATACTATTAATACTTTTTTCAGCATCATCCTCCTGGATTTTCCCACTCTAAATGTGGTTGGCACAACATTATAAACATGTTTGGCTACGTATTTTACGACCGGCCGCCTGCCTGGCGTCAACTTAACTTATTTTTATTTTACGATACCTCGGTAAGAAAGAGGGGTCTAATCTACTTAACCGGATACCTCACGGCGGATTAACCTACCTTAGTCACCTTTAGGACACCTCGGTAAGAAATCAGGGTGGTCTTTTAATCCGCATTAGAGCAGTTTGGTAACCCTTCTACCCGACAAAGGGGAGAGGAGTCCCATGTCCAGCAGTGGCAAAGTAACAGACCGTTAGTTTTGATAATTTACCACAACAAGACACATGTTTCGTTTTCGAAGTTACTCATATTCTTATAATATTTAATGTGACATTTGTTGGTTCTTCGAGTCTTGGTGTATGTATATGTATTTAAAATGAAATATGGATATATTTACCAGTTGTCAGTCACCCATAACGCAAATAATAAATATATGCTACACTTACACACACGGTCGTCCGTTCCCAATTAAGTTACTTACCTTTGGGACCGACGACCGAGTGTGTAAGTGTCCCATATATTTATTATTAAAAAAAACCTTTTTCCATCTTCTATGACCAAAGTGCCATAGAAGATGGAAAAAGGTGTATAAGTGCCCCGGATGGGTTCGAAACTAGTCGGGCTAACCCGATAGAATAAGATGTGAGTATAGCCGGTTCTATACATTAACTATGAATACTACTTACGATAGTTTAAATTTAAAAAAGAGTTTATTATGGTTAAAAAAGAGATTTCTTCTTTATTATAATAATAATATTTGTAGAAAATAAAATAGTCCATTAGTAGGAGGAAAAGTAAAGTAGCGACATGTAATTCCAATGCTAGGATTTGTAGGCTATACATATACCAGAAATTTAATCAATAAAGCACAAAAGTTTTTGATTGAAAACTTTAGTAAGGGTCATGTGGTCTCACCGTGGATCGTGGTAAGAGAGGTTGTGGAGGGTGGTTAAAGTTAAATGGGTCTGACATGTGAAGACAGTGACTGATGATTACGAATCCCAAAACTGACAATAGCCGTTATATAATTGTTACCTGATTAATATATTTAGTACCTGGTTGATTGAGCCTTGCTAGGTAATTTTTTTACAAAAAAAAATACAAAACAAAAAAAAAATAATTGGGAAGTTGTGGTTCGATCCCAGGTATATACATTTCTCGAGACTGCTCGTTTCCCGAATAAGCTACGCTGCTTGACAGTTAATGGCAAAAATTGAAATCGATATAAGTCTTTTAATGCCCAAAAACAGGGATAAAACTATTTTCTTTTGCATAAAACCTAGCTAGATTGATTTTTCTCCCTCCAAACCCCCTTCATGCTGAATGTCTGGAAAATCATTGGAACCGTTCCGGGTATTCCGCAAATATATATCTATACATACAAGATTAACTCATTTAATGAATATTAAAGACACGCTATAAGTTCTTCTTGCACTTAACTAACTAAACTAAAGCATTGACAGTAATATGCAGTTGAAATATTTGATTTAAGTTAGTGCTTAGTATCAATTTTTTTTTGCCTTAATCTAAAACTTAGCACATGTCCTTTCAAAAACGGAATAAAATTTGTTTATTGTGATAATACAGTTACGAGTAATCAAGCAGTGATGACATGATAAGAGCTTGATTCCTACCAAGGGTTTGTAAGTTTAATCCCAGAGCAAGGATCTCTCATTTATAAACTTTTATGGCTGCATGATCTAAATTATCATATACTTCATGGTGAACCAAAATAAAATGGTTGCAATTTTAGCATATTGTAACGAATGAAAATATTTCTGGTCATAGCGTAATCTACCTGGCTAGAAAGATGCACGCCATCACTACACAACACCTTTGCTTAGCTTGATTAGTTAAGCTCACGACCTAAATATCAGCATCTAATAGTGACTCGAGTCTCGGCAGAAAACTCGCTTTCCGACTACCTACACCGCTTTTATATCTATTCCCCCTGTTTAACAAAAAGCTACATTCAATATTTAAACATTGTTGTGCCCCTATTTACTATAAACAATTTTTGAATATGTATAACCTGCAAATATGATACAATATGTAACATTATCTTTATTAGCATCAGTCGAAATTATCTAAGTCGAAGTATCTTTATTAATTTTATCTATCATGACTAAAACGTTTACTGTTCGACTGTACACAGTCTACTGTAGACTAGGGAGCTTAACCCAAACAAGGTTGTCGTCACCTCTGATTGTCCTAGTGCGATCGTCCTTGCTCAAAATATTACGTTTTCTAAGCAATGTATAAGATTACATACGAGTATATATTACAAAATATTTTACACAATTCTTATATAGGCTTTTGGATAATCTGCTTTTTGAGTCCACAAGAATACGTAATTGTTCTATTTGTGCTAAATAAATAATTTCTTATACAGATATACCTGAATTTGTGGTTCTCCAAGTACAGCACAGGATGCAGCTGAGATTCAACGCTCAATTTTTTATGCAATGTACATCTACCTGGTCAGACGAAAGTGATCTAACGTGGCATATTATAAAGGCGCTTTTCCTTTACACGTAAGTAAAAGTAACATATATTTTGGCTGTTGACATTTTAAGCTTGACGTTTTTGTAAAGCAAGGAAATTCTGATGGAATTCTCTAAAGCCAGTCAATTTCCTAACGTATACAAGTGACTGCACCGATTACAAAATCTGAATAACACAGAATTTCAATTTGTGTTCGTAGCTTTGATGTACGAAATATTTCCATTAATATTAACCCCTTTTTACTCAGTTTACTATGTTCAATCATGACCTTCTAATGCATAATTATATACTTTTTATTATTTGGAAATAGTTTTGTATTCCTAACTTTGGCTTTCGCTTTTAAAATTAAAGTTTAAAATAACGTTAGAATTACAGTCACATTGAAGTTAAGTTATTGTATCTGTTGCCTTAATATTTTTAAATGCATGCTAATCTTTGGATTAAAATTAAAAAAAAAATTTTTTGCTCGTATTTAAAAATATTCCGTAATGAAATAAAATAAAAACGACATTTTTGCTTGTAAGCTAGCAACTGTTAATATTCTAGTACAGGACATAGTCTTTTCTCTGTTTTGATGAAAGGGATATCAAGTTAAACCTCCCTGGATTTGAATCAGCGAATTCTTAAATCGATGCGTGCCTTTACTAGTACATATTTTTACCAAATAATACATGAAATATATATTACAAGGAAATTATAATTATTTATTCCGCTCTTTCAATAGCGCAATTGGAGATTGATTTTGCCGAAGATTGTGAAATGATAATTGGAAAACTTTAAATTCTAATGGTTACCTTTAAGAGTTGTTTGAACGTTCAAATCAAATATTATTTTCAAGATTTCAAAATAATCTCTTAATCTGAGGTAATCAAAAACTTTATTAATCGTCTCATTTTGGCGTGTACACAAATAAATAGACCTAATCTATCTAATATAAATATAATCCGACAGAAGATATAATCTATTTGGAAGTGGGTTAAATATATTTTTGTATAAAACAAAGTGATTGAATGTTACATCGTTTTATGTCTCAGGACGCTAACTACATATTTTTTAGTTAATATTTATCACGCATCTTTTGGTGAAAGCTAACATGGTGATGAAATCTGCATACCTCGGAAACTCCGGGGATATGTGTATCATGTCTAAGCGGATTGAAGCAGCGTTGATTCTTAGCTCCAAACCTTATATTCGAAACTAAGGCTTTTTCCCAGAAGTGGGATAATGAAAAACTTTACTTACGATTTTAAACAAATAAACTGTTGTTTTTTATTATCTTGTTATTAAGAAACATAAAATGTAAAAAATTAAAAAACATAAAATGTGTGCGTTTTGTTAACTTAATATGTATTACAATAAAATAGTTGAAAAAACATTCATTTTTTCTAAATAATAGGTATAGTTCTAAGGATTACAAATTTACTTTTCACGTTACATAACTTACCAAGAAATAAAAGCCATATCTTGAGGGGAATCTGTAAAGAAAATTATATTATCGAATTAGTAAGCTCGGATAAGCTCACGTACAACAGAGGAATTGTTCGAGAAAACTCTATTGGGTAATTAAATAAAACTATGACATGAAAATGAGTTACAGACGTGTTATGTTGTTCTTTTGTTTTAGATTCCCGCTCTTGCTGATGATGATAGCATATTGCCAGATTGTTAGGGTGCTGTGGAGGTCAGATAATATCCCTGGACATACAGAGTCACACAAATTGTGCCCTACAACTGGAAGACAGAACAATTGTAAGTTTTTATATAATTAAAAAGTATGGTCACGTATATGTGTGAAACATAAATTCATTGAAAGACAATCGTTTGCATATTCTTACATCTGATTGGAAATATTGATTTAGATAAGTACGGATAACATTTTATTTTTACTAGACACAAAATATATACAATATAATTAGTAACTAAGATGAAATCTTAACAGAATATGTGTGTTTATATACAAAAAATATTGCAACAAAACACAATCTAAATAAATGTATAAAAAATATATAAAAAAAAACAATGAACAAATATTATTTTAATCAGAAAAAAATCGATATATAAAATCTATGAAAAGTTCATTTTTAACAATAACATAGTAAAATAAAGTAAAGAAGTTTAGTATTCGACAGGTTGGTATATGTTAGGTTATACTTAATCCCAGAATTCTATAGAGATATTCCTCACCATGTTTTCCTTCACCTAAAAGCATGTGATAAATTACAATTATTAGATAGACACATAAGTTTTAACAGAAAAACTCATTGGTTCCTACCCGGGGTTTGATCATATGACCCCCTTGAAAAGTCACACAGTCTAACCGCTGGGCTATCACAGTAAGAATAACATAATTTAAGGTATTATAGAAAAAAAAGTTTTTTTTTTAAATTTCCTTCTTCTGTATTCTATTTATAAGTGAAAAATTCTTAAATTAAATTACTTTGATAGTATGTCGATAAGTAAAAACGCGTAAACAAGATATTAAATTACTATTTTCGAGCATCCCTTATTTGATTTACTAATTGGACGTTTCACTTAAGTTATTGTGAGCTTGCATCAATTATCCTAACATCTTCAACCTTACGTATTACCGAAATTTAATCACGGTATACTTATCACTAAGCCGTTGTTAAAGGGCTACCAGTTTCAATGAAACGATGGTTTTCCACTATCATAATCTCCTAAGGATAAATTTGTGACAGAGGCTCCTAATAGTTTTTATCTAGCGTTGATTAAACGGCATGCTAATCATAAATCAGCAAAATAAATCTTAGTAATCCAAGCAAAGAAGAACAGATAATGAAAATGTCGTAATTTATGCAAAGAAAACTGTTTGCCTTAATTGAAAATAGTTACGTAAGATAAAGTTTGGAAATGTTATCACTAAATATAAACTAAGAAGTACTTTGATGGCTTTTTAAATCCTATTCTTAACTGAAATACGTCGCTAAGAATTTCTGTTGTTAATTTTTCTTGTTTCTTGTAAAAGAAACTTACAGGTTCACAATATAGATCCCAATACTATGTTCTACCATACGCCGTGTGGTTTCCGGGTGAATAGAATAGTACCACCGTTTACCGTTACAGTGTATTATGGGGACCGTTGTGTGACACATTTATAATTCAAAGGTTGAATTATACTTGGAATATTTAATTATTCACTAGGACTTATACAATCTAGCCGTGAAGTATCCGGCTGAGTAGAATAGACCACCCTCATTTCTTACCGAAAAGTCGTAAGAGGCGACTAAGGTAAGTCGACTTGCCGTTAGGTATCCGGCTCAGTATAATAAACCATCCTCATTCCTTACCGAGGCGTCATAAAAGGCGACTAAGGTAAGTGAACCCACCGTGTGGTATCCGGTTAAGTAAAATAGACCACCCTCTTTCTTACCGAGGTGTCGTAAAATACGACTTAGGTAAGTTGATGTCAGGCAGGCGGCCGGTCGTAAAATACGTAGCCAAATCATGTGGCAACAGCTTGTTCCCCTGTTTTGCTTGTTCCCACTCTAAGTGGGATAAGGGCAGGAAAAAGGAGAAGAAGAAGACTATGTTCTACAATATTTGAGTATTAAAAACCTACTTCTTAGCTTCTCCTCCGCAAATACACGGTTATAAAGCTAAAATTCAACCTGTTAAAGTAATTGAAGCTTCACCTTCGTCAAGAATTCTATAAATCGTATCTCAAAATAGAATTCGCACGATCGGAAATAGAATAGGTATTCAGTTAAATATTGTTTACCGTCGTCTTAATTAATACAAAGGACACTGTTGGCCTTAATTGAAACTAATATTACTTGTCTAAGGCCAGATTGCTAGTAGAAATATTTTAACATTATATTATAGTATTTTTATATTATATTGCTAAATCAGTAAATTAATATCTTATATAACTATTAAAATTACAATATTTATAAACAACAAAAAATTATTTTAATATTATATTTCGTAAAATAGTGGAATAAAGTGTAAGTGGGACACCTTCCAGTAATCATCGTTCTCCTGCCTTAACCCACTCTAAGTGGGGTCGGCACATGTTTTAAACATGTTGTCACATGATTTGGCTAGGTATCTTACGTTGCCTGACGTCACCTTACATAAGTCGCCTTTTCTGACATCTCGGTAAGAAAGACGGTGGTTTATTCTACTCAGCCGGATACCACATAGGAAGCTCCTTTCAGTCATTTTCCTCAATATATATAGTCATATTAACCTCACACGTGCGTGGAGCACCCTGCAAAAAACGACGATATTCTAGCGACAAAACTAGAATAATCCCCATTATTATATAGCCTAAAGCTTTATGGATACACTAAAACAGGCACAGCAACTAGTTAATGATATTATTCTTTTTTGCCTTATTTTTTGCCTCTTTGTATTATTATTTTAAAACATATTCTATGACTACGAGGTACAGACACGACAGTACGAGGTATTAGACATCTAAATGTGTAAATCTACTGTGATGTCAGTTCATAGCAATTGTAAAAGTTAACCCCTGTTTACCAAGATCAGCCGCCCCCGTAGATTAATACTGAATTGGAATATTAATATAGTACATCTTTAAGTACTCCAGTACCAAGTACTACTTGTTCAGAATATATGAAAATTAGCCTCATAATAAAGTGTGAATTGGGTAACAAATGAGTCCAGTTAGGGCACTTGTAAACATTATACGGATTTTAATTAAGGGTAACATCGGCCGTTGTAGATTATTAATTGTTCCTTTTCACAGATATGTGCTTATCTTTTGTAAAATATGACGACTCTTATAATACGCCATGTGGTATCCGGCTGAATAGAATAGTACCACCCACTCATTTCTTACCGAGGTGTCGTAAAAGGCGACTAAGGTAAGTCGACCCACCGTGTGGTATCCGGCTGAGTAGAATAGACCAATTTAATTTCTTACCGAGGTGTAGTAAAATAAGACTGAGGTAAGTTGACGTCAGACAGGCGGTCGTAAAAACGCAGCTAAATCATGTTGTGCCAACCCCACTTAGAGTGGAATAAGGACACGAAGATGAAATGATGATTACTCTTATAACACTCACATTCTACGTCAGCGCACACTTTCTCTTCAATCGAAAATTGGATACATGTTAGTCTGTATATAAGGTTATTTTCTATTTGAATCCAGCGGTTTTCTGCGAGTTATTTGAAATCATCCATACAGAGAAATCTAATAAAGACACCGCGTTGTCTTAGTATGTCTTATCCGCAATATTCATGGGCTTTTAAAACCATATATCCCTCACTTCCCTACGTCGTCTTTGCGACTTGCAAATAACAACTTTAAGTCCCCTACGAATCTCCTCATTCTGATGCTTTGAACAAGAACTTTTCTATTTCACTTTACATTCCAGTGTAGGTTCAACACTCTAACACCTTAGTATCCATCAACAACCATCTGTTGTGCGTACTCCAACATCGGGATATGGTGAAATACTTTGGCAAAATTTTCTTCTCCTTCGGTTCCCTTAGTTTATGATTTGACTTTGTGGAACCGAGAATAGCTCGTTATATCGCTACTGAGAGGCTGAATTTTACTCAAGGGCCCATAATCAGCAACCAGTTTTCAGATGACGCACTGTTTGAATATGTAGTAGCTCTTTAAGAACTCAAGGATTTTGGAGTCGTGGTAAACTATCCACAATCGATTTGATGTAAGACAGATTGACGCAAAAAAATTCTAGAAGACTTTCGACCTTTTAAATAAAATTTATTATATTGGGTGTAAAGTTTTTGCTTTATACTTACAAATAACTTACTTTACAAACACAAGAACAAGTAAATTCTAAAATACCTTTTTTACTTTTTATTATTAATACGATTTTATGACATCATCATTCTCCTGCCCTTAGCCCGCTCTAAGTGGGGTCGACACAATGTTATTAACATGTTGTCACATGATTTGGCTTCGTATTTTATGACCAACCGCTTGCCTGACGTCAAGAAGCTAAGAAAAAGGGTGGTTTATTCTACTCAATCGGCTACCACACGGTGGGTCAACTTAACTTAGTCGCTTTTTACGACGCCTCGGTAAGGAATGAGGATGGTCTATTATACTGAGCCTAACGGCGGATACCTAACGGCGAGTCGACTTACCTTAGTCGCCTCTTACGACTTTTCGGTAAGAAACGAGGGTGGTTTATTCTACTCAGCCGAATACTACATAGCTTGATTTTATAAGTCCTAGTGAATAATTAAATATTCCAAGTATAACTTAACCTTTGAATTATAAATGTGTCACACAATGGTCCCCATAATACACTGTGGATAGCTTCATTGAGTAACAAATGGACCCAATCAAGGGGCATGCATACGTGATACAAATTTTAATAAGGACAACATATCGCCGGACATCTTTTCAATTATTTTTTTGGAACAAAAAATATATGCTTTGAAATTTTATAATCAACTGCGTATTAAAAATGTTAATAATTCATTTGAGAAGAATGATTTCAGTAATAATCTTTCTTCTTATTTCAGTAAATAAATTGTGATTTCGTGTGTTTCGATTTTTAAAATCTCTGTGGTATTTACTTTTATCAAAGGTATTATTTAATGGAATCATGTAACAGTACTATTGATAAATATACTGTAAAACAATATGTATGTCATAAATAACATCTACAAAGGTGACTATATCAGTGTTAATATCATCATCATCATCATCCTTCTGTCTTTATCCCACTCTATCACACTAAATTCTGTCTTTAGCACACTAAGTGGGCTCGGCACAACATGTTATAAACATGTTACTACATGATTTGGCTACAAATTTTACAACAGGCCGTCTGCCTGACGCTAACTAACCTTAGTCGTATTTTAAGACACATGTAATAGAGGTTGTTCTATTCCACTCATCCGGATACCACACGGCAGGTCAAATTACCTTAAGCGCTTTTTACGATACCTTGGTAATAAATGAAGTTGGTCTATTCTAATCAGCCGCAGGAAAATAATTATTTCAGTAATAAAATATATTTTTTGAGGTTAGGGCATAGTTTATGCGTATACAACTGCGAATAAGAACATGTCAAAACGCTAAGTTTACAGGATTTTACCACTGTTTTTGGGTCCTCAATCAGGCTAATAATTTCATTTTTACACTATGCATATAATATTTTTCATTAATAACTTATTTAAGTTGGAAGGAAATCGCTAAGAAATCTGTATATATTCGGAGAATTCCTAGGAGATATGTTATCTGCCAATTTATATTTGAGAAATGTGACAGTGCAAATCCTTCTCTCCAAGGTCTTAAACCGACAACGAGAAAGTCGGGGAAGTTTACAACATTTTTTCTTAAATTTGAGGTTTATAATATAATCGCTAAACCTAATATAAAATATTTAACGCCATCTGTAAGTAATTACAGGATTGATCACAGAAAATAAGAAACAAGTCTCTACCTAAAAAAAGTATATAAACTTATCAGAACAAAAAAAAGGATTCGAAAGTTTTTTTATTAGTTCTTCCACTATACTAATAATTTAATAATAAATCAATATTTGTTAACAGTAAAATGATAAAAATATCCGTACGACCGTGACAGGACTCGAACCTGCAATCTTCGGATCCGAAGTCCGACGCCTTATCCATTAGGCCACACGGTCTCTTGTATAATAATTAGAAATTATGTAATGCTTATTTTTAATATAAATATTCATAAATTTCTCTAATAACCTGTTATTAATTTTTATTAACATGTAGTCAGGACTCTATAAGTTATTAAAATGCTAAGTATAACTTAAAAAATAAATATGAAAAATTTGCAGGTTTAACATAGTCAATTGAAATCAAAATAATCTTTATTCAATTAAGCTCTTTCAAGCACTTTTGAATGCTCAAGAATGAAATTGTCGTCTTGATTCCTGAAAATGTATTAAATAATGTTCAAGACTACTTGTCTAGCTTATTTTACCTAATACCTACTCTTACTTTTTCTCTAAATTCCCTTATACAAAATCGCACTTGCTTACTTTTCAATTACCTTGCGATCCACCTGAACTTAGCCTTTAGGCTTTGCCGATCGATGATAGTTATAGGTATGCGATAACAGATATTTTTATGTGTATAGTTAAATATTTGTTGTCATAATTGTGTGGTACTAGCCTTAGTTATAGTTTGGCATTTCTAAAATTATTACGCTATTGTAAATTAAATTAGTTTCATACTTGTATCGAGCGTGTTAAATATCGGGTAACGCATAGCATATACGATGATGTAAGTAAAATAACTATTTGAATTCCAATTTAAAACTAATGGCAACTATCATACACCTATATAACTATATACCCTGCGTATACAATACAAAAATATTAATAATATGACAAAACTAAACGTATGGAACGTACTTATGAAGATAAATATGACGGTGAAAGCCTACAATGCTATTGAGGATTAGATAAATTTGAATTCAATTCAAAATATTCTTTATACAAGTAAACTTGTAAACAAGTCGTCAATCGTCAATTAAGTACAAGGATGTAAATTTCATTGTTTTGTTTAATACAAAGTACAAGTCAAAATTAGTATACATTGTTCCATATTTTATATAGGGTTGGCAGCTAATAGGCGTACGACGCCATCGATTCATGCAAACGCCTCAACTGAAGGTCAACTCCGATCCCGCCGTAAGGCAGCTAAGATGCTAGTTGCTGTGGTCATCATGTTTGCTGTTTGTTACTTTCCAGTGCATCTGTTGTCGGTTCTCAGGTATATATTCACAAACACACCAACAATCATAAAGTAAGAATTACCTTTTATTATATATACAAATTATCATGAATATATAACATATCATATTTCAACTAGCTCATCAAAAACTCATAAATGACATTTCATCGTTGGATGTCATTTCAAATTTTGTATTTGTATGAACATTTCATCATGTCAAGTTATATGTTGAACGTTTTCTATCAGCCAAACAAACGACAACTGTAATTTGTAGTTGCGAACCGGATCGATACCAAAGTAAAAGAAATTTTATAGTGCCTTAACATCGATCTATAAATAGAATTGGTATGATTAGAGCGACCTAATCGTTAAACATACAGAAAGTTTATGTAGTATAGAAAAAACTGTTTCTTAACTACGGAAGCTAGGTAGACTCCGAGATATGACTGGCAAACAGTTGATGAAATTTAATGTAATGCTCTTAAAAGTTCCATTCAAAAAATATTCGTGTTACATAAATATAAATGTATAAGTGACCTATATAATACTGGATCAACCCAAGACACCGCCTATAGAATTGAATAATAGCACATATTAAGTAATTCATCACTACCAAGCTTTGAGCTTCAGACAAAACAACGGGTATTATAGAAATGTCAATCTTCTCAATTACAAGGACATCTCGATAAGGCACTTCTACTTAACATCATCATACTGAGTTCCAGAAAGTCGATTCAAGATTTAGATTCGAATTATCACCCTGTAATTGGTACTATAATTGGACGGTGATAGTCCAAACGTTTTTATTTTCAATAGATTCAAACATTCGCTGAGCATCTCCAACTTATAGTTGTATGAGCCAACCGTTCTAAAGAAATAGATTTAATAAATAATGAAAAAGCTGTAACATGCTCAGTGCTGACTTATACAATTTTCTCAAAATTTAGTCCAGCTTTCAATCTGTGAGGTGAACTCAATTGTAAAACACAAAATCTAAATTTTGGTTTACACTTTTTGAATCATTACAGTGATAAGTTATGTTTATTATGTTGTTTTCCTACCAGAGTCGCCTTCGTGGTCAAACAGAGTGAAATAATGACCTGCATCGCGTTGATTTCACATGTGATGTGCTACGCTAATTCAGCAGTCAATCCTCTTATCTATAATTTCATGAGTGGTAAGTTTGTATGCTATTTAAATTATAACTTCATCTTAACTATTCATTTCTGGGATACCTAATGTTTATTTCTTAAATAGAGCCTATTTTCGTTATACTCGTTAAGTTTTTTAATTCTCCTTTCAACAGTGTTTTGTTATTGGTAGATTGCAATCATTTACATCTATTATCATTAATTAATATGCAAATCGTATCTCATAAACGCTCTGTTTGTCTAGTTGAGGCACATTAAAGAATAATTATAATTTATGACTACAATTCGTATTTGTCTACCATTGAAAGATATATTTTTTGATATTCAACGTATGTAATTATTAAGAATCATCATTTTAATATATATCAGGAATTACAGTCTCCAAACGATCTGTTACGTTAAACAATCAAAAGCCACTCACTGCCAATTATAAAAAAGTTATAAAAATTCTCCTTTGCTTTAGCTTATAAATTGTACCAGACGGTCAAGATAAGATAACAAGAAAAAAAAACCAAATGAACTGCACGAGCATTTTTTCTCTGTCTAAAAATTTGCCTAATAGAACTTGATTGCCAGATAGGAGTAAAATGACTCAAATGTTGTTTTTCATTTAGTATTTTCTTAAAAATTTTAATTTCTTTTAAATCCCTGTGAAAATTCTATTATTTACCACTTCTTTTTACCTAATCTTTGACTGTGAAGACGTATTTACAAAAACCCATAAAGTTTCTCCTTAGCCTATGCAAAATGGCTTGAGGGCCTAATCTACAATCGATACTAATCTGTTTACTAAAAACATTTTGATTGACTAGATTTTGCCTGCGACTTCTTTAAGTACTTTAGTATAAATGTGATGATATCTCAAGTAATATATCTATGTTATCTGTATACTAATTGTGATTCAAATGTCGTTTTTTATAAACATACAAATTTTGAAATATATAAAATTAGTTATAATAAAAATTATTTTAGTGGCATATATTACCATTATTTTTTATAATATGTACTCCTAATTAAACTCTATTGTACGCTTATTGTATTGTCGGGGTAAATAATTTTTTGCAAAGCTTTAGTTTGGACATGTGTAATATGATCATTTTTATTGTATTCAATATAGGTAATGTAGGTATGTATATAATGTAGGTTCCATCTCCATTCATACATTTATTGACCTTTTTTTATTCGCGCGTAGTAATTTACCCCACTTAATCTGATTTGAAGATTAGTCCATATTATTTTACCGACGCCATCGTACAAACACGAAAAAAAAGATTTTTTACATGAGCCTAAAGCCCTGGCCTTTCAGTAATTATAATGACCCTGGGTAAGGTTATTCGACACGCCCTAATTCTAAGTAACATGCGGTATTATTTTATAACTAACAAGCTATATTTACCCGCGACTTCATTCGTGTCAACTTAATTGCTCAAATATCTTAAATTATATTCTTTATTTTTTCACCTAAGATAAAATATAAACAAGACTTAATCTTATTAAATTTCATTAATATTGTTTCAACGGATTGACGAGAATGCATCACAGACAGATAGACTTTTACATTTTTGATATAAATATGGATTTTGCATGACGAAAACATAACATAATTTGTTAAAGTGTAGATACGCATTTTATTACTGTAGCTATGAGTGTTATTTCTAAATGAAGAAACAATTTCGTCTCAAAATGTGTTTTGCGATACAATTGATACATGAAGAAACATTAAGACATTTAATGTTGCCCTACGAAACGAACCAAACCTATTGTTCGTTAATTACACAAACTCTCTGTTGATTAATGTACAAGAGACACGCAAATACACGTTTTGCATTGACTTTCTTACATAGAATTTGGAGCTGGTAAATCCTTTGCTATATATGTGATATGAAAAAAACTTACGCACTCTACTTGTAGTAAACTAGTAACGACATATTGCTGGGCATAGGCCTCCTGTTTTAGTTTTTGGAAAGAAGGGTTTAAGCTAAGACGCTGCTCCAATACGGATTGTAGTAAACCAATGGTTTTCTTTTACTAATAACATGTCAATTTAGTAAGCAACTAATAGTAAACCAACTAATAACAAAGTAAATTTTTCAAAATTTAATTATGGATGGATTTTCGCTCTAGCTATCTTTAAAATATAAATTTAATAGTTGGTATAACTTAATTAAAATGTGGCATGCAGCTAAAATGTAGGATAATAATAAATTGAATTAGTATGAAAAAAATAGAAAATATTTATTTTACCATAGAATTAAACGTTTTTAACACCACAAAAGATTATAAGACCCGAATTTTATAACCAACAAGGCACTTGTTTTTTTTTTTAATTTTTCGTGTGTGATGCTGTTAAATCTACAGTAAAATCAACCAACCGCATATTATCAATTTATAAACAAAATAATAACGAAGATAATTTTAAAATGCCCGACATGTATTTCAAAATTATTCTCCACAACTTTGTAATAATATTCAAATTTGATTACAGGCTAAAGTGTGGGTCTTATTAGTCCAAATTAAATCAATTTGAAACCAACTGCGTAGAACGGAAAGTTTCACTTCTCTTTCCTCTGGATCCGGGGTCTGGAAACTGAATTTGAAACAAAATTTGATTTTTCTTGTGATATTAATACCTGAGTAAAATTACTAAGATTGTTCTCCGAATGTTTAAATAACTTCATAGTTAATCGTCCTTTCGTCCCCATTAACTCATTTTTTATTTCTATATACATCACACAAATATTTTGCTTGCAGGTTTCCCAGGGTTTTCAGGTTAGTGCATTCGGACCCAAACGGTTTGATTTTGCTTGTAAAATATAGCTTATAATATTATGTCCTACATTGGGAACCGCATGCATTATTTTTGTATGTATCGAAATTATTTACATGCACGATTATTTTTGTATCACAAACATCTTTGTTATCGTTAAATGTTAAATGTAAAAAAATTGTAAACTATCCAATTTTATTAAGTAGTCACTACAAATAAAGTATAATTAAAAATTAAAGAGCCTTTGAGATTAAAAGACGCAACTCTATATTGTGCGATTTGTGTAGCTTCACAATTTCCACCCAAATGCACTGAGTTTTCTTAAACAACGCTGGTATTTGTAAAAATATATTAATCATTCACTAAGCACTTTTCAATACCTACTCTTCTACCACGTTGTTTCAATTTTTTAAGGCAAACACCTAACTCTAAATTACTGTAGCCATCCATGATCTTGCACAACAATTTTTTATAATATCATTAACTTTTGTTATTTGTTACAGGAAAATTCCGGCGAGAATTTCACAGATCCTACTTCAAGTGCTTCTGTTGTTGCCTTACATTTTCTGCTCCAGAACAGAACGGAACCTCCTTTGCTCCAATTGGTAGTTCTCGAGCAGGGACTACCAGAACTGTCGTCAGGAGAAATGACTCTTGCGTCAGTTACAGACTAACTCATCTCTCCCCTTCAAATCATAACAGTATTAATCGAGATGTAGTACGAAATACGAATACCTCTTTCATAGAAAACATGAACGGCAACCGACGGATCAAAGCAAGGGACGACTCGTTGAGCGAATCTGCTCGTTTCACGCTAACCACAGATGCTAGAGATTGACAATTGGATAAAGACTTTCTCGTATATTCTGATCGGAACCGCGATGGT
The DNA here is from genome assembly GCA_947086495.1 of Morpho achilles. Taxonomy (NCBI): domain Eukaryota; kingdom Metazoa; phylum Arthropoda; class Insecta; order Lepidoptera; family Nymphalidae; genus Morpho; species Morpho achilles. The sequence goes on from CAMTZB010000003.1 coordinate 8,098,889, forward strand.
ATCGGTTATATAGCAAGAAGTACAAATAGCATTGATTGTAAACCTTATTACGACTGTTTTAAAGGCCAAGGGCCGAGTGGATGTGGTGCTAAGAAAGTGAGCTTCGATAAAATAGAACTCGAAAGACACAGTGATACTCACGCTGACTATCGCGGAAACGATAATGAATTAAACGAATTATTCACTGTCGATGATACAAAAAACGGGTATAAATTTAAATTTAACCGTAGTCTAAATAGTTGTCAACTTAAAGATAAAAGGAAAGTCAAAACAGTGTTTTAAGTATTTAATGTGTAGATCGGTAAGTTTTTAATATGAATGTTTTAATGTACATATTAAAATTCAACTTTGTAGTAACTGTTGATTCTTTTGAGCCATGTATTTTTTTTAGTTTTCAGTGTTGTAGATAACAGGACGATAATCAGATTATTTTTATTTACGCTTAAATGTTTTATAAATAAGGTGAATTACACTATTTATTCAAATTTGTTATAAATGTTATAATTAAAATGTAATTTTAATAAAGGTTGTATATAATATTCAACACAAACCATAACCTGACATAATCTAAAATAAAATCTCATAACGAGAAAACATTAGTGCACGTAAACAAGTACAAATCTGAAAAGCTATTTGTTATTTTTGTTGTTTATTATTTACTAGCGGCCCGCTCCGGTTTCACACGGTTATAAAATATGTAGCCTATGTCCTTCAGTGAAAAAAATGATTAAAATCTATCCAGTAGTTTTGTTTTATTCATTGAGAATGTCTTTATATACAACATTTACAGCTTTCTTGTCATTACACAATGCAAACATTTTTACTTAAGAGGTTACTCTTGAAAGAGAGACATATAGTTAGCCATGTGGAAAACCAACCCGTCCGATCGCAACTCGAAGTGCTATAGGGCGATTTACCAGAACAATCTTATTTATTTCAAAACAAATAAAATAGAAGCGTAACAAAGGGATACTACAAACTTTCATAAATTAAATGTATAAAAAATATATCTGATAAAATATAGACGAATTGTATAAATTTGTTTATAGTAAAATAATTGACATTGAATGGATGTTATAATAAATACTTATGATTTGTATAACATATTTGTCATTATTCGCTATTTACAGAAAATTTGTATAAACTTATAAGACATAGTACATATATTTAAGAAGCTTCTTCTTCAGCAATACTGTATAAGAATTACCGGATGTCATCTTCCAACCCTTCAATTATCACCAGACCAAAAAAATCACTATCTACTAACGCTAACAAATTGCACAAATAATCATACTCTCAAAATTATAAATATAGGCACATTGGCGATATTAAATAAGGGAATTGAAATAACAGTCGCGACAAGGTTTGTATTACTAAAATTTGTTTCGTACAAGTGTTATATACGTATTCTGTTATAAATTAGAAAAATATATTTGCAAATACAGTACGTAATTACGAAACGCACAAGAAACATTTGTTGATCAACACTACCAAATTATGGAAGGGTGTAAATTAAAATCTAACGTATCGCAAGAAAGTAATATAGCTTAGATATTTCTAATAAAAAGCCCTTTATCTTATCTCAGTTAATCGCATTACTCTTAACGTTACAATAGCAATTACTTCTTAATCCCCTGTATGTCCCAAAGCCCAGCTAAGATGAGAAAAAATACGTAATTAACTTAGCATTTTATGTGTTCTTTGTAAACGCTCGGATCTCATAAAGTCCAAAGATTAATGCGCTCCCTAGCAGGGTCATTGTGGCTAGTAGTCATATTGTACTCTAATAATCATCATAATTCTCTTACCCTTATCCCACTCTAAGTGGGGTCGACACAATATGTCTTCTTCTTCCATTCTCCTCTATCATTCGTCAACTCTCGTGCCACTCCTTTCATACGTATATAATTTTTCACACAATACATCCATCTTTTTTTCGGCCTCCCCTAGCCAATATTGTACTCTAATAATATTAGGTCAAAAATATCTTAAATCACAAACGGTTGCAACAGCTAAAAATAAAATCATAACGTTCTATGCTTGAGTTCCGACACCCAATACATTTTGTGTAAACAGGTCATTTCCTGAGCTATTGTATTCGCTTTGCATCTACTATATTCTGTTTCATATAGGCTATGGAATTTAAAGTTATTGGAAGATAAATTGTATTTTATATAGTAATCATCATCATCCTTCTGCTCTTATCCCACTCTAAGTGGGATCGGCAAACATTATAAACATGTTGTCACATGAATTGGCTACGTATTATGCGACCGGTCGCCTGACTGATATCAATTTACCTCAGTTGTATTTTACAACACCTCGGTAAGAAAGAGGGTGGTCTATTCTACTCAACCAGATACAACACAGCGATTCGATTTACCTTAATCGCCTTTTACGACACTTTAGTAAGAAATGAGGGTGGTCTATTCCGGATACTACACGGCTTATTGTTCATATATTTCTTTATAGTAACATTGCTAATATTCTGGCGCCTTGACCCTTACTAGTGCCCCTAATTAATGAATGTTCAAACTTAATATATACCAATACATACTCAGTACTGTTACTTGTCTTACGCCTGAATATACAAGAAAGAATTTGTGATTATGTATTTCTCTTTACATTTTTGCATTTATTAAAAAACACATATATATATATATATATATATATATATATATATATATATATATATATATATATATATATATATATATATATATACATCTTGCACATCATGTTGCGTCCTACATGGCACTTTTTACCGATCTTGTTGCGTCCAACCGACTTGTTGCATCCAGTATACGGACGCAGGATAAACCAACCCTAAAAATTTGTCAGGAGCCGTGTTTTTATATGTATAATGCGTGGGCAAAAAATTGGATGGGACGTTATTTTATCGCGGTAATGAATTCCGATGTATTTATTAGTTCAGCAAGTTGCCGCGCACAATTTGGAGGTCGCTACGTGCTCGCGTATATTTGGGCACGTATATTATATTTCTGATGCTAGCATTCTATTGCCTCCGACGTATATTTAAAAAAGTTTTTTTCAATTTTTATTTAGGATTATCTTGCGTCCAAATTTCTTCCCAATTTAATCGATTTTATAAGTGATGCGGGGGCCCAAGGGGTGCGCGCACGAGTCCTGCGTTTTGTTAATAAACAAACATTGAGCCGTTAGGACGCGTTTTAATTTGCAAAGTGATTGTACTCATAATTGCGTATATTATTAATATTGTAAAACTGTAAATATAAAGAGAGCGTATAAGACATCGCTATTTGCTAAATCAGATCTTCTTATTTGTGCTTAAGGATCCCAATATTAATAAAGTCATTCGGAAAAACATTTTATTAATGTGGTTTCAAGAAAAGTAAGAGAGTTAGCAAAATTATTAATCGAAATTTAAAAAATTAACAATTCTATAATAAATTTATTGAGTGCCTTAACACCATTCAGTTAAGATCTTATGGCGGAGACAACTAAAGTTGTAGATAACAGTGATGCCAAAAAGGATAGATTCGAAACCTTCTTTTGCTATGAATGTTTCAACTACTTTTAAACAATGCTGCAATATAGCCATTATGTTTGCATTGAAAAAACAAGATCCTTACAATGAAATCAATACCGCAGAAACAGAAGCAGATCTTAAGACATTAATGCATCTTATAGATGCAATTTTGCGACATGTCATCTCCAGTCAAGCTGCAACAGATTTAAACAAAAAGAAGTGGAATAATGTCACTATAGTCCCGTTAGCCAATGAAGCTGCAGTCAAAATCAAATCAGGGTACTACTGTTGCAACGTATATTCAGTTATTAGATAACATTTATTGCAAAGTTTTATTATTATTACAAAGTTCTCGAGGGATACCCAAGATTATCTGGACCCAAAAACCCAAAATCAATTTCGTCTACGCGACTCAGAAAACATTAAGCAACCTTTTTACAAATATTTAGCATAACTGAGAATGTTATGAAACATTTAGCTACGTTTATGGGCCATACCGGTGACGTGCATAAAAAGGCATATAGATTGCCGGATTACGTGGCATCATTACTATCAGCCCATTTTCTTCAACTGCTGGACATAGGCCTCTCCAATTATTCGCCACTTAGTCTGATCCTTGGCTTTCTGCTGCCATCCACTGCCCGCTGTCCTACGTATATCTTCACTCTATCGAGTCTCAGGTTGTCCTACACTAAGTTTCCTGATTCGTGGTCTCCACTCCAGAACTGGTCTACCCCAACGGTCATCAGTTCTGCGACAGGTATGGTCGGCCCATTGTCACTTCAGCTTGCTTATGCGCTTAGCTATGTCGGTGACCCTAGTTCTCCGACGGATTACTTAGTTGCGAATACGATCCCTCAGAGAAACCCCGAGCATAGCTCTTGCCATAGTCTGCTGAGCGTCTTTAAGCTTGTGGACCGCCTTAGCTGTTAGTGTCCACATTTCGGCGCTGTAAGTCAAGACAGGTAGGACACACTGGTTAAATACTTTAGACTTTAGACTCTGCGGGATGGGTGACGAGAAGACTCAACGTAGATTGCGGAATGCTGCCCAGCCTAGCTGTATCCTTCTCATAATCTCACACTCGAAATTGTTGTTTTCTAGTTCGTGCGTCTGTCCTAGGTAAATGTACTTATCAACAATTTCGAGAGTGACCCCATCTAAGGAAATCGGTCCCGGAGCAACGTGCTCGTTGCACATGATTTTGGTTTTACTCAAGTTCATCCGGAGAGCGATCCTTTGAGAAGAAACAGCCGGTCCATGTAGCATCCATTGCAAATCCTCTATGGATTCAGTCGTTAAGACCATATCATCTTACGCGAATCTGAGATGAGCGCCATTGATGTCTATGCCATGTCCAGTCCAATTCAGCGTCTTAAACATATCCTCTAGTGCGTTTGAAAACAATTTCGAGGAAATGACGTCCCCTTGTCTTACGCCTCGCTGAAGATGGATATGCCTTGTCTGCTGGTTTTGGACTCGGACTGCCTTTCTTGCGTTTTCATACAGACATCTCAGCATCTCAATATATCACTAATCGACTTGGCATCTCTGTAAAGACTCCAGAACAGCCCAGGTTTCGACCGAGTGAAAAGCTTTTTCATAATCCACAAACGCTAGGCATAGTGGTTAATTGTACTCTTTAGTTTTTTGTACAATTTGCCGCACGGTGTGGATATGATCTATCGTGCTGTACCCGCATAGAAACCCGGCTTGTTCGGGGGATGGAACTCGTCGAATCATCATGCGAGGCGGTTTGTGATAACCCTTGAAAACAGCTCATAGACATGGCTCAGAAGAGATATTGGCCTATAGTTATTTAAGAGTGTTATATCTCCTTTTTTGTATAACACTATACTTCTGTGCCATGCCTTTGGAGTTCTCCCGGCAAAGAGAAGGGTATTAAACAGCTCTTGAAGCTCTGTTAACAATAGAATTCCTCCAGCTTTTAACAGTCCTGTTGTAATACCATCCTCACCCGCGACTTTTCTATTTTTAAGCTGTCCAAGGGCTAAAACAATTTCATTTAGATGGATATCAGGCAGTTTTTCCGTATAGTGGCGGCTTAATTTGTCATCTGTGTGCAGTGGTAGCATGCGATGCGTAAAATTCGGCGTAGTGGCTTTCCACTTCCGAGAGGATTTCCGGTTTGGACGAGTAACGACTTTCCCTTTAATGTGGTTAACTTCGTCAGGTGACTTTTTCCAAGAGGGTTAATAAACACTTTTGGACCCCGATTCTGCTCAATTGATTTTTGAGCGTATTAGCTAATCGGAGGTCGCGTCGTTAACCATCTTGGTAATTATTTTGTTTAAAGCCTCTACTTCTCACGAAGTTAGCATAGGGTTCGTCGCTCTGCCATTAATAGGAGAGTATCTCCCGAAAGCTTTGACTTCATGCCCTTACGTTGGCTTTCGCAAATTTTTGTGCCCTCATTTCGAAGGAATTCTGCTACTCGGTCGAGTTTTTGCCCTACGTTATCTGTGGTTTCCAGAGTAGTGAATTGGTTTAAGTTGTTTCTAGAATGTTACAGATCCAATTACGGTTTGGAGAACATTCAGACGGACTGTTGATTTCATCAAACGGACCCGTTCCAGCTTTAGATAAATATTCAGAGTGCCTTGTACCAACCTATGGTTGCTAATAGTCGATGGTAAGCACCGAGACATCCCTAAATATACGCTTCTTGTCCGTAATAATAAAATCAATCTCATTTTTCGTCCGCCCACCGAGACTTCGCCAAGTCCATCTACTTTAGGGCTGTTTCTTGAAAAAAAAAATTCATCAAAAACAACTCCTCCTTCTCGAGAAAGACGACAAGCATTTTTCCGCTCTCGTTCTTTCGACCCAAACCAAAAGGTCCTACAACTAATTCAACACACAACACAATTTTACTCCCACTTTAGACTTAAAGTCCCCCATAACAACGTTGAAGTGGGCTCTAGAGTTATGGCGTAAGGCTTAAGTTATATCCTCATATAGAGTTTCCACTTCCGAATCCGATTATGACTCCGTGAGCGCGTACGCTAATACCACCTTAAGGGTATACCATGCAGATATTTTCAGCACGAGATACGCAACCCACGGAGACACACTGGTAGTTTCTAAAACGTTGTTACAAAGGCAGGGTATTTATAGCTGAAACACATATGGACATGGCACATGGACTCCACGCGCCTACGCATGCACGCACGCACACACGCATACAATACGCACATTCACCTAATAATCTCAACTACTTCTGCAGTTCAAGTTTTTTCTGGGTTAGTAACATCACTTACCTGCCTATAAAAGCTTTCTTTATTAGTTAACTGAATGACGAGGATAATAAGTTACTTACCTGTTCATAAAAGCTCACTTAGTAATAAGTTAACGACTATAAAAAAAATTATTTAATAATATGACTCACGTGCCATATTTAAGTATTAGAAATCTGATGAAGTCAATGGAAGCCGTTAAGTCAATGTTACGCATAGGTTCATACAGCAGCAATATTCGGAAGCATTTTAGTTGAAACAAAGAATGGATGTAATAATGTCAATGTAATATCAATAACATATATTGAATAATATACAGAGTCAAGTTAGATATAAATTAAGTAGGAAGCGTGAAAGCCTAAACAGTGTACGAAGTATATACAAAAATATACAATGTGCCACATTATTTCGACGATGAACGGAACCGCTAAGTGATTGAGAAATTTTTAAAATTGAATATCGGTATAAAACTTATTAATGGAATTTAAAGTTGTATAATGAAATAATACAGATTTAAAGGTATAGTATACGCTTTAATTTAGTTAAAAATCCCTTCAGAAATAGTAGACGCAACAGGGTTCGAGTTTAAAATGACGCAAGAAGACTTCTGCGATTTAAATATATATATATATATATATATATATATATATATATATATATATATATATATATATATATAATATACATATATCATATGATTTAATTATAAAATTGATTATTTATTGTAAATAATATTAATAGTATGCATCTTCAAATCGTTTTCATAATAATATATAGTTATATATGTAAACATTGCTCCTATGACAGAAAAAATCCTATAAAACCTCTGTCTCGACAACATTTTGAGGTTCAGTGAATTCATTTTATCTCTCCTTATGTACATAGAAAATGACACGAATATTATAAAAGGTGTATGTGTTATTGTCATAAGAATTATTAAATAAATATATACGAAAATTTTGTTTATTTTGTTTGACGAAATACATACCTGTAAACTAATAAAACACATTTTTTTCTTAAAAAGGGAAAGTACTTTTTTAGTTATAACGGCATTTCACTACATCAAAGGATATATAATCTCTTTTTTTCTCTATCCCACCCTTATGAACCCTCTTTTCTTCTTATTTTTTTTTTGCAACCTCCAAACATTTAGATTTCAGTAATATCTACACTATTTTTAAATTTTCTTGTTTCAAATTTTGTCGACAAATACTAAAAGACAAATATTTCAAGAAACGACAGCTCAGCAATTTTACATAATGCTTTAACTTTCATTAATTTTCCATAAACTTTACTGACACCATCTCCGAATAAAAACTTTGGCTAAACGCCGATTATAATGCTCCAACTTTTTATAATCGCTAGGGCGCAGCGGTTACCAAATTTTGGTGAGTAATATATTGTCCACATGATGACTCAATTAGAATATTTCGAAGAACCGATGAGTTTCAGATCTTGCACAACGTGGACAACGCAGTATTGGTAAGATCCATCTTCTTTTCTTCTTCTTCTTATAGCGGGCTGCTTTCCGCACTTAGTCGCTTTTTGCAACCATTGTGTGTGAAAGAAGGCGAAAGAGGCTTATTAAATACTTCAACCAGCCAAGCTCCTTCTAGAAGCTGAGGGCCCTGTACAGGACCCTAAAGGCTTCTTGCAACGTCCTTGGAGAGCCAAGGATGTTCACCCAATGTTCTGCCACCGCCATGCAATGCAGCATGGCGTGAGATGGCGTTTCCGGTTCCTTAATGCATACTCTGCAAATTGGGCTGTCACTTGCACTTATATAGAATAAATGTTTATTTAGCAGACAATGACCGGTGATAATGCTCATTCTTCGCAGGTTGGGTCTATACCTGCGAAGAAGACTGTTGGTTAAGCGAGAATTCGGGGAGGGCATTGCTTCCCTGGATTGCCTACAGTCAGTCCGGTTTGGTAGACCCATTTGATAGATCTAGATTGACAGCTCAAAATTTGCAAGGAATAACTAGATTTACGCAACAAAAAATCGTACAGCGTGAAAATCCATCGGCAAAACCTATGTTGAATGGGTGTCATCCGTCAGTTAAAAAAGAAAGAAAAATGTGCAACATTGATTTATTCGAAACTGTTTTTAATTGCAACGTTGCGCTGCTACTGCAGTTACAAATTTCTATCAAATTCGTTTTACGAAACAATCTCAATTTCCTGTCTCTAATGTATTGTTTAATTATTTACATGAACACTAACGTTAGTTTTGGCAACATTGCAGTTTATATGAGTATGGTATTGTTAATATCATAAATCGATTTTTATAAAGCAACTACATTTTATTCCTAATCAATCTAGTATTTTTTCTATTTGTTTCGTAATAAATCATCATCATATAATATACAGACACGCCTGCCTTCTAATATCCAATCTGATCTATCTCCATCTTTATTATTACGACAAGCATTTAATATTGACTCGCACTCTTGACATTGAAGGATAACTGCCATATACCAGACAGCTCCATACAGGAGATTTATCTCGTTATAAATAACGTGTGAAGATAATCATTATCATCGGTTTGCTCGAGCTAGTCGTTAATAATAACAATAGTCTTTGTGGTACTTATTTTGTGATTTCGGAACTCAATATAATAATTTTGATTAACGTATTATTGATCCAGAGAATTGTGTAGTAGTTATAGTGGTAATACCAGCCCATTACTATTCCACTGCTGGGTATAGGTCTTCTCTCTCCATTTTTGGAGAAGTATTGGAGCTAACATCTACCACGCTGCTCCAATGCTGATTGGTAGGTTGACACATATCCCCAGAATTCTCTAGAGATATGCAGGTTATATAACGATGTTTTCTTTAGCCGAAAAACGTGTGATTACTGATTATTTGTTATTATCAATTAGACACATAAGTTTTTAACAGAAAAAGTCCTAGACGCCTGCGCGGTGAATGAAACCAGGAATGCATCGCAGGTCACAAGGTCTCGTCGCTGAGCTATTACGGCAAATATTGCACTCACTTGGAACATGTTAAGGATTTTAGTAACAATTAAACGAAAAATAGGAGTAAAATTAAAAGTATAGATTTTCCAATTTTTTCTTTTCACTTTTCTGTTTTTTTGTTCATTGAAACCTTCTTCGAGCGTTAACGAATTTAATTTCTCAAGTTTCGAAATTAGCAACGCAGCAATATTTTTATTTAGAGATTAAGAGGAAGGACTGAAGGAGAAATATAATCCGATTTTACGAATTTACGTAATCGACTGCCGGTTTTGTAACTGGAAGACAAATTAATGAAAATGCTACCATTTTAATGAACTAACCAAAATATCTCTGGTCAATAACGAGCGACAGTTACCAATGTGCTGATCACCGACAAGCCAGCCCAACATGTTCAACTTTTACGTAATCTTGTACTTATTATGATTTCTGCAGTAGTGGTGTAATCAAAAAAAGATCTCAAATAAGTAAAACATCCGCAATGGAACAATGCAAAACAAACTTTTGAGTCTACGTATTGTGAGAAACAGTACAGAGCAATGTCACTGAAGTCTTTAAAACTGAAAGATACACCCTTTAATTAATGTTAAATAGTTTACCATAATGTAAATTATTTTATCAACTCTGATACTATAATACAAAGATTATAAAACTGAAACCAAAATTCTCACAAACATTAAATACAGATACAAAAAAAAAATTAAAAAGTTTCATTATGTTACAGGTCTTGTATGGACACCTGTATCATATTATATCTTTTTAATCATAATGGTACACCTATACAACCTCCAACTGGACCATGGAGGTTGAATCTCTACCTTAAAAGAAAAAGGTTTCGATGAACGAGTCCGAACACGCATGCACAATCGATGCTTGCGCCTTGGCGCTAACATTTGACATTTAAAATAAATTTGTTGTTCGTTTCATTCAGCGTTTTATTTGCAATATTGTCTTACATATTAGAGTAGATAAAGTAGTGTATGACACTGTACATAACTTGGTCTTATAACACTCGTCTGATACTATAAAAAAAAACTTATTATACAACAGTATCATAATCTACTATTAATATTTACTTCGCAACAAAATTAATCGTTTTTAGAACTTAAAAAATATATGTTAAATATCTATTATAGTAAAAAATAAATTCGCCAATTCATTTATTAATAGGAAAAATATTCCGCCGACCACCCTTTTCTTACCGAGTTGTAGTAAAAGGCTACTAACGTGAGTTGACCCGCCATGAGGTATCCGGCTGAGTAGAATAGACTTTTTACGAGATGCCGTAAAAGGTAGGACTAAGGTAAGTTGACGTCGATATCATGATATGAAATGGAAACTACCTACTCGTAAGACATCAAAAAACATTATTACAAAATATAAAATTATCCCTCGATTCTATACGTTATTTTCTCTGTGGCAGCTAGATTAGTGCCAGGTTTCATATCCGGGCCGATAGTGGCGCATCTGTTATATTGTGCGGTATAGGCGGATTGGCCTCTTTTCTGACGTGCAAAAGTACTGCGAGTTCAGAATTTAAACTTTACGTGTCAACGTTAAAGTTCAAATTTATGTTTAAATGTTGAAATTCGTACTGTTATTAAATTTTTTCATGGAAAATGTTTTAAGAGATAGTCACTTTATGCATGATTGAACTATCAATTTTCCACATAGTTTTTCTTGTGTTAAGATAAATAATGTTACAAAACTAAAAAAACTAATTTAAATATTATTTTGGTATTTTGAAAGTTTTATTTTAATAACTAATGTAAATATTATATTTCAAAATATTTGCATTCGTTTTGTATTATACCTACACCTCCGTAAAGTAACGCCTAATTCCATAAACTATACATGTTTTAATGGTTTTTTTTATTCATAATTTTTTCTTAATAGTTGGTATTTTCTGTTAGTAACTTGTTTTCTTTTCTCTCTCTACACTTGCTACACTCACATTATAAAATTGTGTAAATGCTTTGAATAAATAAATAAATAAATAAATAAATAAATAAATATATGCGACACTTACACACACGGTCGTCCGTCCCCAAAGTAAGTAACTTAATACTTGTGTTATGGGTGACAGACAACTGGTGAATATATACTTATATATTTTTTAAATACATACTTAAATACAAATATACACCCAGGCTCAAAGACCAACAAATTCATTTATACAAAATGTTGGCTCTCGGCGGGAATCGAACCCGCGACCCGCGGAGCTGAGGCAGAGTCACTACGCACTGCTCCAACGGGTCAGTCAATAATATAGTTTCGAATCCATCTAGGGCTCTTAATCACGTGAAGTCACGTCGCCTTATTACAATATTATTTTATCACTACATTGTTATATAAAAAAGTAAAAAAAAATGTTATTTGAAAATTATCGAATAACAAAATGCCGCTGCCATGACAAAATGTAGTATGCAAAAATAACATCGCAAATCTAAAAAGAAATATCATAATAAAATAAAATATTCAATACACGAACACGATGTTTAAGTAATTAAAATCCGTAGATGTGCTTTACTTGTGCGGCGTAATAATTACATTAACACAGTTTTATAATTATTTAATATACACCCGAAAACAATCTTTTTTATGCGATGGAACAAAACTGTAATAGAATATATAAATAGCATATTTTATGTATGATAACATTTAAATTAAATTTTTAATACAAATAGATGTGAAATTTGCCTTTTAGAATGCTTTAAATTTAATGCTATATAATTTATGGGCAAGACCCGGTTTTCGCTTTGAAATGAACAATGCGATGGGCGCATTGTGTGACTCAAACTTCACCTTTGAAACCTTATACAACACAAGAAGAGCACTTGTTCACATAGAGTTATAATAGACATATAGGCGAACTTTCCTAGCGTTTTATAAAAGAATTTGCAAACTTTAACTTTAAATATGATAGTATTATTACAGATTAAGCGGAGGAGTAAATGGAACTTTGTGATCATTACCAATGTTGCGGGTTGGAACCCTAGTCCTTTTGTAAATTGATATTTACGATTTAGTCATTACCTACTGTCTTGTACAAGGTCGAAGAGTACCTACGTCCACTTTTGAACTAATTTGAATTGAACTAATAGGTAAAGCGAGACTTAAATCGCATAGATTAAACACTACATATATCTTAAAATGGGGTACTAGCTACTATCTTAAAAATGAAAAGTACTGCATCCGTAATATGGGACGGGATGCGTATAAAATATAAATCTTTAATATTTAAATGACTTCATCTTGTCTTGTGCATGTATAAATATATTTTCGGAATCTTGGAAACGGCCTAAACAATTTTCCTGAAATTGGTGTGATGCAAGCTGTGATGGCCCAGCGGTGCGACCGTGTGAATCTCTAGAGACGATCACGGGTTCGAACCCGGGCAGACACCAATGAGTTTTTCTCTTAAAACTTATGTGTCTAATTGATAATTGCAATTTATCACACGCTTTTCCGTGAAGGAAAACATCGTGAGGAAACCTGCATATCTCTAGAGAATTCTGGAGGTATGTGTAACCTACCAATCCGCATTGGAGCAGCGTGGTAGGTCTTAGCTCCAATCCTTCTCTCCCAAAACGGAGAGAAGAGGCCTATTCTCAGCAGTGGGATAGTAACAGGCCGTTACTTACTTACTTACTTTACAACATGCATCTTGTTTTGGGGGAGAAAATTCAATCCAGCTAGTTTTTATTTAAAAAAAATCGTTTTATCCCTGTTTTTGGGCACTAAAAATATGGTAGGATGTAAAATTGAAAGCAAAGGTTTTTTTAGTTGCCAACTGTGATTTTGCTATTAAGAACATCTGTATTAAAATTAATTAAATATTAATGTTTATTCATTAAAATCTGCACGATAATTACCCCAGTGTTAACTTTCCGTTACAAACAAAGTTTGAAATTTCATTAAAATGCCAAGCGTTTGATAAAACCACTTCAAAGTGACGATCGACGTGTCGTGGGTTTTGTTGGTTCGAGTACAAGTTTGTTTAAAAAGGAAACTTACGTGTATCAGTAAATATCAAATATAATCTATAGCAGTGGTAAAAGTTTACTACATGTATTTATTATAGAAATAATATGCTTCCTATAACATTTTCAAAGAACGGTGCTATATAAATAAATACATAACGGTGTAATGAAAAAAGAAACCTTATACAATAATAATAATTAGATGCCGTGTTGTATCCGGTTAAGTGTAATAGACTACCCTCATTTCTTACCAAGGTGTCGTAAAAGGCGACTAAGGTAAGTTGATCCACCATGTGGTATCCCATTGGGTTGAATAGACCAACCTCTTTCATACCAAGGTGTCGCAAAATACGACTGTTAAAATATGACATCAGGCAAGCGGCCGGTCGTAAAATACGTAGCCAAATCATGTGAAAACATGTTTATAACATAATTAGGTATGAATGAAAAAATCCTAACACCGGCAGAGGCAAGATGGGAGTCTATGATATGTTTCAATAATAAGTTTTTAACATTAACTTACTCGAACTACATGAATATATCAGTAATAGTCTTATTATTATATTTATAAAGCTACATCATTAGAGTAAAGATAAGATTCTTTATTTGTATTGCGATATTTTAAATATAACTGTTCTTAAAATAATCGTAGAATGTAATTCAAATTCAAATTCAAATTCAAATTCAAATTCAAATTCAAATTCAAATTCAAATTCAAATTCAAATTCAAATTCAAATTCAAATTCAAATTCAAATTCAAATTCAAATTCAAATTCAAATTCAAATTCAAATTCAAATTCAAATTCAAATTCAAATTCAAATTCAAATTCAAATTCAAATTCAAATTCAAATTCAAATTCAAATTCAAATTCAAATTCAAATTCAAATTCAAATTCAAATTCAAATTCAAATTCAAATTCAAATTCAAAATATTCTTTTTCAAATAAACTTGTAAACTAGTGCTTTTGAATCGTCAACTCTACTGCTGGTTCGGAAAGCTGTTCCTACCGAGAAGAGCCAGCAAGAAACTCAGCGGTTGCTCTTTTTAAAAAATACAATTCTTAATGCTAGTTACATTTAATGTTTCTATCTTGTACAGGGTCGAACAATATTTATATCCACGCATTTTTATCGTCTAAATAATCCTCAACAGTATAGTAGGCTTTCTGTATCAGCCTCTCCTTAATAGTGTTTTAAACTGCTGTAATGGCAAAGTTAAAATTGATTGTGGAATTTTATTATAGAATCTTATACCCAAACCCACAAACGACTTACGTACTTTTTCAAGGCGCAAAGCAGGGGCCGCAAGCTTATGTCGGTTCCTACTTTGTCTATTATATACATCGCCTATTGTTTTATAATTCTTTATATTATTATATACAAAAATAAAAACATTTTTAAACATTAATAATATCGCTTCGAAAATACAGAACATTAATTGCATTAGCAGATGAAGACAGCGTAATGAAAGCTCAAATCTATTCAGCCGTCAAAAGGTCTAAAAGATTAAAAAGAAAAAAATTATACTTAAAAATTTTATCTTCAATCTTTAGTTTCGTACATTTCAAACTTAAAAGTAGCTGTACTTTATATACGGTACAGTCTTTCATACAATTTTTATTTCAAAATTCATGCGTGAATATGAACGTTTTATAGTTAATAGACTACACCAAAAAGAAACGTGGCTAGATTTAGTGCGAAATATTATCTGGCTGGCAAATTGAAGCCTAAGTATATTGCCTCACTTGCTAAGCATTCGATGTTCGTTTAGATTAGATAATATTGATTTACCATTAGGGTGATCTCAATCAATGCGATAGAAGGGTCTGTTTTATATGCTTTTTCCCACACTAAAATACAAAAAAAAAAGCAATGACTACCCAACAGTTGAAACATGATCATTGCAAAAGTACGCGTGTTCAAGATTCGGACATGTACATCTGTGCTGTCATATTCAAGATTGAAATTTTTAAACAATCATACGGCAATATGTTTATAGCATGTTGTGCCGACCCCACTTAGAGTGGGATAAGGGCAGGAGAATGATATAGATTCCATCACAAACCTTTTAATTATAACATTTAAAAAAAATCTGATTTTAATAACTTTTTTGAATGTCTAATACCGTATTTTTATAGCCACATACCAAGTAAACTAGAAATTAATGTATAAAAAGCGGCTATACTCACGTCTTATTATATCGGATGAGCCCAACTACATAGTTTCAAGCCCATACGGGGTTCTGATTCATGAGCTCTTTACGCGACGTTATCGCGGCAGCACGGCGGTTGAGTTCCCATTAAATAATTATGAATAACACTCACGATAGTTTAAATTCAAAAACTAGAGATTAGTGATTATTCAGCCTATAGCTACAATAAGTTTCAAACTCAATTTAAATTGCAAGCACACGATAAAACCGCTTAAACGCCAACAGGTCGAAAGTTCCAGTCGCGACAAAGTAAAATCCAATAATGTTTGTTTACGACATTTTACTTTTTGCATGTTACTTTCGGCAAAGGGTTTTAAGTCCTTTCATGGAAATTTTGTTATATTGATAAAAGCGATTCTATTGAATCTAAATGGCAAACAGCCGTAATCACCAATAATAACGGCAATTTGTTATCGTCACGTGTTATTATTATGGTAATTTTACAATTTGCTGGTTTTACGTGCAAACAAAAAGAATCTTTACCAACTGTAATGGTAGACACGTGTAGTATTTTCTAGGCTATTTGTGAGAATTACGAATATTCTGCTAGGCCAACATGGCTTTTTTTACTAAACAGAACAGGCAAGCTGAATTGCTGAGGGTGTCGCAATGAAATTCATCTTCCTGCCCTTATCCCACTCTAAGTGGGGTCGGCACAACATATTATAAACATGCTGTCACATGATTTGGCTGCGTTTTTACGACCGGTCGCCTGCCTGACGTCAACTTACCTTAGTCGTATTTTACGACACTTTGGTAAGAAAGAGGGTGGTCTATTCTACTTCACCGGATACCACACGGTGGTTCAACTTACCTTAGTCGCCTTTTACGACATCTCGGTAAGAAATGAGGGTGGTCTATTCTACTCAGCCAAATACCACACGGCGGGTCGACTTACCTTAGTCGCCTTTTACGACACCTCGGTAAGAAATGAGGGTGGTATATTCTACTCAGCCGTATACCACACGGCGGGTCGACTTACCTTAGTCGCCTTTTACGACACCTCGGTAAGAAATGATGGTGGTACTATTCTATTCAGCCGGATACCACACGGCGAAATGAGATTATAAGTATAAAAAACTCTGAATTGCACTGTCATTAATCATCATGGCTTGGGAAAGCTATGAACAAAACCCAAATGGAAAACTGTTACTTTTCTTGAGCCGAAAGGTGCTAAGTTAAACAGTGGTGTTAAATTTAAGCTGCAACCTTTTCAATAAGGAAAGCAGCCTAGCAGCGAAATAGTAACAGGCTACTACTATACTTTTAATGCAATATGGACAAACGGAACTCTGTTTCGCTTTCTTATGCATAGACTAAAGCTATGTTAAACTATGTAAAGCATAAATCAGTTGGTGTCGTTTTATGGTAACTAAAAAAAAAGGCCTCCAACAATAATACTTTTAATATAATTTATTTCATTACATTCAAGTACAAATAATTCTACTTAAATTACATTAAATAAACTAATACATAGTATATTATGACAGAGATCTATTGATACTGCACTGCGCAACGTCGACCTACATAGAGACTTACGTCTTCCCTCAATAGCTCAGTTATTCAAATGTCTCTCCAAGAGATACTTTGAAAAGGCCGAGGTGCATCCAAACCCGCTCATCGCGGGGATGGTCAAATACACCTGCTTCGACAGGACGTTTAAGTCCAAGACCCATAGACGCCCTAAGAGCGTGCTTTATGACCTTGACGATCATATCACGATCGCCAACGCCCGATAAACACACGCACACGCACACACACAGCGTCTTCGCCGGCGAAGACGAGGTCCCCGCTTCCTTACGTCTAGCGGCCGGGGTGTCCAGCCCCGCCCGTTATGACATTAGGACTTTTCCACAAGTCCGATACAGTCCTCCACAACGCGTCGTTTTAAGCCGAGGTCCGGCCTCACAGGAGGCACCCTTAAGGCGACGCTCCCAGGATGTTGCGAGCCTCTCTCGAGACCCGCTCTCCCAGCACCTCAACCCCCGGCGATGCTTCCGCGCTCGACCACTCTCTCGGTGACGCTGTCAAAGCTTTCATGGCTAACAGCCTTAGTTAGTGTTCGAAAAAAAAAAAAAGATGATACTGCACTAGGTCGCTCTGTATCGCGAGTGTCAGTAAACCTTCCAAAAATAGGACAATAAAGTAATAAAAAATAATAATTCGAAAAATAACATTTTTACAAATGCTAATTAATTATTAACATGCAATAATAAAATCGAAAATTATAATAATATACTATCTGGATCATGTTTAACGCATATGAATTTGAAGTTTTGTAGCCATAAGTAAATAAATTCTCTCAGCCAGTGCTTGTTGCAAATAGTGGCTTCGATGCTTCTCTTAAATATTCAACGCCTACGTTAAATCGAACGAGAATATATTGGTGCACTGTCGGTTCACAATTTACAATGCAAAAGCAATGTTTATAACAAGTTATGGTTTTACTCTTTACTGAATTGCTGAATTCAGAGGAAAAACTCAGCAATACCTGTAAGTCTAAGTTTAAGTACCTATGATTTCCTATACTCATAATTTCAATAACTTTGTTTTGATAATCGGATATATATAAAAAAAACTGTTGCTATAATATATACCGTATATTAATTTTGACCTTAGTTTTACTAGCCTTCAAAATGATATATATGAAACAATATGAAGAAAAAAATGTAATAATCAATAGTTAATTTTATGTAATGTTGTATGTAATTTTCTTTCAATATTTTTTCTAGCTGTATTTGCGACAGTAAAATACTCAATGCCGCCCTAGCGTTACCAATACTCGTCTGCTTTTTCGTAAAATCGTCATTAGGATCTGGATTCAATCGGCATATTATGTTATGTATCTCGTGGTTATTCTAGAAGAATAACAGATGTATAACAATAGATGTCTATCAATTATAATGAACAAATATGGCCCGTTGGCACAGTGGGTAGTGAACCTGCCTTCAGCTCCACGGGTCATGAGTTTGATTTCCGCCGAGGGCCTACATTTTCTATAAATGAATTTGTTGGTCTTCAAGTCTGGGTGTACATTTGTATTTAAGTATGTATTTAAAAATATATATTCACCAGTTGTGTGTCTACCATAACACAAGTATTAAGATACTTTTTTTGGGGACGGACGACATAAAAATATAAAAATAGAAATAGAAGACCTAAAAATGAACAGCATACAATCAGTATAGCCATAGTCAATATATAAGTCTAGTATTTTTAAATTGGTTTCATTTATAGTACGAGCTATAGTAATTTGGAACATATGCGAGGCATAAACCCTAGAGACCAATTTCACTTAGAAATACATGCTTTTCAGCCATGTTTGTAAAATTGTAAATGAGAACTACAAAGCAATGAACATTTCATTTAGAACATATTCAAAATACACAACGCAATTAGAACATTTTCGAAAATTACCGCACGAATTTAATGTTTTAGACGTTTCCCAACTTTTCCAAAGATCTCTCAAACAAGGGAATCTTAATTACTTATGTATGCGTCACTAGAAATACGTGACAAGAATGTAAATTATATTTAAATTCTATTGCTCAATTTAAATTTTAGCTAATTGCCATATCTGTTGTGTCTAAAGCACATTCAATTATGAACATATATGAAGTTAATAAATTGTTAGACACACATTTTTTACACGATATGTGTCTGTGTAAAGTGTGTATATAAAGACAATCGTGATTTTATCATGAAAGTCACATAAGAATATTGCAGCTTAATTACCAAATTGTAAATGGCAAATAGTTCTAAATGGTTTTATTTTGCCTTGCAATACTGTCGCTTCGTGCAAATTGCTAGCGCCGCGCCGTCTCGAAAAGTAATGCCGTTAACCGAATTGTGTCATACCTAACGAGAATAATTCAAAACAGAGGTTTTTAAATTCAAATAATTAATTTTAGTTAAATTCAATTAATTTATTTTCAATTAATTTTATTCCAAATATTATTAACTTTTTCGAATGCGTTCGTCAGGTGTTAAATTAGGGTTTAGTGGCCAATATCTATTATTTTAAAGTCATATGTGCTGCATTCATATTTACATTGTGAGGAATATGGTAATAGAGAAAATAAGAGATTGTTAGAGGCCTGTTACAAAATATCATTATATATCCAAGTATCATCCTAAACATCAAATTTTAGCTATGTCTCTAACTTTCCATTGATCTACGGGAATGTATGCCAATTTGTTGTCTAAAAGGACTTTTGTACATGTATTTAATATGTAAGTGTTATAAAATATAATTCAAACAGGCATACAAATATGCCGGTGGCTATGTGATCAACAGAAATAAAATAAAATTTTCTAAACCTAATATAATAATTTAAAAACCCTATTTTACTGGGCACTTGTCAGCATTTTGATGATTGGCCACGTCTAAAATCTCCGTCCGAAGCAAAATTTGTTGTTAAAAAAGGTAAAATTTGAGTAATAATTGAAAATTATCAACGAAAATATGAAAAATAATCACAAACTCGTGTGCGACCCGTATTATCACATTAACCGAAATTATGCAAATTGCCGTTGGCCTACCGTCGACACACAATCTGGGTTGATGGCCAAAATTATATTTGGAATATTTTTAACTTTGTTTGAATATAAAACAGGATTGACCATAATCTTCGTGACCACATTTCCCTGGCCATTTGACATTATACACTTAGCTGCTTTACTTTGACATTGAATATATTATGATTGCTTTTGAGTATAATCCGACCCTGATATACCACCATCCATACTCATTATTATAAATAAATAATAATCATAATCATAAATATAATATCTGTGGTGGTTAATTTTTTTTCTTCTCAATGGATAAATGAATAAGTGACATAGAAACAGCTTTACAGTATTTTTACACCACACCGACCCACACCCACACACCACACCCACCCACACACACACCACACCCACCCACATACACACACCACACCCACCCACACACGCACACCACACAACACACCCACGCACACACACACACACACACACACACACAGAGATAGAGAGAGAGAGTGAGAGACATACGCAAACAAACACGCTCACGCACACACATCTTTACTTTATGTCATAGCATAATAACTAATAAGTTGAACTAATAATTTCAAATAATAAGTTTTCCTATATTTAAAAGTTCAGCTGAAATTTAGAAAATACTCACGATATTGCAACATTGCAACATTATCGGTAAAAGATTTAAATTATTCCTGACTGCATATTCCTGCTAGCAGTTATTGTCGAAATTCTGCATACAAAATGAACTTTTTTATTATCTACCTGTTGCTCACCCACTTCTGAATGGTGGATGGATGGTCTGGATGGACCATGCTGTACGGATTGGAGAATTACGGATATTCCAAGATTTCTCCTCAGATATTTTCATTTCCTCATAATATTTTTATTCACTGAAAAGCACTGCACATAGACATCAAACAATTTAATCAAGTATAAGGTAATCCTATCCTAATACTATAAATGCGATAGTTTGTAAATACGAATGTATGTTTGTTACTCTTTCACGGCGGATCCGCTGTACCTATATAGATGAAATTTGGCACAATTAATACTTATACACCGGAATAACATATAGGCTCTAGAAATCATATTAGTTCTACAGTAATACGATGACATTGAAAAGCGCCATCTATTACCAACTTATCACGCGACAACAATCCACGCAAACGAAGTTGCCGGTAAAAGCTAGTAAAATTATTAATTCAGAAAAAAATCATACTTGGTATATTTTAAATTTAATGTTAGATCCCTATTATTGCCACGTTAATACATAGGTAGTTCGAACAACAAAAAACGTTTTGTTTGTCGGTTTTGTAGCTTAATTTTGATGCAAGTCTTAGCATTTTCCTTTAACTACAAGGTTTTCAAGTTCAATAATCAGCATTCAATGATTAATGATCCCCATTCAATCTTGCCGGCCTTTTGCACTAATAGTAGTGTATTAATCACTGTAACCCATTCACAAGAATGTATTGCCTTTCTAGATAAAACCTAAAGGTTTTCCATCTAATTAATCTTAAACATTTAGTTTCATATAATAATTTATAGAATTAGGCGTTACTTTGCGGAGATCCATAATACAAAAGTAATAATAAAATTATTTTGCTATAATCGGCGATGAAGTAAAATAGAAAATATATATAATGCTAAATGTAGAGTGGACAATCGGTTATCATACCTGATACATGCAGGATTCGTAAAAAACACATGCACAAACCTCCACCACCATTTGCATATATTTTCTATTTTACTTCATCGCGGATTATAGCAAAATAATTTTATTATTACTTATGTTTCATATAATATTTTTTAAACAAGTTGAATAATTCATAGAAATAGACCACTTTGCAGATCTTCACAGTTCATAGGTAATAAAAGAATTATCTATATTATAAGACAAAGAAAAAAATTACTGTGATTACTTTAACGTCAAGTGGTATCCGGCTTTGTAAAATAGACCAACATCGTGTCTTACAGTTGTGTCGTAAAAGTTGTAAGGCACTAACGTAAGTTGACCCGTCATGCGGTATCCGGCTAAGTAGAATAGACCACCCTCATTTCCCACCGAGGTACCGTAAAATGTGAATATGGTAAGCTGACGTAAAATAACTTACGAAAACTTAAAACAACATGTTTGAATACTCTACTTAGAATTGGATAAGGGCAAGAGAATGATGATAAATATTGTCATTACTTTTAACGTTAATATCGTTTAATGTCGCTTTATTGTTAAGATTAGATAGGCTTTATTGCAGCAAGTTAATAAATCCTTTACGAATAGCGGAGCTTGGTGCCTCCGTGTTAGACATGGGTTCGAATAATAAGTAGACCATGGTCGAAAATTAATTTCGAACAGCTTGAACATCTGTGCAAGCTTTGATATTAAGCAATAAATAACCGCTCCGCAATCTATTTAAGATAAATCAATAGCACAAGCCTTAAAATAATTTTAATTAAAATTCAAGAGGGTTTCCGTAAAATTATTATCTCCAGATAGAATTTTGCTTATTTGCATGTCAATTATAGAGTAATATAATTATAGGTTAAGTAGTAATTATTAAGTTTCAGAAACGCTTGGATATTTCCAATGCCCGTGGAAATTATCGGTCATTTATTAAAATTCTACTAAATCGCACATGATAGGTTGACGCGATCATAAGTTAGACATTATGGAAAAAGATCAAAAGCAAATTTCAAAAGACATTGTTTTATCATATTATTATCTCTATACACTTTACGTACAAGAACATGCTTATTAAAATGACGGGCAAACTTTTTAACTTTATTTATCTGTAAATACATAAATGTCCATCAATAGTATAGAATAGAACAAATAGAAAAGAATAGTAGAGACTTTATTTGGACCAAGAATATTTTAAATTTATTTGAATTGAAAATACCAATATTAACTGTTAAATAAACGTAAATATTTTTGGATATGGTCTGATTCTATTACACAGAACGAATTTGGTCGATCGTTTAAATATCATCTAGAATATATCGTATTCCTACATAAAAATTAAGTGACTGCTAGGTACATTATAGATGTATATAATATTATGTTATTGTATAATAACAATAAACTATATCGCACGCTTATTATTTAAGTGACCTAAATCAAAATTAGGCTTAATTGAAACACATAGAAATCCTTATTTCAATTTAACTATGACATCAAGCTACGATCTATTGAAAAAGCTAGTTTTTTATTGCTCTTCGTAGTAATAGATCTCTAATATTCACGAGTTTGTGGGTGTTACGCTACACTTGAATGCAATTTACAAAAAATAACTTTTTTGAATAAAGTCACTTTAGTAATTCTTCTTCTTTTTCAACCGATGGACGTCCACTGCTGGACATAGAACAATGGGATTTCCACAACACACGATTTTATGCCGCTTGTATCCAGCGGCTCCCCGCGACCTTTTAGAGGTCGTCTGTCCATCTCTTATGGGTCTACCGACAATGCGCTTTCCGGTGCGGGGTCGCCATTCCAACACCTTCAGACTCCAACGCCCATCTGTTCTCCGCACTATGTGCCCCGTGCATGCCATTTCAGCGTCGCAACACGATGAGATTTGTCGGTGACTTCGGTTCTTCTACGGATACCATTATTTCTGATTTGAGGAATTCACGTAGAGAAACAACGAACGCTCCATTGGCCACTGAGAGACTCTGGCCCTCTTATGACGCCCATAGTCAGCTTTAATACTAAGAGTACAATATATATGTAAAAATAATGTCAACATGCCCCATACCTTATAAAAAGCCGCAATAACTAAGCTTTGGCTTAGGGCTTAAGCGCTTCTTATTAAACAATCATCCCACCGCCAGACCGGTCGTAAATCAAGACAGTTTTATTATTTTTAATATAAAGTAAATCTACACTCAAGGTCACTGCTAAAACATTTATAAAAAAGATCAGAAGTGAAGATAAATGCGGGGAAGTACATTGTTAAGTTCCTATAAAACCGAGATGGTTTTCACTCAGCCGAACTTTATTATACTGTTACGTCAATCTTATCCGATTTTAAGGCTCTCGTCGAAGAATTCTTTACAACTACAGTTAGATGGAATACTTCTTTACGTTCACATCGATTTGTTTTTATAACACTTCTAAGTTTTTTAGGACAAAGTACTTATGTCATAGACTGGCCCGTTGGCGCGATTCGCTGATTGATTCGTAACAATTTGTTGGTTCTTCGAACCAGGGTATATATTTATGATTAAGTATGTATTTTAAATATATGTATATATTTACCAGTTGACCCATAACACAAGTATTCAGTTACTTACTTTTAGGGTTGGATAACCGTGTGTATTACCCATATATTTATTTATTAAATAAGGCAAATATAGATCACGGGCTAAAAGCGCCCATGAGAAATATGATAGGCAGATTAATTTAAGACACAAGGTTATTAATTATAAATTATTTGGTCATTATCTCTCCTAACTGATGAAGCCTAACCATTAAATTAAGAGAAAAAAGCTTAGTTTCTAGCTTCTAAATATCATCGATCTTACACGGTGAATCAATGAATGATATAGCTCATAGTTGAAGCCTAGAATTAAACTCAAGGCAAGCGCGAATCATGAAAAAAACTCGTTCACTCACTCATTTTTGAATTACGTCACTTTAATACTAAGCGATTTATATTATAAATGAGTAAGTCATTTATATAGATAGTATTTAATAGAAGTATAACAATGGTATAATAAAAGTAATGGAGATACTTAAAGTAATGCATCTGGTGATATACGATTAAACCTCATATAAACTTTTTATTGCGCTCGGCTACCATAGCTGTAGTTTCCTTTTACTTTTACAAATGCTTTCCAAAGAGTTTTTATATAACGGAGATAAACAATGGCATATTTAACTAATTACCATTAATTACCACCACAGCAAACTGATCCACACTTCGCTGCCCCTTACGTATATAAAAGGACAAACATTTAAACGAACACATTTTTAGATTTATAATAATAGAATTCGATAAATAACATTTATTAAGATTTTTTTAAGATAAATGGAATAACTATATAACTAATAAATAAATATAATAGAATAGAAATAAATAATTTTCTGACACGACTAGCAACAAACCCAATTTTTCTATTCCTTAGTACAAGTATATACCCTATCTCTTACAACAAAGTATACATTTTCAGCAGTGTAGTCGGATCTTGGGCCTGATGAGACACGACCACATTCCATGACCAGTTTTTAAATATTGAATGTGTTTGACAACATACTTGCAATAGCAGCGTTGCAGTGGCCCTTAGGCATTATAACTAAGGTTTTCCCGGGTAAAAATGGAGTAGTTCGAGTCGCTCAAGTTAAGACCAAGAGTGGTACTTATGATAGGCCCGTCGTTAAACTCTGCCCGTTGCCAATGCAATAGTTATTTATAATTTGTTTAGGTTTAGTTTACTTTTAATGTATTACGCACAAATTATATGAATAAGTAGTTTTAGGTTCTTCTGTAGACTAATTTTTGTTATTTTTTATACCGCATTTATGAAAGGATCCTTTATGGCCGGGGGGATGTTTGATATCATACTTGCAATAGCATCCTTCCTGTTTCCTTCCGCACGCACTTCAGTCGCAAGACGGTCGTCGCACGTCGCACATCAACGCCGTATGTGATCTATCCCCGCACGCGCATAATTTTGGCTGTAAGTTCGCACCGCACCGCTAGCTTTTTTGTGTAGTGTAAATAGTGTTAACAGCAGTGAATGGACAAAGTGTTGGATGCGATATCACAAGTAAGTGCCTCCATCCCTCTTGGCAGTTATTTTATTCCCGCCCAGTACCAGACGGCTGCCACATCCTACCTTGTTGTTTGCAAGTATTTTAGGGGTTTCCGCGAACCAACAATAATAAAAAATACAGTCCACTTTATTAAGGCTCGGGAGTAATACTTTGGACTGGGCCCTACGCCCGCATGTCCAGAATGCAAATACCTATAGATATCCAGAATGCATATACCTATATGATCTAGCTAGGTTTAAAAAAATCGTTTTATCCCTGTTTTTGGGCATTAAAAAAATAGTAAAATGTAGAATTGAAAACAAAGAACTTTTTTACTTGTCAAACGTAATGTTGCGATAGCCGATAGGTAACGGGCGGAGCGAGCGGAGCCTTCAAAACCAGCTTTGAATACAAGTAGGAAAGCATCAAATATTAGCATTATAAATAATAAGCTTAAATTATTATTTTTAAGATAAGATTTTAAGCCTTTTGCCACTGATTTGAATAAGAGTTTACGGATTAAAATTCTAACAGGATATAAAATGAATGCAATAAGTGACCCCACTTGGCGTCTAGACGAAACTTTCATAAAATACCACTCTGCCACCACAATATGTACCAAACTAATTGGAACTTATTGTACAAAATTTTTATAGGTGAACTAAAGTATAGTTTAAAACTAGGAATCGTAAAACTTAAAGAAATATAACAAAGATAAATGTGAGACTAACGACCGGCTAAGTAACATTTAAACCGTACATAAAAGACAAAACTTGTTACCTACTAAGATAAATTCTTTAGATACATTTATAAATCTCTTTATTCAGTGGCATAAAGTTTGTAGACTGTCTCTTAGAACATAACTATTTTTATATTATAATCTGTTTTTACTTTTTTCTATCAGTATATTTCATTGTGGTCTATCTGAGTAAATATAACTGAAGCTTTTTCACACCATTGGTTTATTTATAAAAGTATTTCTTTCTTACAAAAAATATACAATTTATTGTATATCATTTACATAATTTACGCTAAGTACTAGGATATAGAAAACTTAGTATTCGGAGAACAAATAAATCAAGAAATATCTATATTCGTACTAATTTATAAATGCGGAAGTCTGACCGTCGGTCAGTCTGTTGCATTTTCAATGCGAATATGCTTGTAGAACATGCAAAATACTACACATTAAGGGACATAATACTACATATTTTAAAGATTCTTGCCAACTTTTCACGAGAAACTGCCCTGAAATAAACTCGCAGGTTTTTCCGGAGCAGGTTAAGTCTCTATTAAAACTATCAGAGCGTCAGATATTTTTTAACATAATGAATAAATACAATTTGTTGGAAAATGAAAAGAAGCGGCTCCGCCTAGAATAAGAGAACAAAAATTTGAACCGATTGCCTAAATAAAATATTTCATACTCATCACAATTTATTGTTATTAAAGGTATTACGACGATACGTAGGGTATATAAATCAGTTGATGATATCAGTTGTAGGCTTAACGTTATGAAAACAGTACTATAAATATTGTAAAATATGTCCACTGAAGCGAACAAACTAATATTGGCAACGTACAATCTTCTACATTTCAAGTATCTTACATTTCAAGCTAATATCAGGCGTTCAGATACTTTAGTTTCGACATGACCTAATAAAACTCGACAAACTTCTAGATCTGAAGTGTTTACGGTAGATACTGTGCCCAAAGTTAACACAAAGTCATAGGACTACCGAAGTTATAACGGAATGTTACGACACTTGTCGGTGTTTCAATTCCGTTAATACCAAGGGCGAATACTGTTTAATGTCGGACAAAGAAATCAAATATCTATAGACAGATTATTGACAGAATAAACAAACAAATCAAGGTAAACTAAAACTGTACACGCACACGCAGTCCGGAAATACCGTTGAAAAACGAGATACGCAGTATTTTTCATTTATCTGTGGAAAACGTAGTTTCACTTGTTACAAAACTATATAGTTCAAAAATGGTTTTTCCAAATACTACTGAAGACCAATGTTCCTAACTAAATGTAACTAGGTCCTGGGGACCTGGGTGGCTGGATGAAATTTCAAGAAATTCAAATTAAAAATATTGTTTATTCAAGTAAACAAGTGCCTTTTAACAACTCTCATGCTGGTTCGGAAAGCTGTTCCGATTCCTTATTACTAGTTACGTATAGTCATTACTATAGCTATGTCCACGCATTCTTATCATCTAAGAATCTTCAATAGTATAGTATGCTTTCTGTATTAGCCTTTAATAATAGTGTTTTTAAACTGATGTAATGACATAGCTAAAATTGATTGCGGAATTTTATTATAGAATCTTATACCCAACCCCACAAACGATTTACGTACTTTTGCAAGGCACAAAGCAGGAGCCCGCAAGCTAATGTCGGTTCCTACTTTGTAAAATTGTAGGTGATATTGAAATATAGAGACCACGACGCGAAGGTGACGGACAATATGTGCAACTTGACCTTGTCCTCCCCACCAGAGATGTACAGGAGCATCATCAGGTTTTTAGTCCAAGATACCCGCCCTTTAGCTCCGATGATCTATAATGGGTTTTTCTGTTCAATCCTTCACCAGTATGAAATACATAATATATACAGGGATATATAGTAGGTAGGGATAAACCGCAACTTTACGTCTTTATTACTATCCACAAATAAACTGCATTATCTTTTTTAATTTTCTCTCTTATATCAGCCATATCAAGTGGTATTCACGTTATCAATAATATCTACTAATTTCGGGACTTACCACTTATCACTAGATGTCTGAGCACCAATATGTTTAATTAACCAATTTAGCTGAAACTATAAAACTCTCGACATTCATATTTTACTTAACCTAAGTCATAAATATTGTATTAGTTGTGCAATTATTAGTGTATAGATCAGTGATGGACAAAGTAGCACGGCCAATTTCGACCCGAGAAAGTTTGCAATCATATCTGCGACTAACCGATTATAATTATAATTAATTTGAATAATAATAATATAATATAAATTTAAATAATAATAATATAAATATTTATAATTAATTTAAATTTAAAATTATAATTTCCTACGAACTAGATTTTTTTTAAATTTTTGAAGCATGAAGATTTAAAAAAAAATTAATATAGTAAAAACCTCAATAAAAAAATTTAATAAACCTGTCCTCCAAAAGAGTGTTTCAAGTTATTCATAGAACAAGGTGTTACTTTGTGGAGATCCATAATACAAAAGCATTTCGAGTTTTTTGTAGAATCTATCTCCTGATGATGCTTCGGTTGCGGGGCAGAACGATTGTTGAGTTTCTGATAGTGAACGTGTGTAGTGGTTCGGTTTGTGCCTGTGTTTTTACGAATCAAGCACGTATCGGGTATAAAAACGTAGTCCACTCAACATTTAGCATTATCTATTTTTTCTATTTACTTTATCGCAGAGTAATTCATTAAATTTTGATGCGCACATGAAACAACTTTGTAATCTGACGCCGAATATTAATTCAAGATTCGTAAATTAGCAACTTCTTGTAGAAGTTTGCGTTTATAAAGTGTTATCAAATAACAAATAAGCTCTGAAATCAATTAGCCCTAATGATCAGTATATCTTATTTTCTCTATGCTTTAATGGTTTCACAGTTCAAGCTTAGAATGACGTATTCTCAGGTCAAGTAATTCACAAATCAAGAGGCAACTAAAAGTCTCGTATAAAAACTTTTTGCTCTATTGATATTTATAATTCAGGACGCGCTTAACAGGGAAGGTAACTATCGTGAAACAAATTAAATATTTGTACAGAGTTTCTGAGATACGTGTAATTAATTGCCTGTCAATTCGTATCTGAACAGCATGAAGTTTAACACAAAGTACAGAGGAGATCTTTGTCTAGCAATAAAGTACGAAAAGAATATTAACTTACTTTTGTTAAAAACCTTTTACTTAACTTGCCTTGTTAAGTAAAAGCTTTTATCATGTGAAGGTGAAATCTTGCAAGAGTTCTAGAGTACAAGAATCTTGTACATATTGGTCCAGTCCTGATGACAATGATGATGATGTTTATGACCTGATACTGCTGCAAGGATCGGCTCGAATTGAGGGAACACCTCAACAGTAAACAGTAGGGACATGAAATTTTGTTAAAAGCTTTTTTAAAAGTATTTTAAACTTGACTTGTTTTTATTGAAAGCTTTTACTTGACTTGCCTTCCATGTCTGTAGAGGTGGAATCTTGCAAGTTAAATTTGACCCACTTCTCGGTGTCTGATTGAGCTGAAATTTTACACATTGGTCCAGTCCCAAAGACAATCCATGTTTATGAAAATTATGACCTGAAGCTGCTGCCAGGGTTGGTTCGAGTCCTTGACGATTAACAGTAAGGACATGAAATTTTGTTAAAACCTTTGTTTTTGTTCGATACGTCAATTTGATTATATTTTTGTTCATACGTATTGTATTTATTTGTATTATCGTAGCTGCACCCACTCATTCATATTGATTGTTTTTAGCTCACTGACGCATGTAAGAGGTAACTCCTACATGTTTCCTTTAAATTTTCTCGAAATGTCGGCATTATATCGACATTATTAAACCCGTTCTACGCAAAAGTAGTAACAACTTTAAAATCAAAATATCAATTGACAAATAAATACTTAAATACGCTATTTTCCTTTTTTTCCTATTATAATTATAAAGTCGATGCGAAAAAAGTCGCACGTAGCACAGGATCTCATATTTTAATTCTAACGATATTTTTTAATAATTAACGATGCCAAACACAAAATAAGGTAAGTACACTAGTAATTGACCATGTACCTACTAGTAGATGACCATTTTATATGAAATTTTAAATAATAAACAATGGGCTACAGTTCTGAGGTATTGGGCAGTAGTTAATAGATGGCAACAGGTAATTACAAATTTATTTTTATACATAGTACATTCTTGCAAATTGCCCTTCTTTTGAGCCTGAATTATGATCCTGCTGACTTATAATAATGCTCTTCCTAGACTAAGATATGAGAAAGTACTATTTAATCAAAAGATACTTATATTTTGATCCAATATTTGCTATAGTGTGAATGTATGTGTGTGTGTGTTATCATTTTTAGGTAAATGAAAGCATTATATTAAAATAGGTATGTGATACATATATAAAAGGTTTATAAATAAGTAATACGTTTCATACATAAATCTGAAAAAAAGGCTCCTTGCTCTAATGTTTAATTGTTGATCAATGAATGAATGATGTAATAATTATGTTTTTTTTTAATATGAGTATAGTATGCTGTTAGCTCTAGTGGCTTTGGCGGCGTCACTGAAAAGACAGGCGAGCGCAGAAGCATAGCCGGAAATAATAATAATGAAACTCAAAGTCAATTTAACTCAATTTAAGATTTTTCAAATAGTTACATCGAGATTTAAGAATAACAAATCATGACGTACACGAATAACTCGTCCCAGAAATCGCGTGACAGCAACACTCATTTCGTACAAAAATACCGACACGAAAACGTACTACATTAACATAAAACAACCCTTATAAATGAAATTAAGGAATTTACTTTCACATACATTGTATATTCTGACATCTCCGAATACGTAATTTGTGTGACTTGGAATCAAATTATTTAGTACAAACAGATAAAAATCTTTAAGTGTTCAGTTCTGTAAGATAAAAGCTCAAGAAAACAAGTTAGGTACTTATAAAATTAGAATTATAAAAAATTTATATTCTTTTTACCAATTCAATACATAGAACTATATACTTACTGTTGTTATAAGAAAGATTAAAAATGTAAAAATTTTCACGGAAAATAACTTGCAGCACAAAGTATAAAAATTGTTATTTATAAAATTATGTGATTTTATTATACTCGTAACTCATATTTCGCGCGTCAAAACAATAATAAATAAATAAATATATTTATGAACAGTTTTAAATAATAAATATACTGTATTGAAGAGAACTGGTTCTATATATAAAACATTAATGAATCTAAACCGTTTAATCTTTTTTTAACTAATTAAATCTAAATCAATCAAGTTTTCTGTCAGACAAACTAAATGTGCCTATTTTTGTGGAAAATAAAACAAAAACAATAAATCACAAAATGAAATACGCATTCCCATCAAATTGTATGTCCGATCAAAAAATCTACGAGCTTTAAAAGCTTCCGCCCTCAGACATGATTAACAGGAAATTGTGAACCATTTATGTATTTGTTGAATTATTTTTAGCGATTGCTAGTAAATCTTAAAGTTCTATGTATTTCTTTTTTTTAATTATCAGACAAAAAATACTTGAATTAAATCTGTTGTATAGAATAAAAAGAATATTTAAAGTTACATACCTTTTTAAACTACAGAAAATATAGTATTTTCCAGATCCCCCGCAGTGTTCTTTATACAGGGTATCCCATTAAGAAGAGATAACGATAAAACAACCGGCCCAAATAATTTAAAAAATATTTTTCAAAGTAGGACACACTAGTAATTAACATGACTCTAAACCATCGTAAATAGTTGTCAATATTAAATACTTCAATACATTTTTGTAAATATTCCTAAATTAAATAAAACCGTGTTTGATACTAAAATTATTATTTTTTTATCGAGCAATACCGAATAATAGCGAAAGCAAGATAATTAACAAGTTGATATTTCAGAAGTACTTGAATAATGAATATTTCGAAGTTTAATAAAAGAATGTTAGAATTAAAAATGCAAAAGGCGTAATAAAATTATTTTACTATAATCCGCGATAATATTTTTTATAATAATAATGATGATTTATTGTGGATTAAAGCAAATAATTTTAAAAAAAAATTTTATTATGGATGGCCTAATTCTATAAATTAACTAAAATATACTCATTATTTCTACTTTAAGTCGAATTCTAATTCTAATTGCATAATATCTTTTTTTTTAACTGTAAGCAATAATATCACGAATACTTAAAATATAAGTGTACGAGTTCATTTCGAACATATGACACTTACGAAAGTAATAATAAAATTATAGCAAAATAATTTTATTATTACTTTTGTATTATGGATCTCCGCAAACTAACGCCTAATTCTATAAATTATATGACACTTAAGCATTTTCAAACTAAGATTCATATCAATAAACTATAACTGTAATAACAATATCACGTTTTTAGTAGATAGTTAAAAATGATAAAATTTTTCATTCTTTCGCAAACTTCCGTAGTGGAATTTCGTATCGTAGAGAGAAATCTAGTCCGTGACTATAATTTGTCTTACCTAAAAGAGAAAAGTAGAATTTCGTGCCCTTGCGGGCTCTCTTTATGGCTGATATAAAATCTCAGATATTAACGCGTTCATTTTGTACACATAGAATATTAGCCGCACCTTTGGTAACACAAAATGAAATAAAGTAACTGTTCTTTACAACAAAGAAAATAAATTATTTTTGTTTACTATACGAAGAAATTTTTTTTTTGTTTTTTTATTATTTACTTTCTGCACTCTTCACTTCAGTCTCAATCAGTTATTAAATTAGTGGGTTTAAACTTTAAAAAAGTCTTAACATAGCCGACAACAATACTAATATTTTATCACCGATTTTGACTGATTTTAATATCATTATTTTTAATTTTAATACATGATCACTGGATCATGTAATAAAATTAAAAATCATGCAGCTCAATAGCTGCATACATTTTAAGGTTAATGCAAAATATTTACCTTTATGTCATATTCAGTAACGTTTACGTTAAAACTAATATGTACGTAAATAAACTAAGACAATTTTCAAACAATAATGGTCTTATTAAAGTTTAGTATGTAATTTTATATATCGCCTCATCCATAGAATAAAGTGACATTTCCTATATTATAACATGGGACATGTAATTTTATTCTTCGGTAAGGGCTATATGTAAAATACTAGATTAAAGCTACCTTAATTGGAAAATATAGCAAATATATTTTGTTTTACAATAAAAAAAATCCTATATATATCTTCACAAATAATAGTAATAAAGAGAATAAGGGAAAAAATCAAGAGGAAGATATTTACGACGAATTTATTTTTTATTGTATAATTTTATTGTAGATAAGACAATGTGTATTGAAAAAAAATCGGTAAAAACTATCATTAAGGACTTTCTATTTTGCCTTTTTAATCTATAATATACGTCCATTCTTATTTATCTGACATCACTGACACATTTTTGTTATTATTACTTATGATTTTACAGATTTCGATAAAGGCATAGTGATGTGAGGTTGTTACTAAATTTGGATTCTTAGAGAATACAATATGGTTGAAATTGTTTTTTTTTCTATTATTAGGACCGTTGTTTTTTTTATAACTGAAATGTTTTTAGTCTTTATCGGGTTATCACCATGACTAGGTGGTACAAAATGCAGTGAATCAGCAAAAAAAGCTCAACTAACGTCGAAGAATATTGTCCTTATGGCTATTCCTGTGGCAAAATTCCTCCCATTTTATCTCGTAGGGTGACGTGTAGCGGAAAATTGAGAGCTGTGATAGCGGTGCGACCGTGTGCCTATTTCCAGGGGGTAACGGGTTCATGCCCAGCCAGGCAACCATGACTTTTTCTGTAGGTAAATGCCTGAATGATATTTGTTATCACACGCTTTTCTGTTAAGGAATACATCGTGAGGAAACTTCATATCTGCATATTTTTAAGTTCACTTACAAAGGTACATAATGATCATCATAAAAAACGTAAATACAACAATGTCAAGTTTACTTATCTCAATCAGTCATATAGGTACGATATATACTATACGATTATAACGTAGGTAACATTTAAATGTTTTATACTAAATTTTTACCTAAATGATGAAGTTAAAATCTCAAATAATATTACCCAAAAATCTTCAAATTAGACCATTCCTTTACTTAAATGCGTTATTCAAGTAGTATCAAAGTGCCAAAAATAATAATTTATGCTTCCTTTAATTATAGTTAACGTATTAACAACTTCAATACGTTAAGTATTGAAGTACTGACGATTGAATATTATAGAACTTAAATGTTTTATTTAAGCCCTTACGATGAATTTGTCAATTATAATTTTACACGGAATCGTAAAGTGAGCCATATTGAATGGTCATCAATCATTTTTTCTGTGGTTTGAAAAAACCATAGTAAGTAGTTAATTGCGCCAAAATTACCAGACTGAACCATAGTTTCAGCTTCGTACTACTTTTTCTGATATAAGATATTCCTATAAGATAATATTAGTTATAATAATTAACTCTATGAGTAATATTTACACATGTTCCCTCTATTGCATTTTTCGTTACCTAAAAGTTTTAGAACCTTTAATATAGATGGTGCTTTTCTTGAAAAACTTACAACTTACAAGAAAAACAACAACTTGACAAGACTAGGTTTTGCCCGCAACTTCGTTTGCATGTGGAAACAACATTGACTGTTGTCGTGTGATAGGTTAACAATAGATGGCGCCTTTCAATGTCATCCTATTCCTGTAAAATTTACAGGATTTCTATAGTCTATATGTTATACCGGTGTATGAGGCATAATTGTGCCAAATTTCATCGATATTGGTTCAGCGGATTCGCAGTGAAAGAGTAACAAATATACATCCATACTCACAAATTATCGCATTTATAATATCAGTAGAATAGGAAGTAGGATTGTGTGTTCTATTGTAAAACACATTCGCGCGTCCAATTACTGGTACAAGGAGCTGGCAGGCCTATCCCGGAGAATAACATAAAATAGAAATCATAAATTACTGATTGCTAAATTAATACAATATGTTTTTCTTTATTATCTAAATAAGTTGATCTGTAAGACTGCTGGCAACATTATATCTGGTAATGACAGCTTTAATAGTTTAGTTTTGAATATAGTGTTGTGCATAGACTACTTGGTGTAAATTTATACGCCACGAATGAACTATGATCAATAGCACAGTTGTTATCTTTATTACAAAAATAACATAACAACAGATTGCTGTTAAAAGTTTAAAAATATTTTTTCAAACTTTTAACTTTGCTAATCATAGCTTAATTGATTTCAGTGTCGTCTAGAATATAAGTAAAAAATATTATTAATAACTACAAAACTGGAATATACCTAAATTCACAAAAATCAAAATAACAAAATTTAGGAAGTTATAAAATTGTTATTTTATGAAATGCCGATACAATGTTTAAAACCAACTTGAGTTTATCGATAAAAAATACTCATCCCTTGGCTTCGCGTTTGCACATTGCATCAAAATTCGAATATCAATTCTTGAACTTAGAAATTGCACAGGCGCACAAGTTTTGAACTCTTTATTGAGTTGTAGGAGGATATCTTTGGGATGATTTTGATACTAAATCTCAATGTTTCGATTAATTTTACTAGAATAAATATGTACGAATTTAATTTTTGTTATTTGTAAATAAACAAAAATGTCTGAATTGAAAATATGCCGGATATGTTTGCGTACTGAAGCAAAGGTGTATCATTATGAACAATTTCAGCTTAAAGCATATTACGAAGAGGTATTAGCAATGAAAGTAAGTACACACATATATCAATCCAACGCATATCGAAACTACGTGAATAAAGATTTATGAACTGTGTAATTGGTCTTCAAACATATTCTATATTGAAAAAGATTGCGATATATCGTTTAGTTTAGTTATTAATAAAACTACATAATAACAAATCGTAATGAAATTTATTTAAATGCAAATTAAGTTAAAATTAAGTTATAGTTAGCTATAATAAGGTAAAATATCATAATTATAAGAGGAAACGATTTGGTTATTAGACTGTTTCTATCGATTTCATTTACCATCAGAAAATATCTTGCTCTGTTAATATGTTGTTCACTTTTACAACAAATAAAAATGGTATATCATTAATAAATCTGTCTATGCTGAATAATAATGATTTAAAAGCATAAAGTAAGTTGGATCATGTAGAAGGAAAACTTCTTAGTGTCTATAAAATCTGACTGATATTTGTTTGGATGCTGTATGTTTGATTGATTGTATTAAAATACTAAAAAAGTACTAGAAAAGATTTCCAAAATATATCATAACAATTCCTAAACACTTTATTACTCTTAATTACTTTAATAACAATTATTTTTCGTCAGAAGAGAATGCCGCCAAAATAAAACTCCTCTTCCATTTTTAACTCTCCTCTTAAGTTTTTTTTTAATTTTTTTATTCTCTTATTAAGGAGCTTAATCTTTATAGATTATGTTGCTCCATAGGGCAACTATTAAATATTATTTTATAGCTATATTGGCTAACTCTAACAGTGCTTTGGCCTCGTCTGACAAAGTCATGGCCAATGCGCTGTTACAGCTGCCAGTCTCCCTCAGCAATGGAAATTTTACAAAATGTTTACGTCTCAGAGATTCGTTCCCAACACATTCCAGTAAAACATGGTACACGTCCTCTACGCTATCACATGTTGCACAGTTGGAAGAAGTCACTAGCCCCATCATATGTCTGAATTTGTTTAACGGAATGTGTCCTCTTAAGTTGAGATTGCAATATTGAGACTAATGTTTTATTCTTCCTAATACATAAAACTGAATACAATAATTATTATCTTATGCAAATATTAAAATTGCTTACAATTATTTATCATGTAAAAGAAATTTAGATTATAATATAAACTGAATTTAAATATAGTATACTATTTATCTCGATAGAAGCTATGAGCAGAAGCTGTCAACTGTTGTATTCAGTTTTTAAACTTGCTAGCTTAGTTGCTGGCTTAAATCCTGTTGGTAATCGGTTATATATATAGCCTGCATGAACGAGCCTGTTAACGAGCTGGGTAGTCGATCTAAGCTAAATTTCTTCTTTCTAATGTAGAGACTCCTCCACCCCTTCCTACTGCAGCAGAGAATATAATAGGTCACATTACTATTAATAAAAGCAGACCTTATTCCAATGATGAAGCTTTCTCTATAGCAGTTGTTGATATTTTTTTGTTTCTATCTACAGGTGACAGAGAAGGATGATTTACCACACTATTTTTGCTATGAATGTGCCACATTATTGCATAAATTTCACAAATTCAAAGAAAAATGCTACTCAGGACAAAAAGTGTTGAAGGAAATGTTATTAAAAGGATCTGTAAGTGTAACACTGATTTAAAACTGTTCTGATTGTCATTATTTTATTTAGACATAGTATAAATAAACAGTAATATGTCATATTAAATCAAAACAGAATATTTAATTATTAATTATATATGGATCTAAACCAAGGTACTAAGAAATTCCATTTACAATTTATTGCAGTAGTAAAAAATCCTGTCCTACCTTTAGTTATTTATATTAAACTTTTTTTTTCTTATAAAATTAGTGCTTTTTCATATTTATTTCATGAATATTTACTATAAATGTATTAATTAAATAAATTTAATTTTTATGTGGAACAGTTTTTAAAAATATTTTAATTTAAAGTCAATCAACAATTAAAATATCAGAGATACATATTAAGGGATTAAAAACTAAACCAATTAAATAATTATATTCCTATCATAAATGTTTTTTTGAAAGCAGTTTTTTGATTTTAATTTTTCATTGAATTTTGGTTTTTAAGATAAATTTAGTTGTTCTTTCACTTTGTGTACCATTAGTATTTAATGAGTCCATTTCGAAATGATCAATTCAGCTTGACCATTTTCATCATATTTTGTTAATTATCGTAAAACTAAATTTGAAATTTGCAGCTTAAAACAAGCCAAAAAGTAGAGCAGTGTGCTATCAATATTTTACATATGTAATTTCTATTGAAATAAGGATTTGGATAAATAGAAAATTATTTTGTCTATATTTAAACCATTTTGGTTTAATTTAGATTTTTTTGCCCCTTTGTCATGTAATGTATAGTTTGTGTTTTAATTAATAAACTTATTGCATTTATGTATTGTTTTAAAAAATAAATGTTTAAAATAATTACTATCTGTGTCCCATACACATACAAATAAACAATGATGTAGAAATTTTTAAAACTAAAATAGTTCTATACTTGTAACTCCAGTCAAGTAATAAAATTTTGGTTTGTTTTAGGCTGGAATATTAGAACAGTTGAAGTTAAAGAATATGGAAATGTCAAGCCCACTTTGTGCTAATTCTTCATCACAAGATATTGAAGTACATCCTTTCATAGATACAGATATAGATATAAATAACCTCCCCATTGTAACTGATGGAATCACCAATGATCTTGTAGAAATTGACTCATGTTCTATTCAAAGCCTTAATGTAGTATTTCAAGATGAAAGAACGATTAAAAATTCAAATAATAGTAACCAGATACTTGATAAAGTTGAGCCATTTCAAATACAAACCGTAAAAATTGATTCAAATATATCTCCAAGTAATACTTTAAACTTTGATGGTGAAAATTTTATGGAAAATGAACAATCACCAATCATTATCTGTGAGTTGCCTAGCATTAATGATCCAATATTTGATGAAACTAACTTACAGTCCATAGAAAGCAATTTGACACTAGAATCCCAGAATGATGTAGATTTTAATATGGGATATGACACTGATAATGAATCATCACCACTTATACATTTGCCTAGTACATCAAAAGATTTGTTTAAAACTTGTGTAGAATATGAAGAAACCGATGAAAAAAATGACTTGAAACAATTAGAACAATCAAATAAAGTAAAAGATGAAACGTCAAATATTTATGTAAAGAAAACTAAACTGTATCTCCAAAACGAAAATCATCATCGAAAAGTTAGACTCATTTCAAAAGATCAATTAGCACCAAATATTCATGGAGTTACCTTAGCAAGCACATCAGAACAATATTTTGAAGCCCTTGACGATCTTAACATAGATAATTCAGATTCAGATAATTCTTTAAATCAACTCAATGTAGATCATGATTGCATCCCTGTTGATACTATGAAACTAAAAACCAAGAAAAAGAGATTACGAAAAAAGCACACTGTTCGTAAACAGGTGAAACCCAGTCCTTGTAACAAAAAGTGTGGTAATAATTGTACTGTTAGAGTAACAGAATTAGACAGGCAAGTTATACATGAAAGATATTGGAAAATGGATAAACACGAGCAAAGGGAGTGGTTGCTATCATGTATAAAAGCAAAAAGTATACGACGTCGTCAAGGATCTACATTGATGAAGAGTATTACGTATGATTATTTTATATGGGTAGGAGATAAAAATATTAAAGTTTGTCAGCAATTTTTGATGAAAACTTTAGATATATCTCAAATGAGATTTAGATATGCAATATTGAAATTAGGAAGTATACCAGATACAAAAAGTGAAGATAAATGTAGTGATTCTGATACTGATACCAGTTAGTTACATAAGGAAACCAATCAACTTAATCTAGTCTCAATTCTAGTCATAAATATATAGAAAAAACAATGTGGTGTGTGTGAACTATGAAATAGTGTTTTATATTATACATGTTGTAATAACTTTTGTGTGCACCTGAGTATTAAGTAAATAAATATAATATCATAATATGATTATTTGTTTTACATTCCCCAGATAAAAAAAAGTTTGAATAATTAATATTGTTAGATACATTAGAAACATAAGGGCCGAGGGTAGAATCGATTGAATCTTTTATATGAAGACACATTTTGGCAACTTATAGTTAAAAAATATGCCAACTTTACAATTTCATCTTTTATAACGAATGAAACGTGGAACTAAATGGAATAGAGATAAAATGGAGCTTTCAATATTGATTTTAAAAGAGTGTATCAGCAACCAAAACAAACTAACTTATACATAGTTATTTAAAATACTATCCGCCAACAAAAACATGTAACAATATTTAGAATGTACCTAACTAAAACGATAAGTTGTCGTATAGTTATTATATTAGGGTAGGAGACCTGATGTAAAATGTGACTATCGAAAAAAAGAGAAAGCAAATGCACAAAAATCCGTCTTTTTTTTTTTTGTCTTTTTGCATGCGTGACAACTCAACGTTGTTCTAAATATTGAAATAATATTAAATTAAGAACGTGTCAATATCTCAGCGGCCTGTGGTGTGAGATTATATTATCTATGGTGATTAGAAAAAGATATGATGTCTAGTATTATCCCTCTCTTATTATTTATCAAACACTCTTATTCTACTATAAAAACTATGTAAGTTGACATGCAATTTAAAATTAAAGGAAAGATGAAACATGCATCTTGCAATAACATTTCAGCTACAAGTAGCTTTTACGATTTGTTTCATTCAAAAAATTATAAATAAGTTACCGAAGTTTATTAGCCAAATATTATTAGCTTATTTTGTGTGTTTTAAAAAGTCCACGTTATAAATATGAATGATATTTTACTTGAACTGAAAAGAACAACAAATGCAAATATTTTATTAGCTATTATATTTTATTAAATAGCTAACTATGTATCGCATTATTCGATAACTACCCATTTTATAGAGAGCGTCAAAAATCTTCTATGCGATTTATTATTCTATAAAGTAAAATGTTTTTTTTTTTAATTTAAAAAGGAATTTCACTTTTAGATTTCATATGAAGCAATTTACAAATTAGATAAGACCTATATAAATCTTCACTCACCACTCGAGAACCTGAAATTGAAATATAATATAGTCCAAATATTTTCGACTCAAGAACATGTACCGATAAAAGAAGAAATAATCAAATACGACCAAAGATTGACAAAGATAGAAAATATAGAAATAACTAAGTTCGATGAAACTGGCGGGGGTGAAAACGATGTTTATCCAGAAAATGACCCAGTGGATACGGATACAGATTCGAATCCAAAATCTCCAATTTGCAAGGAAAATTCAGATGAAAATAATGAAATGATCAAAATAGAGCTGGAAGTTTGTGAAAATACTAAAGATAGGAATGAAAAACATAATGAATATATTTATCAACGAAGTAAACTACTTGACAGTAAAAATTGGGAACAAAAGACATTGTCTGAAGAGGATGCTTTAAAGGTAATAATACATTTTTTTTTTAATTTTACGCTAGTAGGGCTTTTGCGCTCTACTCTCCGCATTTCGTTACCTCGGCGATGCTTCTGCGCTCGCCCGTCCCGGTGACGCTGTAAAAGCCATTAGTGCTAACAGCATACAGTCAGAAAACAAAATTTTTTTGGTCGATGACTTACACTGATTGAATACAGTGATACACATCTACTCCAGTAAGCTATATTTGCTTAAGCCAAGATCTAGATTTACAATAAAAATTTAAAACTACATTCCTTGATACCATCGTCATCCTCCTACCCTTATCACAGACTAAGTGGGGTCGGCACATTGTAAACAACATGTTGTCACATGATTTGGCTATGTATTTTACGACCGGCCGCTTTACTGACGCTAACTTACCTTAGTCGTATTTTACGAAACCTCGGTAAGCTATTTTTATCCGAGAATTCCCATGGAGTTGGGATTACCGCGGAAAAACCGTTTTGACACACCAATTTTCACACGAGCCGATTTAATATATATTTGAACGCTTTTATACTATTAAGAAAGAGATTAACAATATAAAATTAATTTTAAATTGTTTAAGGAGTTCAGACAAAGAGCTGAAAGCGAAAAATATTTGTCTGCGGCGTACAAATGCACCGATTGTTTCAAAGGATTCTCCAAGGAAGAAATGTTGAAAAGGCACCGCAAATTAAGACACCACGAGGTGCGAAATATTTGCGGTAACGCAGCTTTTTCGTATAATAGAAATTATATTTTCCAAAAGCAACTTTTCTATATGAGACAAGTTATTGAGATGCTGTAAAATTCGTTAGGGCTAACGCAACGCCCAATAATAGATCCAAAAATAGGGCAAAACTTGGTATATGTACCTGATATACGCTGTAGAGGTCCGTTACTATAGAGAGTAGAGGTCCGTTACTATCCCTCTGCGGGATAAAGACATGTTCTTGTGTCTTTTTAGGGAAGAGGAATGGGGTTAAGACCTCCCACGCTAAATGCAGATTGGT
Source organism: Morpho achilles (assembly GCA_947086495.1). Lineage (NCBI taxonomy): Eukaryota > Metazoa > Arthropoda > Insecta > Lepidoptera > Nymphalidae > Morpho > Morpho achilles. The sequence continues at coordinate 8,142,103 of CAMTZB010000003.1, forward strand.
AGGTTACATATACCCCCAGAATATTCCCTAGAGATAAACAGGTATTCTCACAATGTTTTCCTTTACCGAAAAGCGTTGTTTTAATAGAAAAACTAAAAGAAGTTTGTATTTGCTGTAGTAAAATTACTATATAAAATTTAAATTATTACCTATATTCTTTTTTGATTGAATAATATTAAATAATATTTCGTTGTTCTCAGTCTGCGCGTGTCGAATGTCGTTTCTGTCGGATGCGGTTCAAATGGAATTGCTACTTAAAAAAGCATATGCGTCAGCACTATACAAAGTATGAATGTCTACGGTGTGGATTAATATGCCCTCTGGAGTAAGTTTACCATATACAATCACTAGCTTTTACCCGCAACTTCATTTGCGTCGACTTTTGTCGCGTGATAATAGATGGAGCTTTTCAATGTCATCCAATTCCCGTTGAATTAACAGGATTTCTATAGCCTATAATTTATCCCGGTGAACAAGTAATAATTGTGCCAAATTTCACCAATATTGGTTCAGCAGATTCCCCGTGAAAGAGTAACAAACATACATACATACTCACAAACTTTTTCGTTTATAATATTAGTATGATTGCCATTTTTTTTTATCAATAAATAAAAAAAACGAATCTGAAGAACTTGGGAACCTAGTGCCATTAGATTTATTAAAGCATGGCTTTAACTTAAAATTTATATATGCATACTGTATTTGCGAATTTGCGCTTTATAAAATGTTAATTACTCTTTTATGTTACTAATATTCTGTAAAATAATTTATTATTATTATTAAGTGCATAAGAATAGAAAAATAATTATAAAATAATATTTATGTTGTTTGAACAATTTTATTATTGTTTCTTAAAACTACTAACTTATTACACAGTATAAACCGCTTACATTTTTCATGCAGAACCACAGCTTTACTACACGACATATCTCACAGCGGCTCCACAAAAAAATGCGTACATTGCAATGAAGAATTTAGGTAAGTCTACAAAGAATTAAGAATTGAATTAGTATTATTGAGTAAAAAAGCCCTAAAAAGTCTATTTGCCTTAGAAAATACTCTATTTGCTGTATACTGTGTGGTACTGACGATACGACTTTAAATGATTCCACCGATATCAATAATTCAATCTTCATAAATAATAAAAAAATGTATTTTCGAAAAAGAAATATAATTTATTTAATATCTGGCTTTTTAGTAATAGTTGACTGAACGGGAGCGGCGCTTGTTCATAAAACAGGAACAATAACATTATATTTTGTCTTGGCATTTGTTGTCACACACTTTAGTCTCGCGGTCAAGGTTATGCATAACATACGAAATGGAATACGGGTACGGTCATTAACCTCTCTATATTATGTTTATAATTTTTTATTCAAATCGTATAATAATTCCTAGGGCCAAATTACTTCACTACATTAACCGAATTTTTTGTTTAGTACTGAGATGTATAAGTAACTAAAATTATAACTATAAATATATGAGACATTTACACACACGGTCCTCCGTGCCCTAAGTAAGTAACTTAATACTTGTGTTATGCGTGACAAAAAACTGGAAAATATATACTTATATAATTTTAAATACATACTTAAAATCATATATACACACAGTCAGCAAATTTTTGTTAGAAAATATTGGCCCTCGGTAGGAATCGAACCGTCAACCCGCGGAGCTGAAGGCAGGGTCACTACCAACTGCGCAAAGGCCAGTTATAATTAAAATTAGTGGTCGGTACCATCCTGTATAGGATAATAATACGAATATTAATACTGTACATACAATAAATGAATACACATATACTCGCACTTTTAGGCATTCCTCTACGTACTACACCCACCTCAGAACGCACAGGAGTGAACATCTTTGCACATTGTGCGGTTCGTCATTCGTCAGCGAAATGGGCTTACACTTGCACAAACGGGTCAAGCATTGTTTCGATGATATTGTAAGTATTTAACAACATAATGATAAGCCGTTAAGTATGGCGTTGAATTATAAATAGTTCAGAAGGCCTTTCCTTACTACTAAGAAGAGTAAACCTTAAATCCTTCAACTGCTTCAATGGATCTAGAATCTGGGTAAGAGGTTCTTAATGTTGACCTTTATCGTGATGATGAATTGTGTATGTCAATTAAGAGATTTTTTTTGTACAAAATTCTTAAGACTGCCCGGAACTGCCTATATTCTGTTTGCCCTAGCGGCTGTAAAAGCCGAATTTTTATCTCAAGGTAAGCCGACCTAGCCCAGAAGTTTCATTGTGAAATGCGGAGAGTAGAGTGCGGAAGCTCTACTAGTGTTGTCCTAAGGGTGGTTCCTGTGAGGCCGGGCCACGGATTAGGGCAGGGATCAGCAACCTACGGCTCTTTCAATGTAGATTTGCGCCTCTCAAGTTCCGTAACTATTGATGATATGATATTATTGATGTACTTACCAATTGTATAGAATATGATTTGTTATAAAAATATATCTTTATAAAAACAATTTATAGTATTTCCTTTATTAATTTGTCCTAAATCTGAAATCTAAAATATAATATTAGTTAAGTATTAAAAAATGTAATTTTTTTAATAATTGGTTTTTAATATCTAGATTTTTTTTAATTGTCACTTATGGTAACATGGTACACTCTATAGTCTTAGAAGGTTGCTGATCCCTGGATTATCCCTGGGGCGACGTGTTGTACCTGCAAAACGCGTGTACACGTGTACTAACAAAACCGATCACGGCTTTTTTCTGATACTAATATATTGTTCTCTTGTCAGGAGAGTCCAGACGACGATGAGGAAGTCAATACATTTTGCGATCGCTGCGACATCCGCTTTGAGACAAGGAAGGCGTATGACGAACATCTGTTCCATTCTGTGATGCATTCGGAAGGTGACGAGTAAGTATTTTGATTTTAATGCTGGTTGAATGAAGATTGGGAACAGATAAAAGAAAATGCATAAAGAACTTAGGTGATTACATCCTCCTGCCCTTATACCACTCTAAGTAGAATTTGACACATGTTATAAAAATAAGCTGTCGCATGATATGGCTGCGTTTTTACGCTCGCCTGCCTGGCGTCAACTTACCTTAGTCGTATTGCTGGGCATAGGCCTTCTCTTTCCGTTTTTGGAGAAAAGGGGTTACACATATCCCAGAATTTTATAGTCTGTAATATGGTCAATGTAATTTTTTTTTACAGTGATGCAGTTAAGCGTAAAGATGTGAAACCTCGAAAAATTATGGGCAAGATTTTAAAAGAAAAGGTATGAATTACTAGAATTAAGATGTATAGTTGTCAATTTTCTGGTTTTCGTCTTTCTTTTTTAATTTAATCCATATTTACATACTCTGAATAAAACAATACACACTTATAAAATTAATAATAAAATTATTTTGCTATTAACCGTGATTAATAGCTTATTAATTTATAGCCTTAGGCGTTATTTTGCAGTGATCCATAATACAAAAGTAATAATGAAATTATTTTGCTATCAAAATAAATTAATATTTAAATTAATTTTTAATTTAAAATTATTCGATACGCACTTATTATTTCCTTTCAGATTACGAGCCGCCTGAAATCCAAGTAAGTCCTTGTTTACATTATTGTATCATTTAAAATGGTTATACAATAAAGAATTTATTTATTTATTGATTTATTATAAAGTAGTAATAAAATATAGAAAAGTCCACTAACAAAATGATGAATCTTCAATGAATTTGTTTACAATTTAGTAACTTGTTTATTTATAAATATTTGGTAGTTGTAGAAATTATAATAATACATTTTGATTGTATAATTAAATGATGAATGAATAATGAAAATAAATAAAATGATTTATTATCTTAAGATGAAAAATTAATTTTTAATACGAGTAACATTATCCTCCTGACCTTATCCTACTATAACGGCATAATATGTTATTGACATGTTGTCACATGATTTTTATTACCGGCCGCCTACCTAACATCAACCTTCTTTAGTCACCTTTTACGACATCTCATCAAAGAAGAGGGTGGTCTATTCTACTCAGCCGGATAACACACGGCATTAATTTCTAATATATTTTGAAATAAAATTAAATGAGTATATTTATCGATACGTATCTATTGAATTGTACTCGTAAATTAATGATAGTCGCAAAAATACCTTCATTAAATGAGATGATTTAACACTTACTAGCTGAATATTTTTTAGAGATACCACCGACGATTTCTTCAAGCCACTAAAGCGAAGGACAAAGAAAATAAGGCGAGCGAAAACGAAACCTACCACTTGTCATCAAGTAAGTTAATTTATGTTACGTAAAACATTTTATTATAATTATTGGTGCCAGAAAAAAAGGCAGACTTCTTGTAACTTGAAGAACTTGCTTACCAACATTTAGTTAAGTAAAAACTGCTTAAATATATAATGTTATTTAAATCCCTTACAATATCTGGCTGACCGAGCTCTGCTTGATATGATTTTTAGAAGATCTAATAAAAAAGATCCAAAATGCAAAAATAGATAAAAACATGGTGATGATATTTGGACTTGATCCGGCGTATTTTCACTTCTTAAGTCCGCCCGTTCCCAAATAAGCTATTTTACAGTGCAAGTGACAGCGTAATTATTTTGTAATAATATTGAAGCAGTTTTTAGCAACTTTTTTTTCGCTTTATTTAAAAGCTTTATCACCATATGTGACTATGTTTGATAAACTTAACTAATTCTAGGTTAAAAACTACCTCTAAAATAAGCATTGCACAATTTGTATATAATTTTTGCGCCTCTCCTTAGCGCGAAACCCAAAGGAGTTAGAAAATCAGGTACAGAACAGGCACAATCAACATTAATAAGTAACTTGTCTAATTTTAATAACTTTCTCAGTGTGGAAAGCACTTTGAAACTCAGGCGGCGTGTATGAAGCACCATCTTGCAGAACATCCTCGAACGTCTTTCTTCGCTCCTAACGAGAGACACATTTGCGAGATATGTGGATCTTCTTTAGCGGTAAGTTCTGTATTGTGTCGGTAACAGGTATAGTCGGCTTATCGTCAAACTCTGATCAATCATATTGCATTAAATCATGATAACTAAACATCAAAGGAAAGTGATATAAAATAACTAGCAGCCTGCTCCGATTTCGCACGGATATAAAATATATAGTCTATGTCACTCAGTGAAAAAATGATTAAAATCTATCCAGTAGTTTTGATTAATTCATTATTGCCCGTGGCAGTGCTATAGGGCGAAGCGCGGCCTCCTTGCGGCATTTTAAATCTGTAATATCTTCGAAAATGTTCATTTAAATTTCATACTGTAAACAGCCATATTGATCTATATTACATCAAAAATGTATTTAAGTGGATAAGGATTAATGCTGTATTGTTAAAAATTGCTTCGAAAATAAAGCATTATTATCGTAAAAAGAAAATGACAAAAAAACGCTATTGTGGGTTATCCATAGAAGATAGACATATACCATCGCGGAGTTTTCTGTAGACCTTTTCAAGGTGCACAAATACTTAGTATATTACCTTAAGAGCCAAAATTACAGTATAATTACAACTAATAAAAAAAACCGCATCAAAATCTGTTGCGTAGGTTTTAAAGATTTAAGCATACATAGGGATATGGGGACATACGCTGTGTGGTATCCGGCTGAATAGAATAGGACCACCCTCATTTCTTACCGAGGTATCGTAGAAGGCGACTAAGGTAAGTCAACCCGCCGTGTGGTATCCGGCTGAGTAGAAAGACCAACCTCATTTCTTACCGAGGTGTCGTAAAAGGCGACTAAGGAAAGTCTACCCACCGTGTGGTATCCGGTTAAGTAGAATACACCACCCTCTTTCTTATCGAGGTGTCGTTAAATATGACTAAGATAAGTTGACGTCAGGCAGGAGGCCGGTCGTAACATACATAGCCAAATCATGTAACAACATGTTCATAACATGTTGTGCCGACCCCACTTAGGGTGGGATAAGGGCTGGAAGATGATGAGGGATATAGAGACATGGGGACAGACACAGAAAGCTATTTTGTTTTATGCCATGTAGTGACAATGATGGTTTATTTAACAATTGACCCACCGTGTGGTATCCGGTTGAGTGGAATAGACCACGCTCTTTCTGACCGAAGTGTCGTAAAATACGACTAATGTAAGTTGACGTCAGGTAGGCGGGCGGTCGTAAAATACGTAGCCAAATCGTACGTCAACGTATTTATAACATGTTGTGCCAACCCCACTCAGAGTGGGATAAGAGCAAGAGGATTAAGGTGGTATATTTAGTCTATATTGTGTAGCCCGGCAGTGTAGCGGCGCATCAAAACATGCACTCTCGCGAACGTCTTCACCCTTGCGACACTTGCGGCCGACAGTTTCACTCTAGCGTGGGTCTCAAGCGACATGCAGTAGTGAGTATAAATTTATAAACGCCAACTTAAGCGTTCAAGTACCCTAAATAATACATACAATATTATGCCATTGTGTTTTTTACTGTTACCCAAAGAAAAATTGAATTTTTGAATTCATTATGTAACCCGGCGCAGAGGCTTTAATTGCTCCAAATTTCATCATTGGTCCAGCGGATTAGTCGTGATTGCGTGTCAGACAGACAAATTTTCGCATATATAATATTTATTATGGTTTCTATTAATTTTATTCTACTTTATCTATTAATTATTTTCCTTGGAAAGAAGCAATGAATTACTTAATGAGGAGCCTAATGTTTTCGACGACTCTTTTAGTTTTTAACCCCGAATGGTCCATAGTCGTTGTAGGAGTTTGTAGTAAATTAATATCTGTTTCTGTAATAGAAAATATGCGAATTTAGTCATTACAATTACATTACAAGTTAACCTCACTATTTAGTAATTATTCGAGAACTTAGTTAATAATCATTGATAATTCAATCTTCTGGTAGGTACATCTTATAAATATTCCGTAATAAAAGCATCAGTTTTTACGAGTAGGTCATATTTGAGTTTACCTTTTTTCGCCATTTGCGTTTAGCCTCAAAAAGGGCAGGTGACATGTTTTTTTCTATTTGTTAACCCTATTTCTCGAAATTTAGTCGCTAATATTTAATATTGTTGTCGCAAATGATTTCCGCTTTGTATTTTATAGCACAGGCGTGAAACAAGAGTATCGCGTCCTTTTTGATTAAAATGGTGGAAACACTGTGCCGTTGTTGTTTCCGGTGAAGTCTTCCTATTGATAAAACGTTTCAGTGACATCCAGTCTTTGCTCATTATTCAAGAGAAGTGTATCTCGTAGCGGGAATAGTGGTATTCTATTATATCGTGTCATTGTATAGTGTGTGCGTTACCAATATTCTGTTTTAGACTCACACTGGCGAGAAACCGTATGGCTGTACGTTGTGCGACAAGCGGTTTACCCAGAACAACAGTATGAAACTGCACTATCGGACTTTCCATTTAATGCAGCCTTACCCGAAAAGGTAAACATATTACGTATAAGGTGTTACATTCGTAGATTCGCAAAACACATGGTGACACGTGTAGAGAAATTCTCTTTCAGGTTTGCTGAACAAAATTTGAGTTTTTACAATCACAGAGAAGGTCCGTAGTCCAGTAAAGTAGTCGAGGTCATTGTATCACTTGTTTTGCTTGCAAGTTCTTTACTGATCACTATTTGTAAAACTGAATTGCCGATAGCGTGATATCTTAGCTTAATCGCAAATGGACCCAACTAAACAATAAAAAGTGGCCCAACTTAAAAAAATACGTGTTTCGGACTAGAAATAGGTGTAAATGTTAAAATAAACATTCTTTTCAGCAGCTATATCGGCAGAACTCATAATTCAACAGGATGCCTTTCGTTTAAGCAAACTAAAAAAAATATTAACGCATTTTCCTTAGCAATTAAAACTTTAAACCCATCATAATTTTCCACTGCAAGTTGGTTCGGCACAACATGTTAACTTACTTAGTCGTATTTTACGACACCTCGGTAAGAAAGAGGGTGCTCTATTCTACTCAACCGGATACAACACTGTGGGTCAACTTACCTTAGCAGATTTTTACGACACTTAGTAAGAAATGAGGGTGCTCTATTCTATTCAAACGGATACCACACGGCATCTTAACCTATTTATTTATTGAAACATGATTTTTTTACTTTTGCCACTATTGCAGCCTATGAGCGATATAAATCTATTCCTCGTTTAATCCCGGCTCATGTAAAGACTTCAAGCTAATTTGAACTTTGCGCCTTAAGTATTAAGTACGAAGGAATTTTGCATGTTCATAACAATATTTTATCTACGCAGATAGACTTACCTCGGCCCATTTGCACCTTGACTAATATGTCGCTTGGAGCTTTTTGTTCTCCTTGAAGGACTATCACTATATCAATATATCAACTGAAAGTGAATAATAAACCAGACATGGAAATCGAACATCATCCTTTAACATCAAAAGATATTAGTTTAGTGAACGAAGTTTTCAAAGAGAAGGTACACATCTTATTTGCCTTTGTTAGAGTTTCAGGTATTATTATAATCAAGACATACAAGGAAACATACCTTATTTTTCCATCAGAGGTGTATAATATAAAATAGTTGAAATTAAGCGTTCATTTGATTACCAAAGTTTTGATACAATAATTTGATTTATAGAAATAGAAGAAAAAAGAAAGAGGAGGTAAAGGATAACGCACCAGCTGATGAGAGCGTAGACACAGATGACAATATACCATTATCTAAACGTACTACAAAAACGTCCGGAGCGGAAATCGAACCAGCGCCAGATCCGGTGAATTCTACAGAACAAACGGTAGCCTTAGATGGTGATGACAATTTGGATTATATGACGCTTGCTTACCAAAAATATCAGTGATCTGTAAATATTTTGATACTGCCAATGTTTTCGTTAGAAATAGCATAAACTATTTAAGTTGAATAGGTAGAGTTTCGCCTGCAGTCCATGAGAATTACTCACGATGTCATCCAATAAGAAATTATTAATATAAAAAAGGCAATACAAAAGGACTCGCAGAACATTGAAAACATTCCTGTAGCTCATTTTAAATAGCAACATTTTTAAAAGTATAACATTGTGACGATCTCGACCTTACATGCATATATTGGTAGAGTCATGTACTGAATTGGTAGTATGTTAAGGAAGGTATATAAATAAAAATATTTGTTTGTCATTTAATATGGTTTTTCGTAATGAGTATTTGATACTCGTTACATATATGTACATTTTTCATTAAAATATTTTTATCAAAATTTTCCCATACATTTTCAATTTTCCACACTTAGTGCCGAACGTCACGCCTCCAGTCTGACAGAGGTAGTGGGTGACTGGCGGACGTTGCCGGGAGCAGTCGCGGGCTGGTACCGCGAGCCGAAGGCTTTCGTTTACATGTACTTGGGGCGATACATGGTAGCGCTATGATCCCTAAACTATTTTCAAAGCTTCGGCTTGTCTAAACTGTGTGGTGAGAGACTTCGGTCTATTAGCTCACTAATAAAATGTAATTTTATTACATGTTACAAATTATATATTATTCTCGAACACTTTATAGTGTGAAATGGTTAAAGCTTCGGCTTGGCATAACGGTGTGGTGAGAGACTTCGGTCTTGAGGGACTTCGGTCTCCTAGCTCACTAAACAAATAAAATGTAATTTCATTACATGTGACAAATTTATTATTATTCTCGAACGATATAGTGCCGGAGTATAACTTGGTGAGGGTGACTTCGCTGAGTGGTGCTGGGCGCTATACCGAACAGTCTGGTGAGTACTGGTGTCGGATCGATGGTTTCAGGCCTGCAATGATTTCGGTTGTTGTAGTGTAGCCTCGCCTCGATCTGCTCCAGGCTGTGAATATCAGGATGGGTTTCCGTCTTGGTACAGAGCAGCCAGAGCTACTTGGTGAGTTTTGGGTGATACGGATTGGATTTTAGGCCGGTATTGATCTTCGATCTTTACTGTGTAGCCTTGTTTGATCTTTGGACGCCTAGGACTCTAAAAGTAAACTGTTCAAAGCTTCGCACGGAGTCTTGCGGGGTAACCTGCACTAGCCGTGTTATAGTCCTTCTCAGGGCTTCCCCATAGCTAATAACAAACGTTGACGACATTATAGCATGTCGTAGGGCCGCTGGTCGGGTCTTTATTAACAAGATCGCGGGCCAGCTTTAGAAAGTGTTGCCTGCCCAAAACTCTATCTTACGTAGCTTGCTACGCGTAACAACTATATAAGTAACTAATTCTTATATGCCGATCGTGGAATCAGCCAAAAGGACGCATTGAAGGCGTGCGTTAGTGATGGACACATCACATTATACACCTACATATTTAGCACAATAGTGCTAGCACTACAAACATATATTATTGAATTATCAACATATAATGCGAGCGCTTTGCGTTCTTAACTCTTCGGAGTAAACATTTGCCACTACGCGTGGTAAGAAGCAACACAAAATCTGCTATTACGTGATCTCTGCGGAGTCATGTGCAAATCTTCGATATCTGCCACTTCGTGTGGTAGCAACGACTACAACTTTACTGTTATGTGATATCCGAGGAGTCATGTACAGTATTAGCTTTATGCTATTATATATTCCACTATATGTGGTTACAACGACGAATGCGGCACGCACCGCTTGAAATGCTTGCTATTGGCAAGATGCGCTGTCTTATTATAAGAATTGGATATTTATATCAACAAAACCAGGCTTTGTGCCTCATCGACACAATTATGGCTAACGCCAACTCACCACAGCTACGGCTGAAATGATATTTGGACTTAGGTCCTAGCACTGCGACCGGGCACTTGTGCCTTATCTTGGACTACGGTCCTTACCTGGGACTACGGTCCTTATTTAATTACCCTAAATCTCTTTAAGAGCATTGACGGGTGTTTATACAACATAATATAAATAACCTGGCTAGAGGGCGCAGGCACACTATAAATTGCATACCCTAACCCTACGGGGGGGGGCTCATATCCTATGGACGGAGCTCACCGTTGGTAGCGGGTGCGGAGTTACTGACTATCCCTCTCCCTTTATATTTTTCCAAATCGGAAGGATGTAATTGATGGGAGAGAGATACCACATCGCTAAACTTCTCTACGGAGTTGTTTAAGGGCTAGGTATTAAGATCGAGTGAGTGATCTTTCTGTTGGCTATAACATTTCCATTTTAAATATTAATATCTTAGAACTTCCCATTCGGGATGGTTCAAAGTACGATCTGATGATCGAGCGATCCTTCTGTTGGCTTTGAAAAGTCTTATTCCGTTTATATTGACATCGTTTTACGTCCCATATTGATGGCAAGCAAATATACACTAATTATAATATATATAAACTAAAACCTTTCTGATGACTATATCTATGAAGTAATAACATAAGAGACATTCAACCTTCTGAATGTCTCACATTTTTTTACTAAATTTTATAGTAACCCGTTCGTGTATTAGCTATAATTGGAACCTGTTCGTGCAATGAATATGTATCTATAGGATTTATAGGAATCTGTTCGTGTAATTAACTTATGTATTAAATAAATAACCTGTTCATGTATCGTGCACTTATTTTACAACAAATGAATTATATTAATTTATGCTTACTTTACGCCTCCAATCTGATGAATCTGTGGTCTCTGACGCTCTAAAAGAATTTGAGTTATTACATACACAACGTAACATGGGTCCTAACCAACTAGACGAATCACGAGCCAATTATATTTAAAAGTGCTAGCGCTCTTGCGCTAGTTTTATGCAGTTTGGTGGTAGAGCGCGAGCGCTCTAGCCTCATTCTACTTATATGATTTATATTGATATTATAAATTTGGAGATGATAGATGAGAGTGGAGGGCAGATCGTTACAACATGTACTTCCGTATGCTTCCGTTAAGGATTATGACCGTTAAAGTCATCGCGATGACTGTTAATATTGTAGAAAATACTTGCGTTTAAAAATAAGTGAGTTGTAAAAAGGTTTATATGTGAAATAGGTATATGAAGTCGTCATCTTTAGTTTGTGAAGAGTTGACTTCAAGTTTTTAGTAGGTGTGTTTTAAATTATGTGACTAACGCGTTTGAGCGAGACATTGTGCGAGTAAAGAGACTTACGGTAATTTGGTCATATGCCGTTTAATTACGGCGGCTTCCAGACATATTTGGGGTATTTAAAAAACCTATGAGAAAATCTCTGATCTAACTGATTTTTAAAACGACTTTGATCCTTTTGAAATAAAAAAACTCAGCAAAAAAATCTTTTAGTGTGCGAAGTTATAATGAATACTAAATCGTAATAAAAATAAATAACGTTACCTAAACTGTAATGTTTATTAAATTCCTTTATATTTTGTAATATAAACATTTTATATTCAATATCATTCTTATTTTTAATTAACTATTGTGTTTTTAATATGTATATTTTAATATATTGACATTTAATTATTAGGTAATAAAAAATTCCGAATTGTTTGTTTCGGTAATTATCTATGGTTCCAATTCAGATAATGAAATGCGTTTATGTATGTTTATGTGGTTTTTATAATACCGTTTGTATTTTTGAAATAATGAATGAAATAATACTTTTTTAAATTAAGATAAGCAATTAAGGAACTTGACATGACAAAGAATTGAATGTGAAATTTTTTTAATAAAAAAATTATTTTAATTAAGTTTCTCTTCTCTTCCTTAATGTGAATTATGGTTGGACATATATTGTAACTTGATTTTAAAACATTTGTGTATATTTTAAATTGTGATATTTTATTTATATTTAGTTAATGTAAGGGATTATTTTGGTATTATTAAATATAAGGTAATTTTATGGCACGTTCGTTTAATTTTTGTGTGTTTTTCCCGATTCAAATAGAAAAATATTTGGTATTTGAAATTCCCAACTAAAAATCTGATCGATGTTCCCACAAGTTCCGATTATGTTTATTAATCGATATCATAGCTAAGACGAAATTCTCGATACAAGTTAAACTCTAAACTCCTTAACCTTAAGTCTTTACGACCGGCCGCCTGCCTGAAGTTAACTTACTTTAGTCGTATTTTACGACACCTCGGTAAGAAAGAGGGTGGTCTATTCTACTCAACCGGATTCCACACGGTGGGTCAACTAACCTTAGTTGCCTTTTACGTCACCTCGGTAAGTAATGAGGATGGTCTATTAACTCAGCCGGATACCACACCGCTAATTTTTCTATGTACATTTAATTAATAAGAAACTATTTTATCAAAAGCCAATCAACTTATTATTAATAACCTATTAACTCCGCGCACACAATGATAACTATCCTATCCTTACTTCTCTATAGTGCTACTTCCCTCCATTTCCTTCTGTTACATCATGCTTTGTTAAAGTTAGGATTTTTATAAAAAGAAGACAAATCACTTATTGCATGTGTGAGAACCGCTCTAACCACTAGACTACCATCATCATCTTCCTGCCCGTATCCCACTCTAAGTGGGGTCGGCACAACATGTTATCAAGATGCTGTCACATGATTTGGCTGCGTTTTTACGACCGGCCGCCTGCCTGAGGTCGACTTACCTCTGTCGTATTTTACTACACCTCGGTAAGAATTAGGGTGGTCTATTCTACTTAACCGGATACAACGCGGCGGGTCGACTTACCTTAGTCGCCTTTTACGACACCTCGGTAAGAACAGAGGTTGGTCTATTCTACTCAGCCGAATACCACACGGCGGGTCGACTTACCTTAGTCGCCTTACGACTTACCTTAGACACATCGGTAAGAAAAGAGGTTGGTCTATTCTATTCAGCCGGATACCACACGGCGTTCTAACCACTAGACTATCAGGGTTAAAAATAAAATAACATTTACGTCACCATATTGTCATTACAATTAATATTATATCCAAAGCAACAAAGAAAATAACATTTATTTCTTGTAGATCTTAAACTATAATTCTGAGAGTATCATACATAATAAACATTAAAATTGAATATTTATAGAAACAAATTGTATTGTGAAAATATTTATACTGACAGAGTATAATATATATGAGTATCACGAAAATCGCGATTCGATGGGATGATCGATTAAAGTAGTTTCTATTTTGAGGGAAATGTTCCCTAATTGAAAGGAACTTGGTCCGTGGATCCTAGCTCGCTGGTTGGTAGTTTAAGTGGACTGTATAGGGGGGTTCAGGGCATTAGCTATTTCCTATCTTTCTGAGCAATACTCAATTGTCACCGATAAGAAGTAACAACTTAGCACCACCCACCTTTCGATGCCGTTGTACTGCCACCATGCACTGGAAGTTTCGAAGTCCACGATATGCGCCGGCGGCCGGCCGTTTCTTGTGAGGCCAGGAGATTGTTACTCGAACGAACAGTAACACTATTACGAGTCCGAAACTCGACACGACACTTTAAATTTTAGCACTACACTTTATATTGCAAAACCTAGACGAATTGTTCAATGTTTTATAATGAATTTGATATGAGGCCAGGGGATTGTTAATTGAACGAATAATAACACTATTACGGATCCGAAACTCGACACGACACTTTAAATTTAGGCACTGAACTTTATATAGCAAATCCTAGACGAATTGTTCAATGTTTTATAATGAATTTTATTTATTGCGATCGAGCGGCCATTAACGAAGGTTTCGCGCTCACGTAGACACTCGCACGGCGACAGACGAACCGATCGCCGCGTGGCGTTTTCATTGCTACCCACATATCGGTGAATAAAAACATGACAATTGCCCAGAGACATAATAAATATATTACGAAATAAATAAAATTATGAAATATTTACGAACACTATTTAAGGATAATTCTTAAGTCATTACGTGAAGCTGGAGTTGGAAGCTAGGAACGTGACAAACATAATAGATTTATATTAATCGATTATTTTAATATCGATTTAAAATCATTGATTACCTATATTGATTACCCCCTTTTTATTCTATTTTTACCCACTTTTTTCTTGTCTTTTAAGATAAGATCCGCGTTGTTGAATGAAAGCAATGCATTTTTATTATTTAACGTCCCCTTATTATCGACTTTTCTTAAATCTCAACAAAATTTGACTCTAAATAATGCTTAGAATAAAGAATTCAGTTATTCAATTTTTGTACTCGTATATTAACAAACTCGTTACTTAAACATTATTGCTTAACGAAAGGTTTAAAATTATTTCTAATATAATTGGGGAGAAGATTTGGAGTTAAGACCCATCACACTGTTCCAATGCAGGTTGGTAGGTTTCAAATATTCCCAGAATTTTCTAAAGACTGTGTTTTTCTTCACTAAAAAGCATGTTATTATCAATTAGACATACGTTTTGAAAGAAATACCCATAGGTACCTGCCCGGGCTTTGAACCCGTGACTCTTAAAAAGAGTCGCTCGGTCTCAATGCTGGACTATCACAGCCAAAAAAGGAGAGAGGTCAAGAGGTTACTTAACTTTTTTACGAGTATAATTTATTTAACAGTAGTAGCTAGTACTTAACAGTTACTATATTTTGTCGATGGGCATTTAGTACGTTCAAAGTTATATACATCACTAAATAGATTGTATAGGAAAAAAAATTATATTAACTGGCACTAAGATAAACAAATAAAAAAAATATAATATTCTAACACTTTACGCAGATAAGATATAATATAAGGTTAAACAAAATATCATGACAAATCTCTGGATAGGATAATTTGAAAATTGAATAGTGAAATAATTAATTTATATCAATTAGTAACACTTTAGTAAAAAAAAAGGAAGTAGCGGCCTGTTACTTTTCCACTGCTGGGAATAGGCCTCTTCTCTCCAATTTTGGAGAGAAGGATTGGAGCTAAGACCTACCACGCTGCTCCAATGCGGATTGGTAGGTTACACAACTCTCCAGAATTCTCTAGAGATATGCAGGTTTCCTCACGATGTTTTCCTTTACCGAAAAGCGTGTGATAAATTGCAACTAACAATTAGACACATAAGTTTTAACAGAAAAATTCATGTGTCTGGCCGGGTTTGAACCCGTGACCTCCTCGAAAGAGTCGCACGGTCTTACCGCTGGGCTATCACAGGTTACAAGTAACAATTACATCACACCAATGTTACTAAATAACACTAGGCTAGTGTTAAAACTGTTAGCATAGTGACCAACCCACCTTCATAGTGTTGTGTTTAATTATTCACTAAGTTTAGCATTAACTAAGTCAAACCTTCATCAATAACTTAAGTTAATTCAAAAACCTTATCATCGATAGTTTAGTAGTTCAATTCTAATTCCAAAATACTGATTATAAAATGAAAAAAAAAAAGAAACAATAGGCTAGGTGGATGTTTTTTCATTTCGAGACCACCTGTTCCCCAAATAAACTACGCGATAAGCGACTTGACAGTTAACGGCAAAAATAGTGTTTTAGAAATTTTGTAAATTTTAGTATAAAAGTGCCCAAAAACAGGGATAAAACATTTTTTTTTAATAAAACCTAGCTAGATCTATTTTTCTTCCCCAAAATCTCCTGCATGCTGAATTTCAGGAAAATAGTTGGGAGCAGTTTCCAAGTTAAATAAGTTCGCTTACGAAACGTTGAGATTGTGGTAGTAAATATGTGCAACGTGTTTCTGGTGGTAGATTATATTTACGAAAATCCTTTATGTCAGGTAGGAAAAAGAATAGTACACTCTACATTTACCATAATCCGCGATAAAAGAACATATATGTATATATGTTTTTTTATCGCGGATTATAGCAAAATAATATTTTTATTACTTTTAGACAAATTTTTTACAACATCTCACTATGTATTAATAATACTCGAGAAACCCATGAATGTCGTCATGGTCTGCAGTAGTTTTTTCTTCAGAGATTTGCCATGAAAATCAAATAAAATATAACATTTACAAAAGGTAAATCTAGCTTTTCTCCTCTTTCCGTTTCCCTTCTGCTGTTTGCTCCGGCGTTCGACCCAACAGATCCCTTTTGACGCAGCATTTATCGCTCTATAACAGAAATATATTGCAACACGATTAATATAAATTGGTATAATTTCCTGTATGCTCATCATCCTGCCCTTATCCCACTCTAAGTGGGGTCGGCTCAAAATGTTACAAACATGTTGTAACATGATTTGGCTGCGTTTTTATGACCAGCCACCTGCCTGATTTCAACTTATCTTAGTCGCATTTTACGACACCTCGGTAAGAAACGGAGTGGTCTATTCAACTCAGCCGGATACCACACGGCGGCTATTACCAAATAATATTAGAGAAAGAAAACTACTAAATAGATTTCTACATTACCAATATTCTATATTCTCCTGCCTTTATCCCACTAAGTGGGGTCGGCACAACATTTTTTACTCTTCTATTCTCTCCTATTATTCGTCAACTCTGGTACTACTCCTTTTACATGCATGTCATACTCCACCCATTCCAACCATCTCTTATTCTTTCTAGTCATAGATCCATCAATATATCATTAAATCAATCATCAATATTTAACACTCATTTGGCCACATGACTTTTATCACTCATTATCAAATCAAATCAAAATAATCTTTATTCAAATAAGCTCTTTCAAGCACTTTTGAGTCGTCAATAATCAATATGATTAATGAAGCTACAACTGGTTCAGAATGTTGCTCTTACCGAGAAGAACCAGAAAGAAACTCGGCGGTCAATCTTTTAAACATTTTCAATTAAACATTTAACTGCAGTCCTTTATGAACGCCGTGTGGTGTCCGGCTGAATACAATAGTACCACCCTCATTTCTTACCGAGGTGTCGTAAAAGGCGACTAAGGTAAGTCGACCCGCCGTGTGGTATCCGGCTGAGTAGAATAGACCACCCTCATTTCTTACCGAGGTGTCGTAAAAGGCGACTAAGGTAAGTTGACCCACCGTGTGGTATCCGGTTGAGTAAAATAGACCACCCTCTTTCTTACCGAGGAGTCGTAAAATACGACTAAGGTATGTTGACGTCAGGCAGGCGGCCGGTCGTAAAATGCGTAGCCAAATCATATGACAACATGTTTGTAACATGTTGTGCCGACCCCACTTAGAGTGGGATAAGGGCAGGAGGATGATGACTGCAGTCCTTTATGAAGCTGAAAGGATTTTTAAATCCATTATAATATGTCCATACCATCTTAATCTTTGAGCAACTTCCGTGGTACATTAACATACAAGCGAGGGGGTTAGAATCAAACCTATATCTAAAATAATTAAAGCTAGGTAAAATGAAAATTTTATTTAATCTGTTTAATTTTGGAGTTTCGACAAATAAAAAATATTAAACACAGATTTATTCACTGTGAATTTAAGTAATATCAGTCTTTACGTTTCCTGCAAACTGTAATACAATTTTAAACTAGCGGCCCGGTCCGACTTGTGTCCGAGGTGTACATATACTTGATAAATATCGTAGGGTTCAGCCTGCGTTTGCAATGTAAGCGGAAAATTGTTTAATTATTCACGACACCACATTAGAAACCTCAAAAACTATAGTATTTCTCTATAGCATATTGAATGTTATTATACATATAAAACTTCCTCTTCAATCACTCTATCTGTTAAAAAAAACCGCATCAAAATCAGTTGCGTAGTTTTAAAGATTTAAGCATACATATAAGCAGGGATATAGGGACATGGGGACAGACAGAGTAATACCAAGCCAATACCAAGCTCTCTATCTACAGATCAATAATCCGTCCTATAGTGACCTACGCCTGCGAAACCTGGACGCTAACGCAAAAAGAGGAACTTAATCTAGCATTTTTTGAAAGGAACATCTTGCGAAAAATTTTCGGACCATTGCGTGAAGCCAACGGCATGTATCGTAGAAGAATGAATCACGAACTGGACCAGCTGATTCAAAAAGAAACGATCGCTAGGTTTTGCAAGTCACAAAGGCTCAGATGGGCGGGCCACCTGGAACGCATGGACGATGCCAGAGCAGTAAAAACCCTTTCCAAGTGGATTCCACAACAGAAGAGACCCAGAGGTAGACCCAGAAAGCGTAGGATAGACTGCGTCGAGGAAGACCTCCGATGCATGGGAAGATTAACATCTTGGAGACGGGAGGCCAGGGACAGAGCGAAATGGAAAAGACTCGTTGAGGAGGCCAAGACCCACAAAGGGTTGTAGTGCCACAGGAACAGGAACGGAACGGGGACAGACAGAGAATGCTACTTTGTTTTATACTATGTAGTGATTAGCTGAATTTGATTGTGACTTTAGGATTTAGCTATTTTTGATTCTGATCCCCTCGAGTATAAATGAAATTTAAAAAAAAAATGAAAATTAACACACTCACGGAATCGTCGCTAGAGTCGTCCGTGTCGCTGGAGGTGTCGGTATCGTAGTGTCCGAGACCTGGCAACACGCCGACACACTGCAAAGCTCCCATCGACTCTCCGGGTATACTTGACATTTTATGATCATTTCTGAAAAACACGATAAAATTAGGCTTCAAGTTTTTCATCTGGACCATTTGGATAAATTATAAATTACTTTATTCACAATAGAAGCTGTGATAGCCCAGCGGTGCGACCGTGTTTATATCTATAGACGATCACGGATTCAAACCCGGGCAGACACCAATGAGTTTTTCTATTAAAACTTATGTGTTTAATTGATAATTGCAATTTATCACACGCTTTTCGGTGAAGGAAAACATATCACTATGAATGCATATCTCTAGAGAATCCTAGGGATATGTGAAACCTATGAATCCGCATTGAAGCAGCGTGGTAGGCCTTAGCTCAAATCCTTCTCTCCAAAAACGGAAAGAGTAGGGGTATGCCCAGCAGTGGGATAGTAAGTAACATGCCGTTACTTACTTTTCTTATTCACATTTAATACAATTTTGTTTCATAACATTATGTATATGTATTCCATTTATCTTAAAAATAATATTTAAATGAGTTAATCTTGTTTGTATGTATATAAATATATTTTCCGAATCTCGGAAACGGTCCCAATGATTTTCATGAAATTTCTCATGTAGGGGGTTTTTGGGGGAAAAAATTCGATCTAGCTAGGTTTAATTAACAAAAAATATCTTTTTATCCCTGTTTTCGGCAAAATGCTAAAATTTAAGTGGAATTCAAAAGGCAATTATCGCTTATAAATGTTAAGTCATGGTAGCTCAACATGATACTAGCAATCGCCAGCGATTCCGCCTGCGTGGAAATCTTTGCACGTAATACAGTCTTTTGATAACCATAAAAAAGGTTTAAGCTTAAAAGCTAGAAATATGCTGTTGCGGAATTTAATTTGGAACTTTTAGAGGGGAACAATTTTGTAATACATAATTTTTAATAACTATCACCGTTTACTCAGCGCACGCAAGGAAAGCTTTCAATTTAGCCGTTTCCGTAATATTTTTTATTTCTGCTCCGCTCTTATTCATCTTGGCGTGATGAGATATAGCCTATAGCTTCCTCGATAAATGGACTATCTTAGATTAAAAGAATTTTTCAAATAGGTCCAGTAGTTCCTGAGATTAGCGCGTTCAAACAAACCAACAAACCCTTCAGCTTTATATATCAGTATAGATGACTTAAAAATACAGAATGCCGCAGACAAATTATTTACTAGATGTCAACATAGAGAATTGGAAATCATTTGTGAAATAACTAACATATTTTTGAATGTGAAAGTACTGTTATCTATTGTGAAAACTAAAATTATATTTTGTGATGTGAAAGTACTGTAGTAATAAATGTAATAAATTACTTAATGTTATCAATTACCTGTTATTATTGTTAATGATTCCGTTCTTGGGAGGAGACTGAATTTTCTCTTTGTCTTGTTTCTCGCCTTCCATTTCGCTCGCCTTTCGCTTCCGAACGACAACCTAAGAGCAATTTATTTGAATTCATCAGCTTTAGATCCTTTTTCACAAGTTACTGATACAGTGTCGGAAAGTTAACTGACAAATAAAATAAGTAGCAGATAAATGTAGATACATTTATCTGCTACAAAAGACTAGTGAAAAATAAAAAAATAAAATCGCGTTTGAAATAGGTATTTGCTATACAGCAAATAAATAAAATAAAAGCCACATGATCTACCTGTTAACTTATTAGGTACTTTATGTGCTGAATAAGCCTATTAGAAACCTGAGAAATACAAAATTCCGAGATATGTTCCAAATAAGCTAACTGACAGTTTATTGTTAACTTGTGAAACAGGCCCTTAATAAATTATATTCACTTTATCACATTGTTTAAGTTATGGTGGACGGCTTTGGATGTGGCTATTTATCACTTAAAATCAATAAATCTATTCATATTATAATATAAAACAAAGTCCCCTAAACTGTCTTGTCTGTATGTGTTCAATTATCTCAAAATCTACTAGAAGGATTTTAGTACGGTTTTTATTAAAAAAATTCTACAATTTCTCCGGAAGGTTTAAGTTAATAGTATATTACGGTTTTTGTAAATTGTGTTGAAGAGGTAGTGCGGTTGTAAAAAAAATCGCCTGCTAGGAGCTGTAGTAAACCGCGTAAACCATTAGAGATACACTAAAGTAATGTACTAGAGAATAGTAGATAGTACAATAAAGTCTAGGACAGTATGTCTCTATCTCTTATGATTAACTCACAATAACTACTTTTTTAATCAGATTTCCACCAGTGCAAAGCCGCAGGCAAAGCAAGTATAAATATAATTATAAAATTAGCATATAGCCTTCCTCAATAAATGGACTATCTTACACTGAAAGTATTTTTCACAGTCCAGTAGTTCCTGAGATTAGCGCGTTCAAACAATCAAACAAACTCTACAGCTTTATATATTAGTATAGACAATTAAAGGCGTTTTATGTCTAAAGATGACGAGCACGGTGGTGCGGTTATGACTAATTTTATAATAAGTAAAGTATTAAGGGAGAAAATATATTCCCACCCCTTGCAATTTATTCTTCTGTGACTGTGCCGTGCTTGGGGTCGTGCGAGCTGGCGCCAATTGCGCCCGCAATCGAATTAACTCTTCACTCTCAGCCAAGCTCGATACTCTTTCTCTAAAAGTATAATGTGAGAGTTAAAGCCATATAAAAATTAATTATGTGACGCCTTGCTCAGTAATTTTATTAACAGATATTCAAAAAATGCTATTAATAAAATAAAAAAGAGAGAAAGGGTCAGGGTGACATGAGAGATTTGAACCCAGGTATTTTCTCACATTTAATCCGCCTGTATTGCGCTTTTACAACTTGAAAAATGACATGTTTTGCCAATGCTCGAAAACGGGGATTAAACTTTTCTTTTTAATAAAACCTAGCTAGATCGATCTTTCTCCACCAAAACCCCCTACATGCTGAATTCCATGCATATCGTTGGAACTATTTACAAAATTCAGAAAAATAAATATATACAAGATTAATTGATTTAAACATTTAACATATTCAAATTCAAAATATTCTTTATTCAACCCTAATAGTTGTAAAAACCAACAAACATGCTTATAGCCCATCAAGAATGTGAAAAATAATTCTTAATATAACAAGAATAAAATACAATGAAAGAAAAATATAAAAAAATAAACCAAAATAATGGCACATAGTGCCTTAATTTATATTAAAAAATAATAATGTAATTTTTTTAAATTATATACATGTTAATCCAATTGTGTATATACTAATTAAGATTATATGTATTTGTTAGAAGACCACTTTTATTTTATTTATCTTATTTTATCACATTTATCTTACCTGAATTCTTGCATTTCTTTTTTCTCTTCTATACTAATCTGCTGTGCCACTTCTGCTTTAGTTCGCTCAACCAAATCCAAGAAACCAACTTCATCATCATCCAAACCTCTGATCATATTTTCTGCATAAAAGGTATATAATTAATACATTTAAAACATTTTTATTAATGCTTCACAATTAAGAGTCCCTAGACTGAAAAGCATATGAAATAACAATAGAAAAAAAACAAAGATATAAGCATAAGCCAAGATGTAGATGACTTAAACTTTTTGTCTTTGACAAACATGATATAAAAAATTATGTATTTGTGCTATAATCCATGATTAAAGAAATATTAGCTCATTTCCTATCGAGGTGTCGTAAAAGGCGACTAAGGTAAGTTGAACCACTGTGTGGTATCCAGTTTTATAGAAAAGACCACCCTCTTTCTTAAAACGACAGAGGTAAATTGACGTCAGGCAGGCGGCCGGTCGTAAAAACGCAGCAATAAGCAGCAAGTTTATAACATGTTGTGCCGACTTCACTTAGAGCGGGATAATGGCAGGAGGATGATGACAAAGAAATACTATGAAATATATAAGAATGTAATACTAAAAATTGTGTATGTAAAGTATATGAAAAAGAATAAAACTTTTTTTAGCTGTTTTACAATTATTGTATTTTTTTTGTATTGCTGTTCTTATAAATATATCTGACCTCATATCATTCAATGTACTTACTAAGCTTGTGTGCCTCCTCGTATTCTGCATCTTTTTTTAATCTTTGCTCTTCCAGACGCTGGTATAATGGTCGCGTGTCATATGGTTCTTCTGGAGCTTCTATACAATAAAATTTGGTTTCATAAATGGTATCCCTAGTGTATATAAATTACTACTTTGTAAAATACCTACTTCAAACACATTAAATACAGATTACTAATATATACTCTAATGGCAAAAATTGATGAATCTATGAAAGTAACACAGTTTTTATTCAACGCTTAACATATTTGAAATATGTATACTTATACTGTCCGAATACTTATTCCAATTAAGGGACTTGATGACATAGAATAAGAATTAAATTGGATACTTCAAATGTTTCATAGAAATAATTTTAGATCGCAACAGCAATGAAAATACCTTTTGGCTGATCATCTGTTCGAACTTTTTCCCATTCTTCTTGACGCTGGCGCCTTGCCTCCAATATTTCAGATTCAGTTATAAAACCCGAGCTCATTTTAGAACAAATTAATAGATTTCTACGATATTAACAAGCCAAAATGTGAGAAAATCAAACAATAAATAACAACTGTTGAAAATTCACCTTTTTGACCATACCACAGACTACATAGAACACGTAGAGAGAGATGGAACTTATTTATGTATCATAAAATTTATGTATAATCTATGCCCCAGAAATTGAAAATTATCGGATTTCAACACCAAAACATTGGGATTTTATGCGTACAATGACATCAATATTAGATATATTAGGGCCCGTCCCCGTTCCCAAGGAACCAGCGTCAAGCCGTCTGGTCTCTTGCCATCATCCTGACATATCCCCGAAGGCTCGAGAAGAGCAGGAATGTCGATAGTGGCAAAAGCTCTTTTGATGGTATCATTGAGAGAACCATGATGGAAAAGCCTACCCGATTTCCTACGGCATGAAAGCCCGTGTATGCCAAAAGTGTCTACCTCTTTTCCACATGCACATCGGTGCTTAAGGCACTATGTGGTTCCCAATCTGAGACCTAATAGGAACTCTGAAACTTCGTTATCTAGTAGTGATAAATTGATTAAATTAAAATTATCAAAAAATACTTTTTACTGAAGAATGGAAAAAATTGTATATTAATGTAATTGTAAAAAAAACAGGTATGTACATACAATGATTGATTTATTTTTATATATTAAATTTATAAAAATTTAGACAGTTTTCTATTTTAATATTTTTGTCGTGGTTTGTAAACCTCAGACGAATAGTAGCTGTACAAAATTATTTAAATCGGGGAAATTTTAACAAAACTATTACACATAGTATTTATCTATCTAACATTAATATTGTTTTTAGTACTTTATTATTTATTAGAGTATAATTATCTTAGTAGAAGGCAGCAATACACTAATAGCGAAATCGTATCAATATATAATTTTTATAAATATTATTTTACAAGAATATGTCGGAAACCGAAAATACCGCTACTAACGGTGAATCACCAAATGATTTTGTTGAAGATGGTTGTAATAAATTATCAGTGAAATGCAAATTTTGCGGTTCAAAAATATTGGACCGTAAATCTGGAAAATTCATGGTGCAAGAGGTAATTCGACACAATCAATATAAATAAAAGTTTGGTTATATTATGGTAATTAAAATCTTTCTATTGGCTTCTAACCATATAGTACGGACCGATTGTCGAGAGGGTTTCAGCGCAGTTGATTTTTTTTTTCACTAGTACCATTTTATAGATGCGATGGAGATAAAAGTCTATAGCCCTTTCAACTATAGAATATTCATATATTTTCATATTCTCATCATGTTTTTATCTTCTTCATCATCTCTGCATGTCCAAAAGATACTAAAATATTAAATTTATTGAAAATATATTGAATTATATTAAAAAATTGACTACATAGTAAAAAATACTTAGAATACTAAATTTAAAAATGGAATAATACCAAAATTACTACCCAGGCTTACATATAATTTTTTCTATAGATTTGTATATTTTTATTGCAGAAAGAACTGCCACTTATGGAACAGGACACAAGGAAGGAAGGCGAAGTTCAAAATGAGAAAATTAACCAATTCTATCATGTAGAAAATATGTTCACATTTGAGAATATAGGTTTTACACACACTGTAGATAGTTATAAATATTTAAGCTGCGCAGATTGTGATGCGGGTCCTGTTGGATACTGTGATATGAACACTAAGCACTGTTATATAGCTCTATCCCGAATAGAACATGCTTAAAATGCTCTATATTTGTTGATTGTACAATCAAAACAAACTGCTTAAACATATGTTCAATATGTTCACTTTACAAAATTATTAAAATACATTTATTATTTCAACTTTTCTAAAATGATGAGCTATTGGCTAGATACAATGTCCTAATAAAAAATGCAATGCATGTCTCTCTTAAGACATGATTGCTTGTACCAATCCCACATTGCATTAATACACACATTCACTATTATAGCTTAAGTCACATTTAATGTAAGCATAATCAAAATGAAGTCTATTATAAAAATAAAGAAGAACATGGAATTTTAACATGCATTATAGCAAAATAATTCATTGTTTTGTTCAGTGCATTTTTGTTTAGAATTCCATAAAGTAATGTTTGTCTATAAATCATTTATTAACTAATTTTACATAAAGTGTGATGGACTTACAACAGATAACCTGTTATATCTCTTAACACTCGACATATGTGCAATTTCTTTATATTTTTTTAAATTAACATCATTTATAAATAATAAGTTTATACATAATTGTAAGCTTGTCTGAAAGTAACTTTATAAATAAATATAGAGCTATTTTGACTAAGAAAATAAGAGTTGCATTTTTGAAATTGGCATACTAACCATTTACTATAAGTTTTTAATAAAATTGAAACTGACATTTGCCTAGACACTCAATTTTTGATTTGCTCATTTACACCATTCCATTTGAATTGTAATTAATTTTCCAAATTATGTGAAATTTAAGTTGATTTCAGAATAATTTCTATTCTGGCTAAAAGACTTAAAGTTTATCAGTATGTAAAAAATACTTGTATTGTAAAATTGTTTATATAATTTATTTAAAATATATAAAGTTTATAATTTTTGGAGACTAATGAACAATTATGATAAGAAGATATTATTATTTATTTATTTTGAAGATTAAATAATTATACTGTGTATACAGAAGTGAAGGTCCTTTTTTTTGTTTATTAATATTCCTTGTGTGAGATTAATTAAAAAAAGAACTGAGCTTATAATTTTTTATAATAGATATTTTTTGTAGAAGTTTTTATGAATTATGCTAATTTAAAATAACAATTAAATAAATAAAATTTATTGTTACTAGATACTGGATACTTATTCTACCAAAAATTAAACTTATTGTGTATCGTTTCCGTGGTGTAGCGGTTATCACATCTGCCTAACACGCAGAAGGCCCCCGGTTCGATCCCGGGCGGAAACAATGTTTTTTATTTTTTATCATAACTTTTAAAATTATTTTGTTTATATTTAGCTTAAAATATATTAATTAAAAGAAAAAGGAAAAAATGCAATAAAAATGTAATTTTTATTGACAAATAATTCTTAGATTGAGTCCTACATTTGGAATAAAAAATTTAAGTGACAAATTTTATTTTATTTTTGATTTGGTCCTCAATATTATTCACTTAAAACGAAATTGAATTTATCTGTAACATAATATGTTTACAAAATAAATAATTAAATCAATAAATACTTCTTATTTTGATTCTCGTATAATAAATATTATACGAGAATCATAATAAGAAGTATTAAAATTTATTTTTATAAATACATTAAGATAGGAATCGTTAAATAAATTGAAAACGTAAGTTACTTTTGCTTAACGGCTAATTGAATTAATTAATCGCATAATTCATGGTAATTATTTAAAGTTTAATTTAATTTTTCATTGCTACAAATAAATGCTTCATTTAATGTTATAACTTTCATTTTCACAATTAACGTAAAAGTTGCGACTTTAAAACTAAAAATCCATTAACTTTGAATGCTATACACAATACAACTTTTAAAAATTCCAATTTTTAAAGAATATGTCTCATGATAATAGAAATTTTTAATTCTCATTTTTTTTTAAAGCAAAAGCATTTGGTACCATTATTATTATAATTAATTATATTATTCGTCCATATCCAAGTAACGTTTAGGTAATAGATAGTTGATCTTTAATTTTTAATCACTAACTTTATTTAACTGGATTATGTACAAATAAGTACGTGACCATAAATTTATTAATAATATATTCCAGTATTGTGGTTTCGAACATACCTACTATGTGCGTTCTAAAACGCTCGTGACGCACAAATAAATTACCAATAAATATCCTGTACATAGGGCATACTTTAAATGGTCTGCAATCAAAACAAATAGCATAAGATTGTAATGTACCAAACTAAGTAATGCTATAGGTAAGTAATAATTCTTACTTGTAGAGAAACATACTCTGTAAAAATTATTTCATAATTTTTACTTGTAAAATAAAAAAGGTCAAATTTTACATTTTGTCCGAAAAAAATCGAAGTTATCTCTGTCCTGAAAAATTAAGGTTCCGTTAGTCTAGAATGAATACCTAAATAACATAGTGGAAAGTAAATTTTGATAAAAGGTTCCTCACGTTTTGTTCACCTTTATATCCTTTTCTCTAAATAAATGTCATTATCTCGCCGACCATAATACGAGATTGATAATCGATTTATCTATAAAATTTACACAGAATTTCTCCATGTTGTATGGCCAATTTGATATGGTAATTTTATGGTTTTTCTTAGAAAGCCCATTCCACAGAGTAATTTAAATTTTCGGTTTTATTTTATAAATTGTTTGTTTCTGTCGTTAGCGTAATAATTAAAATTCAATATCAAATACCTTTGCATAGAATTAACTATTTATTTTCTAGCCTTTTCAACTGTCATTTTAATCTTTAGAAATTCAATTAATTGGTTGAAAGCAACTAATTAATTTTATAATCGATTAATTTTGTATTGGTGACGTCTATTAATTTAATTAAAACTAATAATTGTCATAGACTTGACTAAACTACTAAACATAACCGTGTTTTAGCTACTGGGT
This sequence comes from Morpho achilles, assembly GCA_947086495.1. NCBI lineage: Eukaryota > Metazoa > Arthropoda > Insecta > Lepidoptera > Nymphalidae > Morpho > Morpho achilles. Next base: position 8,170,599 of record CAMTZB010000003.1, read on the forward strand.
CAAAATTCTAATGCTACTATGGATAATACAATATAAAAAATTAAAAATATGCTTGTTTTGTCTGTACAGTTTGCTTTTTTACTATCCAGCAATAAGTTTCGACGAAGCGTGAGGGAATATTTCGATTGTCGGGTTTCAGAACGAGTTGAAGCTTGGCCGATTTTAATATAGTTGTCAGACAATCTTTAGAATGACCCAGCGGATGATCCTGTAAAGTTTGGTTGCGATCGGAGGATTTTTCACTTTTTGGGTTCTGTTTCGAGGAGAATACGAAATCAGACCGAGCCACAGAAACGCGTGGTGGGATATCTAGTAATTCATGAAATAAACCGTTTTTTACCGGTTAACTTGAAAACAATATTTTGTACCAAAATATGATTTTCTTAATCTGTAAAAATACATCTTATAAAACAAGAGTTCCTATACGTAATAGAAAAATCTTTTAAAAAATGTTTAATAAGTGTTTCATCATCCTCCTGCCCTTATCCCACTCTAAGTGGGGTCGGCACAACATGTTATAAACACGCTGTTACTTGATTTGGCTGCGTTTTTACGACCGGCTGCCTGCTGACGTCAACTTACCTCTGTCGTATTTTACGACACCTCGGTAAGAAAGAGGGTGGTCTATTTTACTAAACCGGATACCACACGGTGGGTCAACTTACCTTAGTCGCCTTTTACGACACCTCGGTAAGAAATGAGGTTGGTCTATTCTACTCAGCCGGATACCAAACGGCGGGTCGACTTACCTTAGTCGCCTTTTACGACACCTCGGTAAGAAAACAGGGTGGTACTATTCTATTCAGCCGGATACCACACGGCGTTGTTTAATAAGTGTTTCTTTAAAAAAAAGAGTTAAATTTATAAAAATTCTAATACTAAGTCACAAAATGTAATTTACAATATACAGTCTTTAACAAAATACAATCTTTATCAAATTTATATTACAAATAAATAATTTTAATAGAATTTATGTATTTTAAAAGTTAAGTATCTCTAAAAACCTAAAACATGCAAATTATAATTTTACAACCATGCATGATGAGCAACTCGTTAGAATACCCCGTTTATTTCTCATGTCAGTTAACTTGGCTTTAATTTTATATTTCGGTCTTGGTACATAGTAATTAAGGAACATAACGTTCGTAAGTTTTTTTTTGAAGTAAAACTACATGATCTGCATAAACTATTTATTTAGCAGTCACTAACAACAGCTCACCAGTGGATTCGCATTTTGTCGATAGTTTACTATACTAGTATCAAAGCGTGGCATCCCGCATTTTTAAAGTATGAAAACAAGACGTCCTATGAATTGCACACTGTAATCATTTTAGCCATGTATGTTGTATGAACCAGCACTGCGTCTTCCAGTGCAAAGTATTCTCATATCTTAGTCGGCCATGAATATGTACCCAGCCAGATGTTATAAATCGCAAAGCTTGTTTGTCGTGGAACCTATCTCCTAATGATGATTCGATTACGGGGCAAAACTCTCGTTGAGATTGTCATAGTGAATGTGTGTGATGCTTGTAGTCGTGTTTTGCGATAATTGCGGTAACTAATTCTGTATGTGTATGTAAGGTGTGATAACGGTTTTGCTTACTACACTTAGCATTACCTTTATTTTCTTAGCAAACGTGGATTACAGCAAAATAATTCTATCATAACATTATACGCTCGCACTATGAAATTCCGTAAAGTAACGCCTACACCTATAAATTATTTTCCAGTTACAAGTCGGTCACCAGAGCTCCGTCAGCTCGTCTAATTGCAGAGTAGTATTGTAAGATTGGTCATTAGCAAAACGACATGGGCTATACATTCTATTTTCAATTATTGAACTTTATAAGAAAGTAATACATTTATTTATTCTGATAATTTTACCATTAATATTTTTATATTTTATCTCGCATAATGTTTATGTAAGATCTGGTAAATTAACTATGAACTATTGTTTTTATTCGCAAGCACTCTCGTAATGAATTACATAAGGAAAATTTATGTAAGATTGTGTTTAGTAATCATATTTTAAAATGTAAATTAGATTTTGTTCACATTTAGTACCTATTAAGATAATGTAAATTTTTATACTCTTAAGAAAGAGGGTGGTCTATTCTAGGGTCACACTTTGGGCAACTTTACTTAGTCGCCTTTGACGACACCTCAGTATGAAATGAGGCTGGTCTATTTTACTCAACCGGAACTCGTAAAATTCTGTTGTGGTATATTTATCTTATTTTAAAAATGTATATGACCTAACCTAATTATTATAATTGATATAGTATAGTAAATATAATTATTGCTTTCTGCAAAATCATTGTTTTCTGTTGCTGCTTTTGAACCAAATATTCCATCACAAATCGATTATTTCGATGTATCATTTCAATTGAGGTGACAAATGAGGTGTAATATCGATTTGAAAAAGGTACATTAGTGAACTATATTTAATGTACAGTTTTCGAAATAACTAATTTACTCATAGTTTACTTTAAACCAAATCTATAATCTATACTTATATATAAAGCTGAAGAGTTTGTTTGTTTGACCGCGCTAATCTCAGGAACTACTGAACCAATTTGAATAATTATTTGAGCGGAAGATAGTTAATTTATCGAGGAAGGCTGTAGGCTATAAAATATTACGAAAACGGCAAAATTTAAAGCTTTCCTTTCGTGCGCTGAGTAAACAGTGAAAGTAACTAAAAAAAATTATGTATCACAAAATTGTTCTCCTCTAAAAGTTTTAAATAAAAGTCCCCGACAGCATATGTCTACCTTTTAAGGTTAACCCAGTTTAACTATTTTTATGATTATCAAAATAGTATATTACGGTTCTAATCTTTCCACTCGGGCGGATCCGCTGGCGATTTCTAGTATAATATAATTAGTGTTGTGTTATGCTGGCTAAAACATTTAAACGTTAAGAATTTATAAAGGAATAAAAAACATTAGAAGAAAAAACCAGTTTAATTTCTAATCTCAAATGATGTCCGTATATTTCACAGACAATTAGCAAATCTGTTGACAAGAAGATATATATTATTATTAAGTACACAATAAAACTGAAGTCGTTAAGATGTTAAGATAAGCCCTCTAATTAGGATTTAAGGCGGTCAGTGAGTTCATATTCTTTTTATAGTATAATAATACTCAATTTGAAATGGAAAGTAAGTTTGTTGTTGAAGGCTGTGCTTTAAAAATTGTCATAAATAAGCGGGAAAATTATGCCGTGTGGTATCCGGCTGAGTAGCATAGTCCACCCTCATTTGTTACCAAGATGTCGTAAAAGGCGACTAACGTAAGTTGGCCCACCATGTGGTTCCCGGTGGAGTATAATAGACCACCCTCTTTCTTAGAACGGTGTCGTAAAATACGACTAAGGTAAGTTGATGTTAGGCAGGCGGCCGGTCGTAAAATACGTCCAAATCATGTGACATCATGTTTATAAAATGCTGTGCCGACCACACTTAGAGTGGGATAAGGGCAGGAGGGTAGTGAAGTGGGTGGATTCATCTTATTGACAATATTGTGAGTTCCTATAATTAAATCAATTTAAATTACTGACAATGTTTTATTTGTTACCTATATTAGATCAGCTGTAGTACCCCAGCGGTAACACCATGCGACTCTTTCGAGGAGCTCACGGGCTCAAACCCGGGTAGACACCAGTGAGTTTTTCTGTTAAAACTTATGTGTCTAATTGATAATTGAAATTTCTCACACGCTTTTCGGTGAAGGAAAACATCGTGGAGAAACCTGCATATCTCTAGAGAATTCTGGAGATATGTGTAACCTATCAATCCGCATTGGAGCAGCGTGGTAGGTCTTAGCTCCAATCCTTCTCTCCAAAAACGGAGAGAAGTGGCCTATTCTCAGCAGTGGGATAGTAACAGGCCAAAACTTATATATAAGATCTAAGATTAGTCCTTGAACCTTTTGTGTAAAATGCATGCATGTTCACAAGCAGAAAAATTGGGATGAGTAAGAACGTATGATGACTTTAAGAGTAGCTATACACTGTCCATTATATTAACCATCTTTTGACAGATTGACGATTTACATATTTAGTGATGTCCTAAAGATTCTCGTATGCGATACCATTCCGATTATAGTACCTACTATCATTAATCGAATTACGTACCTAAGTAATTCGATTAATGATAACCTACGTAAACTAATAACAGATATAGAAATCAACATTTTGATTTAATATTGCCTTAGTTTTTTGAAAATAAATGTTAATCCGTGTGTATTTATTATAATCATAAAAAATATATTATACATCAACTGGCAACATCAACAGACCTTCCGCTCGGCCGCCATTTTGACGTGATCTGTCACTCTCAACGAAACGCCCGTGATAGTCACACGCATTTACGTTCGCTGAGTGTTCTCTCGCATCTGTTACACCTTGAGTTAAGTAGCTTTATTCCTCGGAAAAACTTTTGTGAAACTTATATTAATTGATCGTGAAAATGCCGAAAGGACGTGTGTTGAAAGCACAATCGAGACAGTTAGTGTTAAAACTTCATGAGTATTTTGAGCAAGAAAATCAAAATGGCGGACCTCTTATACCTATCACGCAAGTCCGAAACCGTGTTGCAGCCGCGTTGGGGATCAGTCTATCAACTGTGACTAAAATCACTACTGATGCCTACGGCAGGAGCGGCTTGGAGCAAAACAAACCATCTACACCAAAAAGAAAGCGCCGGGCTCATAAGGTGACAGCTGTTGATGACTTTGACGCTGACGCTATTCGTCGTCATGTATATGATTACTACTTGAGAAAAGAAATTCCAAACTTGAGAAAACTTATTGTTTCTTTGAAAAGAAGTGGTCTATTTCATGGTGAAAAATCTTCTTTGGTCAAAGTTTTGAACACAATTGGCTTTTCATATAAAAAGTTAAATAAAAGAAAATTATTAATGGAACGCACAGATATAGCTATAGCACGTTGTGATTTTTTAAGAGAGGCAAAGAAAATACAAGATTGGGCAAATATTGTTTTCACGGATGAAACATGGCTCAACGCTAACCACACACTATCTCGTTTCTGGACTGATGATACTGCTGATTCCACTTCCTCAGTACCAATGGGAAAAGGTGAGCGCCTAATCATTTGCCATGCAGGTACAGCAAAAGGATTTGTACAAGACGCACTGTTGGCATTTAAATCGAAGAAATCAAATGACTACCACGAAGAGATGAATGCAAATGTGTATGAAGAGTGGTTCAAAAAAATGCTCATTTCATTGGAAGAACCATCAATAATTTTTATTGATAATGCGCCCTACCACTCCCGTCAAATTGACAAAATGCCAACACAGGCTAATAAAAAGCATGAAATAATTAATTGGTTTCGGGACAATGGAGAAAATGTGGACGACTCAATGTTAAAAGTTGAATTAATAAAAATATTAAAAACCAAAAAGAGAGCAAAACGCTATGTAATCAATGAAATGGCAGCAGAATATGGCCATACTGTTCTTCGGATTCCTCCATACCACTGCCAGTACAACGCAATAGAACTTATATGGGCACAAGTAAAAGGGCATGCTGCGAGATGCAATACAAGCCCCCCATTCACAGCGAATAAAATGTTGCAATTGCTAAAAAATGCTTGCACCCACGTAACGGCCGAGAACTGGGCAAGTGTGGTGGAAAGAACTAAAAGAGTAATATTCTCTGATTGGGAACGTGATATTGCGTTTGATAATATATTATCTACACAAGAGCTAATAATAACTGCTACTGAAGACTCCTCATCAGAGGAGTCTAGTGTTGATTATCATTCCGACGACTCGTGCTAATAAAATAAATTAAAATATCCTGATTGTTTTATTTGTATTCATGTATTAACTAAGAAGAAAGTAAAACTTTATATAATGTTATTAAATGTCTTTTAATACTCGTAACATCGATTTCTACCGATTATTTTTAATCTGTGGCATAATCGTAGTAACCATTATGTGTGACATCACTAAGTGGGCGGTACCCATCCATAAAGTACAAATATTATTTGTATGATATTTGTACGTGAGCAATACAAAACTTAATGAGCGTGAGCTGTCAAAAGACTGATAATATGATGGACGCAGTATAGAGGTTTAAGAGGTTATTATTTGAAGTTTAGTTAAATTTAACTTTAATAACTTAGTATTCTTTTGCATGAATCTATTCTGATATCATAAAACGATGTGTTTTGGAAACACCTAGAAGAAATTACAAACAAAAACTGTTATATAAATTCCAAGCTATTCGTCGTTCGGTTTATAAATCAATAGCTGTGCCCACGGCATCGCCCGCATAGAAATCAGAGTGCCACAAATTGAGTCAATTGACATAAAACTGTAATATACTATAAATTTAAACCTTTCTCAAGAATTGAGATATATTAGTAAAAACCGTATAAAAATACTTTCAGTAGATTATAAGAAAATCAATCACATACTGACAGACAGCTTTTTGGGACTTTGTTTTATAATATTTATAGATTATAATGAAAACAGTAATCTTGGTCTTTTAGAAGAGTGACGTGGTGAAATCAGAGTGCATTTTTATTTACTAATTCTATTAGCATTTCCTCATTTTTCATCACCCCGCGTCACGCCCCTTGACATGCAGAGCCAGATACTTTACACTTCGCCTGACCTCAAAAAGGAAAATCCACTTATTCGTGCGTAAACTAAAATACACGCTGTATGTGAAGATAAAGAAAATTATAGTATTTGTCAATGTACTAACTACAATAGGTTAAAGCATTTACATAAATAACAGATACTATTACAATATATTCTTGAATAAATACTAGAATTAATTACTCATTATCTTTTGCCAGAGATTCCGCTTGGGTATTAATGAAATACAGTAACTATCAATATAATATAGTGACTTATAAAAGGGGTTCATTTTATGACTGAAACGTCACAATCAAAATTATTTAACAAAAAGTAGATTTTCTTTGAATTTTATTATTGTCAATGTATTTACAATCCATCATCTTCCTGTCCTTATCCCACCCTAAGTGGGGCTGGCACAACATGTTAAAAACATTTCACTTGATTTGGCTGCGTATTTTACGACCGGCCGTCTGCCTGACGTCAATTTACCTTAGTCGTATTTTACGACACCTCGGTAAGAAAGAGGGTGGTCTGTTCGACGCAACCGGATACCACACGGTGGGTTAACTTACCTTAGTCGCCTTTTACCGCACTTCGGTAAGAGGGTGGTCTATACTACACCGCCGGATACCACACGGCATAATGTATTTACAATTATAAATAGGTAAATAACATAACTATATGGGACACTTACACACACCGTCGTCCGTACCCAAAGTACGTAACTTAATACTTGTGTTATGGGTGACAGACAACTGGTGAATATATACTTATATATTTTTTGAAATCCACACTTAAATACAAATATACACCCAGGCTCAAAGACCAACAAATTCATTTATAGAAAATGTTGGCCCTCGGCGGGAATCGAACCCGCGACCCGTGGAGCTAAAGGCAGGGTCACTACCCAATTGTAATACATATATTTATTTATACAAATTTAAAGGCTCCTTGTGTTAATTAACGTCACCGCAGTTCAAACATCCGGACAACAAAATAGATCGCAGTACATTATTTACACAAAAAAACACTAAATATAGATTGAGAACAATAATAATATATTTAACAATAATATACGATATTTTCCAACAATTTTTTTTTTTTTGGTTAAAAGTTATAATTTTGTTAGATAAACTAAATACATATGCGGCAATGTCAGTTAATTAAATATTTTTAAAACAAATGTTCAATGAACGTTGCAAACACCAAACAGATAAGCGACTAAATTTGTTATCAATTATGTCAACAAGGGGGCTTGCATCATTTGTATGCTTTCTATGTATACTCCAAAGCCCGACTTTAGCCTGAACAAAGCTCGTGAATGTTCTAGTAACCTTTCAAATTCAATACTATTTATCGAATATGATGACGTAATCATCATATTTCATATAAAAATAGATATTTTTAGATAAAAATTTCATTGACTTTGTATTCCTATTTTAGCAATTTTTTAGTGTCCAAAAACAAGAATAAAACGAGATTTTTTAAATAAAACCCAGCTCAATCAATTTTTCTTCTCCAAAACCCTTTACATACTGAATTTCAGGAAAATCGTTGGAGCCGTTTCCGAGATTCCGACAATATATTTATATATATACAAGTCATTTGAATATTAAAGATTGAATTCATAACCGTATTCTTTTTATAACAGCTGTAAATAAAACTACAATAGAAAAAAAAAATGATAGTAGTATTCATCGGACAAGACAGCCCGATATAATTGAATAGTTGAAATAGATCCCTTAAAAAGCCGATGCATTTGGTCCTACCGAATACCGATGCATCAATTAGCCAAACAAAAAAAAAGGGGGATTTCAGTTTAGAGAGGCTACGTCCTACTAACACTCTCCAGGTTATAGAGCTGCTATTAGCAAGGTATGGGAAAATGCATGTAACATATAGTAACTTTATGAAATACTATCAGTTCGAGGTAATAGTAGTAAAAAAAACTTTTATCAAATACTCTACCATCAATATCATTCAAGCAAACTTTACTTTCTTAATGAAAGTTTCATATAATAATTGTTATTGAAAATAACTATACTTTTGTTAAAAAATCTGCCTCTATTGTAGAAAACCCTTCCTATACCATAAATAACTCCTACCGTAAACAGTAAATTATCTCGAATTATATTGTCTGTCATAATACTCGTGACGCACTAATGCTGGCAAATACGTTATTATTTAAAGATACACAATTAAAATATGTTTTTGTAATCCTCAATATTGAATACGGTACTAACAAAATACTGAAATAAAAAAAATTTGCTAAGCCTAATATTATATCTTTTTAATCCAATAATGTCCTGTTCTTGAGACAGATCTTATTCTTTAATTATATATTATAAAAAAAGTGTCGCCGCTTCTGTCTGTTTGTTCGCAACAAAGTTAAAGACTAATGAACTTTATTTTAATGTGGGTTTCACCAACAAATGGAGCTATTTGCGACAAAGATTCACGGAGGGAACGTGAAACTCATGTACTCTATCTTTGTCTAAACACAGATAAAAAAGAACCAAAAGTCTCATTTGTTTTCCCTTATTGTCAATGCATACACTTTAGGCTTGCTTCTTTTTAATAACTATATTTGTATTATGTATTCTTGTGTAAAAATCTTAACTTAGGAAAAGATTAAGCCAGGTCAGGTTAACTGAGAGCTTTCAGAGAAAGCTCAAAGTCCTTTTGAGTTATAACAACTCAATAAAACTCAGTATATATGAACTAAATCGAGCTAATATAATCAGAAATATGATTATGTGGACTATATTTTTAACACATTTGCCTTGTAATTTGCCTTGTAAAAAATGTTGTATAACAATACTAAATACTCCAGCCTGTTATATGTTATATGTTATGTTATATTTTATCAGGTTATTATGACAATTATTATGTATATTTATATTTTAAAGTTTAATTAGGTTTTTTCTTTAGTCATATACATACTTATAGTTTACTAATTAATTTAGTTGTATAAAATAAATTTAATTATGGTATAATTTATGTTAAAATGTGCCAATATCAATAATAATAAATGTTTTTACGCAGAAATAAAGTTTTCTTCGAACCCAATGTGAGATAATGATAAATTAAATATATAATATTAATTATAATGAAGCAACGATTTTAATCACTCTGTATACAATTATCAATACCACTATTAAATTGTAAATATTGGCTTTTGCTAAATGAAACTGAGAATTTAAAGAGGTGAGATAAATAATCATATCGGTAGTGAATTTTCCGTTTAAATAAAATAGATAGTATATATTACTATATATCATATATATCTTAAGTGTAAAGTAAAATCTGTCGCCTAGCCCAAATGCAGAAGGAATTGAAGAAAGGACACACATATTTTCAATGGATATTTACATTACTAGGTAATTATTGTTTCACTTTGTTTATTCTGTTTACATGTCACGATTACTATACATAATTGATATTCTAAAGTCAGATTCAAATCTTAATAATTAATTATCAATAATTAATCGAAGTGCGCACTGTTTGCACGCCGCATCCGAAATAGCTTTGTAAGGTCTGCATCCTATTTGGAACTTCCCTAAAGACCTTTCCTACTACTAAGTCACTGGAATTATCATTATCATGGCCAATTGTGATATATACTTATAAAATAAATTACATCTTTTGTACTCTAAGTGCTGCAAACTTGCATACCTTAGACGCCTTACGCCAGGCTCCTTTGTTTTTTTACTAGATACGTGTTAAGAACCTTAGGCGATACATGAGGACTTCACGCTTTCACTGATTAAAAAATTGAGGTTTAACCTTTTTAATATCTCAAATAATTGAACTAATCGCCTAATATTTTAGCAAATGTCACGCTCATTGCTTACGGGATGGAGTGTGGTTGGATATCACCAACAACAAAGATCCTGCAATCAGAAGGGTCCCCTATAGGTTACCCTATTTCAGACAATACCTTGTCTTGGATAGCTACCTCAATGAGCATAGCAGCAGTGCTCGGAGTACAACTTTATACATATATTGCTGATACATACGGAAGAAGAATGGGCATTATTCTCATAGCTATTCCCGAAGCGGTATGTATAGTTAACTACTAAAACTTTGGAATGGAGTGATTCGCTTTTAAATTAAAATAAAATTTTATGAATTTGCTATAAAAACAAAATAACGTCTCTCTTACAGCTTTTCTTATACCATTCTGCCAGTTAAACCAAACGTAGATCAATTTTTAGCTAATCCGTGCCAAAACCGGCAGTTGATTAATACAGATTTCATCATCAGATCATTTGTTTTTGTTTTCTAATGAATTTAAAAAATCCCTAATGGATTATTTTACCATACCATTATTTTATGATAAGTGCCATATTGACAATGATGCACTAATTACTCTTTTCCTTCCTGAAATCAACACGAAACCGTTTTCTAATAAATTATCTAACCGCTTCTTGTCTCTTCTTTTTTTTAGTATGATTTCTTTGAAATCATACTTAAAAAATCTTCAATGAAAATATGTATTGTACGTTAAGTTGAAAACGTTACCTAATTCATTTTTTAAATTGTAATTTCCTTTAATTTATTTTTAGATTTCTTGGATAATAAGGCTATCATATTCTTCTACAGTCACTCTTATAATAGCAAGATTGATTGCTGGATTAGCAGCTGGAGGTTGTTTTAATATTGTACCTATGTACGTCAAAGAAATTAGTCAAGATGATATGAGAGGAGTTCTTGGCACTTTGACTATGCTTCTTCAAACTGTGGGTCTACTTATTATGTATATAATCGGAGCGTATTTAAATTATTATACGGTAATCTATATCGTGGTTGGTTTACCTATTTTAACAGCTTTACTATTGATTAAAGCTCCTGAATCTCCTGCATTTCTAGTCAAGAAAGAAAAAATTAATGTAAGTATAATTATAGTAACTTCACTATTGTTGTAAATACTTAGAATGAAAGAAGTAAATGTTACGTTCAATGATGTGAAAAATGTATAATATAATTATTTAGACAGTACGAAGTAAATCTATAATAAAGTTAATAAGATCAGTTGTGCGATGCCGGTATAAAAAAATTTCATAGGATTTTGTCCTAATTTTGGCTGATTTTGTATTACAGGAAGCATTAGAAACGGTTGCATTTCTTAGGGGTCTTGATAAAGATGACAAACTTGTTCAAAACATAGTTGAAGGAATGCGAAAGGAAGAAGAGGATTTTAAAAGTCTACCGAATATTAATATTCTTAGCATACGTAAGTTTACACAATATAATTGAATTCAAGAAATTACGTAAACAATGTTAAAATATAAAGTAAGTATTATAACGGTGTAGATAATCTACGCATTTTAATTTTCAGTAAAAGAACCGTCCTGGCGTATTGGATTTGTCCTTATTGTATTTACTTTCTTTTTCCACGCTTTAAATGGTTCATATGTTATTATGACGTATGCGTCTGCTATTTTAATTTCTACTGGTGCAAAGTTTGATATCAGCCCTGAAACACAGACCCTTAGTTTTCCAATTGTTATGATAATTAGCACATTGACGCTTGCTGCAAGCGTTGAAAAAGTTGGAAGAAAGGTAAGAAATAAGAGATAAATATTTATTTTGTTAAACCGTCTCGACTAGATCCTTCTCAAGATAAGATAAGATAAGATATTTATTCAAAAAATTCAAATTCATTTATTCGTTAACAAAATTCTTCATTACTATGAATTCTTCATAGTAATAAAGAATTTTGATTTATATAGTATTTTTATTTACATAGTAATATAAATGTTGAAACACAAGAAAATTTTATATAGCAACATAAAAATAGGAACCTTCTAGTAAGTCAAGTATACTCGTGTCAGAAGGTCCCGCTCTTCCGTATCTTAATAATAGACTTTATTAATAGAGAATTTATCAATGTTTTATGCCGCATTGCGGACAAAATGTGATTGCTAAAACGTAATTATGCTGTTAGAATTCGATTAAAATCTTCTGATGTTTAATGTTTGGTGTGTACTGGATATATTTTTATCCTGCATACAACACCTAACGATTCTAATCCAGCCGACTCATGTGTAGGTAGACAAACAATATTTATTTTACTAGTTTACTATACTATCTATTTAAATAGTAGTATTTACACGGAGTTATTAATACTAGAGTAAGGGAACCATAGGCAGACGTATTAGTGATAGTGACTCGATAAATAATGAGAGGGAAAATGAAACTTGTATACTACATTTTTCTCTAATCATACATAAAAAGAGAGGCATAGATAATATAGCACATTTTAGGCTCCCCCTACTCTATTAGGATAACACTAGGCGTATTTATTGGATATTAATATATAAAGATGATATTCAAATTATATTTTCAGCCGCTACTCATGGCCGCATACCTAATAACAGCCTGTGCTATGTTTGCAATAGCAGTAATGATGATTTTGCAAAGACATGACATCAGCGTCCCTGGATGGCTATCTGTTATAGCTATGATGCTAGCTGTTTCTATGTATGGAGGTGGAATATCTCCACTGCCTTACATTATTATGACAGAAATGTTTAGCTTTCAGGTACATTATTAAATTTTAAATTTACAATTGAAGTATGAAATAATGATCATTTTGCCCTAATCCAACACTAATATGTATAGGATTAGTAAATTGCACGTAACACAAAATGAATGTATTGAGATATTCTCATTTCATTAATTCACATTAACTCAAGAATTTAACAGGAGATAATAATAGAAAAAGTGTAAGAACACTCGCAAATGTACGTATTTTTTAACAATTCTATATGTATAGGGTTAGAGAACAGATAGTCCACTTTTAAGGCGTATTGCTGCAAATTACTTTTATTCCAAATAGTTCTACAAACTGCGCCACTTTGCTACAAAGTGCGGCAACATATCGCTTATGGACTGCAATCTAATCAAATCAAATCAAAATTATCTTTATTCAAATAAGCTCTTTTAAGCACTTTTGAATCGACAACGATCAATATGATTAATTAAGCTACAACTGGTTCGGAATGTTGCTCTTTCCGAGAACAACCAGAAAAAAACTCGGTGATCAATCTTTTAAACATTTTTAATTTTACATTATAAAACCGCAGTCTCGTATGAAGCTGAAAAGATTTTCAAATCCAGGCATTTTTATAATCTAAATAATCTTCAAGCCATTCCCAATGATTTTATAATATGCTTTACATATAACCATATCTCTTACACTTAATTTAAACCTTTCTTTATAGTGGCAGCATTCAAAAATTCACGATTTAAGGTAAATGAGGTAACTTTGAGGTAGTTATCATCGCTAAGCAAATGCATAACAAATGCTTTAGTTTGTTTAAACGAACGGCCTATAACAGAGTTTTGCCGGTATTGCTGCTGTAAAGAAGGGGTATTTTAATATTTCCAGTCCATAATACATGTTTTTTGACTTATGCAACTATTGCAGCCTATGAGCGATATAAAAACATCATCATAATCTTTCAGATACGAGCCAAAGTCATGGGAGTAGTGGTCACATTTGCCTGGTTGATGACGTCTATATTAGTTGCGATTTACACACCATTGTGTACTGCTTTCGGACCATATGCTCCTTTTATATTTTACGGCGTCATAAACTTTGGAGGTTTTATTTTTACGACGATATTCATACCAGAAACAAAAGGGAAAAGTGAACAGGAAATACTACGAACTTTGACTAAAGGGAAAGATTCAAAAACGCATGTTTCATGCGTCAATGATTAATCATTCTCCATTATTAAAAGTTTTTGTCATATTTATTCTGTTGCCGGATTCAAAGAAGTTATAAAGAAGAAGAGAAGAAGTTACAATTACAATAACAATTATTGAGAAATAGACTGTAGAAGTTGGAATTATCGAATTACGTTTCTTCGTTAGCCAATTTCTATTATAAAGTATCAAGATGAAAAAGCATTTATTATTTATTAATTTAGTCTAATTCTTTTAATATTTATAATATCTTACTTTTGCATAGTATACGTCATATACACTCTTGTGGTACAAATATTTACGACCGTTCTCAAATTTGATTAATATAAACATATAAAGTAGATGACTTTATTCTTTGCAACAGCGCTACTTGATATTATTATTGTTGTTTTACTATATTAAGGAGAATGATTTTTAAATGCTTATTTTTGAGTTATTTTAGTATTACAAAAGTGTAATTAAGTTAAAAACAAAATGTTTCAAAATTTTTTTTCGTGCTTTAAGATGTGGATGTACTATTGCTATGCCTGTACTACTTTAATTTATACTTGGGTATAGTTTGCCATCAACCCAGAAATACTAGCAATGGTGATGAATTTAAGATTAACATTCTAAAGACCTTGTTGCACGCTTAGTATTAAACTGACCGATTTCAAAATTAGTTCTAATTGCGTTACATAGATTGTAATCTTTTTTTCAAGGGCATAACGATACGAAAAATTTCATTCAAAATTCATATTTTGACACCTTAAATTATGTAGGCGCTATGTTACGCTATATTTAAATTTCTTCCAAAACAACTTCTTTGAATTTGTTCACTTTAATACTAAGCGTGTTATGTATAAATGAATATGAATATGAATATATGGGACACTTATACGCATGGTCGTACGTCCCCAAAGTAATTAACTTAATACTTATGTTATGGGTGAGAGACAACTGGTGAATATATACTTATATAATTTTTAAATACATACTTAAACACAAATATACACCCAGACTCGAAGACCAATAAATTCATTTATAAAAAATGTTGGCCCTCGGCGGGAATCAAACTCGTGACCCGCGGTGCTGAAGGCAGGGTCACTGCCCAACGGGCCAGTCAAATAATTTAACAGAAATGCATCAACATTACTTTTGGCTCCTACGTATTCTTATCCATGAAATATCGCTCAAACGACCTTTCAACCTATTCGTTCCCACTTACCTAAAACGCCATTGCACGCCACTATTGAGGTTAGAAATTATTTGTAAAGGTTTATTGCATTCACTTACGAAACAACCGATAGTCAACAATGTGCTAAATAATCTTGGGTAGTTCGCAATGTTAGTGCAGCCCATCAATCTCGAAGACCTAAATCGACCTGTCACCGATTTTGACATAAATGTGATATAAATATTTATATTGTTTAATGTTCAACATCAAATTATGTAAATATGCATGCATTTTACTCAAAAGGGGCAAGGACCAAACTTAGATCTCTACAACATATAAACAACGCATTATGTCTCTATAACAAATAAAAATGTCGCATTACGTCAGTAGTTTTAATTGATTTGTTTTTATTTGATTTTAATTGATTGATTGATTAATTTTGCGATTTCAAAATATTGTCAATAAGATAAATTAATAACCCTGTACATCATTCTCCAGTCCTTATCCCACTCTAAGTGGAGTCGGCACAACACTTTATAAACATGTTGTCACATTATTTGGCTAGGTATTTTACGGTCGGTCGCCTTGCTGACGTCAACTTACCTTAGTCGTCTTTTACGAGACCTCGGTACAACATTGCTTAAATTATTAGACGAGTAATTTAAAAAAGCTTTTAACAAAATTTCACACCCTTGCTGTTAACCGTTGACGAGTTCCCTCGTCTGGAAACAATCCTGGCAGCAGCATCAGGTCTCACTTATCATAAAAATGGGTCGTCATCCGGACTGGACCAGTATGTAAAATTCAGCTCCATAGAACACTGGGTAATGGCTCAAATTTAACTTGCAAGATTCCTTCACATACTTACACAGCAAGTTAAATAATAAGCTCTTAAAAACACTTACTTTGACTACAAAACAGTGTTTCCCAAAGTGGGTCACACGATCCACAAGTGAGCAATTTAAATGTTTGCGGGTGGGCTATTTAAAAATGGACTTTACAAGAGTTTAACTTACGCTTTCCATACCATTAAAATGTAACGCTAGACTTCGGTGCCAAATTTAACAAAAAAAGCATTCTTCTTCCTATGACCTATTTCAAGACCATTTAAGTTTCTTAAGTAAACAATTCAACTCTTTAATATTGAAAGTTAGGTATGTTACAGAGGAGTATAATAATAGAAAGGCTAAGGTAGGGCAACGCATTAAAAGGTTGAGATACACTGCTCTATAGTAAACAAATTTCATAACGGATTATTTATTACCAGTAAGTTTCCAGCCCTTAAACTATCATTTAAATCACATCTTACTAACATTATAAAAAATGCGAAATGCGAAAGTTTCTGATTATGGATGTTATTTATATTTGTTTGTTTTGTAACAAAATAATATTAATATTATACACCTACAGACTGCATAAGAAATGTAATGTAAAATTGTATATATTATCTGTGCAATAAATTTAGTCGTTGATTGAAAGCATTATATGCTGTGTTTTATAAATGGATGTATGTTTGTTACTCTTTCACGGCGAATCCGCTGAACCAATATCGATGAAATTTCGCACAATTTTTTCTTAACCGGGATAGCAAATAGGGTATAGAAATTCTGTTAATTCTACAGGAATAGGAAGACTCTGAAAAGCGTCATCTATTATCATACTATCACGCGACAATAGTCTACGTAAACGAAGTTGCGGATAAAAGCTAATATACTCGTACCATAAATCACATCGCTGCGTTGCACCGTTCGGATGTGAAAGGAGAAAGAGATATAAGTATCAGTAAGGATTATATTACTTGTATTACTCATGTGTATAGCTTATTCTTATTCAGTTATTAATTAATAGTAGCCCGCTGTTATACAAGAAATAAGCTATTTCGCAGTAATATGTCCCACCTTTACTTAAAATGAGGATACGTGCATGGGTTGCACTTTACTATATTATTGACAAAACTTAAACATTACATAATCGACCGATATTTCTTCATAACCGACGCATCGAGAACACATCTCATCGAACACTTTTAAGGAACTTTGCTTCATCCATTATGCAAAATTATAATAAAATCTAAGTGAAATAAACATTACAACATAATATAAGCAAAGTAAATATTATTTATTAATTACATACAGTTTCCAAAACCTTTATCTTATTTACGTGCTTGTTGCTTCGCGCCCCAGAAATAACAGTGTAATTAACGTTTTGTTACCTTTACGATAACTACAGATAATAATAGTTTCAGATCAACAACATAACATTATCGTATTAATTCATGACACCCTTTTTAACTCGTTACTCTAAGCCTGTACAGGAATGCTATATTACACTATTTACATCATTACAAACGCCTTCCTTCGTCCTTCAAAACGTATCAGAAGGAATACCAGATTACAGATTTTACTTCGATTTAGTCAAAAAGTATATTATACATTTCTATCCCCGAAGGAAAAGGGGAATTTTTTGTCCTCTATGATATCCAAGTGTTTAAGCTTTAAGTACGCCGAATTTAATCCATATTCCTTAGTCCAGTGGAATTGCGAAACCGTATCAGACGGACAGACAAATACACAGATTTATGCAGTTATAATATTAATATATATATAGACCTTATAAAATTCCATGTGTCGTGAACTTATAATAAAAAATTAAGCAACTAATATCAATAAATGACTATAATGTATTAGTTTATCCCTAAAGTGCTTACGAACTTAGACAGCAGTGATTTTATATACAATTTGGTATCTTATGTGATAAAAAATTAGTCTTACATAAATTAAACTAACCATAGTTAAGAACTAAAATATGTTAAAGTGCAAATATTGACTGCATAGAAGTCGCCGGTAACAATAGACAAGCTACGCGACCGAAAGTAAAAAATATCTTAGATAGACCAATTTAGTTATGAATAACTCATAACATGTTACGAACATATTTCTTTCCAATGTGACACATGTCTTTGTCTATATATTGAAGAATTTCACAACACTTTAGAAAATGATCCCCAACATAAGCAGGCTTAAACCACTGTTATAAACAATCGTGTAATTTCTGACAATGGAGTACATAAGTTTTGCGTGTCCAATACCTCGTATGTTTGTCAACGAGTTAGCCTAGTTACGCCTCCTTACAAAGTGCGATCTGTAACAATAGCTAGTGGAGCAGTTAACATTTATAGGAAATTTGGGAGAGAACAATAGTTGCATAATTTCATTTCACTTTTTATACAGTGCTTACGTGGCCTCCCTTAACTAAACGTTGCTCAAGCTTTCATTCAGCTTATCTAAATATCTTGAAAATATTCTCAATTGATATTAGTCCTAGCGTGTAAGTAATTTAAGATAGATGTAACTTGTACATTTTTGATGTAAATAAATTTTTTAAAATATTTGTGTATACTATATAACATAGTTATAGTCTTCTTGAACCGTGGACAAGAGGTACGAAGGTGCAGATTACCGATAGGTGATGTCCACAAAGCGAACTACCCTCTCATCACTTAAATATAATAGACTAGCAATCGCCAGCAGCTCCGCTCGTGTGGACAGATTAAAATCGTAATATAGTATTTTGATAACCATATATATGCTTAAATTGCGTTGACTTTAAAAGCTAGACATATGCTGTTGCGGACTTTTATTTAGAACTTTTAGAGGGGAACAACTTTGTAACATGATTTTTGAATAACTTTCACCGTTTACGAAGCACACGTATAGGGTCAAAGAAACCCCTGCGTCAAAAATGTATAACTTGAGATAAATTTAGGTCTTAGAATGTGAGTTCTGATCTACAAATATTCCGCTAGTATTGTTTTTAAGGTAAAATATGTATTTATGTTATCACTATAAAACCGCATCCTATGTTACTTCCAAACATCGATAACAAAACAAACATTTGAATACAAAGGTCTAAAGAAAGTGACGATGTATGAATACATGAATTATTTTAGCTGATAGAGAAAGTGATGATAATACATTTACATAATTTTATCGCATAATCTGTATATTTTATTTATTTAATTTATTTAATTTTAAATCGGATACAATATCCATACCTACTTAGTTGTTAGTAACAATATTTCTTAAATCTATGTTAGTAATAACAAAAAACCGGATATACCGGATATACCGGAAACCAGTTAGCTTCTTCATAGCGAATTGGTTACAATTATAGAGAGAATTTCTAACAAATAATTAGTTAATAATGACTTTATATGTAACATACATATAAAGGATTTGCACAAAGTAGAGCTGTAAATTAAAATTGTCAAAAAAACAGACAAAAAGAAAAAATAAGCACATGCTAAACTTATGTCTAATCCTACTAATATAAATGCGAAAGTGTTTGAGTATGGACGTATGCTGAAACAATATCGATGAAATTTGGCCCAATTATTCCTTATACAGCTGAATAACATATAGGCTATAGAAATACTGTTAATTCTACAAGAATAGGATGACATTGAAAAATGTCATCTATTATTAGCCAATCACGCGACAACAATTCACGCGAACGAAGTTCCGGATAAAAGCTAGTTTAGTAATAAATGATTTAAAAGTCTGCCTATCGTCTTTAATTAGGCACATTATCACTTAACACTTTCTTAGATAAAGTAGGTATACCCTTATGACATTACCTAATATTACGGAATATTACGTGTATGTTAACAATATAACTAATTTAGCACCTACGCTCACACTTGAATGCTTTCGGATTTTGTTTGTGACTCAAGTTAATTGTTTTGGTAAACTCCGGAACTGATGATTTGGAAAATAAACAGTTATGTGTTTTGTCTTTTATTAGCGACTTGTTAATATTTACACAATCATTATTACATTCATTATGTATCTTCTTAACGTGACCAGAATTATCGTATAATTCTGTTCACTTGTCTGTGTATTGGTGTGTATTATATGTATGTATTTAATTTTAGAATAGTGAACCACTCACATAATATTTTCAGTTCTCCTTAACCCTAAGGTCGTCTGGAAGAAATCGCTACTAAGCGATAAGACCGCCCTATATACGTTAGATTTTGTTTTCTTTTTTTATTGCTGTTTTTTGTCATTTCTGTATTTTTTCTCTGTGGAGTATAATAAAGTATATAAATATAATCTTAAGTAATTTTAAAGGCCTTATTCGCTTTTTTGCTTTGGTTTTCTTCTTCGTCTTTACCGACCATATTAGTAGATATTTGGGCCTATAGTAAAAGCAAGAAGCAAGCAAGCTGGTCTATCAAGTCCGTATAATTTTCATTTTCAACTCAACTAATTTTTTTTTATGAAACTATCCTAGTAATAATATTAATGCGAAAATTTGTGAGTACGGATGTACATTACTCTTTCACGGTGAATTCGCTGAATCAATATCCAAAGAAATTAATCCTTACACACCGGGGTAACATATAGGCTATATACTCCCTCCTTGCGTCGTTACCCCAATACTGGGGATCGTGACCTTTTTTAAAAACAGTTTGTCCTTGATAATGGTCTTTCCTCTGTTCCTGCTTTCGGCCACGTGGATGGCCTCGGAGACTTTCGTATTTAGTGTGGTGCGGATCTGGTCTGACGAGCGCATAGGGCTACGTTCTCTCGCTCTCTTGCCATCGACCTTGCCGGTAACAATGAGTTTCTGCATGTCGTCGCCAGGCTGCGAGCAAAACTCAAAAGTCCTTCGTAGACATATGTTCGAAAGCCTCAATTTTTTACTATTTTGAGCTCTTCGAGCACTGACTTGTTAGTACTATGCGCCGTCTATTATCAACCGGTCATACAACAACATCATCCTCCTGCCCTTATCCCACTCTAAGTGGGGTCGGCACAACATGTTACAAACATGTTGTCATATGATTTGGCTTCGTATTTTACGACCGGCCGCCTGCCTGACGTCAACTTACCTTAGTCGTATTTTACGACTCCTCGGTAAGAAAGAGGGTGGTCTATTTTACTCAACCGGATACCACACGGTGGGTCAACTTACCTTAGTCGCCTTTTACGACACCTCGGTAAGAAATGAGGTTGGTCTATTCTACTCAGCCGGATACCACACGGCGGGTCGACTTACTTTAGTCGCCTTTTACGACACCTCGGTAAGAAAAGAGGGTGGTACTATTCTATACAGCCGGATACCACACGGCGTCCGGTCATACGACAACAAATCACGCAAACGAAGTTGTGGGTAAAAGCTAATGTAACAAAAAGGAATATGGAATACGTGATGGACGACCGGTACAATATGTGACTCTTTCCTCGGGGTCGTAAGTTCAATAGTCAGGCATGCAACTATGAGTTTTCAATTATGTGCCTTACTAACATTTTCACTTCATCATTCGCTCACGGTGAAAGCCAATACTGTGAGGAAATAAGTATATCTGGAAAAATGGGTGTTGGATGAAAGCTCTAACTCTTTAAATAAGAGAGGTAGACCTATTTTTAGAGACCTTTGCATGACCTTTGGAAATGGAAATTGGTCGCTAGTTTACTGATTTTATGTAACCAATTTTGGTTTATGAAATTACTAAAAACAAAGCATTTTTTTTATAAGTAGTATAATATATATTTTTTATTAAGATTAATTAAGACTATAGACAAATTATAATTTCTTTTTTTTATATTTAATTGGTAAGCAGTGATTATTGTGCCGTATATAAAGATTTTAACCTACGATGCTAATAATACTAAAAAAAAATTAGTGGTGATGTAGCAAGAAAAACATATATAATTCTATAAATTAAATTAAATACCCATTTTATAGAACTTTATTTAATTAATAGAAATACAGAAAGATTATGAAAATAGCACCAAAAATTTTAAATGCACCAAAAATTACGTTAATAATAGCCGTAAATGCAAAATAGTTGTAAGATTTGCATTTATTAGCAATTTTATTACATTACGCTTGCTGGATATTATCTATTAAATATTACGTGGGTTAGTAATGTTTAAACATTCGTGTAATTAATGTGTGAGATATATGAAATAAAATAATATAACTAAAATAATTGACCCACGTATTTAAGAAACTGTGTTAAATACATGCATGCGTAACCAATATCATCAGAATTATAATGCATTCATTAGCCGGTCATGCTATAGCGCATTAAGACCAGTATCCGTGCCATTGTTGACAAAGTCTAAGAAGACTATCTTAGGAAATACGGTAATGCAGTTTAAGGTAACAGTGTATTTAATGCGAGTTTCTTTAACCTAGGCGTCCGCGTTAGCGTATTTGTATGGCTCTGGAACAACGGTCACTAGATGTCGCTGTTGCAGCGTCATACTTTGCTTATGTCACAAAAAAGGTTGAGAGACACTAAACTAGATTATCTATGGATTTAGAACGCCCGGTCGCCTGTAATGGTATTAATGACATCGCGAACCAATACGTACTAATAATATAATACCGTACGTATTAAAAATAATATGAATATTCGAAATATAGCTAGCGAGAAAAATTTAATAGTGCCTCAATTAAAATCTATGTAGGAAGACACAAATTAGTCAACAACATTGGTTTATGCGGAACACAAAACTCTATTTGAACTGTGACTTTATTGTTAAAGCTCTTCGAATAATCCTCTGAGAATTCGACATCAACAATCAATTTAACCAAAAAAGCTTAATGACAACCTTATATAATAAATTAGATGATGTTTTAAAAGTTATAATAGCCAGGCCTTTAAATTACCGAGCACAGAAAGCAAACGAACGAATGTACCTTTATGTATTATATTAAATATGATAATTTCAAAAACAATAAAAGTTGTACATATCTACATAACGATCCTCTCCAGAAAGAATTGTAAATATGCTTATCCGCATAAAATGATATAATAATATATAATTGTTTAACAAATAAAAATGCCGTGTGGTATCCGGCTGAATAGAATAGTACCACCCTCATTTCTTACCAACGTGTAGTAAAAGGCGACTAAGGTATATCGACCCGCCGCACCGTGTGTTATCCGGCTGAGTCGAATAGACCACCCTTATTTCTTACCGATGTGTCGTCAAAGGCGACTAAGGTAAGTCGACCCAAGGTGTGGTATCCGGCTAAGTAGAATAGACCACCCTCGTTTCCTACCGAGGTGTCGTAAAATTTTGCCGTTTTCGTAATATATTTATTGCTGCTCCTCTCCTAATCATCTAAGCGTGATGTTATATAGCCTATAGCCTTCCCCGATAAATGGACTATCTTACACTGAAATAATTTTTTAAACAAGTCCAGTAGTTTCTGAGACTAGCGCGTTCAAACAAACAATCTCTTCGGCTTTATATATTAGTAGATTAGTACTTAATAGATGGTAGTAGAGTAGTAGTTAATAGATAGTGATATCCTCGAACAGTTATATGATGTCCGGACATAGATGTTTATCAAAGTTTCTTTCAACAATAAAACGGAATGACTGATCTTGATAAAGGAACCATTAAAAATTTTATAATTATGTCAGTTTGCATCTGCCATAATGCACACTTATTGCTCGTAAACTTATTCATTGGAACGTGTGGGTGTTTGACTGTGTTGTTAGTGAACATTAATTACATTAAAAACTTTCGATATGCATATTTAATAAAAGGACAAAGTTGATTTCAAAGTTGCGTCGATCTGTAACTTCGGTAATTTTGTCTTTCGATTTGTAATGAAAAAACATATCTTTATAGCTACGTTAATCGTTGTGTCTGTAGAACGAAGGTGTCAAATCTGTTCAATAAAATGTAACGATGTTTTTCTAATAGTAGTTAGGGTTTGATATTGTTTTATAACAGATCATTAATTAGGTATCAGGCAAAATGCAAAGCTGTCGTACACCAAAACATGGATTTAATTTTTTGTTACATACAAACATTAATGTCCAACGGAAAAAAAAATCGTGGGCAATCACGTACATACTTACTACGAAATAAAATTAGTTAAGATCGGTAAAAATGTTTCTAATTTAATTACCGAAAATCGCGGATATTTACTAAAATGTTATTCATAGTTTACAATGAATTAAAGGATTTTTTTTTATAATCATCAATTAAACTAATAATATAAATTTATTTCGTAAAGTTTCGTATGAAGAAGAAAGAGTATATACGAAGAATTACTTATACTTACTAAAAAATTATGTCAAATGTTTCACATAATCTTTTGTTACATCAGATAAAAAAACGGTTATTAATCTTGTACGTTCACGGCTTTTAAACAATAAAACCTTTGCACCCATGACTTTTAATGTGGCAAAATATTTTTTCAAAATTGATAATTAAACGACTGTAGTTACAAACGATATCTTTTTTGTTCACATGGTCGTTATGCATTTAAACGTTGAGAGCTTTAAATGTTGGGGTTCCACTTACATTTCAGAGTTTTAACGTTGTTCCTATATTATTGGCTTAGAATATTAAAGCAGGCTCTGCATATTCTTTTAATTGGTACTAATTGCTTTTACTATGGCTTTTCTGCGTTACAAGGAGGGCCTTGCGAGCGCAGAAGTCGTCGAGAGTTATGAAAAATATGCTGGAAAGTAATTGTTCGCTGAAAAATGACCTAATTTGAAGTACTTCTGTAGTTAGCGAGGGTTTTTTTGGAATGTTTACTTAAGTACTGCAGTCTTGTTAAGAAGAACATATTTGGTGTTAATTGAGATAGTAATCTATACATAAATCTTTTTGAATGCAAATGCACATGAAATAAAACATTAACAATATGTAAGTTAACTTTGGTATGCAATGTCGAACGATTTATATAGACAAGAAGACAGACATATTTTCTGTTATTAAGAACTCTCGATTTAATAACAGAAATTACATATTTTTTAAAATTATCTTGTATCTAGCTAAACTAGGAACCGATTTTCGTACTATATAACAGTATCTAAATTTCTTACTGCATTATAAATTTTATATGATAAGGAACCATCATAACTCTGTGGTCTATAGTCATAAAAGCTCTATGGCAGCATATTATTTATTATTATCAAAGACACATACGTGTTCAAGTTTAAAGTTCTCTCAAATGTATTCAGTAAATAAAAATGGATCGTAAATTTAATATAGAAATAGATAAAATAATAAATACCGATGAATAAAATAAATATTATGCGTAAAAATGCGTTTTTAGTCAAAGATCTTTTGAACTGTTTGTTCAATTACTATGCAAAAGTGCTCCCTGACTGAACAATACAATTTTGTTTTGTTGGAACACGTATTAGATAATTATGTAACGATCAATGTATTGAAACATAACAACAGTTTTGAAAATGAAAAATCTAACTCCACAAAGCCACTCGGTTAATTTACTTTATCATCATGACGAAATTTTCTGATCTTGAACATTTTAAGTATATACCTATTTACAGATATTTAGAATGTAAATATCAGCTTAAAATAAATAAACATGTACATCGCATTCAGTTATAATCGATATCCATTTTTATTTATGATGATTAATGATAATAAATTTGTGGATCTGCTGTTCAAATTCAAAATATAATTCTTATAAATATATTCAAAATATTTATTTTTAATAGATAGTTATTCTTATTATACGAATTATACTTAAAAAATATGAAACTTGGTCTGGATAAATATAATTAAACTGCTGGATCCAAATGCTGGATCCAGATGGAAATAGATGATACAAGCCATCTAGGATTGTATCATCTATTTTTATGAGAACAGCCAATTTTTTGTAAGTTTTGCTGGGCGCAACATTACGGGTAACATTTCTAAAAAGCTCGTATAGAGCCTCTGCGACTAAGCAGTACAAGATCATATGGCGTAGAAATATATCCTATGATAAATGCTGATTTATTTTGTTGAATGCATGCTGCACTTATATATATATATATATATATATATATATATATATATATATATATATATATATATATATATATATATATATATATATATATATATATATATATTACCTACTCTATTTTTTTTATTTTTTTTTATTTTGTAAAAAATTACTGTTAACCAGGTACTTATTGATACCCTTATTGAACCTGATAACAAGTATTGATATCATAAGTTAAGAAAACGCAATATTTCCTGCCAATATATTATTCCTGAAACACAATAACCATCAACTCCATGGTCTCCTTTTGCTCAGTCGGCAATATGGGACATGTAGCACGTGCACACAGGCGATGAGTTCTGTCCTACGTGTTTGAATTACAGATAAGAACAACACGTATGCTTTAATAATTTGTGATAATAGAAAATTTACATAATACTGAATGTAGAATGCATTTTCCGATCTCATATCACATTATAAAATCGCACGTAATATTAAAATTTTTATGTATTAAACCTGAAAGAGTCTGTGTCAAGATGAATACTGCTTACCGGATGGTACGTCATGTCTTTGAAATGCTTGTGTCTAAACTTCCTACCTTGAGTCACAATAATGTAAAGCTGCACTCGCGGAAGCTCCAGTAAGGAATTCTTCAGTAGTGTGTAACCACTCTTTCCTGCCCTAAATACCCTGTGATATAATTATATCACAAGGTATTTAGGGTATAACGGCAGTCTTTAAACATAGATCTATTAATTAATAGGTAATTAAGAGTATTATTTACTATTTTTCTTCAAAAAAAGGTGGCAACCCTAGCTCCGATAGATCTCTAGACGAGTTTATTTTTTGGTTTCTGCTATCCTATATTGCGAGTCTCGTCACCATTTAAATTATTTTTATCCAAATCACATAGTATAAAACAAAGTCGCTTTCTAGAAATTTCGCAACATCTTGACGAGGATTTCAGAGCACATACGTAGTGTCAAAAACATGGACACAAATAGGTCAGCCATAGCGGAACACGTCCACGATTCGGGTGTTAGTTCAAAGAGTGCCGTCTAATATTTAATATCCCCAATTACACCTTCCATAATGTCGGTCAGATAAAAGCACCTGCTAGCAAGATTGTAATTGATAAAAGACACTTCCCAGTCTAAGGAATAGATTCAAATTTTAATCCAAATAATTCTATATTCAAGTTGGCTTTTACAAGCACTTTCAAATCGTTAAATTACAATGAAGCTACGACTGATTCGAGAGGATCCTCTTGCCGAAAAGATCCAGCAAGAAACTCGGCGGACACTCTTTTCAATAATTATCTCAATAATATAATTTAGTGCGTAGCTGGTTGCAACTTAAACCGAAGTTTTCTTAGCATCAATATAGACCTTCCTTAGATTCTTGGGTTAATGCCATATTAATGTAAATAAAACTGTGCGGAACCCGTGTTTTTTTTTTAAATAAGGATTAAGATGAACTGCACAGATAATGTTATTAACAAATTGTCTTTTGTTGCCCGTATTGTAAATGGTCTGACAGTTTGCGAAATACCGACATCTCAATAGGCAACCCCGCTCATTGTCTCATTTACGAAATAAGATGCAATGGTCTATTTGGTGTAATTAGAGAAATAGAAGTGTTGTACGTCTGTGCGAATTCTGAGATTTTACAAAAAAGAGAGATACTCGTATAATAAATTTTCTGAAAAATATGTTTTTGTGCTAGTCACAAAGCTATCTATGGGATATATCTATAACACTACGTATAACTTATTAGAGAACGTAAAAATTATTTTTCTTTTTGTATTAATTGATTTTCATTTTTATTATATTATCAGCATTCATTTCTTTCAAGTCAAGAGTACTTTTAATTTAATTTTCAGTCACTGAGTTGAGACTCTTTTTAGGATAAAATTCAAATTATACATTATTTATATATATATATTTATTCCTTTAAATTTATAATTCATGTTTGCATTTTCACATTAATCATTACGATTAAAAAATGAAATATTTCTGTGTTTTATTAAATTTTTCATGTATCTTTTTGAATTAATATATTCACAAGGATTGTTTAAATTGGTGTATATTGTAATTTACGAAATTGTAATTATATGAATAGGAGTATATTTAAACGAGCTGCATCATATGTTTTTTTTTGTGTTTCTATTAATCTTTGTAGGATTGAATTTCGTAATTTTTTCTTAGGTCAGAGTTAGTTGATTAAGTTCTAATAAGTAAAAACGGAGGCTTATTTTTAATAAGTAAATAGTTTGTAAAAAAGTCTAATCTACAGTGCGCAATGAAAATGTCATGAATGGCGATTGTTTTACGATTGCTAGTGAGGATGGAAAGCCGATTAGGTTCAACCTGCCAAAATTATATCTGGCCCAACGAATTATTCTTCACTAATGTTCCTATGTAGGGTGTGATTCTTAACAATTAAAATTAGGATATACACAGGGTATAGGGCACGCCGTGTGGTATCCGGTTGAATATAACAGTACCACCCTCATTTCTTACCGAGGTGTCGTAAAAGGCAACTATGGTAAGTCGACCCACCTTGTAGTATCCGGCTAAGTAGAATAGACCACCCACTTTCTTACCGAGGTGTCGTAAAATGCGATTAAGGTATGTTGACGTCAGGCAGGCGGCCGCTAGTAAAATACATAGCCAAATCATGTGACAACATGTTTGTAACATGTTGTGCAGACCCCACTTAGAGTGGGATAAGGGCAGGAGGATGATTATGACACAGGGTATATGGAGATTTCCGATTTTTTTAATTAAGTCTTATTTATTGTTTTAATAGGACATTGTATTAATAGGTAATCGTAAGTATACATGTATTTCTTATTAAAACATGGATATAAAATCTATCACATCAAATCTATTCAAATTTCAATTCAAATCTATTACTATTTCTTTAACTTCAAAAAGCAGAAAATATCACACTAGTATAAAAAGAAATAAAAAATTAGGACAATATGCATATTTAGAGTATTAGACTAGTCTGGACTCAATAGCTAAGTTATTGTATGGAAATGTAAACATAGTAGGCATTACAAAAAAATTTATATTGTACGAGAAAATTTTTTATTTTTTTTGGGAGAGTTGGCCTAGATTATATACATTTAAGATAATTATTTTTTCAAAAATAAAAATGCTATGCTAAAATCTAGAGCTATTTTTTGTAAATTAGAAATCTGAAGAGATTGTACAACCGTATTCCAAAGCCATAAGAACATGGAATATCAGATAGCTTAAATTTAGAATGATTTAAAACTCGTAAATAATTCAATAATCGTAACTAAATTCTTTAGACACCTTAGTCAGTTATACCCGTGAATATTTAAATCGATTTTAGGCTTTTAGTCTTTTCATTTCTTTATTTTTTTTAATAATTTTTAAAAATATTTTGCAAGATAAATATTTAAACTAGGAATAAAAAGAGAAGTAATAGGCGACATATAAAGTGTTCGTTTAGCTTATCTTGCGTTTTTTTTTTGGACCCTAATATATAAATAAAATTTTGTTTTTAAATGAAATCATTATCCTCCTGGCCTTATCGAACCCTAAGTAGGCCGGCACAATATGTTATAAACATGTTGTTAAATGATTTGGCTACGTATTTATACGTATTGATACGAACGGCCGCCTGGCTGACGCTAACTTGCCTTAGTCGTATTTTACGAAACTTTGGTAAGAAATAAGGGGAGGTCTTTCCTACTCAACAAGATACCACGTGGCGGGTCAACTAAACTTAGTCGCCTTTTACGACAGCTCGACAAGAAATTAGCGTTTTCTATTCTACTTAGCAGGATACCATACAGCAGGTCGACTTACCTTAGTCACCTTTCATGACACTTCGCTAAGAATGTAGGTGGTCTATTATACTCAGCCGGATACCGTATGTCTTAAGTGAAATAAATAAAATAAATTGATTCATTCATCATTCAGATTTTCTTAAGCTTGTGTAGTCTAGGATTTCACAGATTATAGTATTGTGCTTATAATATAGATCAACTGAAGCATGTTAATTTGCTCAGATTAGCTGATTGTATAACAATAAAGCTGGTTATTTACTTTATTTAATTAATAAGTTGTAAAGTTAATAAGTTGAATTTTTCTTTGTTTGTATCTTGCTCATTTTTGGTTACAGTATCAATTAAATCCGCTGAAAAGTACGAGTTTCCCAGTTTATTGAGGACCATCACTAATATTTCTGTTTTTCGATTTTTTTACAGATCCCGAACATATCCGAAACTCATTAATATATTTTTTTTAATCAGTTTATGATCAAGGCAGACGCAACAAGAACTACGTTGAAATGGTAAATATCGAACCAAAAGAAGTATTCATGATAAGATCGCAGTGTGCCCTGAATAAGTATTAAGAAATACGAATCGCGCACGATTAAAATCTTCTATATCCGGGATTATTGCTCAAGAAACGTATAAAAATATAAACCAAATGTAAAGTCTGTTTTAGGAGAAGTTGTACTGACGTCATTTTTAGAAAAAATAAAAATAAATAAATAAAAAGATCTGAAATACTCCAATAGGTTATAACTGAATAATTGGGAATTAGCTCTATTAAACACGGTGGGCAGGGAGCGATTGTGGGCAGCGATGGCCTCCTTTAGCTCTGCGGAGGGGGGCGGAGGGAGGCGGCGGAGCGGTTCCACGAACTGTTGTTCTGGATCCAATCTGCTGCTGGTGAGTCCAGGTGTTAGTGACTCGCCCAAGCCCATCGTCTGCCGCCCTAACTGGGGACCTTCGGGTGTTCCGAACGGGGTACATCGGACACCTGGCTTACAGGTCCACGAGGCGGTCGGTGCATCTGGTGCTCCCGATGCACCGGTTAGCGGAGGGGGGTTTCTCTTTCGAGGGGCCCCTACCTGGAGGTGTTTATTCTCTGGGACCAGAGCTGTCGGCGGGATGGGGGCAAAATGTACAATGATACCCTGTCCTTGCCATTGGCAGCGTGGTGGAGCACACAGGTCGTTTTAGTCGGTGCGAGTCCGACATAACCGCCTCCTGTCCCCGTAGGGCGGCGGTACCCATAAGGGGTTTTTTCCTGTATAATAAAAAAAAAAAAAAAAGCTCTATTAGGTTATTTAATGTTCTAAGGTATCTAGGGTTGTTTAACGTTAGTACCTGGGTAAGCGAGCCTTGCTCGGATTCTTTTTTTTAAAGATGAAACCTAGCTAGATCGATTTTCTCCCCTAAAACTCCCTACCTATACGCTGAATTCAGGAAAATCCTTAGAGCCGTTTCCGTTATATATATATATATATATATATATATATATATATATATATATATATATATATATATATATATATATATATATATATATAATGCAAGATTAACTCATTTAAATATTAAAGATTGTATATTTGTACTAATATACTGTGTACCACAGGATGTTGAAATTAACGTTTTTTCTTTCTTTCTTTGAAAATAAAACGTCTATTTCATGAAAACTGGCTGTGATATTTTAATATATCTAAAAAATTAAACATACTGTCCTTATTGTTGAATTTAAAGTAACTAAAAAGTAAATTGAATTATATCCTAATTTATCCTATAACGGACTTGCGGTCGAGAGGTCGTGGGTTCGAATCCCGGCCATTATACTACCGACGTAAATCCAGTCCTAACACAAGCATTTAGCTAAGCTGCAGAGTTAACAACTTTACTAGCAATTTGGACAAATGTGCCTAAATAAAGAAGTTACCTCGTTTAAGTTAGAAAATAAATAAAAGGTCTTATGACATAGTCTAGATTTACTTATAATATTTGTTTCATAAACATATGATAAAGTAAATAATAATAATCATAAGATCGCGTAGATTAAGTATACTGTTAATATTATATAAGAAAAAATTAATAATTCAAATATATTCATGAACTAAAAGCTCTTAAATATAGATTTAAAAAGTCTATTCCATGAAACGTGATACTTGTTACCATCCCCAATAAAATTACAATTTGAACGTTTTAATTAATCCATACTCATATTTTAATAGCGAAAGCTGTCTGTCTGTTATGTTTTTACAATAATTACGCTATAGTATTGTACATTACATTATTCATACGGGGTTATACGTTCCGTAAATATGCCGCGAATACAGAAACTGTAAATATGGAATGGTAAATGATATAGGGTTATATGTAATAAGATCTATTTTATTTATATTTTTATTAGTCCACTTGACGAAGCGTTGACAAAGGATACCGCATGCTTTTATTTTGGTACTCATACATGTATATACTGATGTACCGATGCTATCCGCGAATAAAGAAATCTTAGACCGCGAATGTAGGAGTTGAGTCGCAATTTTTCCGTCCGCGAATGAAGGAAGCGCGAATAAAGAGCTTCTACTGTATAACAAAATCCAGTTTTTCCTACAGTAATAACATTGATATTATAGTTGAGGTGTTAAGGTATTAGAATTGCGTCACCGCATTGGAAAACGCAGCGTCGATATATCCCTTAAAAGATGGACTGATAACCTCAAAAAAGGTTGCGGAAAGCCGTTAGATCTTAGCTGCACACGATCGTGTGGTGTAGAGATCCTGTGAAGAGACCTCTGTCCAACAGTTGACGTCAATCGATTGAAGGAGAGAGAGAATATATGAGTATAGAGAATGTACGTGTATTTCTACACTAAAGCTGAGGCGAAGGAAATCGCGGGAGCCTCTAGTTCACAATAAATGTGCCGTAAAAATGTAATTCACTACTGACTCACCTGTCTTGCGCTGGGTGTAATTTACTAATGGAAATTTTTTCCGCTCTAATAGAAAAACAAAATAAATTTTATTTTATACTAATATGTGTTTTGGTGTCTAATTATATCTTTACGTTCTTAGGTGATAGTCAAAAATTACAATTGTAGTAACATTTTAGTTTAATCCAAATTAATTCTGATGCGCTTAAAAGAAAGCTTTTGTATGAAATCGCCATTTATTTGCATTTATCGGTAAAAATTGAAAGGTTTCAATTCTTAAAAACAGAAATCATCAGCTCGTCTTAATTACCGAATTCATTTC
Source organism: Morpho achilles (assembly GCA_947086495.1). Taxonomy (NCBI): domain Eukaryota; kingdom Metazoa; phylum Arthropoda; class Insecta; order Lepidoptera; family Nymphalidae; genus Morpho; species Morpho achilles. The sequence goes on from CAMTZB010000003.1 coordinate 8,203,932, forward strand.
AATCAGCCTTCAAATTGTGTGAAAATGACGCCATTATTAAATAATCCCATACACAGAACCTAACATTACCAAATGGGGGTCAGGTAAAAATGGTGGTAATGTCCCCAAAGAGGTTATAAGCGTGAACTATGAAACGCCCGCGAACATTCTCCTCTTATACCCAGAGCCGACAGTGCATACATAGTTTTGATTAAAACACGGTTCGTTCCATTCGTTCAAATTTTGAATTTAGAATTCGGAGCTTTAAAGGATTTTGTGATATGTGCTGTGTTATTTCATTTTTTTAATTTTTATTTTTTTTAGCGGTGTTTTTAGTTCAGGAACAAGGCTTTAAAGGTAAGGAAATTAGCTTATTTTTCAGGTAACTACTATGCATAAATCGAAAAGTATTGTTGTATTTAAGATTTATTCGTATACATAATATTATAATAACAACCTCTGATACAATAATTAAAATTATTATTAATTGTATAGTAAAATATAAAAATAGAATCTGTTACATAAATATCAGTTAATTATTGAATATTAATATATGATTAATAATTTTTTGTTGATTTGACGATAAATTTAATTAAAAAAATTTAAGCTTTTTTATGTTTACGCTAATAAGACCTGTTGAATTTTAATATTATTATTGTTAAACAATATTGTTTGTAAGTCATGTAAAAGGAGTATGCTAAGAATGGTGGAAAATTCAATCTAAGTACTGATATTGTTATATCAGCTTGTCAATTGGTGTTGGTTATTAAGAAATTGTACCATGAGAACGATGTTACAATGCGCATATTTTTTACCTATGACATACGATTTTTTATGTATTTTGTGTTAGTAGGTGAACTATTTTATCGCGATATATTTATAAGTGATATTAAAGTTAAATTAGTCTCGTTTTAAACGTGATTCTGATGTCGAGAGAGTCGAGAGAGAAAAATATGCATATTTGGCGAGTTCTGGATGTTAAAGTGCGATAAAGTTACATTGGGTTACACGCTTGAAACATTTTTACGCAGATTTGTGGAAAGCGGTTTTTAACATTTTAAAAATTTATTGTTTCCATCAGAAAATACGGATAAAGTTAAATGTCCTTTGTTACTCTTTTAGTTGTATACTAGCATCTGAAATATTTAACTCTGCCCTATATTTGATTTATTAAGCGAAGTTGTGTGAATGAAAGTTAGAACTTTCATATGCTTTACCGCACTGAATTTTAGAATCTATAGTAGTAAATAACAATCAATAATCTCTTCTATGGAAAATGGAGCTTTTTCAGTAGTTGACGTATACACAGGTTGGTATTTTATATGCCTCATCAATTTCTCTGTCCTTATACCCCTTTAAGTATGGTCGTCACAACATGTTTAAACTGTTGCCTGCCTGCCGTCAACTTACCTTTGTTGCATTTAACGACACCTCGGTAAGAAATGAGCATTGTCTATTCTCCTCATCTGGATACCACATGGCACTTACCTTAGTCACCATTTACGACACCTCGGTAAGAAATGAGGGTGGTCTATTCTACTCAGCCGGATACTATTTTTTACGCCTAATGACTAAATTTCTACTCATTAAAAGAGGTAGTAATAGGGCCCGACTTGACCCAAGGTGCATGGTCAAATTTTTAAAGTCTTAATTAATCGATGATTTCTGTGAAGCGACTGCTGTTGTAATTTTATTATAATATAATTAGTCTATTTTTCAACCCTTGTAGTATTTGCATGTATTTTTAATATAATAATGTATAATTTTTTTCAAACCTTTTGGTAATTGGATTTAGGGTGCCAGAGCTTTGTTTGCACCCTTTTGTGCTTAGACAGGCCTGAATAGATATATAGGTACATCCACTCTTACAAATATTTAGCTGAAACTTAAAACTAAATAGTGATGGCAGCCAAAACATGTAATACCATGTTTAAAACATGTTGTACTAACCTCCCTTAAAGAGGAATTAGGGCAGGAGAATGATGGTGATGTTAATTCTGATAATTTGACGTTCTTGCTCTCACTGAATTTAATGCATACAAAGTGGTGGGTAGAAGCTAGTTATATCATACTTCGTAAGTGGGGTCACTTGGTCACCAACGACGAGGTGATCGACCACAGGGTCGTTTTCCTTCGACCTTGCCCACTACTATCATCTTGTCAAGGTTATCTGGTTGATCGCGCGCAATGTGACGAAAGTAATCCCGTATTCATTGGTAACATATTTATAGAATTAGGCGTTACTTTGCGGAGATCCATTATACAAAAGTAATAAAATTATTTTGCTATAATTCGCGATAAAGTAAAATAGAAAATCCGTTATCCGTTTTACCATACCTGATACACGCAGGATTCGTAAAGAAACATGTGCAAACCTCCACTACCGCCACTACAATACACACTACACACGTTCGCTATCATATACTCAACAACTCCCCGCTACCGAAGCATCAACAAGAGATTCCACAAGATCAAAAAATCGCAACTCCACGACAATCTTGCGATTTTGTCGTGGAGTGGAGGCCAATTTAAACACTCGTATGTATGACCAATAAATTCTTGCACAGGGAAGTTGCTAGAAGAAGAAAACTTTACTAATTTATCGCCTCTAAGGCTATTCTCGCATCTCCTACCAACGCATATAATCACTTTGCATATATGTAAACCAGCTACTTGAACATTAGCCCATATCAGAGCTAAGGCGCTGTAATCAAAACATTTTGATCTTAAATGCAGCTTTCATGCTTGTCCCTTTTCATAGAATTATTATACTACTAATACTCATAGTGGAGAAGCTAGACTAAAATGTCAGCCGTATTACTTTAAAGTGAAATAAAGAGAAAGCTAAAGAAAATCTATCTGTCTTTCTTTTTTATGTGTCATTAGACAAAGATAGTTATATACTTAAGTTTCATCTTTCCTCTCATAATTTATAGTGGCTGTCTTAATTACAGGCCAGCCTACAGCTCCCTTAGTCTATGGTCTCACTCCATAAGACTGTAAAAGCAGTAGTTATTACTGTAAAAGCAGATAATGGTTTTAACAAATACAAAGACAAAAATTCTCAACAGTCAGATCCCATTAAAGAAGAGCATAACGAAGCACCAATGTTTATATAATTAATTTGTTTAATTAGATGCTGCACACGTGAGAAAATGTTAAGAAATACCTTAAGTACGAAGTTACAATCGCGTTATGATCGCAATTTAAATTATTAATTCAATATGTAATCGCTAAAAGTTTATAAGTGGTTGATAAAACATAGATATTATAGAAACATCAGCGATATTTTATAATATTTTTTTAGGAACAGCTATTAGCAGTTACTATCAGTTAAATCAAATATGTAGATACGATTTACACAATATTGTAATTGTCGTTAAATTTATTATAATTACATCTTATACTTTTTAATTTGAGAGGTCTCCATAAAATTATTTCTGTCGCCATAGAGGTGTAAGGGGGAAGCTACTCCTAACCAGTTTCCTCACCTTCTCTCGGTGGACTCTACATATGAACCGACAAGGCTTTAACGACCACCTAACAGCGGTATAACTAACTGTTCTCTTGCCGACCCAAATGCCGAAAAAAAAACAGCGGGCAGATGTAATTGCATTTACCGGTATCTGTTTTTTAACTTTTGTATCAACCTGTAAAAACTTGTCATTAGTTTGTAGTATACTATTTTACAATTAAACAGTGGATGTAACCTTTCCTGTAAAATAAAATAAATATAAGTTTCCTAACAAAATTATTAAAGCAACAAATAAAAGATCAAAATTTCCTGTTAAGATATTCTCGTCTCATTTTATGTCGTAATTAAATTATCGAAAATTAAAAAATCAGAAAATTCTGTTTGCTCTGGATGTTCATGACAGATATTTATTCAGGCTTGACGGCAATTTATCATTATATTATCATTTGGATATTGTATGTATGAACTTTAGTGCCGAAACAGAACCTAAGTCACGAGCGGTCGTAAAGTTACAACAATGTACAGGATCAACTACATTTCCCGGTGAAAGGATTTCTATGTCATGTATCCATAATAGTATAAAATACATTTATTGTTATCAATTATTAATATACTAATGGAATCTTATCTATTATTTGAATCGTCATTCTGCTGCCCGTATCCCACTCTAAGTGGGATCGGCACATGTTTTTTCTCTTCCATTCTGTCGTATCAATCGTCAACTCTAGCCCTACTCCTTCTATATGCATGTCATGCTTCACACAATCCAGTCATCCCTTTATAGGTCTCCCTCTAGTCACATATCGATCCACATTTATATTTGACACTAGTTAGGTCACATGATTTTCATCCACCCTCATTTTATATCCATACCATCTTAATCTTGCACTTTTCGTCTTTTCTATAATGGGCGGAACTTTCAGGCTTCCCCTTTTATGCTCATTTCGAATTTTATCCAGTCTTATTACATGATACATCCACTTTATCATTCTCGTCTCGTTTGCATGCACTCTTCTTTTGTCAGTCTTTTGCCCACAATCTGATTTATACAATACGAAAGGTCTTATGACTATTTTCTAAATATTTCCCTTAACTTTGAAAGGTCAAATGTTGTTCCAGAGGCCTGCCGCCACTTCATCCTTCCTACATTAATTCTTTTAATCACGGCTCGATCTATTTCACCGTAATTTTGAAAAAGTGATTATATTTATTACTAGTAATCGCCAACGGCTCCGCCCGCGTGGAAAGATTAAAACTAGAATATAGTATTTGGATAACCATATAAATGGTTAAAGCGGCTTAACCTTAAAAGCTATATGCTGTCAAGAATTTTGATAGACTTTTTAGGAATAAATTTGTAATACATGATTTTTGAATAACTTACCGTTCGTTTACTTAGCGCACGTAAGGAAAGTTTTAAATTTTGCCGTTTTCGTAACACTTTTTATTACAGCTGCTCTCATATTCATCTTAGCGTGATGGTATATAGCCTATAGCCTTCCTCGATAAATAGACTATCTTACGCTCAAAGAATTTTTCAAATCAGTCCAGTAGTTCCTGAGATTAGCGCGTACAAAAAATCAAACAAACAAACAAACTCTTCAGCTTTACATATAAGTCACGATATAGATATAAATTTCAATATCAAACACAATTTGTATAAAAACTGTACGAAGTGGCGGACGATATTTCAATCGCAATAATATACTTACAGGACCAACATTTCCTAGTGAAAGTACGCTTGTGTCACGGATGATATTGTCACGACTCTAATGACTTAACTCTGTACCTATTGATCTCCTCACGATGTCAAATGTAACATATGTGAACTGTGATGTAATGAATAACAATAAACAAACCTTTTTCAAACATGATATATTATTAATTATCTTTTAACCTGACGTTGTTAGAGTTAGGTAGCTTTGAGGTCTCGAACTTTGTACTTGCAACCGTCATGTAAGGATTTTACGGTCTCTTTCATCTATCACAGCTTATTGTTAAGTTAAGTAAAAACTATATTAACGGCCCATTACTATCCCACTGTTAGATATATGCATCCTTTCTGCGTTTTTGGAGAGAAGGATTGGAGCTAAAACCCATCACGCTGGTCCTATCCGGTAAAATTTTCTAGATCTTTAGAGCTATGAAGGTTTCTTCACGACGCTTCCCTTCACCGAAAGGCGTGTAATAAATTGCAATTATGGATAAGATACATAAGTTTTAAGGGAAAAGCTCATTAGCGTTTGCCCGGGGTTTGAACCCGTAACCCCATCGAAATAGTCACATGGTCTCAAATCAGGGCTAACACAGCTTATTACATATGTACAGCGACTCAAATATTTTCCAGTTTCTTTTGTAGAACCTTAATATTATTTTGTTCCGGGTAATAAAGTCATTAGAAACGACGCTTATGGGAAAAAAAGCTAGTTTAATTTAATCGCTTTCTGAATAAAAACAGCCGTTTAAAATTTGATTACTTTCTTTTACACAGTTGGCTAGGATAAATGATATAACAGTGCTGCAAAAGTTGCGGGCAATTAAATATACCTATCTATTACCAAAATTAGTGAAAGTGAGTTTTGATTACCGTAAAATTTTTAAACGTTAGAGTTCTGATGATATTTTAATTAGTCGGCGGGTTAATATAGCCGCGTAATCAGTGTTATGCTTTCAGTTAATCCCACCGTATACAAGGCTTTTGTTTTCGCTGTCTATTTTTAACAACATAGCATTTCAATTCAGTGAATATATTGATAAGTCGACTTACGTCCTTTTAAATTTTTAATCAAAATAGGCATTAGGATTACCTAATTTATATTTTTAATATTTCAGCACGTATTAACTTCTGAATATTTAAATCTTTAAACATATACTAAACGTAAACCTATTTATGGCTGCACTGAAAAGTGTGCGCTTTTTACTTGTTAATTTATTCACGAATGGTACGGAATTAATTGTCGAGAAACAATTGTACTTTCGTTTTATTTACAGTACTTATTTAGCGGTATTCCATTCAAAAGTAGATTAACAAGTTCAAAAAGGCTTAGCTGTTTTCATTATAATGTTTTCATTTACTGTAAAGCGTATGACGGATCTTAATTATCAGCAAATAGGATATTATAGTCAACCTAAGAGTCTACGCGCTCTAAGTTTGAATGCGCGTTCTTTCATTGTTAAAATTCAACTCAGTTGAATGTTAAAGTTGAAGAGTTCCAATCGGAAATAACACACTCTGAAGTATAAATTAACATGTCAATAATGTTAAAAGTAATTATACTATAACGCAAGTAAGTCTATGTGACTACTCTGCCTCACAGGAGGCACCCTTAGGACGACGTTCCCCGACGCTAGTAGAGCTTCTGCACTCTACTCTCCGCATTTCGCAACTTCGACGATGCTTCTGCGCTCGCCCGGTGATACTGTAAAAGCCATTAGTGCTAACAGCATAAATTAAATTAAATAATAACAGCGTAAATTCGAAAAAAAAACGACGTGACTAATCTAAATAAGTGAAATACTAAGACTAAGTGAAATACGTTACTAAGTTATCGTATTAATGCCCAAGAGCTTGTAGCTCATCAATTATAATTGAAGTACTCAAATTTATCTTTTAGTATGTCAAGGCATCATTCAGAAAACATTAATTTTATCCTAACGTCAACGCAAATTCACCTATTTGATTTATTAAGATACATAATGTATGACCGCGAGGAAAATTTAGAAGATACATGCGAAATGTTATGACAATGTTAATTCTTTGATCAATATTGTTTAATTTTAAGGTTAAATATTTAGTTCAGGGCCTAAAGCCCAGAAATGATATTAACGCACATTCTAAAAAATCTACTTATAAAATTCACGCCGATTAATAGCATAATTGTTAATTAAGAGATGTTAGGTATTGACTAAGCATTCTAGATTGTTACTCAATACTTGGTAATTTTTTTAATGATATAAAAATGAAATGAAAAAAGGGGCTGGTACTTGTACTGTGTTACAACTTTACAAATAACAGCAAAATTCACATTTATATTCATATTGTATTTTAGTTGTTTTCAATGCCTGAAAGCAGGAATAAAACTATATTTTTTTAAATATAACGAAGCTGGATTGATTTCTCACCCCCAAAACCCTCTACTAAATTTAATGAAAATCGAGAATATTATATATATTTTTGTAATCTGAATTTTGATTATAAGCTCATTTAATATTGAGCCACAATTATAAATCTTTACTTCACTCAATACTTAAAGTTATGTACTTAGAAATTTATATTAAATTGACCAATATATAAATATCCAATAATCAATCTTCTGCTTCAAACATTTTTCGGTGACCTTTAATATTGAATGCGTTCATCTGCACAAAGCCGTTGGCTTAACCGAAGTTTCATATTTGCGACTACACTTAGCTAATAACCTTTGCACATCAAGATGATGTTACACAATCTAGCGTTCAGGTCATTTTAATGATGACATACTTGAACCAGCAATAAGCTTTACAAGTATTAATCAGATATTAGGGTTTGAGTAATTTTACTAAATGCATCTTTGCTAATATCTTCAGTTCGTTAAGTGCGGTAATAAAATCAATGTCTTCTTTTACATTTGACTTTAAATTTAAGAATTCAAATATAGCCAAGATGTGTTCTTAATATCGTGAAAAGCTGCTTGTATTAAAGATTATATTTTAAAATATTAATATACACGCTTTAATAATTGCGCCCTTTTAGATTTGCAATCCAATATTTTGTGGTGACGGCCATTTGTAATTACAATAATAACATATCATTTTTAAAATGGTATACTAATTTATGCGTTTCAAACGTAATAAATAATAATTATAACATCTATAATTATTATAAAACAAAAATTACAAAAGCTGTCTGTCTGTATGTATCGATTTTTTCAAAATGTATTGAACGGATTTTTGTACGGTTTTACTAAAAGGTAGTGTAATTCTTCCGGATGGTTGAAGTTAATAACACATAACAGTTTTATATAAATTTTGTTGAAATCTTTGCGCGGTTGTAAATAAACTCGTCTGCTGGGAAATTAACTCTAGTACGCCGCGTAACACAGTACAATAAAATAGTCCGCGACAGCTTATCTCTATCACTTATAGTTAACTTAGAATACCTACTTTTACGAGTATGTTCAACATTTTAATTCGGGAAAATTTTTGTGACGCATCAAGCGGGCGAAGCCGCAGGCAGCTAGTAAATAATAAAAACCCCAATTTGTGTAAATTATTATTTAATGGTCCTTTTTATTATCGTTGCAATTAATTCTTACAATTTATGCTTATTAGAATCTATCTTCCGAACCAACAGCAGAGTTACTTAATACAAATACCTAATTACAAATGTAACCTAACCTTTATCATTTTATTATACGCGTACGCTTGCGACGATAGATGGAAATCTATACTAACATCTAGTAGTATTTCTGTTTTTGGAATGGTTTACATAATTAAAATTGCATACCCACGCGAGTTGTATGCAATCTGCGAGCGTGTCATAAGCTTTTCTTATTAACACATTCTTAATTGTTAACATTAAACTTTTATAGGATAGATGTCACGCTTTCGATACTAATGATATAAACAGGTTGTGAAAATAAGATATAATCAACTAATAACCTAGTCCCTGTATCTGTGAGTCACGGTCAGGCCAAAGGTGAGCGTTGAGCCATCGTGAGTCTAAAGGCTAGACATAGAACTTTCCCCGCGACCTATACAGTTTCATCGATTTAATCAATAGCCATGTGATTTATTATTGAAGTATGTGTTTGAGCTGATAAAGGTTAATCAAGTTAAAGTAAATCAAGGGAATGGAACGTCAGACTGAAATGCCGGGAAGACACATATGGGTTTTATATAAAAAAATCTGCTATATTCACATTTATAACACGACGATCATGTCGGACGTACGGCTGAGGGAAAGAATACGTAAGTAAGTAAGTAAGTAACGGCCTGTTACTATCCCACTGCTGGGCATAGGCCTCCTCTCTCCATTTTTGGAGAGAAGGGTTGGAGCAAAGACCTACCACGCTGCTCCAATGCGGATTGGTAGGTTACACATATCCCTAGGATTCTCTAGAGATATGCAGGTTTCCTCACGATGTTTTCCTTCACCGAAAAGCGTGTGATAAATTGCAATTATCAATTAGACACATAAGTTTTAATAAGAAAACTCATTGGTGTCTGCCCGGGTTTGAACCCGTGATCGTCTCTAGAGATTTACACGGTCGCACCGCTAGGCCATCACAGCTTATAAGAATACGTACAAATGACAAAATATTAGCGTAGTAGTAGTTTAGATTTTAATCAGCCTTTACTATAATTAATTATTAATATTAAAATACGCAACTTTGCGAATAGTCAGAAAAAATTATTAATGGATTATTTCGATACAAAATTAATCGATGTTTCGAAAATCGATTTATTTGAATGGGAAAAAATCGATTATTTATTAATCGATTTTATCTACTTCAACACACATCCGTACTTCGAAGCATTCCAAATATAGGTGTACTGTAAGATTCACGGGCTACAGTTTCGCTAAGGCGTAATGTTCCAGTAGAATGCACTTTAGAACTATAGGTACTTATGAAGACATTAAATAACGTACATTTTGTAAAGGGATTTCGTATATAAAAACAAAAGCACCACTATAGCCCGGAGTAAATCACCAGTGGCGCCATCTGTTATTTAAATCAGGAAGTAGATACGTATACCGTGTTACGTTATGTTACACATTTAAAATTGACATTTAAAGTTGAAAATTGATAACGTATTACTGCGTCAACATCGTGATGAAAACGGCATACTCCTAAAGCATTGGTGTTATATTTGTTACCTGCCAAACCGAAATTGAGCAGTTTCAACTAAGGTCATCCTATCCAAAGAGAGAGGAGACCCCAAATTATAATACAACGTTAATTATTTCATCATAAAGTTAAACCAGTAATTGATAGGTGACCGAAATGTCATGCTCCATAATTTAGGTGTTTACTTGCGATTTGGGAGTATGAGGCGTGCGGTTTTTTTTGTAACATGTAAGCACAAGATCATGCAGTTTAGATGAAGACCTATGATAAAAATATACGTAATAATAATAATTATGCATGTGTAGAAAACGGTTATGAATAATGTCATAGGTAATGAGTTAAATTAAATAATATCGTTATAAAACCTTCATATACCCAGAAAGTTTTTATGATATTTATCTTCTTTTTCCTGCCTTTATCCCACTCTAAGTGAAGTCGGCACAACATGTTATAAAAATGCTGTCACATGATTTGGCGTATTTTATGACCGGCCGCCTGTTGACATCAACTTACCTTAGTCGTATTTGACAACACCTCGGTAAGAAATGAGGGTGGTCTATTCTACTAAGCCGGATACCACACAGCGAGTCGACTTACTTTAATGGCCTTTTACGATATCTCGGTAAGAAATCAGGGTGGCCTATTCTACTCAGCCGGATACTACACGGGATAAGTCGTCGACGACCGGCCGCCTGCTTGACGTCAACATACCTTAGTCGTATTTTACGGACACCTCGGTAAGAAAGAGTGTGGTCTATTCTACTAAACCGGATACCACACGGTGGGTCAACTTACCTTAGTCGCCTTTTACGACACCTCAGTAAGAAATAAGGTTGGTCTATTCAACTCAGCCGGAAACCACACGGCGGGTCGACTTACCTTAGTCGCCTTTTACGACACCTCGGTAAGAAATGAGAGTGGTACTATTCTACTTAGCCGGATACCACACAGGTAGATCATAAACATTAGTAACATAAATTAAAAATTATTACTCTCTTGTTTAAGCTTCCACGATGTTGTATTAGGTCCTTACATATAAAATTGGCGTTTTGTCGTACTGGCCACTTTGATCTCAAATATTACCTTTATGGTTATTAGAATATATTTAATTAGAATGTCTTAGATATCCACCGTATTCTCCGGACCTTGCTCCAACAGATTACCATTTTTTTCGCAATTTGGATAAATACTTGCAAGGAAAAAAATTCCACTCCGATGGGGCAGTCCAAACCGCCTTCAAAGATTTTATTGATTCCCGCCCGAATGGTTTTTTTAGTAAGGGGATCAATGCACTACCTGTGAGCTGGCAAAAGTGCATACATAGCAATGGTACATACTTTGATTAATTAAATATATTTCATAAGAAGAAACGACTTTATGTTCCTCCCACAGAAAACGCCAATTTCATATGTAAGGACCTAATATTTTATTTAAGCGTTCAACTTAACAAAGCTTAAAATACTGAACGATTTGGTTAAAGTAAGATGTCCTTTACGACATGACAACAATGGCTTTCCCAGTTGGCTAATTGACGGAGACTCACGAACTATTCTGTATAACGATGCGTCGGATTTCGCAGCCGCATTACTTAAGAGGATCATACAAAATTACTACTTTCATTAGTTTAGTAGTTTTTTTTGGGTGTTGTAAAAATCATCATCATCATCCTCCTGTCCGTATCCCACTTAAAGTGGGGTCGGCACAACATGTTATAAACATGTTGTCACATGATTTGGTTATGTATTTTATGACCGGCTTAAAGTCAACTTATGTTAGTCGAATTTTACGACGCGTCGGTAAGAAAGAGGGTGGTCTATTCTCCTCGACTGGATACCACACGGTGGGTCAACCTACCTTAGCCGCCTCTTACGACACCTTGGTAAGAAATGAGGCTGGTATATTGTACTCACCCGGATACGACACGGCAGATTGTAATAAAATGATCATTGACAAGAGATGAATTAATAGGATTTTGGAGGTAAATAATTGTGACTCAATCCCTTACTAAGATGTCGCGAACTTTCACCTTTCCGTCGTGACTTTTGCATGATGAAATTACTGCCAGGAGAAGCTTTGATCAATTTCGAATAGAGTTAGTTTAGATTTAATATTTTTAATTGCATTGGGAAATGATATAGCCTGGCCCGATGGCGCAGTGGGTAGTGACCCTGCCTTCAGCTCCGTCCAACATTTTCTATAAATGAATTTTTCTCGGTTGGAAGTCTCGGTGTATATTTGTATTTAAGTATTAAGTTACTTTGGGGATGGTCGACCGTGTGCGTAAGTCCCATATATTTATTTATTTATATTTATAGACAACAGTCTCCTTCTTTATATTTTTTTTATTACCCAACATTTTTGCTTTAATATTTTGTTTTTTAATGATTTGGCAGTTGTAAATGAAGTTGTCATCGTTTTCCTGCCCTTATCCCACTCTAAGTGGGAACACAACAACATGTAATAAACATGTCGTCACATGATTTGGCGTATTTTATGACCAGCCGCCTGTTGACATCAACTTACCTAAGTCGTATTTGACAACACCTCGGTAAGAAATGAGGGTGGTCTATTCTACTAAGCCGGATACCACACAGCGAGTCGACTTACTTTAGTGGCCTTTTACGATATCTCGTTAAGAAATCAGGGTGGCCTATTCTACTCAGCCGGATACTACACGGGATAAGTCGTATGCTTTATATTAATAAACTATTAGCTATGTCTACAAACAGACAATATCTTTGTATGAAACCAAACTGAAAGTAAATTTAAAAAATAAAATGGTGCAATGCATGAATTCTAGGCCAATACCAATACAAAATTCGAACGCTTTTTCCAACAAACATTAAGCACATACAAAAATAATAAAGATTTAATTTAAAAAACTAACTTCAATGCAAAAAGGCGCCTTTTCTGGTTTCAAAATAACTGAAATAGTATTTTAAACTGACCTTGACGCTTAAAAGACACTTAAAAACAAAATCAAAATAAAAATTAATTTTGAAATTTGAACAACTTGACAAAGTCGTTATACTTTTACTTAATTGAAAGAAATCTTGACTTAGTAATTCAGGATGCCTAGATTGGGACTGCGTAAAATTTCCCTTACCCTTAACCTTGTAAAATTTTAATATACTTTTAAATAAAATCAAATGAAATCTTAAACAGTTTGATTTTTTTTATACTCACCTCATTATAAATATCATATTTGCAATACAGGATACAATATAAACAAAGAAATAATAATAAAACAAAAAGAAGAAGCTGTTAAGCACAAAGCAATAAAAAAGAAAACCAGAGGAAAATTAATCCTTTTTGGTAAATATAATACAATATTATATAAGCCGTGGAGTATCCGGCTGAGTTGAATAGACCACCCTCATTTCTTACCGAGGTGTCGTAAAAGGCGACTCAGTTAAGTTGACCCGCCGTGTGGTATCCGGTTGAGCTGAATAAACCATCCTCTCACTTACTGATGTGTCGCAAAAGCCGACTGAGGTAAGTTGACGTCAGGCAGGTCACATTTTCTCTTCTACATGTATTTTAGTGCCAAGAAGCCTTTCCAATAAACAATCTTTTACATTTTTTCATCTGCATGAATATGGATATAGCATTGCTCAAATACTAAACATACTAAGTTATGAAGAAGGTTCGTTACAAAATCTAATATAAATACTCGTAGGTAGTTCCTAATGTGAACTTAACGTCTCTATATATCAAAACCACTGCCACTTCCGGGGCTTACCACACAAAAATTCCTCATTATTCGATACATTGTGACCCAGATAAGTTAACCGAGATTACAATATATACTACAATACTTATGAGATGATATCAGATATGTAAAAAAACTGCTCACACGCTGTGAACATTGTTATAAGTTAATCGGGCGTGTTCTCAAGCCTTTAAAACTTTGATAAGTCAATAACGTGGAGATATGGTTGTAAAACATAAATTATAGTTGATTGTTTTAACCAATATTTCATTTTGATCGCTATTTAAATAAAAAAATAATTCATTTTAAATTTACTCCTTATGTATATTGATTCTCAATACTCATCTTCATTCTCCTGCCCTTATTCCACTATAAGTGAGGTCAGCACAACATGTTTATAACATGTTGTCACTAGATTTGGCTACGTATATTACGACCGGCCTCCTGCCTGACGTCAACTTACCTTAGTCGTATTTTACAACACCTCGGTAAGAAAGTGGGTGGTTGATTATACTCAGCCGGATACCACACGGCGGGTAGAGAATTTTTTTTCGACAAAGTTTTACATTTCCTTAAAAACTACTAATCTTGCCAAACTAATTAAGTTTGTTGGCGACTTACCTAAGCTGCTTTTTACGACACCTCGGTAAGAAATGAGGGCGGTCTATTTTATTCTGCCGGATACCACACGGCGTAATCGATTCTCATTGCTGTTAACACAAATTCCTTTGCTTTATATTGTTTAATGTTATCAAAAAATGTGATAACGTTATTATCTTAAAATTCATTATGACTATTAACCTGAATGATTTTGGCTATTAATTTCTGCAATCCTAATCGAATCAACAAAATTTAATTGCGGGGCGCTGAGGTATCTAGCTTTCGAGATGTTTGGAAATAATTATCTGAAGATAAACAAGACCTAATCTTTGTCGGCTAGTCCCATCTTGAAGTTGAATTGGTGAGAGGAGCACTTAGGTCATCCAAACCGAAGGCTATTAGGCTCCTAATGAGTTTATAACAGTGACCAAGTACAAAAAACGAACTATTGCTAGGTCATCCGTTATGTATAGAAAACATCTAAAAAATCTAATTGCCAATAGTGATCACTAAAAACAGACTATTTTAAATTTTACATTATTGATATCAATTTAACGAAAATCTAAGCACTTCATCAGTTCTATTCAAAGTACTAAATCTAGATTGAGAAATGTTTGTTTGGTTATGCAAATATTGCTGAGATTTTGAAGTGTTTGTTTTTATCATTGACCTCAAATATGTCTATGCCGTTCTATTAGCATATAATAGTAAATTTTACTCGTGCTCAGGGAATTTAGCTAACTTTATATGGATATTGATGGATTTATAGTTCAGTTCAGTAGTAGTTTTTGGTTTGAATATGCAATTTCACGTATTGTAAATTTTTTTTTACTTGACGCAATGGATATTTTTCTTTGTTAAAATATATAACAAATTATCAAATAACTTATGATTTTGAGTTTGAATAATAAAAGGTTTTTTTGTTTTCAAGCCTTATTTCTACTAAGCATTTATCAAGAGTAGCACAAATATAAGCTAGAAGTAGTAACTGAAGTAATTATATGGAAGGTGTATTAGAATTTAAATACAGTACTTTTATACTAAATTTAATATTACTTGTCATTTGCGAAAACGATACAGGAAAAGGAAGAGGTGCGAAGCTTTGGCTTGACAGATAATCAATGTCATTTTGTATTTAGTCATTGAGTTTGTTAATTTTAATAATTAGTATGATAGCCAACTTAACCTTAACCTCCTAGCCTCCTCAAAAGTCCCTCATCAAAAGTTTTCAAGTTCGAGCAACTGTATATATATATTTTAATTCAAAATAATGGTTTTTAGATTTGGACTTCTGCAATATAAAATTTATTCCTTATTTGTTTCTCATGTTTACTATTTGTTTATATGTTGCTTATAATTTTATTGTAGTGATGTCATATTTAACAGAAAAATTCTCATATAAATATTTGCTTTATCATATGCAAATTACCAGGCCTTAATGTTGTGTTTTCTATGCGATGAAAGAAATTACTAAAATAAATCTTCTTGTCCGAAATATTATGAATTTACTTTTCTTTAGTTTGCAACAAAGACGAAAGTATGTAGAACGCTCTACAACTTGATCATCATTCTTCTGCCCTTATCCCACTCTAAGTGGGGTCGGCACAACATGCTGTCACATGATTTTGTTACGTAAAATACGTTTAATTTTACGTGACATGACGTCAACTTACCTTAGTTGTATTCTACGATGCATCGGTAACAAAGAGGTTGATCTATTCTACTCAACCGCATACCAAACGGTGGGTCAATTTAACTTAGTCGCCTTTTACGAAACCTCGGTAAGAAATGAGTGTAGGCTATCCTGCTCAGCCGGAAACCACACGGTATGACAAATAACATCACAAGTTACACTAAATTAATTACAGTATTAATTTTTTAGAGTAGAAATTTTTGTGGCATCACGCAAAATTGATCCTTTCTCCAAATAAGTTTCTAATAATTGTAATACCATTTTATTTCAAATACTATTCTACAATCTGTTGTTTCACTGATATGTTTCTTTATTAATATATGTTGCAGAAGAAACTTGCGACAAAACTTATTATTACATAATGTTAGCTCATCTGTCTGACATAAATCCAGATCGTGATGTAACTCGGTAACACACAAAGCACAATTGAAGATCTATCGACATGTGTAAGGTATGATTTGAAATATCTGAATGTTATTTAAAGCAAAAGATCTTCCTTATAGAGTTGTGTTGCAATAATTGTTGATATATAATATCATTGCCTAGTATGCATGAGTCGAGCTTTAGCTTAAGAGATTAATCCGTGAATCTTCGTATTTTGAACTTAGGTCTTTGTTATCGAGTGATATGCGAAAACATACTCTTAATTGACTGGCCCGTTGGCGCAGTGGGTAGTAATCCTGCCTTCAGCTCCGCGGGTCGCGGGTTCGATTCCCGCCGAGGGCCAACATTTTCTATCAATGAATTTGTTGGCCTTTGAGCCTGGGTGTATATTTGTATTTAAGTATTTATTTAAAAAATATATAAGTATATATTCACCAGTTGTCTGCCTACCATAACACAAGTATTAAGTTACTTACTTTGGGGATGGACGACCGTGTGTGTAAGTGTCCCATATATTTATTTATTATTTATTAATTAGTAACACTCATTCAAGATTACATGTTATCGGTGATCTAATAAATAATTTTCAACTATCGACATTAAGACTAACTCAGAGGACTAGGTCCTTTTTAGTTTTTAAGTACTAACATAGTCGTTAAAGAATATTACTAACATTATATATGGACTTAGATGTCTATTTTAAATTAAAATAAATATATTAATTAACCATTTCTGTAAAAATATCTCTACATGAATCTTTAAAAAAACATAAAAATAACAACATTATGTAGACATAGTTAATGTAATAATAAATAAATTATGTAGACATTCTAATAGTTAAAGCATAAACTACTTTCAAGAATGAATGATATACGCCTAAATATTAATACATTATTATTAGATCTCAAACAGATACGATATTGCGATTTATCCGCATTATATAGGCGATATTATAATTTAAAATGATTCTTTAGTACGAGGTACACGAAAGCGAAAACTACTTATAAGCAAAATAAAATATAATATTATCAACATACTTGATGTCTAAAACAAACGAATATTTAAATTTAAAAGACAAGGATTACCAAAAAAACACCTTAGCGTTAACATTTTTCTGATTTCATATTTCGAATATTTATTTCATTTGAGTTGAAAACTATTGAAATATTCGTTTAGTGACTACTCCTCCTAATACATTTACAAATGTAACAAAAATATTATTTAGTTAATAAGTTCTCTGTCATCTAACGTATGGTTCGGAGTTCGTAGTTACATCTGCAACGCAATTTTTTAGTTTGACACAGTCATCGTGAAATTAAATTTCGTTTCAATTGCTTCAATGTGGAAAAGTAGTTTTAGTGTTTCTTACTTTGAAATATTATAACTTCAATTAGACTTGCTTATGCAATACTCATTACTAAACTTAACAACGTATCGGAAGGTTTTAAAGATTACAAGACCTAGGTTTTTTTGCTATGGATTTTTTAGTAGTTATATTTGAAAAAATAAGGTTATTCTAGATTTGCTTCATCACTGCTCCCAATCATGACCTAGCGCTTAGCCTGATATTGAATTGAGAAAGATCCTTAAGCCAAAAATTCTTCCACAGGCCGGTTTTCTTCGATAAGGATTTTGTATGAAATTATTAGTTGTAAAAAACATTACTTTCCGTTTTCTAATATTTGATAATTCGCAACATAATAAATAAAAACTTGCAGAATAATTAAGGTTATGTTTATCGGTTCTACGATGTAGGTATCTTAGTTATGTCTTGGACAAATCCATGATCAGTCAAAGAATTCTTAACAATGGTTGCCTGTATGAGCTTGCACAGCAAGTACACCGTCTTTGAACTAGATGTTCTAAATATAAAATTTTAGTAATACTCGACTAGATTTTCTTTTAAATTTATCTAATGTCAATAAAGTTCTTTCCACGGCCATCGAAATGTTGATTAATATTATTAATTATTCTAAATTTGAATCTTGGTTGAGGTTGGGACAAAATTGTAATTCAGAAGTTGAAAAACTTAAAGTTATCGTATATTAATCGACAGAACAATGACAAGGCCTTAATGACTAACAACCTTAGTTAGTGTCCGAAAAAAAAGACAAGTCCTTGGCTCCTAACAGGAAACTTTGTGACTAAAATATGATAATTATTTTTTTCTGTTTTTTTCTTGACTTTTATCTCTGACTAAATCATAGTACGATTAGACAATACAGTGATTAAGTGCGTGTTACACATATGAAATATTTATAATTTATTTGTATTCGTACTTTCGTTTTTTGATCAGATAATTTTTATTTGTTACAAAATTTTGTAATCAAGAATTTTTAAAAGTAAAAAACTCAGGATACGCAACCTGATCGAAAATTGTAAAACGGAGGGAGAGTAGAACGCTAGTGTGACGTAGGAGGGGTAGTATCCCCCCTCTTTTTCATCTGCGGTGAAAATATATTCCAGCGCCTTCTGTTGCGGCGCAGTGCACTTGCGCGAATTGGATTAAATTATAATAGTTCTAAAGTGTTAAATTCTTAATGTAATATAAATTGTCATATTCGTGTACGATAGCGCAACAAATGAATATTGCATTTCACATAAATGATAGTACTTTTATAGTAATAATTCAATTCGTGCAAATTTATTCCCTTCCATCCATCCATCCATCCATCCATCAGCCTTTCGCAGTCCACTGCTGGACATAGGCCTCCCCATGTCTGCGCCAGACATCCCGGTTCTCCGCAATGCGCATCCACCTGGCCCCAACAACCTTCCGGATATCGTCGGTCCAGCGAGACGGTGGGCGCCCTACACTGCGTTTGCCAAGACGCGGTCTCCACTCCAGGACTCTCTTGCTCCAACGGCCATCAGTCCTGCGGCAGACGTGACCGGCCCACTGCCACTTCAGCTTGCATATTCTGCTAGCTATGTCGGTTACTCTGGTTCTCTCTCGGATAATCTCATTCCTGATTTTATCCTTGAGAGAAACTCCGAGCATAGCTCGCTCCATGGCACGCTGAGCGACTTTGAACTTGTGGACTAGTCCCGCCGTCAGTGTCCACGTCTCGGCGCCATACGTTAACACAGGTAGGACGCATTGGTCAAAGACTTTGGTCTTCAGGCATTGCGGAATCTCGGACGTGAAGCCTTGACGAAGTTTGCCAAATGCTGCCCAGCCCAAGTGAATTCTCCTTTCAGCCTCTCTCTCGAAGTTGTGGCGGCCGAGTTGGATAGTCTTTTTTTTTTTTTTTTTATTATACAGGAAAAAACCCTTTATGGGTACCGCCGCCCGACGGGGACAGGCGGCGGTTATGTCGGACTCGCACCGACTAAAACGACCTGTGTGCTCCACCACGCTGCCAATGGCAAGGACAGGGTATCATTGTACATTTTGCCCCCATCCCGCCGACAGCTCTGATCCCAGAGAATAAACACCTCCAGGTAGGGGCCCCTCGAAAGAGAAACCCCCCTCCGCTAACCGGTGCATCGGGAGCACCAGATGCACCGACTGCCTCGGGGACCTGTAAGCCAGGTGTCCGATGTACCCCGTTCGGAACACCCGAAGGTCCCCAGTTAGGGCGGCAGACGATGGGCTTGGGTGAGTCACTAACACCTGGACTCACCAGCAGCAGATTGGATCCAGAACAACAGTTCGTGGAACCGCTCCGCCGCCTCCCTCCGCCCCCCTCCGCAGAGCTAAAGGAGGCCATCGCTGCCCACGATCGCTCCCTGCCCACCGTGTTTGCTATGTCACGGTCGACAGGGAGAGATCGCGCCCCAAGTAGGGGCCCCAACGCCTTGGTGGGCGTTTCCGCCCCCACCGGGTAATTTTTTATAGAGGTTTTCTTCCTCGCAACCCGAAGGTCCCCGTTCCCATTGCTGGGCTTCCGGGTTACGCCGACGGTGGCCGTAACCATGTCCAGCCAGACTTAGAGTAAGCCCAACTGGACCCGTCGCTCATTAGGGACTTCACCCCAACCCCCCCGAAGTCCCCGGCCCGTCCAGATTGCCCTCTGCTAATCAGAGGGACAACTGGATTGGCCACCCCTCAGTGGTCCGTTCGCCAAGACTAAGCTTGCCCAGGGTGCACCACGAGGAGGCCGACCACTTTGGCACCCCGAGTTGGATAGTCTGGCCTAGGTAGACGTAATCCTGCACAATCTCGAGAAGAGTTCCATTCACTGATACTGGTCTTGGCACGACAAGATCATTGAACATGACCTTGGTCTTGTCCAAGTTTATGCCAAGAACAACTCGCTTGGAGGCATCACTTAAGCCATTCAACATTTCGCGTAAGTCTTCCAGCGTCTCTGCGAAGATGACGATGTCATCCGCGAAACGAAGGTGTGAGATGTATTCTCCATTAATATTGACGCCTCGTTCAGTCCAGTCCAGGGTTTTGAAGACGTCCTCCAGCGCGTTGGTGAACAGTTTCGGAGATATTACATCTCCCTGCCTCACCCCGCGCTGAAGGTGAATAGGTCTGGTTCGCTGGTCCTGGATTTGAACGGTCATTGTTGCTGTATTGTAGATACATCTCAACACCTCGATATATCGCCAGTCGATATGACATCGCTGCAGAGATTCCAGAACAGCCCAGGTCTCAATGGAGTCGAAGGCTTTCTCGTAGTCCACAAATGCCATACACAGCGGCTGGTTATACTCTTGGGTCTTCTGTATAATCTGCCGAACAGTATGGATGTGGTCTACGGTGCTATAGCCTTTTCGAAACCTGGCCTGCTCCGGTGGCTGGAATTCGTCAAGTCTGGCGGCAAGACGATTCGTTATGACTCTCGAGAATAACTTGTAGACGTGGCTCAGGAGCGAGATTGGTCTATAGTTTTTCAAACGCGTTTTATCACCCTTTTTGAAAAACAAAACAACCACGCTCCTAGACCACGCTTCCGGTGTAGTGCCTGTATGGATAACGGTATTAAAGAGCTCTGCCAAGGCTTTAAGGACAGGACGTCCAGAAGCCTTTAGCAGCTCAACCGTAATCCCATCGTCACCGGGGGCTCTTCCGTTTTTAAGTTGCTCGAGTGCCAAACTAATCTCACCACTCTCAATGTCCGGAATGTCTTCTGTATAATGGCGCGACAGTGGTGCTCGTGGATCCTTGGTATCGCGGGTACTAGACTTATGTGCACTCGACGAGTAAAGCAATCCGTAATATTTCTCGACCTCGTTCTGGATCTCAGAGCGACAGACAACTGTCCTGCCGTCCTCTGTTTTAAGCTTCCATAGATGACTTCTTCCTAAGGGATTTTGAAATACTTTCGACCCCCTATTCCGCTCAATAAGGGCTTCGATAGCCCGTGTATTTGAGCAGCGGAGGTCTCTGCGTACAAGTTTTCGTATCCTCTTAGAAAGAGCTCTCTGTTCTGGCGAAGCAACTTGAGCGGACGGCATTTCACGTCTCTGTCTCATCAGATCCAGGGTTTCGGGAGAAAGTTTGGACTGCTTGCTTCGACTCGTCGGCGGAAAGTGCCTTTGACCCAGTGCACATACCGTCTTCACCACGTTGTCGGTTATCTCGTTCACATTACTAGTGGTTTCCAGACAGTCGAATCGATTCTGGAGTTCCAATCGAAACTGCTCGGACGTACAGTCTATTTGGGCTAGCGTAGGTCGGAGAGTAGGCTTCATCATACGGGACCTTTCAGCTTTGAAACACATATTCAAAGTGCCTCATACGAGTCGGTGATCACTACCGGTATTAAACCTGTTGACCACAGAGACATCTCTGAATATGTGCCTCTTATCCGCCATAATGAAGTCTATCTCGTTCTTTGTCAAAGTATCGGGGCTTTGCCAAGTCCAACGTCTCTGAGGCTTCTTCTTGAAGAAAGAGTTCATTAAGAAGAGCCCTTGCATTTCGAGGAAATCGACTAGCATTTGCCCCCTTTGATTCCTGTGCCCTAATCCATGCAATCCGATTTTCGATTCTCCGCGTCTTTGTACTCCCACTTTAGCATTGAAGTCTCCCATAACAACGTTGTAGAAGGCTGACGTAGTGCCATGCAGAGCTTGAGATATGTCCTCATACATGGATTCGACCTCGTCGTCAGAGTGTGCAGAGTTCGGTGCATATACCTGTATCACTTTCAGGGAGTACCTGTCGGTGAGTTTAAGTACAAGGTACGCTACCCGGGTCGACACACTACTGACTTCTACAACGTTGTTAATGAGAGTCTTGTGAACCAGAAAACCGACACCACCATGGGAGACCTTATCACCTTCACGGAAGTAAAATAAGTGACCGGAATCTAGGGTTACCGTATCCTCACTCTCTCTTCGGACTTCAGATAACCCAAGAATACTCTAGTTTATACGGCTTAATTCTACCTCTAGTTCGGTGAGGTGATGGTCCAGCCGTAACGTTCGTCCATTATACGTTGCCAAATAGATCGTTGGTTGGCAGCCTACCGTAACCCGGTGATTCTTCGCACCCTCCGCCCCACCGTTACCGCGACCGCTGCCGTAATCGGGAATTGTGGAGCTGCCGGGAACTGAGGGCCGGAACTACGGATTTATTCCCTAACCATTCAAAAATATCAAAAATGCACAACGTTAACAGTCAAGTTTTCACTTCATCCTCCGGTAGAGCAACCCGTTTTATGAGTAAACACTCTTCCTTTGCTGTGGTTTATGACGTATAAATTTACCGGGCAATATATTTATACATAGACGTTTAAATTGTTCATCTGTGTGTCGGCGTGAGAGCCGTTTAAGATAAGCTCAGACTTTCTCACGGTACTTTTTGCCTTAGCTTGGGATTAATGATTAGTCTCTAGGTTGTAGGCTCTATCCGAAATTGAGCCATATTTGCGTTTATTTATTTATTTTATGCGACTCAGGTTAGTTGACCCACCGTGTGATATCAGGTTAATTAAAATAGACCATCGGCTTTCTTACCGAAGTGTTGTAAAATACGACTAAGATGAGTTGATGTCAGGTAGGCAGCCGGTCGTAAAATACGTAGCCAATCATCATCACCGAACATCCGCATCGAACATCCTTAGAGATTTGCGGATCAAACGGAACTTGCTACGTATTAAATCTTGTAGCTTGTCAAATATGGTTAAAATAACAAGTAGATGGGGAATATTCTAGATACAAACCCCGCGATTAGATATAGTAGTAGTACTAACGGCCTGTTACTATCCCACTTCTGGGCATAGGACTCCTTTCTTCATTTTTGGAGAGAAGGATTAGCGCTAAAACCGAAAACGCCGGTCTAATGCGGATTGGTAGGTTACACATATACCTAGAGATCTCTAGAGATATGCAGATTTTCTTACGATGTTTTCCTGCACCGAAAAGCGTGTGATAAATTTCAATTATCAATTAGACACATAAGTTTTAGCAGGAAAACTCATGGATACCCTGGGCTTGAACTGGTGACCCCTAAATAGAGTCGCATGGTTTCAACTCTCAACTATCGCAGCTCTCAATAATTGAATAAATTTACTACAATGAGGATGCGTCAGCTTATTCGTTTTAGATTAGTACAGTTAACGTTGCGGAAAAAACAGACATCTATTTTTTTTCTACAGATATACATATATTATAAAGAAAACTCAAATAATAGATAAGCTTAATACAAAATAAGATCTAAGCAATATATACATTGCACATGCAATAATCAAAACAAATAGGAATACAAAACATCAACAGAGAAGTACATGTAAAACAAATTTAGGAGCAACTTTCTCCGATACGACGTTAACAAGAGAGTATTTCCATACTAGGAGCTCACTTTCAGATTGTCTTCACTGCACAAATTAATTGTAACTTGTTATTTTCCTCCAGAACATTTTAGAAGCAATTAAAAATTCATAGATTGTTGGTTACAAAATGCCTTAATATAAATATATTTTTTATTTTATTATAAATATTTTATTTTAATAAATTTTATTTTCATAAATAATATTTAATTATTTTACCTAAATCTTTTTGCGAAAATCGAAAGTTCCTTTTAAGAAAGTTTAATTATTTATTGGACTCAGGGGACGTGTAGCTTTGTGAAGTTATGAATACTTTTGCAATTGGTATTGTTTAAATTTTTAACCGATTTGCAGTATTGTTAATTATGAACACATCGTGAGGACAAAGTAAGAGGCTAATATATTTCGGGTAGATTCTTAATTAATAATAAAATATTAAGGAAGCATTACTCCGAAACAACATTTACGATATGTAAACAAAAATTAATAAGAAAAAATGTGTTTTTTTGTATTTTTGAAAATTTTGTTTCTATTAGTTAAATAAATAAAAATACATATAATTAGATCATATTTATTGTTCTTTATTTTCGTGTTCCACTTTCAACTATTCAATTTAAAACATGTCCCACATTTATTATTCAGGCATCATTTCTGGAGATTTTCAGGTCTGAACTAAAACAATTCAATATCACTAACAAATTTCAATATTTTACCAAACTATCCAATGATGTAAGCCCTTTCGCCTAAGGTTAAAAGTGACATTATAGGTGGGTACACATTACATAAACTCGCACTTCTTTACTGTTA
This sequence comes from Morpho achilles, assembly GCA_947086495.1. Taxonomy (NCBI): domain Eukaryota; kingdom Metazoa; phylum Arthropoda; class Insecta; order Lepidoptera; family Nymphalidae; genus Morpho; species Morpho achilles. The sequence continues at coordinate 8,229,142 of CAMTZB010000003.1, forward strand.
TAATATACATGACATACATTCAGTTATATAATGTATGAATCTGCCTTAACTATGTACAGACGGGCGTTTCAAACGCAGTCATAGTTGAAAGTACAATGTGGAAAGCTAGGAAAGATTCCAGGTATAATAAAAGTAAGTTAAAGCGAAAATTTCGTTACGAAAACGAACACTGAATTACATTAATGAATTAGACTGAATTATCTCGAATATTTATCGTTAAATTATATACTGTGTAATGTAATGTTAATGATATGTTACAATCGTGATGTGTTAATGTTAGATGATAAACTGAAAAAAGGGGTTATATACATTAATACACTAAAGTTACACATACCTACTAATAAAAATATAGCTTAATGTCATTATATTTTGTGTCTGTGGTATCCAATTTAATATAAAACTGCTAATCATATTTGTCTTTTGCACCTAATTGTTTTAAATAACGCCTAAGACTTTAAGACATTTTTTGGTTGTTATTAAAGTGTTAACATTGATTTTAACCTTTTCGTTATACTTACCTATGGCTGGGTCAAAGTAAGACATTAATAAAGGAAAAGTTAACATCATTTTAGACCTATTTTAAATAATTTTTAGGTCTTAGAATATCAATTGTAAACTTTTTTCTAAGTTTTACTAAAAGCGCACAAAGAACTTTATATGATTTTGTCTTTATATCGATAGTGATTTTACATTATGTTTAGGATATATATTCTTATATTACAAAGAATTAAAAAACTAAATAGGCTACCAAACCTTAATTGCACCTTTAATTTTGTATTGGATGTTATAATGTTAAAAAAACGCTCGTCTACGAATTCTAACTTTTGCTATTCAAATTGCGTCAGAGGTCACGCGCGCTCAGAAAACTGTTATAAAATAAAAATTTCTTGTAATGACTCTGTAATTTTATGTCACAATTTTTATTTACATTGATTACATAGCTTCGCTTGCTTATTTTGTTGAAATTACGCTCGTCAGTTTTACTGTATAAAATTGTTATTATCGATGATGGATAGTCGTATTCAATAGTATATAATGGAATAAAGTAATTAGGCAAAATTTTATATATTGAGTTCTGTCTGTATGCAGGAAAGTGTTCAAAAATTTAATCACTATCACGGTAGTAAATTCTTTCTACATACAGTTACATTTTAATATTTTAGGTATTCAATTTGTTCGTTTGCACTATTCAATTTGGTATCTTGTACTTTGTGTTAAATTGTTATGGTATTAGTATATAAATATTGGTAAATTACGTGTGCCAGTACATCGTTGTTGTAAACCATAGACTAACAAAAGTGTAGACTTAGAAATAAGACAATGCTCCCGCTAAAGAGAAATATTTGTAGCATCTTACGCAATTCGTTTGGGAATAATATGTCAAATATTACGTATTCAAACGCTTTTACAAAGCACAAGAAAGTGTTAACGTTGTCGGTAATGAGCTGTTACGAAAATTTTACGTGAAAAGTGACTGACGTCTTATTAATAAACACATAATAGACGAATAACACTAAAACCTTTGTTTGAAACTATACTGCGTCCATCATATTATCAGTCTTTTGACAGCTCACGCTCATTAAGTTTTGTATTGCTTACGTACAAATATCATACAAATAATATTTGTACTTTATGGATGGGTACCGCCCACTTAGTGATGTCACACATAATGGTTACTACGATTATGCCACAGATTAAAAATAATCGGTAGAAATCGATGTTACGAGTATTAAAAGACATTTAATAACATTATATAAAGTTTTACTTTCTTCTTAGTTAATACATGAATACAAATAAAACAATCAGGATATTTTAATTTATTTTATTAGCACGAGTCGTCGGAATGATAATCAACACTAGACTCCTCCGATGAGGAGTCTTCAGTAGCAGTTATTATTAGCTCTTGTGTAGATAATATATTATCAAACGCAATATCACGTTCCCAATCAGAGAATATTACTCTTTTAGTTCTTTCCACCACACTTGCCCAGTTCTCGGCCGTTACGTGGGTGCAAGCATTTTTTAGCAATTGCAACATTTTATTCGCTGTGAATGGGGGGTTGTATTGCATCTCGCAGCATGCCCTTTTACTTGTGCCCATATAAGTTCTATTGCGTTGTACTGGCAGTGGTATGGAGGAATCCGAAGAACAGTATGGCCATATTCTGCTGCCATTTCATTGATTACATAGCGTTTTGCTCTCTTTTTGGTTTTTAATATTTTTATTAATTCAACTTTTAACATTGAGTCGTCCACATTTTCTCCATTGTCCCGAAGCCAATTAATTATTTCATGCTTTTTATTAGCCTGTGTTGGCATTTTGTCAATTTGACGGGAGTGGTAGGGCGCATTATCAATAAAAATTATTGATGGTTCTTCCAATGAAATGAGCATTTTTTTGAACCACTCTTCATACACATTTGCATTCATCTCTTCGTGGTAGTCATTTGATTTCTTCGATTTAAATGCCAACAGTGCGTCTTGTACAAATCCTTTTGCTGTACCTGCATGGCAAATGATTAGGCGCTCACCTTTTCCCATTGGTACTGAGGAAGTGGAATCAGCAGTATCATCAGTCCAGAAACGAGATAGTGTGTGGTTAGCGTTGAGCCATGTTTCATCCGTGAAAACAATATTTGCCCAATCTTGTATTTTCTTTGCCTCTCTTAAAAAATCACAACGTGCTATAGCTATATCTGTGCGTTCCATTAATAATTTTCTTTTATTTAACTTTTTATATGAAAAGCCAATTGTGTTCAAAACTTTGACCAAAGAAGATTTTTCACCATGAAATAGACCACTTCTTTTCAAAGAAACAATAAGTTTTCTCAAAGTTGGAATTTCTTTTCTCAAGTAGTAATCATATACATGACGACGAATAGCGTCAGCGTCAAAGTCATCAACAGCTGTCACCTTATGAGCCCGGCGCTTTCTTTTTGGTGTAGATGGTTTGTTTTGCTCCAAGCCGCTCCTGCCGTAGGCATCAGTAGTGATTTTAGTCACAGTTGATAGACTGATCCCCAACGCGGCTGCAACACGGTTTCGGACTTGCGTGATAGGTATAAGAGGTCCGCCATTTTGATTTTCTTGCTCAAAATACTCATGAAGTTTTAACACTAACTGTCTCGATTGTGCTTTCAACACACGTCCTTTCGGCATTTTCACGATCAATTAATATAAGTTTCACAAAAGTTTTTCCGAGGAATAAAGCTACTTAACTCAAGGTGTAACAGATGCGAGAGAACACTCAGCGAACGTAAATGCGTGTGACTATCACGGGCGTTTCGTTGAGAGTGACAGATCACGTCAAAATGGCGGCCGAGCGGAAGGTCTGTTGATGTTGCCAGTTGATGTATAATATATTTTTTATGATTATAATAAATACACACGGATTAACATTTATTTTCAAAAAACTAAGGCAATATTAAATCAAAATGTTGATTTCTATATCTGTTATTAGTTTACGTAGGTTATCATTAATCGAATTACTTAGGCACGTAATTCGATTAATGATAGTAGGTACTATAATCGGAATGGTATCGCATACGAGAATCTTTAGGACATCACTAAATATGTAAATCGTCAATCTGTCAAAAGATGGTTAATATAATGGACAGTGTATAATGCTAAAGAACTACAAGCTAGCTACGGCCAATAGCGTAATACTTTATTTACGACCCACAATTAGGAATACAACATTATTTATAAATAATTATATGTGGTATCCGGGTGAGTAGAATAAACCACCCTCATTTCTTACCGAGGTGTCCTAAAAGGCAACTAGATAAGTTGACCCACCGTGTGGTATCTGGCTAAGTAGAATAAACCATCCTCATTTCTTACCGAGTTGTCCTAAAAGGCGACTACGATAATTTGACCCACCGTGTGGTATCCGTCTGAGTAGAATAGACCACCCTCATTTCTTACCGAGGTGTCGTAAAAGGCGACTTAGGTAAGTTGACCTCAGGTAGGCGGCCAGCCGTAAAATACCTAGCCAAATCATTTAACAACATGTTTATAGCATGTTATGCCGACACTATTAGAGTGGTATCAGGTCAAGAGAATTATGAAATTCATAAATACTATTTTGCTAATAAATTTATATTAAAAAAAGCAGTTTGGGTAGAAACTTTTAGAATTAGAATTTCTAGAAAATCAACTCCTACAAATATTGTGAATTTGTATTTAATTAGTCGCTGTCAATATAAAAAGGAATAAATAATTAATTCGTCTATTACTGTACCCTGTGAAAGAAACAAACTATAATTTAAAACCATTGTAAATTATCAATTGGAGATTGAATAGGTCTCACGTCTGAAGGTGCGTTAATTATAAAAGCTATAATAACTGAATAAATCGTGATAAAATAGCAAAGGTCACTGGATAAAAAATCTATTATTTACGGACCTGCATACTTACAGCTGTATACTTTGTTAAAGGCATCTAGTCAAAAAGTTTACATGCCACAAAAAAGTAAAGTTCTAAAAAAAAATATAACCACGAATGTGCTTATAAAAATAACACTTTTTTACTTTAACTAAGTTCATCGTCCGCCTGCCCTTATCCCACTCTAAGTGGGGTCGGCACAACATGTTATAAACATGTTGTCATATGATTTGGCTATGTATTTTACGACCGGCCGCCTGCCTGACGTCAACTTATCTTAGTCGAATTTTACGACACCTCGATAAGACATGAGGGTGGTCTATTCTACTTAACCGGATACCACACGGTGAGTCAACTTACCTTAGTCGCCTTTTACGACACTTCGGTAAGACATGAGGGTGGTCTATTCTACTCAACTGGATACCACACGGCGGGTCGACTTACCTTAGTCGCCTTTTATGACACTTCGGTAAGAAAAGGGGGTGGTACTATTCTATTCAGCCGGATACCACACGGCGGTTTTTCTTTAATTTACCTAGTTATTTAATCTAAATATTATTTTAATTTGAACTCAAAATTTTAGATTCTGTTTGGCATTGTAAACAAAAAATTAAAACGAACTAAAATTATTTATGGTCACATATAATAATGAAAAAGGTAATAAAAATAACTTTCTTCCAGTAATTATCTCAATATATCTGTTAACACAACAAAGCGTGTATTTTATAACGTTAAATTTTACGCCAATTTTTATACGGAACAAATGCATTCTGCAGCCGCTACGAAAAGCAAATGTTAAGTAAGATTTTTCCCATTAAATGAAACCGATCCTTTCCAATAATAAAGTTTATGAAGAATAGATGCCTGCGAATCTTAGTTTATATCAATAATCTTAAGCTTTTGTTTGAAGCTTTAATTGAATTAGCATGAGGAAGACAAGAAAACATTACTATGTCAAGGCACAATTAACATATAGCTTTAGATAAGGCCATTGTCTGTGAGTGATAAATCGCTGGGAATCGAACCCGCGACCACAATGCACAATTGTGCTTTGCGTAACGTAACATCACTGGTAGGTTACATGCAAAAGAGATGGATAGTTAGTTTAGGTAAATAGATTTAACGTAGCTTTACAAATAACTTAAAAAATATTGTATACTTTACATCATAAGATATTATATATTTTATAACAGGGGTGAGAAAACTTTTTAACCTTTTTAATCAACGGGCCGATTTAAATATTATTTATTTATTACACCAACATATTGATGAATGAATGAATGCTTTTATTGAACACCACAAAAGTAAAAGTAAAAACTAAAAATAATAATCTAAAACATTACAAAAGTAGTGATACAATCTGGCGGACTTATCGCTAAATAACGATATCTTCCAGACAACCAGGAAAAACATATTGATGAAGTTGATTGAGTAGAAAGTCGATAAAATAAATTAAATTTCAGAAATGCTTGGAGGGCAGTATGAACATGTTTAACAATGTATGATTTATGTGACCAAACGAGTGTTAAATATGAATGTTGATAGATATGTAACCAGAGGTAGACCGAAAAAGGGGATTGTGTGAAGTATGACATGCATATAAAAAGGAGTATCGCCAGAGTTTACGCATGATATGACTGAACGGAAGCTTCGCTTTGCATTTTTATCGAGTCTATCTCCTGACGATGCTTCGGTTACGGGGTGAAACAATTGTTGAAATTGTGGTGGTGAATGTATGCAGTGCTTGTGTATTGTTGTGTTATCGGTGTCGGGCAGTGCATGAGTTTTTAAAAAGTTTGCATATATCAGGTATGAAAACGAATAGTACACTCTACTTTTATCTTTACATATATTTTATTTTAGTATAGCATAGCGGAGTATAGCAAAATAATATTCTCATTAGTTTTGAATGGAAGCGGTAAGCATGTTGGGTCGACCCCACTTAGAGTGGGATAAGGGCAGGAAAATGATGGTTGCGAAGCATTATATGTATACAAAATACTCGCGTGTAAGTAATTTAAGATAGATGTAACTTGTACATTTTTGCTTTAAATACTCGCATTTTTTATTGAAGATTGTTCTAAATTTTTTTCCCAGATGGTCCGATGGTGCTTGATGGTGCTCTGCGCAATTGTAGCATGTTCAAATGCTGTTGAATCAACCTCTCGCTTTAGTAAGTTCGACTCTTTTGTAATTGTGCCGCCTGTCTTTTTTGCAGTAATGAGATAAATTATACTTTGATGCGTTTATTACTATGATTTATTTCAGAAGGGTTCAGTTATTATATGGGCTATGGTTGCGGATATATCGCACAATTAGTATGAAAGTGACTTCATTTAAAAAAGTTAGTATGCGGTAAATTGCAATAAATCATAGCGCATAAAATTCGTGATTGTTAAAAAGACCCATAACTTGGAAAAACCAAGAAAACACTAGTTTAATAGTTTTGTAAATAGTTCGTGGCGTGATGTCATAGATGGCATTGTAAAGGATTACAATGTATCTAGCTCAAGTAGGCATTATTTTGAATTCGGTCACTCTAATACTAAGCGTGTGATATATTTTTATTTATCGCACGTTGATAAACATAGGCCTATAATGTACTATGCGTCAAAATAAAGCCTTACAAGGTGGGCTTTACATTAATTATTGAAAATCTGGTATATTTTTTTAGATATGCTAATATATTATTTCATGTTTAATATGATTACCGTTACAGAATCTTTTGAGTTTTAAATATATTTATGTGCGTATTTTTAATTTGATTTATTATGTTTTTATTTCCGTTTACTAGCAAGATAAAAGAAACAATATATTTTTTTACCTCGTTACGTTTATTTCCGGAACTGTAATTATAATTATTAAATTATTATAAATTACCCTTATAATTCAACCATTGTAAAAATATTATATTTAAAAAAACAAGTTTATTGTAAATTAGTTAATGATTGTATATATATGTAATTAAGAGAACATTAACCTCTAAAACAAATAATACAATTTTCCTTAAATGTAAATATTTTTACAGAACCGAAAAAACCTAGGAGCGGTACGTACATAACACAGAACATTTATTTGGTTTCAAGGTTTTCTTATTTTGATATATAATGAAAATACAATACTATATTCTGAATCTGAAAAAAAAAATAGTTAATCTTCCATTCCAAATATGAAAGAGGATTGCAGGTTAAGAATGAAAGTTTTTAAACTTAGAACTTTTATGATCAGCATAAATTGTCAAATTGTATACTTTTGCATTGCATTTACATTGAAATCTGGTTTGCATGTGACAACATCCGGTTTGTCTCTTTTATTTTTGAGAATTCTCTATAGCACTGCATAATTATAACGCGTTAAATACTTTAGCTGTTCATACAAATATTTAGTTTACAGGAATTCAAATATTAAAATAATCGCCTTATGATATGTGTGAAAACCATAAACCGTGTCTAGTTATTTTTTTAGAAATGATGTTTTACAAATTAACCTCCTCTATTATATAAAATAAACTACGACCTATAAGCGTTTCAGTGACATCTATTAATGTCAACTTTGCCTTTATCCAATTGCATTACGCAATCAGTCACCACTTATCGACTTTTTCAGTATCGTTATTTCGACATCACAAATATTTTTTTGTTCATAATGAATTTAGTCAAATAATATTATAGTATTGTATTCTCATTAATTCAGCATTCACGCAATAAGATATTTCAACCACAAATGCTTTCATATATAGGGTTTTCTTAATGATAAAATATCGCATACAGTACACAATATATAACTTTAAAAGCTAAGTGCAACTGTTGTATTCCGGGTCTTTATTTTACAGGAAAATAGATAAACACTAAGAACCAATTTAATTTAATTTAATTTAAGTTTCACTTATTACGTTTTGTAACGATTTACAGATCCAAATAAAATTTTCAAAGTTATAGGTTTGAATGTAATTTTGCAACACAAAAAAAGCAGAGAGTATTGTAGTGTAGTGTATAAATTTCGTTGTTTTTTTCATCTCATTTTTCAATTAATTAGCTCACTGGAAAAAGAGTATAAGTGAAAATATATATAATAGATCTGATAGTATATAATATAATAAATACTGTTTCGAAATTTTTAATAAATTCCATCTCACGGATAAATAAGTTTGTTTTACACTTATATGGAGGTAAATAAAGCGAAATTGTACTTAAGCATATATCTTATCTTTACATCAATATTAAATAAAGTAGCTCATATCTATGTTGCATCAATCTTTATGACAACGACATTCTTGTTCTTGTTTATGGTCTATATGCATCAATGACAAGAACATACATTTAGTTAACTATAGTAGGGAATCCGGTCTTAATGTGTCCATCGAAAAAAAAGAGAAAACAAGTGATAATGTGTTTTTATCTTTCCTATCTTATTATTTGTTGGATACTCGCACTTGCAGGTCTTTTGTGTCCATAGAGTTATTATTGAGTAGAGTAGGGAAGATAAAGTAAATTAGGGTGTTTTATCTGTTTCTCTTTTTATGTGTGACTTAGACTAAGATGAAGTATACGAGATTAATCTGGATTAATACGGATAATAATGGATACGAGATTAATTCGCCCGTGTGGAAATCAGTGTCACAAAAGATTTCCTGCTTAAATCATGGTACACAGGAGTTCTCATATAATGTTCTATTAACCTTAAAAATTACATTATGTTTAAGTAAAAACCGTACCAAAATACGTTCAGTAGATTTTAAGAAAATTGATCACGTACAGACATACATTTTTTATAAGAAAAGAAGATAAAAAGAAAGAGATAGATAAGAAACAATCTATTGCATTGGGATATTGTTATAATAATGAAATACCAGTAAAACATTTGTTTGGTGGTTTTTTATTTCATTTTAGTTTCAGTAAATTACCTTAAATATAGTTTTTATCTGTATTAAATAGTCAAAGCAAAAACCTAGTAGATATTACTCGTAAATAAAATACATATGAACTTAAATAACATTTTTGTTGCACTGTATGCGATATTTCTGAGCAATTAAAAAATTTGTCCCCTGTTAGAATTGTATTTGGGGTCTGAACTAATAAAATAGCAACACTCTATGGTTAATTATTTAATTGTTCTGTTTCCGTAACAAATACTAAATTAACTTTACACAATTTATAACAAATAATAAATTATCCTATAAGATGTTCATTCGTTTTGAAAATATATTAATTTTTTAATGTAAAAAGGATAATGTTAATATCCCATAGTTTCATATAGGAAGGACCGTTCTGGAAAGGGAAGATACAGCCATAGACCTAACATCAAACTTTTATGCAAATTAGCGGGCTACACATATTCTAGATTTTTTCTAGACGAATGTCAGATCTTTCATCCCTCTTTTGTTTCTCCTTTCCTCCTTTACTGAGAACTCAATCAATTAAGATATTACTCAAGATGTTTTATTACAAATGAAAACTGTTTATTTCTTCCCCGTTCGAAGTCAGGCGATGAAATTCAAATTCAAAATATTCATATTTTAAATAATATTGCGAACAAGTGCTTTTAAATCGTCTATTCGAAGAATTTCGAATTTCGAATTATCAGAAAAGTCAGCAAGATAAGATAGTTACACTTTAACATTCCTCTCGTGTTAATTGCTGGGGAACAGTAAAAACATACACTACTTTTTATAATTTCATTATTATTTTTGTTTAATTTCAATAGTAGACTTCTGTTAGAGCCTTATTTCATAGTTATTTTAAACTCAACTCTATTGAAAAGTCGATATTAATTAAACAATAAGTATTTAAAAACAAATTCTGAAGTTCGTTTTCAAAGTTTGTACGCTCGAACTTTTGGTGAGGATTTTGTAAACTACAAATAATTACAAAGCCATCACGGCTTATGTAAATATAATGTAAATGTAAGGTTGTAATATACACATTTTTTTCTATTTATAGTATGGAAGATGTAGTGACTGTAGACACTTTAATTACTTGTTTAAATTCTTTGTATCTATTTTAACTTCATAACATGGTTAAATTAACTGACTCTTTAGTTTTTGCTTTATTTCGACATCGGGATTTGTAGACGCTTTTAAATTATATTTTCCATTCATGACACCTTCATATTTATATGAGACTAAATACATTTTCTTCAAATAGTCATTAAGAATCATGTGAAAATAAAACCATTATTTGAAAATGGCATTTCACCTTTAATTGGAAAGGTAAACGGGATATTTTTGATATTTTATCGAAACCATTTATTTTCATACCAATACAAAATAATATGCAATATCAATAATTTGAGTACCTATGTATTTTGTCCGTTTATCTTCTCTATAATTTAAACAAATTAATTATGTTTAATCATTTCATATAAGATCTTTGGTTGTAGAAACATTAGATCTAACTTAAGGGCTTTGGTCAGTATAATTTTAATATTTCTTTACAAATAGAACTAATTAAATATTAAAATCTTCGTTTATTAATTTCTCTTGGTCTTCTCTCTTCAATGAGAAATAATCCTGGTGGTAGACTTCATCAATTATTTAAATGATGATTTTCCTGATCATGAAATGATTTGCAGCTGACCTTCAATCTGAGCAGCATGCCGATGCTGATGAAATGGTGAAAAATCTTCTTCAGTGGATTCAGGGGCTTTATCAGCAGAAGAATAGGAAAGGTCCGTTTCACCAATCTAGGAAATTGTTTTACACGACATTAGAAAACCTGATCTCGGTGCATCTTTCTTGTCAATTTGTGAAATAGTTGTTATATCTTTGCAGATAAAAATGGGATTCATTTTATAACAAGGGTATTTATAATATTAAACTAAAATGTTTGAAAATTAAAAGTCTTATAAACTTTTTTTATCTCTTAAGTATAATTTCACGTACCACAAGTTCACATGACACGCTTTCACGCAGGATAAAAGGTTTCAATATTATAAGAGTACACTATATCACCAATTAGCACAAATATTATGGTATATTTTTTGGTGTTAAAACAAATATTTTTCGATTTCAGCTCGTCAATACTTTGGAGGAAAGCCAGAGAGGCCTAGACCATTTGAACCACCATCTTACCTTCCACCACTTGGTTATCCACCATCTGGTAATCGACCAACACCTTCTTACAGTGAAGGTCCGTCCTCTTCAAGTCCTTCCTATGCTCCTAGTTCACCCTTTCTACCAAGTCAACCATCATATCAACCGCCACAAACTGAGGAACAACCTTTTCAACCAAGCCAGCCACCTTATCAACCGAGTAGACCTGGATATCAACCAAGTCAACCAACACAAACTTCTTATCAACCTAATCAACCAACAGATATACCCAGTGAGCCATCCCAACCATCCTATCAACCTAGCCAACCAACGCAAACTTCTTATGAACCTAATCAACCTTCGCAACCAAGTTATCAGCCAAGTCAACCGGGCTACCAGCCTAGTCAGCCTGGTTCTGAAACAAGTCAGCCAACTTCTCCCTCATACCAGCCTAGTCAACCCGAAACAGAACCAACAAGCGAACCTGAGCAACCACAAAAACCTGATATACCAGAGAGTGGAGACATTGACAGTACACCACCACAAAGTGTTTCACCAACACAAGGGTCGGACGATGATGACCGTCATCCTCCACACATTCATGATATTACTGTCGATTGTGGTAAAGAAATGATGACCATCAATATAGAATTCAATAAAGTGTACAATGGTATTATATATTCACAAGATCATTTTAAGGATTCCGATTGTGTATATGTTAAAGAAAATTCTAATCAAATAAAGTATTCTTTCACAGTCAGCCTTGATAAATGTGGAACAAGATTCTTTAGTGATTTTGAAAACGAAGGGCAGGCTTACTTGGAAAATGTACTAGTACTTCAAAATGAACCTGGCATACAGGAAGTTTGGGATCATATACGTAGAGTCAGATGCCTATGGGAAGGAAATCTAACTAAGCAGTTGGTTTCTTCTCTAAGTGTTGGAATGTTGAATCAAATCACAAGTAATTTTAGTGGAGACACTGCTATGGCTCGGTTAGATATTCAGAGAGGTAGAGGGCCTTTTGCACCAGAAGCAAACGGATTGGTAAAGATTGGAGAAATAATGACTCTTGTAGTATCTGTAACAGGAGATCCAGGATTTGACATATTAGTAAGGGAATGTGTAGCTAGAGATTCTAGTAATAACTATGTCGTACCATTAACTGATTCTAATGGATGTGTATTAAAACCAAAAGTGTTTGGGTCATTCCAAAAGACAAGGGAAACAGGAAATACTGGCGCGTCAATAATTGCGTACGCATACTTTAGCGCATTTAAGTTTCCAGATGAAATGGATTTGATTATTCAATGTGATGTTGAACTATGTAAAACTGATTGCGAGGTTTGTCCTAATCCTGGTAGCACTGAGCCACGACGAAAGAGACGAGACGTCATTCATTTAGGAAATAAAACTATTGAGCCTGTAACTACTATCGGAAAGGGTCTAAGAGTAGTCTTTGCTGAAGACTTACCTGTAGATGCCGGGTTTTGTATTTCATCCAATGCAGCTCTGTGGGGAGGATTATTAGTTCTATTAGGATCTTTGTTTAGTAGCTTAGCTGTATCTTTCTGTTGGCATCGATCACGTGGATCTCTAAAGTTTACATAAGTCATTATTAGCGGCATCTTTATGAGTATAAACTATATCCATATAGTAATCCAGTACCTTTACTCCAAAACTATTTTTGTTAATTTAATAACTATTGCTTTTTATTTTCACTGTGTTTTAAAATTACGAGATTTACTAACTAAAAGATCATAGGTGCTGGATTTACTTGTATTTATGTAGATATTAAATTATAAATCGAATTAATTCACACTGCCAATTACTAATAGAAAAGTAAGATTTAAACTATGAATATAAGTAGTTGTAGTTCTTAAAGTTTACGAATAAACGCAGTACGAAAAATAAATGTTATGTATATAGCGAATTCTTGTGTCTTAATGACAAAAATTATATATAAATTCACATGTTATAATGCAAAAACAAAATAATGTTGAGGATTATGTTTAAAAAATCATATATTTGTTATTTATGCGAGTTTTGTAAATATAATTTAAGTTTATAAATAAATGGTTGGAAATTATATGCCTTTTTAATTGACCAGTTTGATTCTGTTTGGGCTCTCATGTCCGTTACAGCACATACAAAAAAAGCTACTTCCCAAAATTCTCTTATAATTATCCTATTTTTTTTTTATTTGTTAGCCTGTATGTGACATTTTTGCTACATGTCTCTGCACAATGATCTAAGAAATCATTGATTTTCATTTTAGAATACAAATTAACTATCACCCTATAGACAAAAAACTCAAGAAGCTTGAGTATGTCGTGATAATGTAATAACAAATAATCATATTCATCTTTTGACGATTATCTTTTCGTCTTTAATATTCACCGAAACAGTTTCGATAATTATTGCTATATGTTATTTTAACATGGTTGTAAATACAGTATTAAATATATGTATTCGTAAAAAAGAGCTTCAATAGGATATTAAATAAATCGTATTTGAGTATTATCAAACTCAATACTGAATATCATACGGGAATATGAAATTGGAAATTATTGAAACTACAAAACTTGCCACAACCACAATATTAATTAAAGAATAAAATATATTATTTTTGTTTCCTTACAGTAAGTCAATATTTTTATTGCAATTAAAAAATATTGGTCTTTAAATTACATTATATTATACTATGTAATTTGCCACGTTGGAAAATGTTGCGTGTATGTTCAGGTACAGACAGCATAGAGACTTGTTTAATTTTTTTAGTTAAATTACATACATAAAAAAATAATCTCGAGTAAGATATTCACGTCAACGACTATTCCTAAAGTAGAACTGTGTCAGGAATTCAGTAACGAGAATTAAGTACCATTTTTACTCCTTAAGATTAATTCCGAATTTTTGATAAGCTATTATCTAATATATTCATATATAATAAACAGCAATTAATAATTCAATTTGGCTTTTAAAAGTTCTTTTGAATCGTCAAATTAAGCTGTCACTGGTTCGGAATGGTGCTCTTACCGAGCAGAACCAACAAGAAAACGGGCGGTCTCTCCTTTCAAAAATAGAAATTACAATGCGTTAAGTAAGCAAAAAATTAGTTTTTAATTTTTTTGGTGACGGTTGAAATTTTATTCAGTATTAAAGTAAATAGTAAATAATATTATCTACTGCTGTTTGTACAGAGATACCGCGTACTACAATAATGGTAGTGATGGTACAATAAACCAATTTATGTGGTCAATTAACAGTAGACTTTAATACAGTAGACATAAGAGTAAAAATTTGAAATGTTATTTACTGATGATACTTGTCAAATAGGTGAATGGTTTGTTGTTTTCTTAACTTATATATAAAAAAGAGTAATGTTATTTTTTCTATCCGTATGTTATCTATTTGGCCATATACAATGTATAATGTTATTAAAAATATATATATTTAATTAAAAATATTGTTTGTTTGTCTCTCGGACGTGTAAGAAAATAAACAAATTTCTATTTTATTATGTGTTCTATATTTTAATCTATTATTTCTCATTTTAAATTATCTATTGGTGTGAAACTCGAAATGTAAAGTTAATTTATTACATATATACAGCAAATCATTAGATAAACTATGACAATTTGAATATAATAATCTTATGCTTTTTGTTTATAAGCGAATCACCTTAGAACAGAAAAACCAATTTGATTTGTAATGCACAATTCTGTGAAATAGGAATAATATTTAAGGTAGAAAATATAGGAAGCACCACAAGTCAGAAAATTTAAAGAACTCTCTGAGTTATGAGTCTATTGGTCATCTATTAGTATCAATAAAATATGAATATTATGATAAAATTAGAAGAAACTTCTAAAATAGCGCTCCTTTTTCATTTCGTTATCGAAGTGTTTCAAGTAAAGTCAGCAACAAAGGTGACATTTACACAACTGTATAAAACTGATCTTCTCATTATTATCTAATCCAATACAATAAAGCATTTAAACGGTATTAATATTACTCAAAATAGTTCATTATTTAAAGATAAGAATCTTGGTACGTTTTGAACAGTAAGAAGAAGTCTGGCATCGCTCATAATGGATAGTGGAAAGGTGAAAATTTCAGCATTTTTAGTCCAAGGATCTTCGACTTTGATAAGTTAGTTATTTTAAACTTTTAAATTTACTGTATTGATTACAAGGATAATAATTGCATTATAGACATCACATTTATTTTACGTCATGCTCTGCCATACACCTTGTAGGAGGCTTGAATTATTTAGTGGTGTGTTACGTAATCAAATCAATATTCTTATTCTGCTAAACGTAGAACGTTGTATCTATCAAAACCTTTATCATAAACGAAAACAAAGGTTTAAGTGTTTCATTACAAAGTTCGAAATTCGAAATAATTAACATTTTTGATTAAGCCGCAAGTAAGAAAAACAACGCCATTAATAAAAAATTCTATGTTTAAGTAATATATAGCGTAAAGAATAATAATAAATAAGTAGTGTAAAATAAGAAGTAATTTCCTTGAACATATGTCCTGGTTCTCGACACTTAAGGAACAGTACAATGTAGGTATGTCATATTTCTTAAAATTTGTATAGAGTTATATTGTGCTAATGATATTCACTAAA
Organism: Morpho achilles; assembly: GCA_947086495.1. Taxonomy (NCBI): domain Eukaryota; kingdom Metazoa; phylum Arthropoda; class Insecta; order Lepidoptera; family Nymphalidae; genus Morpho; species Morpho achilles. The sequence continues at coordinate 8,245,197 of CAMTZB010000003.1, forward strand.
ATCAAAATTTTAGAGCAATTAAAAGCACAATACATCCATGTTCATAATCGTTGAAAGCTAGTAGTAATATGACACTATTATGCGTTTTATTAAATTTTAGTGTGCTAATAGTGTTCTGCTATTATATTGATGGGATGTTCCAACATGATACTATTTTCAGTTGCCTACTTAGTATCTCTAACAGGATTCGTATACGCATGGCCGTCGTATACAATGATAAACTTCCAATCTAACAATACGGTGCTGAATACTCCTATGACTACGACACAGGTATCGTTGCTAGGCAGCCTGACAAACTTAGGCGGTTTGATAGCGACACCATTTTGTGGATACGCAGTGGATAAGTTTGGAAGGAAATATTCTGCTATGCTATTTGGACTGCCTTTTGTGGTTAGTAACTTAAATGATATTTATTTTGTAGCATCATCATTCTCTTGCTCTTATCCCACACTAATTAAGGTCCATTCTCTCCTGTTATTTGTCATCTCTTTCTTCACACAATCCAAACTCCTCTTTTTTGGACTTCCTCTACTTAGAGTATCTATTCTGTATCATATAACGTCCTATATAACATAAAATTTATCAATATTTAGTTCTTGATATAAAAGCCTATAAACGCAATAAATTGTATTGCGGACAAAAACCAAAATCAAAGGGCGAAATAACTTATTTATGAGATGTCTAAAAGTTACGACCGGGAAATTATAATTGTCAAATTAAAATAGTCCAAATAAAAATAGTATGATAGTGAAATTATTTTTATTTACATAATCAAGGACATGTAGAGTCCTATAATTAAAAATTATATCGTTAACTAATTACAAATATAATCTTTAACTTTTTATAAGCTAAAAACTTTTGAAATTCTAAAGACAAGTATTACACAAGTACAAAGCTGTGCGTCATACGAGTACATACGACATTGAGGGATGAAATTTTCAAATTATCTTATTTTTTTTGATTTTCATGTCATTAGAAAAACTATGCAAATCTCATCATCTAAAAAATAGTAAATCTATTAAGCTATAAAAATTAAATAAACTATACGATAATAGGCATCCCGTAGCATATACTCGTAAATCGATATTTTGGATTTTATGTAGCTTTAAATTTATTTCAGGCTTTTATTTACAGATTTCCTGGGCCTTACTATCAGTTACTAAATCGGTATACGTAGTACTTTTTTCTATTTGGCTGGCTGGATTTGGCGCCGCCGGGCAAGGGATATCTTCCGTTTATATATCAGAGATATCACAAGATTCAATCAGAGGGGCACTAACTTCTACTACTGTATCAGGATTCTTCGTTGGCCTATTATTCTCGTATGCACTTGGTGGATATCTGTCGTATCACCAAGTATTATATGTTCATTTAGCATTATCGGTCCTATATATTGTTATGTTAACACTGTTAAAAGAATCGCCAGTATTTTTGGTAAAGAATGGAAAAGAAAAGGCAAGTACATTTACATTTATGTTTTATGCTTTCTTACATTTTTCTTTTTATTTTTTTACGTAACGTACGTCCGTTTCTTTCGTTCCTTTTTGTGCCCCCTAACGCTTTATCAGTTTAGATGGGATGTATTGAATTTCCTTCCAAATTTTTTCTCCAAAGGATTACAGAATACAATTATTCATATTTCGTAACATTATATTTATTAGATGGTATGTAGTAGTTTAGGATACATTGTACTGTACACTGATAAAAATAAAAACGAAAAATTAATAAAATTATTTTGAAACTATTTGATTTATAAATAATAGATAGGATTTTAACTAAAAGCAGTTAACGTCTTCATAGAAAACCGAGTATTATTTGGGAACAAGAGGTCTGATAGATTTTTAATGCAAGAAATATTTACCAGTATCTTAGTATTATTAAGCTGTGATGGCCTAGCGGTGCGACCGTGTGAATCTCTAGAGACGATCATGGGTTCAAACCCGGGCAGACACCAATGAGTTTTTCTATTAAAACTCATGTGTCTAATTGATAATTGCAATTTATCACACGCTTTTCGGTGAAGGAAAACATCGTGAGGAAACCTGCATATCTCTAGAAAATCCTAGGGATTTGTGTAACCTACCAATCCGCATTGCAGCAGCGTGGTAGGTCTTAGCTCCAACCCTTCTCTCCAAAAATGGAGAGAGGAGGCCTATGCCCAGCAGTGGGATAGTAACAGGCCGTTACTTACTACTTTAGTATTATTATTACACGGAGGGCTATGAAATTATCAATAATCAAATAAAACAGTTATTTTAGGAAGCAGCAGAGTCAATAGCTTACTACCGTCGTGTGGAAATTGATTCTAAAGAAGTAGAAATCGAATTAAGGAATATCAGATTGCAATTAGACCCACAGATTGATAAAATATTACAGGGAGGAAACGGTGAGTCTATCATGATGAAACTAAGAGAATGTTACATAACCCATTATTATTATTTGATTCTGTTTTAAAACGACAAAATGATAAGAAAAATATTAAACTTTAATTTTAGTTATGTTATTATAATTTAAAAATTTTACGATTAGAAAATTTTTCATATTTCAGACTCCAAATGGTTATTAGTGTTTCAAGAACTAAACTTCTTGCAGTAATCTCAATTTTTTTACAGATCTAAAAGAAGCTGTACAGTTAATAGCAAAAGACCAACAAACAGATCAAAAGTCTGATGGATCTACAGGCCAAGAAAGCAAAACTGAATCATCATGGCAATTTCTACGTAAGTTTATTTTCAAAAGTAAAGTAAAGTTTATACGGTACTTGACAAATTAAATTAAATTAAGGATTATAGATTTAATAGTCCTACATAAAAAATCTTATAAAAGTGTAATCGAAGCAGAATATTGGTGGCACTAATTTTGGCCTCATTTACTTTCTCAATTTTAAGTTAATGGATAATTTAAATGGCTAAAAAAATTGGTAATGAACAATTTAATACAACAATAATCACCATTTGCTACATTAGATTTAATTAAATACTCATTATTGCTATAATAAATAAGTCTTAATTAAGAACTAAGTTATAAAGTCAATCAAACTTAAAGAGATTATCTTTATGGACAGAAATACAAATTTTATGATTTAATTTTATAACTTAACAAATTGAACGAATGATGCAAAATTCGTTGTAGAAATGAACTAATGATTTTACTTTTTATTATTATAACAGGAAAATCAGAATCCTCGAAAAGAGCGCTGATCGCCGCGCTAATAATAATGGCAGTGGTTATTCTAATGGGTTCTATAGTATTAGAAGTATATGCAGAAACTTTGTTTAAAGAAGCCCTGCCTAATATGCATCCAAATACTTGTTCAATTTTGCTGGCCGTAGATTATTTAATAGCGAGTTTGGCTTGCTCCTGCATGCTGGATAGATTAGGAAGAAAGGTAGTGTGTCATTCAAAACTTGTAGCGTGATAAGTATTTTTCTATTTTAATAGAATATGTGTGTTACTGGAGGTTTTCCATGACTTTAAGGCAAGCATTTAGCTTGATAATAGATTCATATATATGATAGATATTATGTTCGTAAAAAAGATTAATAATTCATTGGATAGACATACATTTCAGTATGATCTATTATATTTCACAACATTCCTTTTGTATGATATTGTTTTGGTGTAAGGGTAGTGTGACGGTTTTTTATTACCTATTGCAAAAAACTAGTAATTAAAACTAGATAAGAAAATGAAACTCACATTTAACATTATTGCATGTATTTCCCTTTGATTTCATTGATGTCTTTCATATCTTCTTATTTAGAATCTCTCCGAAAGAGATGTTGTCCCTACTTTATCTTCCCAAACAACCTTTATTTTCCAAAGTCTCATTCCCTTCATCGTTCCCAATTCCAATTAAATATCCTTCTTTACCGCGATATCATCCCTTATATTATCTTAATTCTTCTGTTTTCAAAACTCTTCTTCTATGTAAATACAACGAATTAAGAAATGTGGTTCTAAGCGCTAAACTTAAGTAAGAATGTCAATTATTTCAAACCTTTTTTAAATGAATGATGCAGAGAAAATTGTTAACGACATTAGAGATACACTATTTTTCGTTTGTTTTTTTTTTAAAGTGGTACGAATGGTAGCATACGGTTTACCAACTCAGCTATTTACTAATTATATATTTAACGTTTCAGAGTTTGATGACAATAACTTCTGTCTTGTCCGGTATATTTACCATTTTGCTGGGTACCCAGTTACACAAACGTTGGGCGCCTCATTGGTTTACCGCATTCATTATATATACATACAGCTTCGTCTATAATCTCGGAGCAGCTGTTGTTCCTTTTGTGATTACTGCTGAGGTATTCTTGCCTGAGGTACGATATTACAAACTGAATTCCAACAGGTGCAGCGTTTTTGCTTTTGCAAGTATTCCAATTACATCTATCGAACAATATGCTGTCAAGCTAATGTGGGAATTAGCGGGTCAAGTAGTATAAAGGAGTAGTATGGACGATCTTGAAACGTCACAGGCATCCGCTATATCGAAAGGTCACAAGATCGCATGGCTTTTAAAATTAGCCGTGTGGGTATCCGGCTGAGGAGAATAGACCATCCTCTTTCTTACCGTGGTGTCGTAAAATACGACTAAGGTCTCTTTTTATTAAGTTTGGCACGATTACCTTCTTGTGGTATGTCTTAATTGATCGCATCTTGCTTAAATGACTAGATATTGGTTTCTAAAATAATATACTCGTAATATACATTGTTTTAGGTCCGAGGACTCTGCAACAGCTTTTCAATGGCATGCATGTGGATAACAAATTTTGTTACTCTAATCGTATTCAACCCATTGGTGGATGCGTTAGGTCTAGGGCCCACTTTCTATGTTTTTTCCGCAGTTTGCTTCATCGGAGCGTTATACAGTCATCTTTGCCTACCAGAGACGAAGGGTCTATCAGCTGATAAAATTCAGCTGCTATTTTTGAAAAAGGAAAAACAAACCAATCTAAAAGTTTAAACATAATAGTACCGACAATTTTTTATATTATTATGTTTTATAATTTATGTTTTTCAACTGTTATTAACAATCATTGCACTTATGTGCATGTTTTACCTTTGAGCGTGATTGTTGATTTCTTTTTGTTATAAATTGTAAGCATAGCAAGTTAGTAATAACTTACAAAGGATCTACCTAGAAAAGCATTATCTTTTTTTTCGACACAAATTGTACCTCTTAAAGAGTGATGATTTAAGTTGCAAAATTCAACTGATTTATGTATTATTAAAGCGCGGTTAATACAATAAATAGACGAAATATGGATCTAAGGAGGAAGTTAGACAAATTTTGTACACTAATAGTTAGATAACTATATCAGGAACAGATCATACTATTAGTTAAAAGTGCATTTATGACAATGTTATGGAAGTCAAAGAATTGAAATATAACCTGTTTTCACCTTTAACGTGTCTTTTTTAATACACCCCGTGCTCTTCCTTGCGGAACTATGTACACCACAACAATTTATGTTCAAACTCCAGGTTTTGGAATAACACTACTTTTATTCGTATAAGATAGTTCAAAGTCGTCGGCTCCATCTGGCAACGTGATATTTAACATAATTTTCGGAATTGTCTGGTACGTAATTTACATTGTTCACTACTGCTCAATGTATACATATTATAAAATAAAGTCCCCAGAATCTGTCTGTCTGTATGTGATCGATTTTCTCAAAATCTACTGAACTGAAGGTTTAGGTGACTACAACATTACAAAAATTATTCCGCGATGTCAAGAATTACGCGGGAAAAACTTAGTGAAAGACAAATCCACAGCTAGTGCTAAATAAGTTTAAGTCGCTGTAAAATTAATAAAATTCATACTCTCACTACTCAAGCTCTATCTAGATCTGATGAAGTTAATTATAAATAAAATTGGGCAAAGATGAACACTCTCTTTTTTAAATTTCTTCGATGACGTAAAATTTTATGGCATGTGTTTAAGTAAATAAATATTATCTGCTGCTCCTTGCACATAGATAATGTTTACTATCATAATATAAATGACGGTGAAACATGACAATTTCTTTAGTCTATTAACTGTAGACTTTAATTCTATTGTGATAAAGATCAAATAATGGTTTGCTGATGAAACTTGTCACAAAGATGTGATATAATTGTCATTTTCCATTCAATCATATACAGAAATGGTAATTTTGTCTTTCCGTGTAATCACTTATTCACTTGTAACCACTTTTTAAATTGGTTTAGTACTCGTTGTTTAAGTGTTCTAAAGTATTAAATTACAAGATTGACGAAAGATTAATTACTAGACCAATTTCTGAACATTGTGATTTAGATTAAGTATTTATTTGATTAAGTTAGAAATTTATAATGCCATAATCTGTATTTCACACACATGTTAATATTTTATCTCACATTTGTATGTAAAACACGAAAGTTTTCTAAAATATGAAATAAATTTTACAAACAATTCTTTTGATAATGACCACTAGGCCCGCTTAATTCAAAATTCAAAATGTAATCGGGATGAAGTACACTGCAACTAAAACTTATTTAGAAATAGACATATGTATACATAGAAGATTTCGTAATAATCTGAAGTCCTTTATCTTATCAATTATTAAACTGCATTTATATAGTCTCGCCAAGCATGTAATAATGATGTTTATTTACTAAAAGGTGTCAGCGTCAAAATACAGGTAATGTCAGAAACAAAAGTAGTATAGTAGCAAATGTGCTAGACTGATCTTCTCGGTGTTAGTTATTGTAGCACTAGAATTAAACGTAGTTAATAGTATTTAAATGTTAAAAGTATTAAAATCAATGTGACTAATTAAATTATAGAATTAAAAAAAGTTCCACACGTCCATCATGATGTATAGTGAAAAGAGAGAAAAGGTGAAAATTTCGGCACTTTTAATGCAAGGATCTGCGACTTTGATAAGTTCGTTTTTACTTTTTGCGTATCTGTAGACATGGAGTAGATTAAAGTTTAAAAGAATTTAGAAAAAAAAAATACCAAAATCCCAACAAAACAATACTCGTTTTTTGTGGCAAATTTTTTTTACATAGATAGTGCTAGGCAAATGTAGTAGATTTCTGATTTTGATGATTTAACTTTAAATTATTTATTAATGAAAAGGTTCAATCGATTGAGGCTACATCTTAAACTTTTGAACTAAAATGTTTGAAAATTAAAAGTCTTATAAACTTTTTTATCTCTTAAGTATAATTTCACGTGCCACAAGTTCACATGACACGCTTTCACGCAGGATAAAAGGTTTCAATATTATAAGAGTACACTATATCACCAATTAGCACAAATATTATGGTATATTTTTTGGTGTTAAAACAAATATTTTTCGATTTCAGCTCGTCAATACTTTGGAGGAAAGCCAGAGAGGCCTAGACCATTTGAACCACCATCTTACCTTCCACCACTTGGTTATCCACCATCTGGTAATCGACCAACACCTTCTTACAGTGAAGGTCCGTCTTCGTCAAGTCCTTCCTATTCTCCTAGTTCACCCTTTCTACCAAGTCAACCATCATATCAACCGCCACAAACTGAGGAACAACCTTTGCAACCAAGCCAGCCACCTTATCTACCGAGTAGACCTGGATATCAACCAAGTCAACCAACACAAACTTCTTATCAACCCAATCAACCAACAGATATACCCAATGAGCCATCCCAACCATCCTATCAACCTAGCCAACCAACGCAAACTTCTTATGAACCTAATCAACCTTCGCAACCAAGTTATCAGCCAAGTCAACCGGGCTACCAGCCTAGTCAGCCTGGTTCTGAAACAAGTCAGCCAACTTCTCCCTCATACCAGCCTAGTCAACCCGAAACAGAACCAACAAGCGAACCTGAGCAACCACAAAAACCTGATAAACCAGAGAGTGGAGACATTGACAGTACACCACCACAAAGTGTTTCACCAATACAAGGTTCGGACGATGATGACCGTCATCCTCCACACATTCATGATATTACTGTCGATTGTGGTAAAGAAATGATGACCATCAATATAGAATTCAATAAAGTGTACAATGGTATTATATATTCACAAGATCATTTTAAGGATTCCGATTGTGTATATGTTAAAGAAAATTCTAATCAAATAAAGTATTCTTTCACAGTCAGCCTTGATAAATGTGGAACAAGATTCTTTAGTGATTTTGAAAACGAAGGGCAGGCTTACTTGGAAAATGTACTAGTACTTCAAAATGAACCTGGCATACAGGAAGTTTGGGATCATATACGTAGAGTCAGATGCCTATGGGAAGGAAATCTAACTAAGCAGTTGGTTTCTTCTCTAAGTGTTGGAATGTTGAATCAAATCACAAGTAATTTTAGTGGAGACACTGCTATGGCTCGGTTAGATATTCAGAGAGGTAGAGGGCCTTTTGCACCAGAAGCAAACGGATTGGTAAAGATCGGAGAAATAATGACTCTTGTAGTATCTGTAACAGGAGATCCAGGATTTGACATATTAGTAAGGGAATGTGTAGCTAGAGATTCTAGTAATAACTATGTCGTACCATTAACTGATTCTAATGGATGTGTATTAAAACCAAAAGTGTTTGGGTCATTCCAAAAGACAAGGGAAACAGGAAATACTGGCGCGTCAATAATTGCGTACGCATACTTTAGCGCATTTAAGTTTCCAGATGAAATGGATTTGATTATTCAATGTGATGTTGAACTATGTAAAACTGATTGCGAGGTTTGTCCTAATCCTGGTAGCACTGAGCCACGACGAAAGAGACGAGACGTCATTCATTTAGGAAATAAAACTATTGAGCCTGTAACTACTATCGGAAAGGGTCTAAGAGTAGTCTTCGCTGAAGACTTACCTGTAGATGCCGGGTTTTGTAATTCATCCAATGCAGCTCTGTGGGGAGGATTATTAGTTCTAGTAGGATCTTTGTCTAGTAGCTTAGCTGTATCTTTCTGTTGGCATCGATCACGTGGATCTCTAAAGTTTACATAAGTCATTATGAGCGGCATCTTTACAAGTATAAACTATATCCATATAGTAATCCAGTACCTTTACTCCAAAACTATTTTTGTTAATTTAATAACTATTGCTTTTTATTTTCACTGTGTTTTAAAATTACGAGATTTACTTAATTAAAGATCATAGGTGCTGGATTTACTTGTATTTATGTAGCTATTAAATTATAAATCGAATTAATTCACACTGCCAATTACTAATAGAAAAGTAAGATTTAAACTATGAATATAAGTAGTTGTAGTTCTTAAAGTTTACGAATAAACGCAGTACGAAAAATAAATGTTATGTATATAGCGAATTCTTGTGTCTTAATGACCAAAATTACATATAAATTCACATGTTATAATGCAAAAACGAAATAATGTTGAGGATTATGTTTAAAAAATCATATCTAAATATTTAAATGAGTTAATTTTGTATATATATATATTTTCCGAATCTCGGGAACGGCTCCAACGATTTTCCTGAAATTCAGCATGTAAGAGGTTTTGGGGGAGAAAAATTGATCTAGCTAGGTTTTATGTAAAAAAAATTTGTTTTATCCCTATTTTTGGGCATTAAAAAACACTAACATTTATATTGAATTGAATTTTCACAATTAACTGTCAAGTCGACGTAGCTTATTCGGTTAGCGGGCAGCCTCGAGAAATGTGAGTGCCAAGGATCGATCCCAACTAAATAATTGTTTTTTTCTTTTTTTAAAGTTTTTTTTTGTAAAAAATTACCGAGCGAAGCTCGGTCACCCAGATATTCTTAATATTTAAATGAGTTAATCTTGTATATATATATATTTTCCGAATCTCGGGAACGGCTCCAACGATTTTCCTGAAATTCAGCATGTAGGAGGTTTTGGGGGAGAAAAATTGATCTAGCTAGGTTTTATGTAAAAAAAAATTGTTTTATCCCTATTTATGGGCATTAAAAAACACTAACATTTATATTGAATTGAATTTTCGCCGTTAACTGTCAAGTCGACGTAGCTTATTCGGTTAGCGGGCAGCCTCGAGAAATGTGAGTGCCAAGGATCGATTCCCAACTAAATCATTGTTTTTTTCTTTTTTTTAGGTTTTTTTTTGTAAAAAATTACCGAGCGAAGCTCGGTCACCCAGATATATTTGTTATTTATGCGAGTTTTGTAAATATAATTTAAGTTTATAAATAAATGGTTGGAAATTTTATGCCTTTTTAATTGACCAGTTTACCTCTTTTAAGGCTCTCATGATCATTACAGCACATACAACAAAGCTTCTTTCCAATATTCTCTTATAATTATCCTATTTTTTTTTTATTTGTTAGCCTGTGTGTGACATTTTTGCTACAATGATCTAACAAATCATTGATAGTTCATTTTAGAATACAAATTAACTATCATCCTACAGAAAGAAATTCAAGAAGCGTGAGTATGTCGTGATAATGTAACAACGGAGGTCATATTCATCTTTTGACGATTATCTTTTCGTCTTAAATATTCAGCCAAACAGTTTCGATAATTATTGCTATCTGTTATTTTAAAATTGTTGTGAATACTGTATTAAATATATGTATTCGTAAAAAAGAGAGATATTAAAGAAATCGTATTTGAGTATTATCAAACTCAATATTGAATATCATACGGGAATATTAAATTGGAAATTATTAAAACTATAAAACTTGCCACAACCACAATATTTATTAAAGAATAAAATATATTATTTTTGCTTCCTTACAGTAAGTCAATATTTTTATTGCAATTAAAAAATATTGGTCTTTAAATTACATTATATTATACTATGTAATTTGCCACGTTGGAAAATGTTGCGTGTATGTTCAGGTACAGACAGAATAGAAACTTGTTTCATTTTTTTAGTTAAATTACATACATAAAAAAATAATCTCGAGTAAGATATTCACGTCAACGACTATTTCTAAAGTAGAACTGTGTCAGGAATTTAGTAACGAGAATTAAGTATCATTTTTACTCCTTAAGATAAATTCCGAATTTTTGATAAGCTATTATCTATTATATTCATATATAATAAACAGCAAATATTAATTCAATTCAGCTGTGATGGCCTAGCGGTGCGACCGTGTGAATCTCTAGAGACGATCATGGGTTCAAAACCGGGCAGACACCAATGAGTTTTTCTATTAAAAAAAAAAAAACTTATGTGTCTAATTGATAATTGCAATTTATCACACGCTTTTCGGTGAAGGAAAAACATCGTGAGGAAACCTGCATATCTCTAGAGAATTCTGGGGATATGTGTAACCTACCAATCCGCATTGGAGCAGCGTGGTAGGTCTTAGATCCAACCCTTCTCTCCAAAAATGGAGAGAGGAGGCCTATGCCCAGCAGTGGGATAGTAACAGGCCGTTACTTTACTTTATTAATTCAATTTGGCTTTCAAAAGTTCTTTTGAATCGTCAAATTACATTAAGCTGCCACAGGTTCGGAAAGGTGCTCTTACCGAGAAGAACCAACAAGAAAATGGGCGGTCTCTCCTTTCAAAAATAGGAATTACAATGCGTTTAGTAAGCAAAAAATTAGTTTTTAATTTTTTTGGTGACGGTTGAAATTTTATTCAGTATTAAAGTAAATAGTAAATAATATTATCTACTGCTGTTTGTACAGAGATACCGCGTACTACAATAATGGTAGTGATGGTACAATAAACCAATTTATGTGGTCAATTAACAGTAGACTTTAATACAGTAGACATAAGAGTAAAAATTTGAAATGTTATTTACTGATGATACTTGTCAAATAGGTGAATGGTTTGTTGTTTTCTTAACTTATATAAAAAAGAGAAATGTTATTTTTTCTATCCGTATGTTATCTATTTGGCCATATACAATCTATAATGTTATTAAAAATATATATATTTAATTAAAAATATTGTTTGTTTGTCTCTCGGACGTGTAAGAAAATAAACAAATTTCTATTTTGTAATGTGTTCTATATTTTAATCTATTATTTCCAATTTTATAATTATCTACTGGTGTGAAACTCGAAATGTAAAGTTAATTTATTACATATATACAGCAAATCATTAGATAAACTATGACTATTTGTATATAATAATCTTATGCTTTTTGTTAATAAACGAATCACCTTAGAATAGAAAGACCAATTTGATTTGTAATGCACAATTCGGTGAAATAGGAATAATATTTCAGGTAGGAAATATAGGAAGCACCACAAATCATAAAAATTTAAAAAACTCTCTGAGTTATGAGTCTATTGGTCATCTGTTAGTATTAATAAAATATGAATATTATGATAAAATTAGAAGAAACTTTAGCGCTCCTTTTTCATTTCGTTGTCGAAGTGTTTCAAGTAAAGTCAGCAACAAAGGTGACATTTACACAAGTGTATAAAACTGATCTTCTCATTATTATCTAATCCAATACAATAAAGCATTTAAACGGTATTAATATTACTCAAAATAGTTCATTATTTAAAGATAAGAATCTTGGTACGTTTTGAACAGTAAGAAGAAGTCTGTGAATTGCTCATAATGGATAGTGGAAAGGTGAAAATTTCAGCATTTTTAATGCAAGGATCTTCGTCTTTGATAAGTTAGTTATTTTCAACTCTTAAATTTACTGTATTGATTACAAGGATAATAATTGCATTATAGACATCACATTTATTTTACGTCATGATCTGACATACACCTTGTAGGAGGCTTGAATTGTTTAGTGGTGTGTTACTTAATCAAATCACTATTCTTATGCTGCTAAACGTAGAACGTTGTATCTATCAAAACCTTTATCATAAACGAAAACAAAGGTTTGAGTGTTTTATTACAAAGTTCTAAATTCGAAATAATTAACATTTTAGATTAAGCCGCAAGTAAGAAAAACAACGTCATTAATAAAAAATTCTATGTTTAAGTAATAAGTAGCGTAAAGAATAATAATAAATAAGTAGTGTAAAATAAGAAGTAATTTCCTTGAACATAAGTCCTATTTCTCGACACTTAAGGAACAGTATAATGTAGGTATGTCATATTTCTTAAAATTTGTTTAGAGTTATATTGTGCTAATGATATTCATTAAAATCAAAATTTTAGAGCAATTAAAAGCACAATACATCCATGTTCATAATCGTTGAAAGCTAGTACTAATATGACACTATTATGCGTTTTATTAAATTTTAGTGTGCTACTATTATATTGATGGGATGTTCCAACATGATATTATTTTCAGTTGCCTACTTAGTATCTCTAACAGGATTCGTATACGCATGGCCGTCGTATACAATGATAAACTTCCAATCTAACAATACGGTGCTGAATACTCCTATGACTACGACACAGGTATCGTTGCTAGGCAGCCTGACAAACTTAGGCGGTTTGATAGCGACACCATTTTGTGGATACGCAGTGGATAAGTTTGGGAGGAAATATTCTGCTATGCTATTTGGACTGCCTTTTGTGGTTAGTAACTTAAATGATATTTATTTTGTAGCATCATCATTCTCTTGCTCTTATCCCACACTAATTAGGGTTGGAAAAACATATTTTTCGATTCCATTCTCTCCTTTTATTTGTCATCTCTTTCTTCACACAATCCAAACTCCTTCTTTTTTGGACTTCCTCTACTTTATCAATATTTAGTTCTTGATATAAAAGCCTATAAACGCAATAAATTGTATTGCGGACAAAAACCAAAATCAAAGGGCGAAATAACTTATTTATGAGATGTCTAAAAGTTACGACCGGGAAATTATAATTGTCAAATTAAAATAGTCCAAATAAAAATAGTATGATAGTGAAATTATTTTTATTTACATAATCAAGGACATGTAGAGTCCTATAATTAAAAATTATATCGTTAACTAATTACAAATATAATCTTTAACTTTTTATAAGCTAAAAACTTTTGAAATTCTAAAGACAAGTATTACACAAGTACAAAGCTGTGCGTCATACGAGTACATACGACATTGAGGGATGAAATTTTCAAATTATCTTATTTTTTTTGATTTTCATGTCATTAGAAAAACTATGCAAATCTCATCATCTAAAAAATAGTAAATCTATTAAGCTATAAAAATTAAATAAACTATACGATAATAGGCATCCCGTAGCATATACTCGTAAATCGATATTTTGGATTTTATGTAGCTTTAAATTTATTTCAGGCTTTTATTTACAGATTTCCTGGGCCTTACTATCAGTTACTAAATCGGTATACGTAGTACTTTTTTCTATTTGGCTGGCTGGATTTGGCGCCGCCGGGCAAGGGATATCTTCCGTTTATATATCAGAGATATCACAAGATTCAATCAGAGGGGCACTAACTTCTACTACTGTATCAGGATTCTTCGTTGGCCTATTATTCTCGTATGCACTTGGTGGATATCTGTCGTATCACCAAGTATTATATGTTCATTTAGCATTATCGGTCCTATATATTGTTATGTTAACACTGTTAAAAGAATCGCCAGTATTTTTGGTAAAGAATGGAAAAGAAAAGGCAAGTACATTTACATTTATGTTTTATGCTTTCTTACATTTTTCTTTTTATTTTTTTACGTAACGTACGTCCGTTTCTTTCGTTCCTTTTTGTGCCCCCTAACGCTTTATCAGTTTAGATGGGATGTATTGAATTTCCTTCCAAATTTTTTCTCCAAAGGATTACAGAATACAATTATTCATATTTCGTAACATTATATTTATTAGATGGTATGTAGTAGTTTAGGATACATTGTACTGTACACTGATAAAAATAAAAACGAAAAATTAATAAAATTATTTTGAAACTATTTGATTTATAAATAATAGATAGGATTTTAACTAAAAGCAGTTAACGTCTTCATAGAAAACCGAGTATTATTTGGGAACAAGAGGTCTGATAGATTTTTAATGCAAGAAATATTTACCAGTATCTTAGTATTATTAAGCTGTGATGGCCTAGCGGTGCGACCGTGTGAATCTCTAGAGACGATCATGGGTTCAAACCCGGGCAGACACCAATGAGTTTTTCTATTAAAACTCATGTGTCTAATTGATAATTGCAATTTATCACACGCTTTTCGGTGAAGGAAAACATCGTGAGGAAACCTGCATATCTCTAGAAAATCCTAGGGATTTGTGTAACCTACCAATCCGCATTGCAGCAGCGTGGTAGGTCTTAGCTCCAACCCTTCTCTCCAAAAATGGAGAGAGGAGGCCTATGCCCAGCAGTGGGATAGTAACAGGCCGTTACTTACTACTTTAGTATTATTATTACACGGAGGGCTATGAAATTATCAATAATCAAATAAAACAGTTATTTTAGGAAGCAGCAGAGTCAATAGCTTACTACCGTCGTGTGGAAATTGATTCTAAAGAAGTAGAAATCGAATTAAGGAATATCAGATTGCAATTAGACCCACAGATTGATAAAATATTACAGGGAGGAAACGGTGAGTCTATCATGATGAAACTAAGAGAATGTTACATAACCCATTATTATTATTTGATTCTGTTTTAAAACGACAAAATGATAAGAAAAATATTAAACTTTAATTTTAGTTATGTTATTATAATTTAAAAATTTTACGATTAGAAAATTTTTCATATTTCAGACTCCAAATGGTTATTAGTGTTTCAAGAACTAAACTTCTTGCAGTAATCTCAATTTTTTTACAGATCTAAAAGAAGCTGTACAGTTAATAGCAAAAGACCAACAAACAGATCAAAAGTCTGATGGATCTACAGGCCAAGAAAGCAAAACTGAATCATCATGGCAATTTCTACGTAAGTTTATTTTCAAAAGTAAAGTAAAGTTTATACGGTACTTGACAAATTAAATTAAATTAAGGATTATAGATTTAATAGTCCTACATAAAAAATCTTATAAAAGTGTAATCGAAGCAGAATATTGGTGGCACTAATTTTGGCCTCATTTACTTTCTCAATTTTAAGTTAATGGATAATTTAAATGGCTAAAAAAATTGGTAATGAAAAATTTAATACAACAATAATCACCATTTGCTACATTAGATTTAATTAAATACTAATTATTGCTATAATTAATAAGTCTTAATTAGGAACTAAGTTATAAAGTCAATAAAACTTAAAGAGGTTATCTTTATGGACAGAAATACAAATTTTATGATTTAATTTTATAACTTAACAAATGGAACGAATGATGCAAAATTCATTGTAGAAATGCACTAATGATTTTATTTTTTATTATTATAACAGGAAAATCAGAATCCTCGAAAAGAGCGCTGATCGCCGCGCTAATAATAATGGCAGTGGTTATTCTAATGGGTTCTATAGTATTACAAGTATATGCAGAAACTTTGTTTAAAGAAGCCCTGCCTAATATGCATCCAAATACTTGTTCAATTTTGCTGGCCGTAGATTATTTAATAGCGAGTTTGGCTTGCTCCTGCATGCTGGATAGATTAGGAAGAAAGGTAGTGTGTCATTTAAAACTTGTAGTGTGTTAAGTATTCTTAAATTTTTATAGAATATGTCATGGAAAGTCATGGAAAATTTACAGTAACACTTTAAGGCATGTATTTAGCTTGAGAAAAGATTCACATATATGATAGATTCTATGTACGTAAAAAGATTAAAAAATTCATTCGATAGACATACTTTTCAGTGTGGCTTATTATATTTTACAACGTTCCTTTTGTATGATTGTTTTGGAGAAAGGGTCGTGTGACGGTTTTTTATTATCTATTGCAAAAACTGTAGTATTCAATCCCTTTGATTTCATTGATATCTTTCATAGCTTCTTATTTTGAATCTGTCCGAAATAGATGTTGTCCCTACTTTATCTTCCCAAACAACCTTTATTTTCCCTTCTTTCCCTTTTTTATAATTCCCTTCCGCGTTCCCAATTCGAATGAAATATCCTCCTTTTCCGCCATATCGTCCCTTATATTATCTTAATTCTTCTGTTTTCAAAACTCTTTCTCCTATAAATAAAAAAGAATTAAGAAATGAGGTTCAAAATGAGTTATGTAGAGATTTTTTTTAACGACATTAGTAAGAGCTACACTATTTATCTCTTTTTTTTCAAAGCGGCACGAACAGTAGCATACGGTTCACCGATTCAGCTGTTAACTAATTATATATTTAACGTTTCAGAGTTTGATGACAATAACTTCTGTCTTGTCCGGGATATTCACTATTTTGCTGGGTACCCAGTTACACAAACGTTGGGCGCCTCATTGGTTTACGGCATTTATTATATATACATACAGCTTCGTCTATAATCTTGGAGCAGCTGTTGTTCCTTTTGTGCTTACTGCTGAGGTATTTTTGCCTGAGGTACGATATTACAAACTGAATTCCAACAGGTGCAGCGTTTTTGCTTTTGCAAGTATTCCAATTACATCTATCGAACAATATGCTGTCAAGCTAATGTGGGAATTAGCGGGTCAAGTAGTATAAAGGAGTAGTATGGACGATCTTGAAACGTCACAGGCATCCGCTATATCGAAAGGTCACAAGATCGCATGGCTTTTAAAATTAGCCGTGTAGGTATCCGGCTGAGGAGAATAGACCATCCTCTTTCTTACCGTGGTGTCGTAAAATACGACTAAGGTCTCTTTTTATTAAGTTTGGCACGATTACCTTCTTGTGGTATGTCTTAATTGATCGCATCTTGCTTAAATGACTAGATATTGGTTTCTAAAATAATATACTCGTAATATACATTGTTTTAGGTCCGAGGACTCTGCAACAGCTTTTCAATGGCATGCATGTGGATAACAAATTTTGTTACTCTAATCGTATTCAACCCATTGGTGGATGCGTTAGGTCTAGGGCCCACTTTCTATGTTTTTTCCGCAGTTTGCTTCATCGGAGCGTTATACAGTCATCTTTGCCTACCAGAGACGAAGGGTCTATCAGCTGATAAAATTCAGCTGCTATTTTTGAAAAAGGAAAAACAAACCAATCTAAAAGTTTAAACATAATAGTACCGACAATTTTTTATATTATTATGTTTTATAATTTATGTTTTTCAACTGTTATTAACAATCATTGCACTTATGTGCATGTTTTACCTTTGAGCGTGATTGTTGATTTCTTTTTGTTATAAAGTTGCAAAATTCAACTGATTTATGTATTATTAAACCGCGGTTAATACAATAAATAGACGAAATATGGATCTAAGGAGGAAGTTAGACAAATTTTGTACACTAATAGTAAGATAACTATATCAGGAACAGATCATACTATTAGTTAAAAGTGCATTTATGACAATGTTATGGAAGTCAAAGAATTGAAATATAACCTGTTTTCACCTTTAACGTGTCTTTTTTAATACACCCCGTGCTCTTCCTTGCGGAACTATGTACACCACAACAATTTATGTTCAAACTCCAGGTTTTGGAATAACACTACTTTTATTCGTATAAGATAGTTCAAAGTCGTCGGCTCCATCTGGCAACGTGATATTTAACATAATTTTCGGAATTGTCTGGTACGTAATTTACATTGTTCACTACTGCTCAATGTATACATATTATAAAATAAAGTCCCCAGAATCTGTCTGTCTGTATGTGATCGATTTTCTCAAAATCTACTGAACTGAAGGTTTAGGTGACTACAACATTACAAAAATTATTCCGCGATGTCAAGAATTACGCGGGAAAAACTTAGTGAAAGACAAATCCACAGCTAGTGCTAAATAAGTTTAAGTCGCTGTAAAATTAATAAAATTCATACTCTCACTACTCAAGCTCTATCTAGATCTGATGAAGTTAATTATAAATAAAATTGGGCAAAGATGAACACTCTCTTTTTTAAATTTCTTCGATGACGTAAAATTTTATGGCATGTGTTTAAGTAAATAAATATTATCTGCTGCTCCTTGCACATAGATAATGTTTACTATCATAATATTAATGACGGTGAAACATGACAATTTCTATAGTCTATTAACTGTAGACTTTAATTCTATTGTGATAAAGATCAAATAATGGTTTGCTGATGAAACTTGTCACAAAGATGTGATAGTATTGTCATTTTCCATTCAATCATATACAGAAATGGTAAATTTGTCTTTCCGTGTAATCACTTATTCACTTGTAATCACTTTTTAATTTGGTTTGGTACTCGTTTAAGTGTTCTAAAGTATTAAATTATAAGATTGACGAAAGATTAATTACTAGACCAATTTCTGAACATTGTGATTTAGATTAAGTATTTATTTGATTAAGTAAGAAATTTATAATGCCATAATCTGTATTTCACACACATGTTAATATTTTATCTCACATTTTTATGTAAAACACGAAAGTTTTCTAAAATATAAAATAAATTTAACAAACAATTCTTTTGATAATGACCATTAGTCCCGCTTAATTCAAAATTCAAAATGTAATCGCGATGAAGTACACTGCAACTAAAACTTATTTAGAAATAGACATATGTATACATAGAAGATTTCGTAATAATCTGAAGTCCTTTATCTTATCAATTATTAAACTGCATTTATATAGTCTCGGCAAGCATGTAATAATGATGTTTATTTACCAAAAGGTGTCAGCGTCAAAATACAGGTAATGTCAGAAACAAAAGTAGTATAGTATAGTAGCAAGTGTGCTCAACTGATCTTCTCGGTATTATTTATTGTAGCACTAGAATTAAACGTAATTAATATTATTTAAATGTTAAAAGTATTAAAATCAATGTGACTAATTAAATTATAGAATTTAAATAAATTCCACACGTCCATCATGATGTATAGTGAAAAGAGAGAAAAGGTGAAAATTTCGGCACTTTTAATGCAAGGATCTGCGACTTTGATAAGTTCGTTTTTTGTTTTTGCTTTTTGCGTATCTGTAGACATGGTGTAGATTTAAGTTTAAAAGAATTTAGGAAAAAAATAAAATACCAAAATCCCAACAAAACAATACTCGTTTTTTGTGACAAAAAATGTTTACATAGATAGATATATTACAAGTGTTAGGCAAACGTAGTGGATTTCTGATTTTGATGATTTAACTTTTAATTATTTATTAATGAAAAGGTTCAATCGATTGAGGCTACATCTTAAACTTTTGTAAATTTGAAAAATACTATAATACGGCATAATTTACGGCAATGGTTGTTTTTATTCATTGTTTTAACATTGTTATAAGTAGAACTAACTAAAACCTCCTAAGACGTGTTTATAAGGTATTTAATGTTTTTCAGTTGCGTACCTAGTATCTTTAACAGGTTTTGTGTACGCCTGGCCCTCGTATACGATGGTAAGATTCCAATCAAACTTTACGGTGCTTAATACTCCTATGTCGACAACAGAAATATCTCTATTGGGCAGTTTGACTAACATAGGCGGATTATTAGCAACACCATTTTCTGGATATGCTCTGGACAAATTCGGAAGGAAATATTCGGCTATGCTATTTGGACTGCCTCACGTCGTAAGTAATTAAACCAATACTCTTAAACTCCATAGAGTCGGTCACGGTGTTGAATGCATTTTGTTGCCTTGCTCTTTCAAAGTCTGATAATAAATAAGAAACTAGTCATAATTACAGATAATTCTTTATTATACTTAACTAACTTAATTAACAATTTAAAGCGTATACAATAACCATTTAAAACTTATGGCACTACTATTTTTGCTTCGATATGATATTTATCGGTTCAAAGCTGTA
This sequence comes from Morpho achilles, assembly GCA_947086495.1. Taxonomy (NCBI): domain Eukaryota; kingdom Metazoa; phylum Arthropoda; class Insecta; order Lepidoptera; family Nymphalidae; genus Morpho; species Morpho achilles. The sequence goes on from CAMTZB010000003.1 coordinate 8,265,804, forward strand.
CCGCCTTCTTTGCTAAATTGATCATTGTCACGTGAAGGATTGTGTAGCATATACATTATCATATTTAAAAAAAAAGTTTCATCTTAGTTCCGATAACACTTTATGATGTTGACTGTGAAATAAATAACGTAGCAATGTAATGCTGTTTTCTAAGTTTCTATTTTTTTAATCATCTTTTTATAAGGGTTATTTTTTACAGATTTCCTGGGCATTGATTTCTGTTACGAAATCTGTGTACGTAGTGCTTTTTGCTATTTGGCTGGCCGGTTTTGGGGCAGGTGGACAGGGAATATCTTCTGTTTATATATCAGAGATATCTCAAGATTCAATCAGAGGGGCACTAACTTCTACTACTGTATCAGGATATTTAGTTGGACTTTTATTCTCGTATGTTCTTGGCGGATATCTGTCGTATCATCAAGTATTATATGTTCATTTGGCATTGTCTCTTCTGTATATAATTTTGTTAATGCTATTGAAGGAATCACCGGTGTATTTGTTAAAAAATGGAAAAGAAAAGGTAAAATATTCACTCTTTTATAAATGAATTTCTGGCTATATTTTTTTTACAATAAATTATAATATATCTCAAGATAGAAATACTACGTAAGTTTATTTTATAATACTGAATTAAATACTAAATGCTTATGCTAGATTTGTCGGACGAATTAGTATTATAGACACTGATAAAGCTTTTTACTAGAACAAGGAGTCGCTAAATTAAATTTTCTCTTATACTAATCCTAAGATGAATTTAAGGAAGCGGCAGAATCAATTGCTTATTACCGTCGAGTTGCAGTTGATTCTATAGAAGTGGAAACAGAAATAAGAAAACTGAAATTACAATTGGACCCACAGATTGAAAAAATATTACAGAGCGAAAATGGTAAGCATTACACAAAAGAAATAACATTCATCATTTTGCTAGATTATAACAGAAATTTTTCGTTATTTTTCCAATATTTGTAATAAAATTAATAGTTGGAAAATAATGAAGTTGTATCGTATAGCTTTTGGCCTGTTTCTATTAAAGACTGATTATAGCAAATTAATTATTTTACGGCCAAGAAGTACCTCAAGCACCTACTTTATAAATACAGTGTTAACAACAAAAAAGAAATGCGCATCTCATTTAAAAGAGACTTGTTGTGTTGCTGTATAGATAGATAGTTTGCAATTGAAATTTAATTTAATTTTCAGATGGACAAGTGACCTTTGAATTATTAGGAAATGATCAATCAATTAAGCAAAAGTCAGAGGGATCTAAAGTACAAGAAAGAAAAATTGAATCACCATGGCGATTTTTAAGTAAGTTTAATATGAAATAGTTCAAAGGGCGAACTAAAGAAGTGAAAATACCTGGTATAAAGTCCCACAAGTCACCGATCCTTTCTTTCCTGTATTTTTAATGCATTTTTTATTAGTTTTAATAAAATTACTGAGCAAGGCTCGGTCACCCAGGTACTTAATTATTATAAATTCCGCTATAATGAATATAAATCATGAGTAAGCTTATATGAATAATTTTTTCATTTTATTTACAGGAAAATCTGAGTCCTCAAAACGAGCTCTATTGGCTGTGCTAATAGTGATGTCAGTGGTTATTCTTATGGGTTCTATAGTGATGCAAGTGTATGCAGAAACTTTGTTCAAAGAAGCTATACCTAATATGCATCCAAGTACTTGTTCGATTTTGCTATCTGTGGATTATTTATTAGCGAGTTTAACTTGCCTGTGTATGTTGGATAAATTTGGTAGAAAGGTAAATTGTGAATTGAGAATTTGTACTATTATTATTCAATGATGATTATAATTTCCAAAAAAACTATATGCAACAGGCCTATTATAGAGGTAAGGCGTTATTAATTGTGTACTATAAAAACGTAAAAAAATTGCTGAACATTCTTTTTTGAATGCAAGATGGTATAAAAATTAAGTGGAAATAATATTTAAAGAATTAAAAAAAAAATAACGTTACATTATCGAGGAACAGAAAAAATATTTTGTTAAATTATTTATACAATTTTATCGCACACTCCAACAATATAATAAATATATACCAGAAAAATAAAACAATACTAGAGATTTCTGATATTTAAGGCACTGCACGTCTTATTACTAAGAGCAATCTTTTACAGGCACTTTTTACAAAAAACTTATTTGCAGCAGAGTAGAATGGTGGTGGAATCATTTGAAGCTTTGAAAATAACCAATAACTTTCATATATTGGTTCAACATTTTTACTCGACACTTCATTTCTTTGCAGACTGACAGTTGATATGATGTTGTTAGTTGTTATAACTAATAATATAATTATTAATATTTCAGAGTTTGATGACAATAACTTCTGGCTTGTCTGGAATATTGACCATTTTACTGGGTACGCAGTTACATAAACGTTGGGCACCACATTGGTTTACCGCGTTCATTATATATGCATACAGCTTCGTGTTTAATCTTGGTGCAGCTGTAGTGCCTTTTGTTCTCACTGCTGAGGTGTTCTTGCCCGAGGTAAAATAATTTAAATTTCATTCCAAGTTATTTTTAAGTCATCACCCTCCTGCCGTTATTCCATTCTAAGTGAGGTCGGCACATGTCATAAACATGTTGTCACATGATTTGGCTACGTATTTTACGACCAGCTGCCTGCCTGACATCAACTTACCTTAGTCGTATTTTACGACACCTCGGTAAGATAGAGTGGTCTATTCTACTCAACCGGATACTTCACAGTGGGTAAATTTACCTTAGTCGCCCCTTACCACACTTAGGTAAGAAATCAGGGTGGTCTATTCTACTCAGCTGGATATCACTGTACATTTAGCGTTATATATATTGTATATTTTACTTCATCGCGGATTATAGCAAAATATTTTGATTATTACTTTTGAATTTATTGGGTGTATATTTGTATTTAAGTATGTATTTAAAAATATATAACTATATTTTCATCAGTTATCTGTGTTCCATAACATAAGTATTAAGTTACTTACTTTGAGGACGGACGACCGTGTGTGTAAGTGTCCCATATATTTATTTATTTATAATTTTATCTATACATATTTCAGGTACATTATCTGTAGAAGGAAAGTAAATATTCATAAAATTAAATTTCAATATTTTATTTTCTTTTAGGTCCGAGGACTCTGCAACAGTATCGTAATGGCTTGCATGTGGATATCAAATTTTATTGTTCTTATCATCTTCAACCCACTAGTAAAGACGTTAGGTCTTGGACCTACTTTTTATATTTTTTCCGTGGTTTGTTTCATCGGGGCCACCTACAGTCATATTTGTCTACCAGAGACAAAGGGACTGTCTGCTGATAAAATACAATTGCTTTTTTTAAAAAAGGAAAAAGTGAGGAATTCGAATTCTTAAACCTTATTTTCTATTAGTTATTAATTTTATTTTTGTTTCTGGATTGACCGTTATTAAAAACGTTATAAGATAATTATTGTTTGGTTTCTGGTCATACCTGTTATACTCAATAGTTACTACAAAATTTAATACCACGAACAAGATTTTGACTTTTTTCACCACCGTTTTTCGTCACCGACTTTTTTCTACTGTAGAAGAAGGTTTATATTTGAATAAGGTCCATAACAATGTTATTAGACAAAGAAAGTATCATATTTTAAAGCTTGAAACTATACTTGAATATTCCCGGATATAATTCAGCTATTATGTATGTAAGATGATATGCAAGAAGAGTAAAATGTCACTTCGTAACAAAGTGACACTTTACAAAACTTGCATATGACCTATAATGTCATATGCGAGCGTCGAGAGCGAGTTAATGTTTTGCAGCGATTGCAAAACAAGTTCATGAGACTAGCCACCGGCTGTCCCTGGTTCGTGCGCAACGTCGACCTACATAGAGATTTACGTCTTCCCTCAATAGCTCAGTTATTCAAATGTCTCTCCAAGAGATACTTTGAAAAGGCCGAGGTGCATCCAAACCCGCTCATCGCGGGGATGGTCAAATACACCTGCTTCGACAGGAAGTTTAAGTCCAAGACCCATAGACGCCCTAAGAGCGTGCTTTATGACCTTGACGATCATATCACGATCGCCAACGCCCGATACACACACTCACACGCACACACACAGCGTCTTCGCCGGCGAAGACGAGGTCCCCGCTTCCTCACGTCTAGCGGACGGGGTGTCCAGCCCCGCCCGTTATGACATTAGGACTTTCCAACAAGTCCGATACAGTCCTCTACAACGCGTCGTTGTAAGCAGAGTTGGCCTCACAGGAGGCACCCTTAAGGCGACGCTCCCAGGATGTTGCGGGCCGCTCTCGAGACCCGCTCTCCCAGCACCTCAACCCCCGGCGATGCTTCCGCGCTCGCCCACTCTCTCGGTGACGCTGTCAAAGCCTTCACGGCTAACAGCCTTAGTTAGTGTTCGAAAAAAAAAAAGGAAATAAAAACTGCATTAACGAATAACTTAAATAAAATTTTAAAAGTTCTGATATTGTAATATTATTTTATCTTAGTTGACTTTTATATAAGTTATTTTCTATTTTTACAGACTAGATAGATCACCCTCATTTCTTACCGAGGTGTCGTAAAATTATACTTATGTAAGTCGACCGCCGAATCCAGCTGTGTTGAATAGACCTACTCATTTCTTACAGAGGTGTCATTATAATAAAAGCAACTAAGCTAAGTTAGCTGCCGTGTGGTATCCGGCTGAGTAGAATAGACCACCTCATTCCTTACCGAGATAGCCGGTACCGAGGTCGTAAAAGACGACTAAGGTTACTTGACGTCAAGCCTACCTAGCCAAATCATGTAATAACATCTTGTACTAACCTCACTTAGAGTGGATAAGCGCAGAAGAATGATGGGTACTATGTACACTGATAACATTGGAAAAAAAAGTACATTATTTTTCAAATTTTTTTACAACAGCTAATACTAATAAAATACGTTTGTTTTTTTGCCAGCAAAAATATAACAGTTTTAAACAAATAATTCTGTTCGTACTAAATAGTCTTTTAGAATCCAGTCATGCAATGACAAGCAATCTTAACAGATAGCGAAAGCAAGAAAAAAAATAAGAAAGCTAAGCTGTTTCAAATATTGCATACCGAATATGTCATTGTTATACATGTTTTGCACATTGTTATACATTGTTGTACATGTTATTGTCAAAGTTTAAGTTACTACCTTAAACTTTGACTTGCCAGCATGAACATAAACGTGAAATTGCTTAACACCGCACAGCATGAGGCGGAAAAAGTAATATTTAATTTTTAAAATATTTATGCCGTGTGGTATCCGGCTGAGTAGAATAAACTACACTCATTTCTTTCTGAGGTGTCATAAAACGCGACTAAGATAATTGCCGTGTGATATCTGGCTGATTTTAATAGACTACCCCCATTTCTTACCGAGGTGTTGTAAAAGGTGACTAAGGTAAGTCGACCCGCTGTGTGGTATCCGGCTGAGTAGAATAGACTACCCTCTTTCTTACCAAGGTGTTATATAATACGACTAAGGTAAATTGACGTCATGCAGGTGGACAGACGTAAAATACGTAGCTAATTCATGTGATAACATGTTTATAACATGTTGTGCCGATCCCACTTAGAGTGGAATAAGGGCAGGAGGATTATGATTTATCTCATTGATTCGATCAACAGCGCGGGAGTTCGACCATATATAAATTTAGTGACAAGAAATCGAAAATTAAGAGTTTAAGTTAACGGACTAGATTACTTAGTAGTAACTATACTGATGGTTATGAGTAGATAGCAAAAAATTAAAAGTGGGGTATTAATATAATAATAATATTATATATATAAAATAATAATATAATAAAATGAGGGTTTTAATATATGCACACTCTATAACCGCCTTATAAAAAACAATAGTGAAGTATAGGTATTGAACAATTGCTTACTTCGAACTGAGTAATAATCTTTACTTTATATGGACTATTTATAGCCTCCGTTAAGATTATGTGAACAGTGGCTTCGTTTATAGTTAACAGCTTTATATTTATAGTTAACAGTTTTATACAGGATCCTAAATAATTATTATATTGAGGCAGATTTTATTTTATTTATTTATTTTATTTTTACTAGCGGCCTGCCCCTGCTTCGCACGGTTATAAAATATATATCCCATGTCAGTCAGTGTAAAAAAAAATATTAAAATCGATCCAGTAGTTTTGATTTATTCATTACTGTCCGTGGCCCGCAAGCGTTAAATTTGGAGAATAACAATTTCCATTCCCTATACCAACAAGATTTCCTGCTATATTTGGAATATCTAAATTCATATATTACATATTTTTAACTTATTTACTTTTACTTTTTCCCTATATATTTTATTTTTACAATTAATTACAGAATGTCTTAAAACAAACTCTTGAAAGATCGACATATAGCTGCTAGATTCGAAGTGCTATAGGGCAAAGTGCGGCGTCCTCACGGCATTTTAAATCTGTGATATATCCGAAAATGTTCACTTCAATTACATGCTGTCAACGGCAATATTGATCTATGTTAAATCAACTTTTTATTTAAGGTACTTAATTGGATAAGGATTAATGCTGTATTATATAAAAATTGCTTCAAAAATAATGCATTATTTTTCGTAAAAAGTAAATGACAAAAAATGCTATAGTGGGCTATCCATAAGAGATAGACATATACCATCGCGGTCATATCTGTAGACCTTTTCAAGGTGTACAAATACTTAGTACATCATTTTGATAAATCTCGTAGGGTTTAGCCTGCGTTTGCAATGTAAGCGGAAAAAAATGTAATTATTTACAGAAACCTCAAAAATTACAGTATTTCTCTACTCCGTATTGAATGTTATTATACGTACAAACCTTCCTCTGGAATCACTCTATCTATTAAAAAAAACCACATCAAAATCTGTAGCGCAGTTTTAAAGTTTTATGCATACATAGGGATATATGGACTTTGTTTTATAATAATCAAAAGTAAAATAGTACATATACAAAGGCGGACTTTTCCTTAAAAGGGATCTCTTACAGTCAACTTTTGAGTAACAGAAGAAAAAGGCCAAGAAGTGCAATACGGGTAATATATTAAGAAAGAAAAAGGAAAATAACAAAAAACCATATATATATATATATATACTCGTATATTAATATTTGTACGCATTTACACAAAAGATAAAATAGATGCAATATAGATAAAAGTAATTATATTTTTATATAAATTTAACTATGTATTTAATCTATAAATTATTTTATTATTATATTATTTATTACAGTACTATGTTCCATAGAGCCTTCGTCAATTAGTACTATTTATTTAAGTTATTCTATAACGTGCTGTGGGATTGGTATCAAAATTACTTACTTATGATTTTTTTATTAACCAGCCTGCTTTGTATACGACCGTCCAAAATTGTTGTAAACGAAAACAAGCCATAATTGTTTATTATATTAAGATAGTAAAGCTAATAGTAAGATAAATAATAATACTGGAAAATACTAGCTATGGGATTTAAGCTTAATACAACTTTTTAAACACAACTCTTAATAAAATATTCACTTTGAAATAATTTTGTACGATTTGTATAATGACTTGTTATTATGTGGAAATGTACTGCGATTTTGTTAATGTAGTGACTTCACACTTTAAGACCCAATAGGACAGATTACTTGAAACGCGTCACAGGATATAAAATGGAATGAGGCGATGTGACAAAGAAAATCCTTGATAAGACCTATCTCAAACAGTAGACAGACGTCTGTTTGAAACGGAAATGATTATATTATTTCTTTAATTTATCATTACAATATTAACAATAAATGTATTGTATTTTTTAAATTTATCTTTATAATATTTACAATAATTGATATTGGCTGCATAAGTTGAGAACTGTATCACAATAACGGCCGCCTCCAGTAAGATACATTGATTATACACTATAGCATATCTTTTTATACGGTTGTGTGTGTGTGTGTGTGTGTGTGTGTGTGTGTGTGTGTGTGTGTGTGTGTGTGTGTGTGTGTGTGTGTGTGTGTGTGTGTGTGTGTGTGTGTGTGTGTGTGTGTGTGTGTGTGTGTGTGTGTGTGTGTGTGTGTGTGTGTGTGTGTGTGTGTGTGTGTGTGTGTGTGTGTGTTTGTGTGTGTGTGTGTGAAGTTGGTGTATATGACTGGAATGTTGGTGAATCGACCTATACAGATTACAACTAGCCTTGTTTCGTATTATGTAGTATGAAGACAAATATATCCATTAGGACGTCCATACGTTGAAACAGAAGAAGAAAAATACTATTCAGGTCTAAAGAAACTTAATGATTTTCGTATTTTTACTAATTATGTAGTTCCTACTAGCTTTTACCCGCAACTTAGTTCACGTGGACTGCTGTCGCGTGATAAGCTGATAATAGATGACACTTTTCAATGTCATCCTTTTCTTGTAGAATTAACAGGATTTCTATAGCATATATGTTAGCCCGGTGTATAATTAATACCACCAAATTTCATCGAAATAGGTTCAGCGAATTCGCCGCGAAAGAGTAACAAACATACATCCGTACTCACAAACTTTTGCATTTTTAATATAAGTAGGATTATTTCATCGCGAAGCTACAGTTCTGCTGCCATAAATCAATGATAATATGTATATACAAATGTTTTACATTTGTGTAAAATGTAAAAGGCGACTAAGGTAAGTTGACCCGCTGTGTAGTATTCGGGTGAGTAGAATAGAACACCCTCATTTATTACCAAGGTGTCGTAAAAGTTGACTAAGGTAAGTTGACCAGCCGTGTGGTATCTGGCTGAGTAGAAAAGATCGGCCTCATTTCTTCACGAGGTTTCGTAAAAGCGACTAAGATAAATTGACCCGCTGTGTGGTAACCGGCTGAGTAGAATAGACCAAACTTATTTTTTACCCAGATGTCCTAAAAGGTAACTAAAGGAAATAGACGTCAGGAAGGTCATAAAAAAAACTAACCAAATCAACTAACGACATGTTTAAAACATGTTGTGCCGACCCTGCTTAGAGTGGGATTAGGGCAAGAGAATAATAATTGTAATAATAGATACAAATGTAGAAGGAAATTTCTACGAAATTCTACGATCCGCCATCGCCTTCCACCACACACTCGATGGCCTGAAGACTAGTCTAAGTCATACCACCATGCCCCTATTAAAACGGTGTTGTTTCTGCTTATAAGAGATGGGTTCATAACACCGTATTGCACGCCCTCGACGATGCTTTTTTATTTGTTCATCCGTCCCGACTACGCAGTAGAGAGCTAAAAGGATACAGGAATTTTAAAAATAAATCAATTTATCTTTTAATGAATATAATAACTTTTTATTTAAAACTCTCATAATTCAAAATAAATAAATTCATTCATTCAGAAATAAATTCATAACCATTGGATATGTAATTAAAATGTAACTTTTAGCTTTTACGTCACAGATAAAAACTTATCTTATTTAAACTCTAACAAATGGTGTTTATTTAAGTATTTGCGTAAATCAATGTGGAAAACGCCTCTCTGGAATATCATTTGCACTAAAAGTTGATATTATTATAATTTATATTATTTTTTTGTCCATTAAACATAAACGCTATTTATTTGGTAACCTTAACTAACGCAATGGACTACTAAATGCTGTAGGTTTACATGCATAATGTTCTGAGGCGCGGTTTGTACTTGATTTTTTGTTTGTACCTGTGTGTAGATGATAGGAAATTTTCTTTAAATTGAATTGATTTCATTAAAACTCTTATTAGCGGCCATCTAGAGATTACTCGATTGATATAAATATGTAACGAAATAACCTTGTAGAGAGAGATTAGTATTTTTTATCTAATAATATTTTTTATTATAAGATCAACTGTTGAGTTTCTTAGCAGTTCTTCTCAGCAGACTGTAGACCGTTTTTTCGAACTGACAATAGAGTCAATTTGAGTTTAACTATTCAAATCAAAAAGAAGAGTTATAAAGATATTAAGATATAAAATATAGTAAGTAGGAACGAAATATATAATTATTCTCGACTCTTTTGTTATATTGATTTGTCCTAAAATATAAAATAAATAGATTAGATTAATAGAGCTATCCTGATTGGTGAACCTAAATAATAATCTCAATGAAATAGCCTCAGTATGTCATATAGAATTCAACAAATGCAATAGGACATTTAATCTTAATTCTTTTTTAGGACTAAATATGAATACGATTAGAAAAATAATGAAATAGGAGAAATAGTAACAAATTGCATTATTAAACTTTAAAGACACAGTGTAAATAATCGAACACGCTTTTTGTATATCATATTTTATTACATTCTATTTCATATTGGTTTGAATCTGTTTAAAGTCATAAATTGTAGAGTTCATGTATCCATTTTTATTTTTCCAGTTTTTAACTATAAGAAAAACTTATTAATGCCGTGTGGTATCCGGCTGAATAGAATAGACCACCCTCAATTTTTACCGAGGTGTCGTAAAAGGCGACTAAGGTAAGTTGACCCACCGTGTGGTATACGGCTGAGTAGAACAGACCACCGTCAATTCTTACCGAGGTGTCGTAAAAGGCGAGTAAGGAAAGTTGACCCACCGTGTGGTATCCGGTTGAGTAAAAAAGACCACCCTCCGTGGTGTCGAAAAATACGACTAAGGTAAGTTGACGTTAGGCAGGCGGCCGGTCGACATCTCGCCAAATCATCTGACAACATGTTTGTAACATGTTGTGCCGATCCCACTTAGAATGGGATAAGGGCAGGAGGATGATGATGACTATAAGATAAACTTATCTGGTTACTTCTTTTCGTCGTGTTACTAATAAAAGTTAATAATTAAACTATTGCATTTATTCAAGTCCAACAATGCTCAAAAAATTCCATGCACTTAATCACTTATGTGCAATCACTCAATATAACCTATATCGAATTTATAAATAACATCTAATAAGGCCACTAAATTTAACACATGATATTATCTAATAACAAATATGCTGTACTGATATTGCGTTCATTTTCATTTCTTGTATATTTATATGAGAGACATTGTGATTTTTAAGCTCTACAAGCATCCAAAAAATAACGGCTATATTAATTGCTTACATTTACTTACCATTTGTTTTATCTATTTTTTAAATATCTAAACACTTGCTTTTATCCGCAACTTCGTACGCGAGGTCTGCAGTCTTGGAATTAACAGTAGCTTCTGTCACTCTCCAACCATGCAAATATCTCCATCACAAAAATCTGATCGATCCGGAAAGACTCAGAGAGAGTTATCGTTTTATCCAGAGCATAGTTTGTTAATTTTAGCAAATAACTCGTATGACTTATGTGAAATAAAGATCAGATAGAAAAATAGAGTTAAAGGAGACAGCCAAAATTGGGCCTATTTGTTACTAAAAGATAGGTAACGTTTTTGAATGTCATTCTATCGCTGTTGAATGAACATGATTTCTATAGCCTATATGTTAAGCCGGTGTATAAGGAATAATTGTGCCAAATTTCATCGATATTTGTTATTATTTTGCAAATAATTAAAGACATAAAAAGGTTGATTTTATTATGTTATTAGATATTTGCGTAACATGCTATCACAAATGTTTGATGTTTAAACAATTATAATACCTTTATGTAATTAGGCGTTCGGAAACTGTTTTAGTTAACTGATAAATATGTAAGAGATTGGTCTATAAAAGTGTTGGAAGTGTTTCGAGTTGTTTTCGAGTAATCTTAATAATGGGGAAGCTGCATCAAGCTCATACAAGCATAACATGTAAGTGGCAAGTATTAACACGAAATATGCAAAAGAAAGTATCATTGTAACATTAACATATGTACGGTATATGTAACATTATCCATCATAGTCAAATTGTATATGACTCGCCCGTTGACTTAGGTGGCAGTGGCCTGCCTTTAGCTCTGCGGGTCGTAGGTTTAATTCCCGTCGAGATCCAACATTTTTTATAAAAAATTTTTTTGGTTATTCGAGTTTGGTTGAGTATATGTAATTGTCCCATATTGTCTGGCTCCTTTTTCGCACAAAGAGTCATCTTAGCGATTCAGCGCGGAAACGCTGCCAGCATTCTTGGGACCATTCCACGTGGGCATGATCTGTATAGTCCTAGCGTGTAAGTAATTTAAGATAGATACAACTTGTACATTTTTGCTGTAAATAAATATAAAAATATTGTCCCAAATATTTATTTGTTTATGCACACTGATATTACAAAAACGAAAGTCTGACTGTCTGCCGGACCTATATTGGTCAAATTTGGCACAACCGTTAGATTGTTACTGCTTTTAAAAATTATTAACCGCTTTTGAAATGTAGTTTTTTTTCACAATTAAGTAATATGTGTAATGAGTTAAATCTCCAGCCTAATCACATGTTATTTGACTTACAATTGTATGGAACCCAAGCAAAAACTTGTAACCATTAATTTAAAAAGAAAATGCTTCGAAAAGAAAGATTTTGAAATAAGAACGAAAAACTTTGGGCGAAGTCTCGATCTCAACGACAATCTGGTATTTTGCATATTTGTATAACATAATAACACGCTCGCTCTTTATGATGGTTATTTTAGTAATCAAAAAACAAATTATCATTGACGTACCGGTAACATCATTAATATTAATTTTATTTGCCTTATATTTGAGCATGAGAAGTTGTTGAACTTTGATTAACAATTAACACAATTATTTAAATAATATATTAAATTTGTTTTAAATCTAAAAATTCTTATTAAAAATATTCTTCATTCAAGTAAACTTGTTAACCAGTGCTTTTGATTCTTCAACGTTACTGGTTTCTTGTATCGGGAAAAGCACGCAATAAACTCCGCCTCCTTAGGAATTTTCAAAAATTGATTACAATTAGTTACATTTTATCATTGACATCTTGCGCAAGGTTCAGCCAATTACAAAAAAAAATATAATTTATGTTATTTATAAAAGCTGAGTGGGTTTTCATTCATCCTTTCATTGCATTTGGCATCCTTTTGATAGTTATTTTAAACTGCTTTAATGGCAAGGCTAAAATTATTGAGTTTCAGTGTACCCCCTCGAACTTTTCTGTAGTCCAAAAAGAGGAATAATCCTTATCGCACGCTTAGTATTAAAGTGACTGAATTATTTTATGACAAATTGCAATTAAGCTTAGTTTTGAGACCCGTAACTCGGAAGAGCAAGAAAATACTAGGTTTTTAATCGTTCGTAGCGTTCGTAAGATTTATGTAAGGATTACAATGTATCTAACTCAATTTAGGCTAAATTTTAATCAGGTCACTTTAATACTAAGCGTACGATATAATGTAGCTAAGTATATATACGTGTTATATCAATATGCCTCAAATCCAGGATTAATAGCACCAGATTATTAATTAATTGACGATGTCCTAAAAACCATAAGGATCAAACGGTGATAACACCGATCCTTCACAAGGGGCGTCGAACCTATGAAGTTTCAACTACCAGGAAGACAACCTATAAGTTTTATACAGAAATTTGTGTTCTTACTTATCATCCTTCTGTCCTTATCACACTTTAAGCGGCAGAACATGTTGTCACATGATTTGCCTACGTATTTTACGACCGGCCGCCTGCCTGATGTCAATTTACATTAGTTGTATTTTACGACACCTCGGTAAGAAAGAGGGTTGGTCTATTCTACTCAACTGGACACCACCCGGTGGGTAAACTTCCTTTTTTCGCCTTTTACGACACCTTGGTAAGAAATGAGGGTGGTCTATTCTACTCAGCAGGATACCACACGGCTATTTTGTGTTCTCACACATTTAAGATTCATCATGTACCTTAAGGTGAAGGAAAACATCTTTTTTTTAATTGCAAATGCGGATAGACACCATGCCCTTTAGAAATCGGGTGTTTATGATAATTTTCAGCATTATTTATAGTATTGACCTTATATATTATAGAAGAGTTGAATACTAAATATAATATCGCTCATGGGATGCAATATTGGCACAACTCAAAATTCATGTTTTGAGATAATTGGGCTCAAAGTTTTCATTGCTAAGGAAAATGCATGAAAAATACTTTGGTATGCTGACGAACAGCCTAATACTGAATTATGGATTTTGCCGGTATTTCTGGTGAATATGTATTTTAACATTTACTACGGATCTAGCAGTAGCTATAGGCTGAATCTTTCGTCCCGCCGTGTCGTATGTCGGAAGGTAAGTTGATGTCAGGCAGGCAGCCGTTCGTAAAATACGTAGCCTAATCATGTGACTCCCACTTACAGTGGGATAAGTTGTGCCAATATACTTTTTCAATATGTAAATATGTTATTTTAGAATGCGTGCTGAGTACTCGTAACAAAAATAGAAATAAACACTCTACATTAACATTTACATATTTTTTATCAAAATTTTCCTCATGTAGGATAAATGCGCTTTGTATATAGGCTTTTTTAGAACTAATGAAAATTTGTGAATAATATTCCATGGAAATTTTGTTTTCTCATTTATGGATGTATTTTATTTGCAGGTTCCCTTGGGAACATGTTGGTAGGTCTTCTATTTGTATGGCCATCCTACACGTTGCAATTGTATCAAGAAGGAACAACCGTTCTATCTGCCCCGATGAGTGGATTGGAGAGCTCTTTAGTGGGCAGTCTACCTCCATTAGGGGCGATGGTGGGCACCTTAGGGGCTGGTTGGATTATTAGTACTTTTGGGAGGCAAAAAAGTGGTCTAGTTATAGTTGCACCCATCGTGGTTAGTATATTACTTATTATTATGGGTTATTTATAGCATAGCGATGAGACCGTGCGACTCTTTCAAAGGGATCACGGTTGAAACTCCGGGCACCGATGAGTTTTTCTGTTAAAACTTATGTGTTTAATTGATTATAACAGTTTATCAAACACATTTCGGCGAAGGAAATTATCGTGAGAAAAACTTCATATCTCTCGAGAATTCTGGGGATATGTGTAACCTACCAATCTTATCTTCAAAAACGGAGAGTGAAGTGCCTGTGCCCAGCAGTGGGATAGTAACAAGCTGTTACTTTTGTGGTTTATGTTTAATGGTTTTAACATCATAACGATATACGCCGTGTGGTATTCGGCTGAATAGAATAGTACAACCCTCATGTCTTACCGAGGTGTCGTAAAAGGCGACTAAGGTAAGTTGACTTACCGTGTGGTATCCGGTTAAGTAGAATAGACCACCCTCTTTCTTATCGAGGTGTCGTAAAATACGACTAAGATAAGTTAACGTCGGGCAGGTGGTCGGTCGTAAAATACGTAGCCAAATCATGTGACAGCATGTTTATAACATGTTGTGCCGACCCCACTTAGATTGAGATGAGGGCAGGAAGATGATGAACATCATAACGATATACTGTTTCTAACATTCATTCTTATTCAACATTTTTATATATAAAAATAAATGGCCAGATTAAAAAAAATGTAAATGAGAATAGAGCAAAATATAGTATAGATTGATGTTTCAGATATCCTGGATAATGATAGACTTTACAATGTCCTCTATAGTAATACTCATAGCTAGGTTTATGTCAGGTTTCGCAGCGGGTGCATTTATGGTGTACACGCCTATTTACATATCGGAGGTTGTCGAAGAGTCAATACGGGGAGCTTTGGCATCAGGTTAGTGAATGAGTTAATTTCAAACACATTTAGCTGCTAAAATGGAAACAGAAGCCTAAATTTGCTGTCATATGTAAAGTTGTGATAGCTCGATCGGAAACGGGGGGACTATAAAGGTTAAAATACACGGGATCAAATAAAAAAAAACTTGTAAGTTTATGGCTATGTCGTGTCGAATTTTTGTATTATCATTTAAGATTTTATGTAATAAATAAAAAAACACATGTCACCGCCCATTTCTCTCTTTTTTATTTTTTTTATTGATTTTTTGTTGGAATCTTAAAAAATCTCATATAAATAAAAAGCTATGCTCGGAGTTTCTCTACGTGATCAAATCAGAAATGAGGAGATCCGTAGAAGAACCAGAGTCACCGACGTAGCTCAGCGTGTCGCGAGGCTGAAGTGAAGTCCTGAAGTGGCGATGGGCGGGGCACATAGTGCGGAGAACCGATGGGCGTTGGGGTCTCAAAGTGCTGGAATGGCGACCCCGCACCGGAAAACGCAGTGTCAGCAGACCCCCCACGAGATGGACTGACGATCTCAAAAGGGTCGCGGGGAGCCGCTGGGTCCAAGCGGCACAAGATCGTGTATGGTGGAGATCCCATGAAGAGACCTATGTCCAGCAGTGGACGTCCATCGGTTGAAGAAGAAGAAGAAAAGAAGCTTTAACTTTAAAGTACAAAAGAAGCGAAGCAGTTGATACATACGATACGAGAAACATACGATGGACCTATATTTTTATTAAGAAAATAATGATATATTTTTTTTAGTTCGAGGATTCTAAAAGGAAGTTTTTTTTAGATATTCCTTTTTTAATCGGAAAAAGTGTTTCTATGTCATTCGATACAAAGAAATATATATTTTTTTGTATACTTTATTTATAATATAATTTTTTGGTTTTTGAGCCTGGGTGTATATTTGTATTTAAGTATGTATTTAAAAAATATAAATATATATTTACCAGTTGTCTGTCTACCATAACACAAGTATAAAGTTACTTACTTTGGGGACGGACGACCGCGTGTGTGTCCTATATATTTATTTATTGTTATTCATTTCCAAGGTATGAGAGTACCACATATTGAATTTAATACAAGTAATATCGCTACGAGCCAATCAATAATTTATTTTGTCATATATTCGTGATGTTTAACATGATTTTGTACAATTCTTTATTCTGCAGCACCTATTACCTGCTACTGTATTGGAACTCTTCTTTCGTACCTACTCGGCTGGTTTTTGACATATCGCTACATCATTTGGACAAATCTTGCAATTTGTTTCATCTACGTGGGCCTCATGATGACGGTTACCGAGAGCCCTGTGTTTCTGATGAGCAAAAACAGAGAAGAGGTAAACTGTTACTTTTATTTTGTGAACAGTAGGCAGATTAAAAAAATATTTTTTAGCACTAGCTTTTATATGTTCAAGATTAACTAACTTAAATATTAAAGATATTAGAATTTAAAGAAATCATGCGGTGGAGTCCTCAATGATTGTAGACACAGGGTCGGTAGACCGATTGCCTCAAACATAAAACCTTAAATTAAGCCTTTTATCAGACAATATTCTTAATAAGCTTTTAGATGCTTACCTGTAAAAAGATGTCTTTTAGATTTTAGCGTTCATCGGTTTTTCATGTTTGTTTTATTCAATGTTTCAGGAAGCAAGTTTAGCTATAGCGCACTATAGAAGTGTGTCTGTGACATCTAAAATGGTATTAGATGAGATCTCGAGACTAAAGCAGCTGGCGACGCCTGCCGTAGAATTGATGGCAGTTAATACAGGTGAGAGATTTGATGGTACATTTTTTAATATTTGCATGAGTAATACAGGCAGAAAGAAAAGTTAAAATTTTGCACTCAGTTTGATTGATTGCCTTTTGCAATTTTCATACAGTTGTATATATAAACTGAAATTATTATATCTGTTATTGTTTGGATTATTATGTTACCATAATATTTTTATTGACTGTCAAGGTGAACAAAAATATTTTTCTTGTACACACCGCCTTATTTTATGAATTATATTTTTTTTAAATAGAGTATGTAGATCTCTCTTTATTAGTTTTATGTTATGCGACCTTTTATATGTATCGCTGTGTAGTAAGTAAGTCGAATACTGAAATATGATTATGTAGTTTCTAGCTCCCGTATGGGCTAGAAATTAGTCGGGTACACCCGATAGAATAAAAACTCATTGTAGCCGGCAATTATTCATCCATCATCATCATCCTCCTGCCCTTATCCCACTCTAAGTGGGGTCGGCACAACATGTTATAAACACGCTGTTACATGATTTGGCTGCGTTTTTACGACCGGCCGCCTGCCTGACGTCAACTTACCTCTGTCGTATTTTACGACACCTCGGTAAGAATGAGGGTGGTCTATTCTACTAAACCGGATACCACACGGTGGGTCAACTTACCTTAGTCGCCTTTTACGACACCTCGGTAAGAAATGAGGTTGGTCTATTCTACTCAGCCGGATACCAAACGGCGGGTCGACTTACCTTAGTCGCCTTTTACGACACCTCGGTAAGAAAAGAGGGTGGTACTATTCTATTCAGCCGGATACCACACGGCGTAGCAATTATTCATCCATGTTGGCTAATAATGCATAATGTGATTTTGTTTGAACTCTATCAATTTAATAATAATTGTTATGCAATCAAGATTTGAAGAAATTTAGTTGGAAGTTGTGTAATGATCAGTTATTTTTCTTACTGATTTTGACTGGCGTCTTCCAGGAATGCTAATGTTTGAAGGTAAACTTTAACGTGGTATTAAGTAGGTAGCAAAAACCACGAGATCTGTAGTAATATGTAGGAATGAAGCCTATTATTATAAGCAATCAATATTTAGGGTTCGTTTTTAATTCAATTATTTTCCTTTAGACGAAAAAGCGGAAGAGACAGAAAAAGAAAAATTAAATAAAGACATCGAGGAAGTTGAACCCCAGAAGAAAAAGTCTCCATTCAGAGTGTTATGTAAGTATCTTATTAATATTATCGTTTTATTATTCGAGTCTTCTTTATCAAGCCTTAATCTTCTTCCTCAACTGATAAACTTTTACTGCTGGACACGAGATCTTCACACCCTTAAAAATATGCCGCTTGGATACAACTTTTTTGTTATATTCCTCTTCTGTTATATGCTATGTATTTTAAATTATTTAATTGGTAATGCCATTGAAGTAACTAAAGATAAAGCTTATAAAATAATTATTAGGTTTTAACAAAAAAAAGTATCGTAAAACGTGTATACCTTCCTAGGATATACTCTTCTTCTTTTCCGTGAACCGATGGACATCAAATTTTTCAAATAGGTCTCTTTACGAAATCTCTACACTAAACGATCTTATGCCGTTTGGATCCGACGTCTTCGCGTGACTTTTTTAAGCTATCAGTCCACCTTGAAGTGTGTCTACTACCACTGCATTATCCAGTGCGGGGTCGTTTTTCCAACACCATAAGACTCCAATCTCAGTTCTCCGCACTATGCGCCCTAGGATATATGTTATCTACTAATCCGTTTTCGAATAGCGTAGGCTAGGCTCGACCCTCCGTTCCAAAAGGAGAGAGGAAGCTGTTGCTCAGCATCGAGATAGTAATAAGCTCCTACTTATTATTTAATTTCGTTATATTTGGTCATGGGATATTTGCGACTTATTAAAGTCATGCTGTGTTTAATTTTAGTTACGTCTCCATCATCGCGACGAGCATTTACCGTGGTCGGGATGGTATTGACTATTCAAGTACGTATATCAAAATAACTTTAATGATATAGAAGTGCAAACAACTTTAGTGATATATTAATACAGCAAATCCCAAAGCTAACATTCTAGAAACAAAAGTAAGCCCGTAGTGGTAATGAACATTTTAATCAGTTTACAAATATTTACATAACGATTAGATAAGAGTTCAGAAACTCGTTTCGCTACAACAACTTTATAATAAATCATTCCCTGTGAAACTGGTAAATCTTAAGAATGCAAAGGTGGTATTGCTCTACAGTTTTGACACTTTGACTCGTTGCCTACTTCCGAATGAAATATAAGTTGTGATTATAAAACAACATTCTGCGTGTAAGTTATTTCCTATCAACAGGAATTTAATAAACCTGAATTTGATCTTAACAGCTTATATTTTGTTTTTCAAATTTTCGCTTCATATCGTAACTAGCTTTTGTTTGAGACTTTGTCTACTTGGACTGCAATACTGTCATAAAACATAGCTTATACCACTCTTTAGTCTTTCAACCGTTTCATTCTGATTCCTATGTCACGACTCAGTAGAGTTAGCAACTCATTCGTTGGTCTCAGTATTCGCTTTTACAATAAAATTCCGCAATCCATATTAAACTTATGTATAGAAAACTTTAATTGACACATTTATTCATCTTTACAGGTAATGATGGGTATGGTGGCTGTTCAGGTGTACGCTAAAGATATCTTCACTCAAGCTGCACCGAGTTTATCTTCTCACTTTTGCTCTGTCATGTTCGCATTTGTGTTACTATCTGGAAGTCTATTTAGTGCTTTATTCGCTGATAAATTTGGAAGAAAAGTAAGTACTATCTCAAAATAAAATTACAATCGTGAGATATGTGTAATGTGGTAAATACTCCTCACTCAATTTATTATAAGCTATTGTCAATTTAATCAATTAAAAACATCAAGAAAGACAATAGGATAATACACAAGGACAATAAAATTGTGTTAAATAATTGAAAAAACAAATATTCATAACAAAAAATTTTGTATTTAAATTTTATTGAGCTTCAGGGCTTTCTGTCCTCAAAGTCTCCGAATTTGAATAAAAAAAAAATATATATATATATAATATATAATTTCTAAAGAGCCACACCAACTAACACTTTGAGCGGCTTTATTTGTGATCTTGAAGCAATATGTGGTTTTTTTTTAGTTTCTCCTAATATCGTCATCAATAGCAGTAGGTATCTGTCTGGCTGGGATGGGAATATTGCTGCACACGAGTATAGCACCACCTTGGGTGACTGCTGTCTTGATTCTCTGTTATTGCTTTGCATTTATGTTCGGAGCTGGCAGTGTTCCTTATATCTTGCTCGCTGAATCCTTTGTACCAGAGGTTTGTATTCAATAATAAATTTTAAAATAATACAGACACTTAAAAATAGTTACTAATTAGATTGCAAAATCGTATTTTAAATGCATTAAAGTTTACGCTCAGATTTATATTTTCAGCTGTATTTTTAACCGCCAAAGTAAGTTTCTTCGTAAGGATCACGTGATTACTCACAAAGTTAAATATCGTTAATACGATTGCATTTAGAAATTCATAAAAGATTATCCTATAATAATTATATACGACAAACTTCAAGTGTCATCTTTTTAATTAGCCTCAAATGATATTTATATTGGCTGCAAAACCAAGAACTTCTAATATAAAGTAAGGGCCTGTTACTATTCCATTGGTAGGTATAGGCGTCTCCTGTCCGTTTTTGGAGAGAAGGAATGGGGCTAAGACCTAACACGCTTGTTCAATGCGGATTGTTAGATTACGCATATCCCCAGAATCTCTAGTGATGAGCAGGTTTCATCACGATGTTTTCCTTCATCGAAAAGTGTGTTATTACAAATATCAATTGGACACAAGTTTTAACAGTAAAACTCATTGGTGCCTGCCCGTAGTATTAACTTGTGAGCCCTCGAAAGAGACTTCTAATATATTTATAATTTTTTACAGGTACAAAGCATCGGCTGTAGATTACTCATGTTGTGGGTGTGGTTCCTCAACTTCGCTCTTATCGCTATATTTCCTTATATGATTAAGTTCTTCACCATCCACGGCTCCTTTTACATATTCGCAAGTTTTGCGATTTTGGATATTGCCGTTGGGACATTTATTATGCCTGAAACAAAGGGTCTTACCAAGGTTGAGATACAGGAAGCATTTATGAGGCGGCGTAAACAGTAAAAATTGGTTAACTGTATAAATGGTGTGATAAATGTATATTGTAAATAAATCTATTCTATTATATAAAGCTGAGAAGTATGTTTGTTTGTTTGAACGTGCTAATCTCAGAAGTTGCTGGGTTGATTTGAAAAATTCTTTGAATGTAAGATAGTCCTTTTATCAAGGAAGGGTTATAGGCTATATACAGGCTAAGATGAATAGGAGAGGAGCAGCAATAAAAAAATATTGCGAAAACGGTAGAATTTAAAGCTTTTCTTTGTGCGCTAATTACGGAGAAAGTTATCAAAAAATCTATTATAATTAATTCACTATAACTACCTTTATGTTATACTTATATGTATATACTTTTATGTATGTGACTCATGTGTTTATAGATATAATATTAAATATGAACAATGAAACTTTAAAATTACATGTATATATTTAAAAAATATATAAATACACTTAAATTAATTCTTTTTATGTTGTTTCATACCTAATATTTATAGCTATTTAATAGCTACCTTACATTAATGGATAATATATGTATATTTTATTTAAATATTGTTGTAATAATTTATAAGCAGTAATTTATAGAATTAGGCGTTTTTGTTATAAGTAGTACCTTATCAGTTAAGTTTTATAGTAAAAAACGTGATAATGTGGGAGATATTACCTTGTTTATAATACTTTGTTTTTACAACATTTATATAGTACTTGTTATTTATAAAATTTTCACGCGGATGAATTAAAACACGCTATTGAGAATTTTTTATACTACTTGCTTCAAGTTCTAGATACGCAAATCATATTTTTAATTTATTTTTAATTTATATAACTCTAGTTAGTAATAATACTTACATACATGTTGGTAACATTATATATTTTTAGGGATTTAAGTAGTCACTTAAATTTCCTAAAAATATATAATATAAAAAATATATATGGATAAATATAAAATATATAAAAATATATATGGAATGTTTGTATTAAAAATAATTTTTAAAATACTCATAAGTATATTTTGAAATTTACTTAAGTTGCATATTACTTACTATTAAGTTTTTGAATTTAAACTATCGTGAGTAATATTCATAATTAATGTTTAGATTCCGGCTATACTCACGTCTTATTTTATCGGATGAGCCCGACTAGTTTCAAGCCCATACGGGGCTCTTATTCCCGTCGCGATAACGCCGCGTAAAGAGCTCATGAATAAGAGCCCCGTATGGGCTTGAAACTAGTCGGGCTCATCCGATAAAATAAGACGTGAGTATAGCCGGAATCTAAACATTACTATTAAGTTCGAATGTAAATCATTTTACTTGACGTTTATGTCGACGACAGGATTGCTAACAAAAGAATTGGAATTACTAAGCACATGTCTTTTTGGAGTAACATAGAAGATACGTTGTAGAGGCTGGGACGCTTAGATTAGGCCTAACGCCTTAACGCCTAGTTCTATTAACTATGAAGAAGGTTTTTCATTCTACAAAAGTAAAGAAAATATTATCTGTGATGTAAGAAACCATACCTGTAATGCTAATTGTAGATTGTACTATCCGTTCTTGATTCTCTAGATGATGCTTCGGTTACAGGGCGACACGATTGTTGAGATTGTGATAATGATATTTTTATGACTTTTGTATTATCCTTCTAGTAAAAATTGGGTAAAATAGTTGTGAGTTTAGAAAAATATATATTTTTGCTTTAACTGCGTTGCACTTTATTTAACTTTTGCCAGTTGAACCCACTCCGTCTCTTTTTTCAATTTTTTTTTCATTTTCTCTAGGAAAGTTCTAACATTCTTCTGCCCTTATGTCACTCAAAGTGGGGTGGGCCCAACATGTTATAAACATCTTTTAAATCATTTTGCTAGGTATTTTAGGAAGGCCGCCTGCCTGATGTCAACTTATATTATCCGTATTTTATGACACCTTGATAAGAAATGAGGGTGGTCTATTCTACTCAGCCGAATACCACACGACAGTGGAAGCCTATTATCATATATAAATATTATTCGCCTGACGTCAACTTAACGTAAGAAATGAACCGTGATATCTTACCGAGGTCTATTCTACTTAGCCGGATACCATACGGCGGGTCAACTTACCTTAGTCGCCTTTTACGACACTTCGGTAAGAAATGGTGGTTTATTCTACTCAGCCAGATACCATACGGCGGATTAACTTACCTTAGTCTCTTTTTACGACACCTCGATAAGGTTAGTCTTTTCTACTCAGCCGGATAACACAAAGTAATAGTTCTTATAAGGTAACAAAAAATCAAAGCTGCAAGCAAAAAAAGGGTTGAATCACCTAACACGTAATATAAAACACTGCATAAAAATTCCAAACGGTAATCACTATATAAAACACTAGCAATGGCCAGCGGCTTCGCCCGCGTGGAAAGATTAAAACCGTAATATAGTCTTTTGATAACCATAATAAATGGTTAGATTGGGTTGACCTTAAAAGCTAGACATATGCTGTCGCGGACTTTGATTTAGAACTTTTAGAGGAGAACAATTTTATAATAAATGATTTTTGAATAACTTTCACTGTGTACTTAGCACACGCAAGAAAAGCTTTAAATTTTGACGTTTTCGTAATATTTTTTATTGCTGCTCCTTTCCTATTTATCGTAGCGTGATGTTATATAGCCTATAGCCTTCCTCGATAAATGGATAATCTTACACTGAAAGAATTTTTCAAATCGGTCCAGTAGTTCCTAAGAGTACGTAGAGCGCGTTCAAACAATCAAACAAACAAATTCTTAACCTTTATATATTAGTATAGATATAACTGAATTTAAAATTGTCTCCATAAAAACACTAAAACAAACAAAATTAAACTATCCTTTAGCGAATAAAATGGTCAAACAAGAAGTATTATCTGCTGATATTGCGTTCCTAATGTACGAGAAAATGTGGCTTTTATTTTCGACCAATATAAGCATAAAAACAAATTTCGCTTATTGGTGCAATTACATGAAATCACCTATTAATGTTTACATTCTTTACGCAAATGATAAGATAATAAGATTAGCAACGAGATGTCATCATCTTTTCTTTTATAAAATTAAACAAGACATTATTTCTCCCATAAAATCAATTTTACATTATATATTATTTGAATTGAAAAAGTGACTTTTTTATTTACAGCAAAAATGTTATAGTTATCTATCTTAAATTACTTAAACGCTAGGACTATACAAATCATGCCCACGTGGAATGGTCCCAAAAATGCTGGAAGCGTTTCCGCGCTGAATCGCTTAGCTGATTCTTTGTGCGAAAGGCGAAGAGGCAATTAAACGAAATAGAAAAGTTAAAATGTAATAAAATAATGAAATTTCCAAGATTCCACCACTAGCAGCACACTATACAAGCACTACACATTCACTACGACAATCTCAACGATCTTCTCGCCCTGTGACCGAAGTATCGTAAGCAGATATGCTCCATAACATAATCGTAATACAACGCTTCACCAAAACAAGCAGTATTATACACATATTTCAACCCCCGCCATTGGTTTTACTTTAAAATACCTGAAGTAAACTGGAGTTAGAAACGAGTAAATAAAAGTAAGCGGCCTGTTACTATCCCACTGCTGAGAATAGGCCTCTTCTCTCCGTTTCTTAGTGAGAAGGTTAGGAGCTAAGACCTACCACACTGCTCAAGTGCGGATTGGTAGGTTACACATATTTCCAGAATTCTCTAGAGATATGCAGGTTTCCTGACGATTTACCGAAAAGCGTGTGATAAATTGCCAATATCAGTTAAACACATAAGTTTTAACAGAAAAACTCATTTGTGTCTGCCCGGGTTTGAACCCGTGACCTCCTCGAAAGAGTCGCACGTTGTTTCCGCTGGGCTATCACAGCTGTACTCATTTATAAATTTTCATGATATAAATAAATATAACAGTTGACTTTTATTGATTGGGAGGATGTTTATTTTATGTTAATTTATTTTTAAAGTCACTTTAAGAACATTACAAACTGATGCTGCCCCGCAATTGCATAAAAACGAGTCGTGACTCGTGAGACCTTAGTGCATACAGGTATCCACTAAACAAGAATTTTGTATAATCTGTCAGCTTTCCAAATCGTTCTGCTTCCAGAATTCGTAACAAAAATGTTTACTAAGATACTCTGGGGCTTACTAAATTCTTTTAAAAATAATCCTATACGCTTTTTATACAAATACAAAATAATTCAGGACCATCTTTAGTATTTAGTATTAGATAAAAGTTATATATAATAGCCACACTAATATTTTAACTTATTTATATCATCATCTTCCTTCCCTTATTCCACGCTAAGTGAGATCGGCACAACATATTGTACAACATATTTTACGACCGGCCGCTTGCCTGACGTCAACGTATCTTATTTATATTTTAAGACACCTTGATAAGAAAGAGGGTGGTCTTTTCTTCTCAACCGGACACCACACGTTGGATCAACTTACCTTAGTCGCCTTTTACGAGACCTCTGTAAGAAATGAGGATGGTCTATTCTACACAGCCGAATACCACACGGCAATGGAAGCCTATTATCATAGATAAATATTATTCGAATAATCTATATAGGATTATCAAGATTTGAAAACAAATAATCTGTTTAAATAAATTAATACGTCAAGACATGTACTATAGTCACTACGTTATGTCTATCTATACTTATTATAGAAGAAAGTCCCCAAAAGCCGTCTATCTGTATGTGTTCGATTTTCTCAAAATCTAAGGAACGGATTTTTGTATGATTTTCACTAATAAGTAGAAAACTCTAGCGAAAAGTTTAGCTTAGAAGTACATTACAGTTCTATTTTAATTGTGTTGAAGACATCGCGCAGTTGTAAACAAACTCACGTGCTAGGAGCTTTAATCGCGTGCGTCGCGAAAACTAATAGATCTACACTAATGTAATGTATTAAAGAAGTGTACATCTAAAAAAATACCACAAAAAAGTCTGCGACAGGATGTCTCTATCTCTTATAGTAATCTCAGAATAAGCACTTTAATGTTCAAAATTTCAATTTGATACACTGGTTTCCTCGCAGATGAAGCCGTAAGCACAGCTAGTGATTCTGTGATTAGTTAATTTCATCACAGTCGCATAATATGCTATCAGAACTGTTTAGTGCTCAAACATTTCTAACACCTGTAATTTAGCGTTCGATATCTGTTTTAGTTAACAGATAAATACGCGGGGAACAGGTCTATAAAAGTGTTAGAAACGCTGCGAGTTGTGTTCAAACTCTTAATTATGGGGAAGCTGCGCCAAGCTCATACTAGCTTCGTATGTAAGTGCAATTATTGAGAAATACATATTTTATTAGTGTTTCTAATATTAAAGTTTAACTGTATTAAAAACAATAGGAGTTACTGTAGTTACAACAAAAATTTGAGGAGCTTGAATTAGTAAAAAAATATATTTGAAACTGAAAGTATGTATGTTTGAATGATCAGGAGAAAAAAAATACTAAATTGTTTCAACAAAATGTGTGGTAAATTCAAATTATTCTTTATTCAAATAGACTGTTTTCGGTACTTTGAACAGTCAAATATTGTTAAAAAAGCTACCACTGATTCGAAAGTTTGCTCCTACCAAGAAGAACCAGCAAGAAATTCGGCGGATAATCTATTCAACATAATTTTTTAATTTTATTGATTACAAGATCCAAGTTTGATTGATTACAAGTTTAAATATAGTAAAATAAAAATCTTCTTCTTTGTGTACTTAGAATTTCAATACAGATTCAACATAAAAACATTTTTCGTATAATTTGACCATTGTGTTTTTATATGCATACAAACAAAGAACATTAATTAATAATAGTTAAGTCTATTTTAATACATACATAAAATTAATTTACATTATCATATAAACTAATTTTAATATTTTACAACATTTCACAAGAGACCTATGTATGTGATATCGAATACCATAATATCACATAGGCGTCTTCTATTTTCAATCTAGCTTTACTGTGACTTAGTTTTCGTTACTTATAATTAATTCAATGACTTTTATATATTTTATATTATCGTATTATGAAATATTTTCTATATCCGTTTCGTTTTCGTTTCCTTTAGATGTAACAAATCTGTCAATCTTGCTTCAGCAGTTTAGTCTCAAAGGCGCAAAAAGAAGACAGTCTATAATTACATTACTACTCTTCATATTTTTCTTTACGTGCCTCTCCAACTAGTCTAGTATGCCTTCCTATTCTAGGCTAGACGACTATTAAGGATTAAACTCTAGATTAAAGTCTACATTATTGTTTTCAAATTTTCACTTTATTCAAATTGGCTGTAACAAGCACTTTTGAATCGTCGAGTTATAATTAAGGAGGAATTATACTGGTTCTGAAAGGTGGTCTTACCGAGAAAAACCAGTAAGAAACTCTTTGTAATTGTTCACAAATTAAAAATGACAATATAATCTAGTGGTTAGCTGGTCGCAATTTATCATATCTTACTTTATCTTGTTTA
Organism: Morpho achilles; assembly: GCA_947086495.1. Classification (NCBI taxonomy): domain Eukaryota; kingdom Metazoa; phylum Arthropoda; class Insecta; order Lepidoptera; family Nymphalidae; genus Morpho; species Morpho achilles. Next base: position 8,293,857 of record CAMTZB010000003.1, read on the forward strand.
TCATAGTCCTCAACAGTATAATAAGCTTGATAATGAGCATTACACTAAGCTTTATTAAGCTTAGTGTCTTTTTAATTGCTTTTTTGAACTTGTAGAAAAGCAAGTCCAAATAGATTGTGGTTTTTTTTTAAATGTATACCGAAAACTGTGGTTTTCGGTATTACACTACTCTAATGTAATCTAAATCTTAAATTATATTTATTATTTTAAATCGACATTAAAATCTGTTAATAATAAAATTACAAATTTATTATTTCTTTTACAGGTTCCCTTGGGAACTTGTTAGTAGGACTTCTATTTGTATGGCCGTCTTATACATTACAATTGTATGAAGAAGGGACGACCATCCTGTCTGCCCCGATGAGTGAACTGGAGTGCTCTTTAGTGGGCAGTCTACCTCCGTTGGGAGCGATGGTAGGCACTTTAGGTGCTGGATGGATTATAAGTACCTTTGGAAGGCAGAGAGGTGCTCTTATTATAGCCTCACCACTTGTGGTTAGTAAATTTGATAAAGTTTTTCTTTATGACCGAACCGGTTAACAGCATATTTTCTCAGTCTTGGTTATCAGTTTACTTTTTAATTTTTAAGATATCCTGGTTAATGATTGACTTAACAATGTCGTCTACGGTGATACTGATTGCGAGGTTTATGGCAGGTCTTGCAACGGGGGCAATTCTGGTGCACACACCTATTTTCGTATCAGAGGTAGCTGAAGAGTCTATACGTGGCGCACTAACAGCATGTATGTATATGATATATTATAACCTTTTTCCTTTAAAGATATGTGGAAGAACAAACACCGACAGACTAGAAACCGATATAAACCTATGATGCCTAAATTGTGTCTTCAGAAAGTCAGAAAATTATTTTCTGGTCTCGCTACACGTTTTTAGACCAAAACTCCTCAATAATATCGAGACGCCTTTCCACAAGTTTAGAAAATATATAAAAACATAGCCATTAGATAAAGCGTAGGTATTTAGATAAGCGTAATCAAACAAATGCAGATTATTTGAGTAATAATAACGTATTTTAACTGCAGTCATCTACGCAACAGGGTGCAACAATTAACATTATCTAATCAAATTGTATCATTGTGAAATTTATGAAAAGACTGTTCGCCAAGTTTCTTGTTGGTTCTTCTCTGAGCAAACATATGAATACGAGCTTCTTTAATAACATTTGACGATGCAAAAATACTTGTAGTGAATAAAGAATGTTTTGAATTTATATTTGAGCATTCTTTCGTATTCATCGTAATGATAGCAATAATGCGAGTTTGTATATTTTTATGGAATCAAGTAAACATTCTGATTCCACTGAATTAGGTGAAATTATCCAAACAGTTCATAATTTAAACGAGGATTCCTATTTTCAGAATCATACAGGCACAAATATTTTTTTTATATCATTTATTTATAACGGATGATTCCATATCTAAATGTTATGTATTTTGCAGCTCCTATTGCCTGCTACTGCGTTGGTACTCTTATATCTTACCTTTTGGGCTGGTTTCTTACATACCGCTATATCATTTGGACCAACATTGGATTTTGCCTATCCTACGTTGGTCTTATGATGACCGTTACGGAGAGCCCTATGTTTCTTATGAGTCAAAACAAGGAAGAGGTAAATAGGTTTCCTTATCTTGAAGATTTTATCTATAGACTTATATTTCTCATGGAAATCGAATCCGTTTATAAAGCCTTGACAATAAAGTAGACAGAGACCTGATAGTAAAGATGGTCCTTATTGAAGGTCTTAGTGAAGGAAGGAAGGTTAGAAAGCAGCCAATATTATTTAAATATATAAGTTAAAAAATAGTAAAAATATATTTTACCAAAAAATAACGTGACCAGGAATCAATATCTGTAATTAATTAATTACTTAATACAGAATAACATAAAAGACAACGTTCTGCTCTTTCTTTAACTCTTAACACTAATTCGTTAGTAAATAAATTATGAACTTTCATTTGTTAAGCGAAAGGACGGTTTAAGTTAAACAATATTTTACACGAATCCAAAAAATACCTTATTTTTAAAACATTTTGTTACATGTTTCAAATACTTGGCTCAATATAAAAAAAAATTGTTGCCGTAAATGTGACGACGTATTAAAAAAGAATAATTGACTTTTGAGAAAATTGCTTCTTATTTATTGAATAAGTGTAAAGAAAAAATATCGTTGTTATAATTTATTATGATATTTTAGGAAGCACGTTCAGCGATAGCTCACTACAGAAGTGTATCTGTCAATTCTAAGTTGGTTTTGGACGAGATTTCAAGATTGAAGCAGCTAGTGGCGCCTGCCATAGAATTGATAGCAGTTGATACCGGTAAGATATTTGATTGAGCAATTTTAAAATTGCTTGTGACTTATAATGCGTAATATACAAAAGTATGACCACTGTGATAAATTTCTTATCTAATTGTAAACGTATATCAATTCTTTATTTTAGGGGCATTATTTTGCAAGCAATAATGCAAAGCAATTCGCGCAAATTCTTAATTTACTAATTTAATCATTATTGTTTATGGTTATAGACCTGGATAAAAAAAATAAATGGGTGAGTGGGTCTCGATCTTAGGTATTTTCATTTCTTGAGACCGCCCGTTCCCCGAATAAGCTGCGCTGACTTGACAATTTACGGCAAAAATAGTGTTTTATATTAAATTTTAAATGTTAATATTTTTTTATGCCCATAAACTTTTTTTTTGTATTTTTTTAAAAGAAAACCTAGGCAGGTCGAATATTCTCCCCCAAATCCCTCTTCATGCTGAATTTCAGGAAAATCGTTTGAGCCGTTTCTGAGATTCCTAAAATATGTATATATATACATACAAGATTAACTCATTAAAATATTAAAGATATAAAATATTGCTTTCTCACAACAAAGTTCTATTTATTTGATTAATGTAACCTGCAGAAGTTCCGCTTTCCAGAAATATGAATTGAAAGTAACGGGTAATCGTAACGGGTCAACGCACAGCTGCGTTTTCGGCCGTCCGCGTAAATTTACAATCAGAATGATCGACTTACGGTGCAACTTATTTTAATTATCAATGATTGCTGTCAATTAAGTAAAGTCAAATACCTACAAAAGTAAAAACAGAATTATGTTTTAAAATCCGCGGTTGGTAAGAACATTTATAATAATAATCTTTATTGGTGCATATAAACGAAGTGAACACGATATATTGGAATCCTGGCCCCTAAACTAAAATAAACTGTATTTCAGGTGCCAGTGCCCTCCTTTAATAATAGATCAATATAATTAAGTTAATTAAATTAATTAAGTTAATGACTGTAATTTTAAAGTAGGTTGATACATTATTATATATCTATTTGTGGTATGTGTGTATTTGTGTGTGTTGTGTGTGTGGGTGGGTGGGTGGTTGTGTGTGAGTGCGATTGTTAGTGTGTCTGCATAATTAGGTGATGCTTATTCTTAGGTTATGTACACAAATGCTGTTGTGATTTTTTCGTGAAACCTATCTCTTAAGATGCTTCGTTTACGGGGTGAAACGATTGTTGAGATTGTCGTAGTGAATGTGTGTATTGTTTGTGTAATTTGCTAATTTTGGTTGTGTTTTGTGGTATATGCGGTTACTAATCGTGCTTGTATAAGATATGAGAACGGATTGTGCAAGGATAAAGTAGTTTTGTACGATGGAATTCCGCGAAGTAACGCCTACATGTATAAACTATACGAAGTCAAATAATGACTAAGTATTTTTTTTTTATTCTAGTTCCCCTGATCCTGGTCAGAGACTGTTTCTGCAAAGGTTCATTATTTCTTGCTACTAAACTATACTTATGTGCTAACACATTACTAAGTATTAATAGACTTACTATTAGTATCAGTAGACTTAGTATAAATTTTGTGACACAATATGATTTATAGTATTTGAAGTGGAATTTGTAATATAATATTGGAATTAAGTAGGCTATATTTAGGCTATATTGTATTTGACACACTGATTCTTTATCTTTTTGAGCAAAGTTTTGTGCTTTGGTCAAATTTAGTCGTTATTGGATGAAACTTGGCACGTTATTAGCTTGTTAAAATATTATTAAAGTTAAATAGCTTCTTGATAGTGAATCAAAGCCAGTTGAAAATTTATTTATTTTTCCGAAGAATCAAGATCAGATAGTATATATAAAATAATAATTATGTGTATAACTTAAAGCATTTTTTTATTTAGATGAAAAATTCGAAGAGGCTGAGAAGCATAAACTGAATAATGAATATCGAGATGTGCCACCTCGAAAGGAAAAATCCTCAATCATAATTTTATGTAAGTATACATTATATAACTTCATGAATAATCAGTGGTAAAATTTAGTTTATTCTTTATCTCGTTTATTGAAAGGACAAGTTTGTCTTGGTTATTTTTATACCATTTTATGCTATCTTTCACAAAATGGACGATATCGCTCTGGACATCGACATTGTTGTTGATGCTCAAGGCCTAACAGTAAAGTGCTAAAGGGCGTAGATTTTTTAACTTAGTCTGAAAAATTATACTCTACTCCTTATATGTAATAAAGGTTTGATAATTTAATTTCCAGACAGAAATTATTTTCTTTACAAAGTTCATCAGGAATAATATATTAATAGAGCGTTACTATACTAAAACGGTGATACACGATAAGATTATCTAAATATATTGTAAGCCCTAACATCATTCTCCCGCCCTTATCCCACTCTAAGTGGGATTAGCACATATTTTGAACATGTTGTTAATTGATTTGGCTCATTATTTTACGACGCCTATCTGACGTCGACTTACCTTAGTAACCTTTAAGGAGAGCTCGGTAAGAAATAAGAGTGGTCTATTCTACTCAGCCGGATACCACGCGGTTCAAAAGTAGTTCTTAATTAATAATCTATTTATTTATTACGATGATTGTAGATAGTAAAAACACGTTGATAAGAGTTGATCTTAGATGGATAATATATCATTTAATAAGAGTGCTTATGTTTGGCCATTAAATATCTGTACGATGTTATAATAAACTCGTATCTTAAAATAAACTCTTAACCTGTTTTTTTTAGTAACGTCTCCGTCATCACGAAGAGCACTTACTGTTATCACACTGTTATTGACTATTCAGGTATGTATTTTGATGCATTATACAAAAATTTGGTATCAGTTGTATACCGCTAAACACATTATGCAATAATTATTCTGAAGTAAAACCATAATAAAAAGAGAACGAATAAAATTGTAATAAATTTATTAAAACGTACATACCGGTTAAATCATGAGCTTAAATTATTTTTTATCTATACCAAATTTTACGGTTAATCATTGGGTGTCAAACTGGTAAACCTGAACAAACGGTGCAGTGCATTTAAATTTTTTGACACTTTAAATTATTGCCTACTTTCATAAGACTTTTAAATTGTTACTATCTATATTTTAAATTGCTGCATATATCTATCTAACCTTATTTTATTTGTTTCTCTGTTTATAAGTTCACGTTGAGTGGAAAAGCTGTTTTTGGCAGCTGTGTAGGTCCGTAGTTAACGATTTGTAAACATTTTTTTGTTACAAGGGTTATAATTAATGAAATAGATTTTAAAATAATTCCTCGTCAAATAACCTGATGAAGGTTGAATAAAGTAATTTTCTGAATCCTTTTTAAGGATGCTTGTCTTCAGTGCAGGATCGCTTTTCAATACCTTTCGTACTTTTTTTTAAAGTGTCTAAGCATACTTTAGCGCTGACTTTAGGACTGATGTTGTGTGATAGGTTGATAATAGATGGCGTTTTTCAATGTCATCCTATTCCCATAGAATTAACAGGATTTCTAGCCGATATTGTATTCCGGTGTATAAGGAATAATTTTGTAAAATTTCATTGATATTAGTTTGGCTGATTTGCCGTGAAACTGTAACAAACATACATCCATACTCACACACTTTTGCTTTTATAATATTAGTAGGCTTAAAAAAAAATCATTATTTTGTATGAAGCCACGTCTCGGTGACATTAAATATGCTGTGCTTATTTAACTATTTTGGTTCGATCATAAGAATCATATACTACATTTATAACGAATTTTCTTGGCAAATATCACAGTGAAATTTTTTGTGACGAAGAAATATTAACAGCCATGTAGAAGCCCAAAAAAATGAAAACTATTGAGTGAATCTTTTAGCCTGTATAAAAATTTGTATAAAATGATGGATGACAATCCTTCCTATTATATTTGACAGGTGATGATGGGCTTTGTAGGAGTTCAAGTATACGCTAAAGACATCTTCACTCAAGCTGCACCGAGTTTGTCTTCTAACTTTTGTTCGGTCATGTTCGCATTTGTGCTGCTAGCTGGAAGTCTATCAAGTGCTTTGTTTGCTGATAAATTTGGCAGAAAAGTGAGTATTCTTAATAGCGACTCACTATTATGAAAATAATTTAAAGTGGTAAATATGGGTTCTTCAATACAACATTAATTCTTTTCGGTTAATATTAAGTTAACTACACATATTAACGATTTTGTTTTTCAGTTCACATATTATAAATATCTGTAGTAATAGAGGTAAACATATTGTAGTTTTAACCTTTTATGCCATACGAGAAGCAGCTACCAACGTGAAGATGCTCTTTTATAGAATTTATAGAATTAGGCGTTACTTTGAGGAGGTCTATAATACAAAACTATTGAGAATATTATTTAACTATAATCCGCGATAAAAGAAAATATATGCAATGCTAAATGTAGAGTGTACTATTCGCTCTCATACCTGATACATGCAGAATTTGTACAAACTCATGCACTACCCGACACCGATAACACAATGTATTGTGTACTGCACACATTCACCACCACAATCTCAACAATTGTTTCGCCCCGTAACCGAAGCCTCAAGCAAGCAAGCAAGCTTTGCGATTTTGTCGTAGAGTCTATCTCCTGACGATGCTTCGATTGATATTATTTAATGATAATTTTAAATTTTTAAATATTGCTCATTTGCATCTATTGCACCTACCAATGTTCAAGATTGATACAATCCAGTAGGCAACACGGATACAAGTAGATAAAGGTAAACCAATTTGTATGAAAAATGTTTTTCGTTTTAGATTCTTCTAATATCATCATCAGCAGCTGTAAGTCTCTGTTTGGCTGGAATGGGAATGTTGCTCCATACGAGTATAGCACCACCTTGGGTGACTGCTGTGTTGATTCTCTGCTACTGTTTTGCATTTATGTTCGGAGCTGGAAGTGTTCCTTACATCTTGCTTGCTGAATCCTTTATACCAAAGGTGTGTGTTTGGCAAAATTATTTTGGAAGCCATTTTGTTTACAAGTTAATTAATATTAGGACTTTATATTTTATAAAACTTCTTACTAAAACCGTATGTTTTTTCGTAATTGAAAATAGGGTGGTCGATGAATATTGAAAATTCATTATTGTAAACGAACATTAGTGATAGATTAAAAATTAAACATAAGTTTAAACAGATGACATTGACAAGTTATCAAAATCGCAAAATGGGAGGGCACATTAAATTGTTAGTATAAAAGATGTAGAACTTAAACAGGATAAAATTAACCTTCTATAATATATACGCACATTATATAGTTGGCCTTTACCACTTTTAATCGACAGTGATTTTTGTTTGATTGGTTTTAATACATAATGACTGTAAGCAAACGACTCATAAAGATTATTTCAGTCATCTATTGTAATGACTAAAGAATCGAAAACAATTTTATTATAACTTAATATCCTAATTTTGTAATTACGAAAATATTTTTTCTCCGACCTATCTTTAATGTAACACCATATCTTAGTTCTTTAAATTTTAAACTGTGTTCTATTTTTGATCTTAATATTTAACTTTTTGACGACATTGATAATCCATTGATGTTTGACGTTAATTAAAAGAATGAAGATGAAAAGTGAAATATCAATGTACTTTTTACAGGTCCAAAGCGTCGGGTGTACGGTGCTCTTGTTGTGGGTGTGGTTCCTTAACTTCATTCTCATCGCTATATTTCCTTATATGATCAAGTTCTTCACAATCCACGGCTCTTTTTACATATTCGCAAGTTTTGCTATTTTAAATATTGCCGTTGCTGTATATATCCTACCTGAAACTAAGGGTCTTACTAATGATCAGATACAGGAAGCATACTTAAAGAGGCGGAAATAATAAATTAGTTATAATAATATAATATTTTAGTTATAATAATAAAATATATGATTATTATGTAATTCATTGTATAAAATGGTCACTAAACATTAAGATACAAATAATGGATAGAAGTATATTTATAGAAGCTAGGTAGAGCGTCTGATGAACGCTTTTATATCAATTAAAATTAACAATGTACTTGCACTAATTTTGACTAAAATATAGTGCAAATCTTCAGGAAGGTGTAGGTTAATAGTACATTACGGTTTTATGTAAATTATGTTAAAGAGCTCGCGCAATTGTAAATAATTTGCCTTCTTTAATCGCCTTTACTCACGTCCGCCGCGTAAACCAGTAGAGATATATTACAGTAATATAATAAAGAATTGTAGATCTACGAAAATACTACAGAAAGTCCGGGACAAGATATCTCTATCTCTTATTGTTAACTCACAATAACTACTTTTATGTTCAAAATTTACATTTGGAAAAGATTTTATAACACTGATGTTTTAATGGGCGAAGCCGCTTACATTAGCTAGTAAATATAGGTATAAAGATTTTCTGGTATTAGTTGTAGTGTAAACGTACATTCGGATATAACATGTATCTCCAGTATTAGTTAAAACCGCTAACACAAACTATTTAGTCAAAGCACATCCCAAACAGACTTGGTTAAGCTAAATTCAATTAAACTTAACCGAACTACCATGACATGACTCCGTAAAGTAAAGTCGATTCAGACGGCTAGCAATTACCGCGCTTTTATTTAATATCAAAAATTCACTTTTTGTTTTTAACTTTTTTTTTTTTTTATTTAAAATTTATTTCATTAAAAAAAATTAAATTTTGATGACAAAATTCATTTTTTTTATGTGTTTATTGATAAAAGTTAAACTACACAATTTGTAAGTCAAATTATATGTATATGTTAACAGAGGTAACAATATTTTAATATTTTGGCGCCTGATGCTTTGACATATTTATTTCCAGCTTGTGAGATATTATTATCAATTTATATATTGATTGAAAATTATATATAGGTATCAATCTCAATTTACAGTGAAATAATTGAGGCTTTTATGGCTTAACGTCTACAACAACTGCTTATCGTATAATTAAACAAATATTTATTGTATTTACTTTAATGTGTAAGTTATACTTATTTATAACTATAGTTTTAAGGCTCAGTAGTAACTTTAAGTTTACTATAATAACTTGTTGCTTATTTATATACATGTTAACTTAAAAATAAAATTTAAACGTATATGGATATTAAAATTACAGTAGTTTTTGGTAACGATTTGCAAAAATAAATAAATAAATGATTATCAATTTATCATGTATCATCTATGTAAAATATTTGAAATACTTACCTGTATAAGTTGTAATAAGTTAACCTATGCTTTATTAAATTATTTAAAAAAGATCAAATCAAGATCGCATTCCGTCTGACGTGTCTTTATTTTAATATGAGGAAACTTAGTTAAAGTTACACATTCTGACAAATCGTTTGTATGTAACTATACAAACAAATAAGTATTCACAAAATACTAGCATCGGTTCTCGACTTCGTCTATAAGTTGAAAGTTATGTAATAAATTCCGACTCTGGCATACTCACTATTTGATTTGTCAAACAAAAATTATGTGATTTGTCTATTGGCCGACAACGAAGATATTCATAGAAAATAGTAATAAAATGTTTTGTGTAAAAATCTCTCCTTCTGTTCTCATGTACTCATGTTCAAAAAACGCCTACAAATCGGTTAAATGTAATCCCCAAAGCGAAAATGTTGCATAAAAAGCCCATAGCTAAGCCTTCATAGACAGAATACTTGTGTGTGTGCGAGTGTGTGTTAATGTCCACATGTCTACAACTTTTTAGTGGATTTCCATACTTATGTAATTAATAAATTATTGACAAGGAGTACATTTATTATAGATACATTTAAATTATTTATATAAATACTAGCGTTTACCCGCAACTTCATTTGCGTGGACTGTTGTCGCGTAATAGGTTGATAATAGATGGTGCTTTTCAATCTCACCCTATTCCTGTAGAATTAACAGGATTTCTATAGCCTATATCCCTCCATAGCCCAGTGAATATAATTATGGCAAACTTCATCGATATTGGTTCAGCGGATTTGCCGTGAAAGAGTAGCAAACATACATCCTTACTCGAAAACTTGCGCGTTTATAATATAAGTAGAAATCAATAAGTAAATAATAAATTATAATAAATAAATATATGGGACACTTACATACACGGTCGTGGGTCCCCAAATTAAGTAACTTAATACTTGTGCTATGGTAGACAGACAACTAGTGAATATATACTTATATATTTTTTAAATACATACATAAATACAAATATACACCCAGACTCGAAGACCAACAAATTATTTTTATAGAAAATATTGACCTTCGGCGGGAATCGAACCCGCGACCCGCGGAGCTGAAGGCAGGGTCACTACCCACTACACCAACGGGCCAGTCGTCAATCAATCAGTCAATCAATGAATCACATGATAATTTACGACTGCATCAAGTTTCTTTTTGTACCTTCCTTTTGTCTACAACTCCTTCTATCTATCTAAAAATATTTTAATCCTTGAGTATTTTAGTACCAAGAACACATTTTTCCCGCACAGAAGAAACAAAGGTACTGCCTGGAGGAATTATTTTCTCCCTCGTAAGCTGATTTTTGTATTTTTTATTAATATAAGACTTATTGAAAAGGCTTATGGTTTATAAATGTGCAGACAGAGTCCCTGTTTCTTCTTTTTTATGAGATATTTAACAACTACACCTACATATTACACATAATGAACAAAATATATATGGAATAGAGAAAATCATCATCATTATCCTGCCATTATCCCACTGTAAGGGAACTCTAAGGGGAGGTGATGGCATACGGATACGAAACGTTGTAGCTGACTATGGGCCTCATAAAAAGAAAGCCGAGAGTTACTAAGTGGGTGATGGAGCGAGTTATGCTTATTTCTACGTGAGCAAAGCAGAAATAAGGGGATCCGTAGAAGAGCTGAAATCACAAGAAGAATCAAACTCTGATATAGCTCAGTGAGTCGCGTTTGGCGGGGTGATGGTGCGAAGAACCATTAGGTGTTGCAACGGCGTCCCCACAGAAAGAAAACGCAGCATCGTTAGACCTGGTGGACTGAAGAACTAAAAAACGCTCGCGGTTAGCCGCTGGATCAAACCGGAACAAGATCGTGTGGTAAGGAAATAACGTAAACAGACCTATGTCATTGGATGTCAATCAGTCGAAGAAGTAGATCATTTATTATCAATAATTTGTAAAAACAAATTCAACAAATTATCATGTTATTTCATAAATAAAACAATACTACGTTCTTGGTCCTGTACATTAACGTTAAGCGTTAATTGTTAACAAATTAAACTTTTCATTAAAATCATATTTTAATTTCCATTAATATCTTTTTATTATCCCTAATTATTTGATCGATCGTTCGATGATTCTATATTTGAAAAGAGTTTATTGAACCTTAACGGAAAATAGGACTCTTTTTTTGTCTCAAACGATGCTGCATGAAATGCTGTGAAAAGTCGAAATATCTTAATTTTTATATCAAAAGTAACATTGGTTTTTAAGATAAAATTTCATTAGAGGTTTTTTAATCTTTATGTATTCTATATCAGAAGTGACAGGTATAACGTAATACGCACTGTGTTGCGCTTTAAAAAAATAATTACGTGATTTTCCTTTAGACAACGTAACCTTCAATATGATAAGGAATAATTTTGTATAATTGTTAAATTTAAGAAGATAAGTTTAGTAAAAAGTTTGGGGACAAAATAGAAACAGAACGCACAAGTACCAGGGCATAATAACAACGCAACGGCTAAACCCATCGTCATGCGAAAACGCTTAGAAAACGGCGAGCAGCGTCGCATTGGACTTCTCATTAACCCAGAAAGTGCTGCTGACTGCCAGTGAAAGACGATGGAAACTAGTATACGAGGTATAATAGCCGATGAAGAGTTGAGCTCGGATCCAGTTTGCTTCGCGGCAGCGGCTGATGCGGACGTGTGCCGTTTAAGTTAGATATAAAATTTGTTACATCGTTTGTGTAGTGCGAAGGAAGTGGTTTTCGAAAATTTTGAGTAAGTAATTTTTTTTTTTCAATTTATCTTCAAACTTCAAAGTTTCGTTCAAAAAATAAGCGTCACCAAAAGCAGTATAAAAGTTTTAAAAATTTTGCGATTACATAAAATTAAGAATAATTTAAATTTATATGAATCCGTTTATGTCATTAATTTATTTATATCTAAACAACTTTCATTATTAATGAGCTTTAATGAAATAATCTGAAATGGAAAGTTTTATGTTTAATTTATTCGATACATCGACATTAAATCGGAATATATCGGTTCTATTCTAAATATAATATATTTATGCGAAATAAAAAAATGTTTAATAAACTTACACTCTGATATTACCGACGTGCTTAGGATTATTTAATTTAATTAATTGATACAACAGAAATATTTAATAGGTATTTGAAAGTATAACAAAAAGGTTTTGACACGTCAATTTAAAAATAGTTAATATAACGGTTACTCTTAGTGCATAAACCGTATTTTTAAACCAGTTCTCGACCAGACCTCTGAATCATTACTTTTATTTTGAATTCACAGAATTGCAGTGTCCCTATAGCATCGCAACAAACCATGAATATTTTATAATCTACCGATCTTGATAGAGAATTGATTAGCTTTATAAAAAATAAACGAGAGCTTTTCAAGGAATTACGAGTTATGCTTTTGCCAGAAATTAAAAAAATATGACTAGCAAAACTGCAACTACATAAAATCTAAACGTAAAACATAGCATCAAATAGTATTTTCAGTTTAGATATGTTTAATAATACTTTAACAAGTTGAAAATTATAATTGCTTTAGGCGTAACTTTGCGGAATTCCATAATACAAAAGTGTATATCATGACTTTTGTACAATGAAAATTAGAATTTGGAACGTCAAATCTTTTTAGTTTTTTTTAGTAATTTTAGCGGCATTACCTAGTAGGGACAGAGTTTTATACCGAGGATATTATCGTAACTTCAATCGGACGGCCATCGAACAAGTTTTGACTGGCTAATTCACACAATAACATTTATCAACTCTTGTCTATCTGTATTCAGTTAATTTTGCAGTGACAAAGTAACAATAGTCTGATTAATAAAATTTCACACAACGTTAGCTATTTTTTTTTAGTATAAGTTATAAATGGTTAAAGATATATTAAAATAACGCACTGCCATTGCCATGATAGATGAAAAAAGCCTAAATTAATAATCGCTAATAATTAATAACCAATTACACTATTTCAACTTAATCGTAATTTGATAGGGTTATAAAAGTATTTCAATGACACAGAAACCTTCCTAACGCCAGGTCAAGTTAGCAGCATCATTTAGTATGATTTATCTTATTTATTTACATTAGGAACTACTTACTTTAACACAAGTACCCGGGTGACCGAACCTTGCTCGGTAATTTCTTACAAAATAAAATAAAAAAAAAGAAAAAAAGGTAGGTGCGGCTCGATAGGGCTCGAATAAGCTACGCTGACTTGACATTTTATGGAAAAAAATGTGTTTTATATTCAAAGCAAATTTTTGTGTTTTTTTAATGCTCAAAAACAGGGATAGGTAAACGATTTTTTTTTAAATTAAAACCTAGCTAGAACGAATTTTTTCCTTCACAACCACCTCCATAGTGAATTTTAGGAAAATCGTTGGAGCCGTTTCCGAGAATCCGAAAATATATACATACAAGATTAACTCATATTACAACTTTTATATTTATAAAAAATATTAAAGATAATCTTTGGTATGTAATAGAGTTTAGTAGTGACTAATAATATAATCAAATTACTTGACGAAGCTAAGGTACGGACAAAATTAATTGTTAGGTTCCATTCTTTTAAGTTAATGATTCTTAAAGGTTTGCTACCTTTATAGAAATAAATAAAAACATGTATAGATAGACATCCAGTTTTTTTAATCCAGTTTTGTTGGTGCTACGAACAAGCTTAGGCATCTGCTAATGATATATAAAGTGAATGTATTGTGATCGTATCGTATCTAGGCTATATATAGTTCAGATAAGTATGGTAAGTGTGTATTTATAGCATAGCCTGGGATGAGAAAGGTAAAGAGTATAGAAGCTCTGCTAACGTCAAGGAAAACTCCTTCCTCCCAACAGTGCGTTTTTTGTGGTATAGCCACCAATTTAGTGACGTGTTTGTGACTATTCACTGTGGTGACGTTTTTGCTTTCCACTTTGTATCTGAAAGAGCGCTGTCAAGTTTGAAGCGGGAAGCCATGGGGTCAGAACACAGATATCCCGTCTTTGCCAGCAAAAGCGTTTTGTATGGATATTATTTGTGATGGAGGATCGTTTTATCCTTGCCTGATGGAGGATCGTTGTATAGATCGCTTTATCCTTGCCTATGATTTCAATGGGTAGTCTAACAGGAATTTGGTATTGGTATTGGAATTGGGTGGTATCTGTTTAAGTAGAATAGACCACCCTCTTTCTTACCGAGGTGTCGTAAAATATGTAAAGTACAAATTAAATGTTCTCCGCTAATTATTTAAGCGATCTTTGACTTTACACTTTTGTATTTTTATTCATTTACTAGAGACCAATAAACTTGTGATTATGACCCTAGGATTGCAACGACTCTCATTTTTTTAAGTTTTCACGTACGTTTAAGGCTACGTAATTTACGACCGGCTGCCTGCTTGACGTCAAATTACCATAGTCGTAATTTACGACACCTTGGTAAGAAAGTGTCTGTCTTTTCTGCTCAACCGGATACAACACGGTGGGTCAACTTACCTTAGTCGCCTTTTACGACACCTTGATGAGAAATGAGGGTGGTCTCTTGTACTCAACCGGATACCATCAAATATGTTGAGAAACATATAAAAATAAGCCAAAAAGCAAAAGGAAGGCAACATACAGAGAGACGCGACGACTTTCGCTATATTATGCAGCCATCGCCAGCGCCTCCGCATAGATGATTAAGTTACGGACTGTGTACTGTATTTATTCAAACCTGCTTGTCCTTAGTAACGTGCCCAAAATTTCTTATTTTCTATTATTAGAGAAAGGCATGTAACGTATATTACATAGATTGCAGAATTTCTGCCGAGACACTGACTTGTTTAACGTATACTATGATACTCGTCAGTATTAATTTCGCATATTTTTATAACAAACAACAATGCTCTCAATTAGAATTAGTTACTAGATGTATTTAACTGCTCTCCAAGAAATAATAATTTTTGTTCATTGTGCATTGTGAACTTTTATTGATAGGTAAAAATGTCAAACTTTTCTCAAGACACGTGACTTAATCGAGAATTGATACTATGGAAGGAGAGTAGACCACCGGTGCGGCGTAGGAGAGACAGTGCGCTTGCATTAAATAAATGTCATGTTTGTATACGATAGGGCAATAAATTAATATTGTATTTTACTATATAAATCATAGTTCTTTGAAGCTGATAATTAAAGCAATCCGTGCAAAATTACTCCCTAACCATTCCAAAATATCCAAAAAATGCACAACGTTAATATTCAAGTTTTCACTTTTTCTCCCAGAGTGCGACCTGTTGTTTTTTTTTTCTATCATATATTTTAGTCCGGTTTATAAGACTCAATTGTTCCTAATATCGTCAATATTGATTGATCCAGCGGATTAGCCGTGAAAGCATACCAGACTCAAAAATGAATGTTTGAACTTTAGACTTATTAGGGCAGTAGTGGAGCCATGGGCAGGCTTGAGTGCCAGTGTCCAACAGATAATAAAAAGGCGAACATAACATAACATACATTTGTCTAATCACACATAAAAAAGAGATTCAGATAGTTATTTTGCATTTGCTTTCTCTTTTATTTTTCAATGGACACATTTTAGGCTGTCTTCCATAATACTGTAATGACTCCATGGTTCGAGCTCACTTCCGGAAAACAGAATCACTCGATCTAAACATCAACTTATGTAATAAGTTCATTACATAATATTACGTTTATTATATATGTTGAAGATAAAAAATAATCACTATCCAATTATTTTCCGCTTGTAAAAGTTTCTAATGAATAAGTAATTTATTCAAAACACGTATTTTATTTTCTATATCTGAATCATCAATTAATTATCACCTCGGCAGATAAATGCATGACCAGAAGAACAAAACTTGATTTTATGCTATAGATTATCGAGTATTTATTTTGATATCATGTTGGAACTTTCAATATATTTAGATATGTCGTGTATGAATCACTGTTTTATTATAGTAACGCGTTTTTTTAGTAAAGCAAAAAATTCAGTATCGAATAGAAACAAAAATTTATTGATCTGTGAAAGAATGATAAACAAATAAACACTTTCTCATGAAATAATTTATCTAATTAGGCCTTACCTTTAGAAAAGTTCATAATACAAAAGTAATGCTAATATATAATGAACAAATTATATTATCACTTTAGCACCTTTGGATTTATAATAGAAAGTATTAATTTACCGTCGCACTGAAGCAATAATTGCTGTCAATAAGTATGCTAAGCCGAGTTGCGGTCGACCGTGGCTTTTGCCACACTCCCGACGATGTGTTGACTAGTCACAGTCATCTGTCAGCTGTCTACTACACGTCGCCCTAAGCCATGATCCGACCTCACAGGAGGCACCCTTAGGACGACGCTAGTAGAGCTTCTGCGTTCTACTTTAAAAGCCATAGAGCTAACAGCATATAGTTAGTTCTAGAAAAGCCGATTTATGGTTAATCTTGTGCCGTAACTATTTACAGACGGCGCTTTTAGAGTGGTCACTCTTACGTTGCTAGACTAGGGAAGTCACCTTAAAAGATGATCTATTACAATAAAGAGAAAACTATTGGGGCTGTTTCTATCTGCCTTTTTAATGTTTGATTAGAGAAGGATAATCATACCCTCTTTTTGTTCACTATACTACTTCTTTATTGTCACGTACAGGCTCCCGTTCTTTATATAATAACTCTATGGTGACAAAGAATGCTGTTTTCTTATTTCTGATACGCACAGTCAAGGAAAAGCTGTGATAGTCCAGCGTTGAGACCATGGGTACTCTTTCGAGAAGTCACGGGTTCAAACCCCAGCAGGCACCAATGAGTTTTGTCTCTTAAAAACTGATGTGTCTAAAATTGATAACTGCAATTTATCACACGCTTTTTGGTAAAGCAATCGTTAGGGAACCTGCATATCTCTGTAGAATTCTGGGGATATGTGTAACCATTTGCACTGGAGTTGATAACTGCAATTTATCACACGATTTTTGGTAAAGGAAAACATCTTGAAGAAACCTGCATATCTGTAGAAAATTTTATGGATATGTGAAACCTAACAATCCGCATTGGAGCAGCGTGATAGGTCTTAGCTCCAATCCTTTTCTTAAAAATAAAGATAGGAGGCTTATACCTAGCAGTGGGACAGTAACAGGCCGATACTTTATAGCCAAGGGTCAAATATTTGTCGATAAGCCTGATCACGCTAAATCTCTATAGCAAGTCATCAAAATCATTGACATCAGTTGTGATTTTAGTCAAGCATTTGCAGTCAAAGAAACGATAAAAAATTGTCGGTATCAAATCTTTATACTATACGTATTTTGTTTTACAAGGCTCGATGTCCACTCGTGCGATGTAAAGCAATTTACAATTAGACTACAGTAGAGCCTGTCGGTTTATAGAACACTGGGCACAGCTGGAGCGCGGTTGAATCAAAAGAATTGGTTATGGAAGGTCACGAACTACGATCTCTATCAGCTACGCTTAAGTTTACCTACATATATTGATGACTTGTTGGTTTGTATCTTCCTCTAGGGCAATCATATTTTAGTTTATAAAAGTACTAGTGACTATGCCGTGTGGTATCCGGCTGAGTAGAATAGACCACCCACATTTCTTACCGAGGTGTTGTAAAGGGCCACTAAGTTAATTGAAAGGAAACCTGCGTATCTCTAATCAACTGTGGGGATATGTGTAACCTACCAATCCGCATTAGAGCAGCGTGTTAGTTCTTAGCTCAAACCCTTCTCTCCAAAAATGGAAAGAAGATGCTTATACCCAGTAGGATAATAATAGGCCGTTACTGTACTTTTAATTCTACCAAATTTCATCTTTTTAGTAGGTTACCGGTTCAATCAAAATGATATTATTAACCCAATCAGTAAAACATGATAATAATACAAATTGCAAAACAGTTTTATCTTGTTTTAATTTCAAAGGAAAATACACTTTAATGCTTTTAACGAAACAGGCTTAAGTTTGACTTGTCGTTTGTACGAAAAATCGTGATGGTTTATTGGTTAATCTCCATCAATTAGCTATGTCGTAACTAAAGTAATACCGCTATCTTTATTTATGATTTAACCGGAAATCTATTCTGGAACTAATCGACGCAACCGGAATCAGAACCCGGATTCTATTACTTAAAAGCTCATTCGCACCAAAGCATTATATAGTTCAACTTCTCAAGCGTAAAGATCTAAACTCGACAATGAGCGTCTTCAATTTACTGTAAATAAAACTTGTCTGGACGCGTTTTGTTATACTATTTCATAAATTCATTAATCTTACTGTAACCAAATATTATTCAACGATTAATACAGATGTTATCTCTTTAAGTCCGTATACAACTTCTGTCAGATCATCCCACGTATAGGACTGGTTTCCGAAAATGGAATAATCAGAATATTTAGTTCGCAGTAGCGGTCATTGTCCGAAACATGTTTATGCGTGCTGCTTTGCATGGAAGATACATCTGGACTCCATATATAGAGTAAATATGGATTTCTGCTTACTAAAGATTGTGATAAAGTAAAACAAAACTTTAAGAATTGAATGACGTTTATTTGAATACTAGACTGTATTCTTGATAGAATATCAATACAGCGTTCTATAGCTAGCGTTTGCTTCGGCTTATTCACATATATTTTATAGAGTAAGGCGTTACTTTGCGGAGATCCATAAAAAAAGCAATCTTTGCTATTTTTTGTAATTTCTATCTCCTCATGATGCTTCGGTTGCGGGGCGAAACGATTGTTGAGTTTATGATAGTGAATGTGAGAAGTGCATGGGTATCGTGGTGGCAGTGCTATACGTTTGCGCATGTGTTTTTACGGATCCTGTATGTATCAGGCATGAAAAAGGATTAGTACACTCTACATTTAACAATATGTATATTTTTCATTTTTACTTTTGTTCGCTAATATTCGTTATTTATTTGCAATCGATCAGTAAAGCTACAAGCTTCGAGCTCCATTATTCTCCACAAGCCAACTGGGTTGTTACCGCACTTGAAATCAGCCAAAAAAACTTTAAAAATTTGTAATCGAACCTTCAAAAGTTTCTGAAAAACAAAATCGTTTTACATCAATTAGGATTCATGAGTTTGACAGTGACGATAACCGATTCTGCCTTTAGCAGGAATCACTGTTGAATTTTCATAGTAAAATATATGAAAAAAACAGTAAACCGTTAAAATTCGAAACAATAAAAGTACTGATTTTATGGCGCTGAATTCCAGCGGCTTAGTTACCGTTCGTCAAAATCTAAATCCGAACTTTCTATTTTCAATATCTAGGTGTTAATATTTCCATTGGATAGTTGCAATGAAGACCGGCAAATTATTAGAACATTTCTCGAAATGACTTCTTGATTTAAAGCAAACCGTTATAATATTATATCAAAGCGTAACAGGACTATTGTACTTCGGTATCCTTGTTTGATAGACGTGAGATGGACGACGTAATCAGATTTAGGACATCGGATAGACCATTGTATACAATTTGAATTTTGGTTTTGACACCCGCTGTGTTAACGGTTCGGTTAGATTTTTTTTTCAATAGTATCTGATTGTAGAAATTATTTTATTGGTGTTAAGTGATTGATATTATAACAAATAAGAGCACTAGTAATGCCTTTTTTATTTTTTTTTATACCTTTTATATTGATCACAATTTTGACCATTACTTACAGTTTAATTGAATAGCATCACCCATATTAAGATGATGATGATAATTAGATGATGCCATTCACCATCTTCCTGCCCTTATCCCACTCTAAAAGGGGGCGGCACTACATGTTATAAACGTGTTTTCTCATGATTTGGCTAGGTATTTTAAGACCAGCCGCCTGCCAGACCTTATCTTACCTTAGTCGTCTTTTACGACATCTCGGTAAGAAAAAGGGTGGTCCACTCTACTCAGCTGGATACCACACGGCGGGTGAACTCACCGTAGTCGCCTTTTATGATACCTCGGCAAAAAAAGGGGGTGGTCTATTATACTCAGCCAGATACCACACGTCTTAGAATCGAAGAACCAGTAAATTATATTTAGAAAATGCCGAACGTCGGCGAGAATCGAACCCGTGACTCGTGGAGCCACTGCCACCTGCGCCAACAGGCAAGAGCTTCAACTCTATAAGGATTTTTATTAATTCTTTTTCATTTTGGGTTAATCAACTCTGATTGTATAGAAATATGTAATTGTACAATCTCGCAACGTCATTCTTAATAATAACCCGTTCTTAGGCAAATTAACACAACACCTAAACTGGAAATGCAGAGCATTAATTAAGACATAAAGTTGTTTATATGAAACTTGAATAGAGATCTAAAAGAATCTTCCACATCCGTGGGAACTTATCTTAAAAAACATCATATTTGTAATGATAATTACGTATAGCAGGTTAATTAAAGCTCACAGATGCAATGTAGGAACCTACGTAATGATCCAAGGGAATTTGATCAATACGATCATATGTTTACTTAAGACTAAAGTTCAAAATAAAAAATGGAGGCTTCCCTTCACTTGATTAGTACGGTTTATTATTAAGCCGTACTAATGCGAGAGTATTGCGTACAGTTAAGAGAGTAATATAATTGGGTGTATTAAAATTTATTCTAAATGTTGACTGGCCCGTTGGTGCAGTGGGTAGTGACCCTGTCTTCAGCTCCACGGGGCCAACATTTTCTACAAAATTAATTTGTTAGTCTTTAAGCCTGGGTGTATATTTGTATTTAAAAATATATAAGTTTATATTCACCAGTTGTCTCTCACCCATAACACAAGTACTTATTAAGTTACTTACTTTGGGGAAGGACGACCGTGTGTGTAAGTGTCCCATATATTTATATTTATTTATTTATTTAATGTAATAAATGTATTGATTTTACAATATACATTGTAAGAAACATCAAAAAATATGTATAAGTAAATATAGTAATATAATTTGGGAATATTTAAAATTGTTGTTAATGCTTTAAATGTATTTTACTATTAACATTGTAAGAGCCAACAAAAAAGTATGCAAAAGTAAATATAAAGGAAACATATTTGTCAATACATATATGCATATATTATTGACAAAACACCCTCATTTCTTACCGAGGTGTCGTAAAAGGTGACTAAGGTAAGTCGACCCGCCGTGTGGTATCCGGCTGAATAGAATAGACCAACCTCATTTCTTACCGAGGTGTCGTAAAAGGCGACTAAGGTAAGTTGACCCACCGTGTGGTATCCGGTTTAGTAGAATAGACCACCCTCTTACTTACCAAGGTGTCGTAAAATACGACACAGGTAAGTTGACGTCAGGCAGGCGGCCGGTCGTAAAAACGCAGCCAAATCATGTGACAGCATGTTTATAACATGTTGTGCCGACCCCACTTACGAGTGGGATAAGGGCAGGAAGATGATGATGATGATTATTGACAAAACATTTTTTATTCAAATAAACTTGTAAACAAGTGCTTTTGAATCGTCAACTCAATAGAGTTTCCAGCAAAAGACATTTTCCTACCGTAAGTAGCCAGCAGGAAATTAGGCTGTTGCTCTTTTCAAAACATAATTCTTATAACTACATTTAATTTAACTACATTTAGTTATTACAATCTTATATCTTGTCCAAGATAAGTTGACGTCAGGAAGGCCGCCGGTCGTAAAATACGTAGCCAAATCATGTGACAACATGTTTTTAATATGTTGTGCCGACCCCACTTAGAGTGGGATAAGGGCAGGAAGATGATGATGATTTTGTCCAAGAGTAGCTATATCCACGCATTCTCATGATCTCTTTAATCTTGAACAGTATAGTATTTCTAAACCAGTTTTTTAAACTAATGTTATAATATACTGTACAACATTAAAAAAAATACGATATGTAAAATACTAGCAATCGCCTTAGGCTCCGCCCGCGTCGAAAGATTAAAACCGTAATACAGTATTTTGATATCCATAAAAATAGTTAAAGTGGGTTAAACTTAAAAGCTAGACATATGCAGTCGCAAACTTTGAGAGGGGAACAATTTTGTAATACATGATTTTCGAATAACTATTACCGTTTACTCAGCCCACGCACGGAAAGCTTTAAATTTTGCCGTTTTCGTACTTTTTTTATTGCTGCTCCTCTCCTATTTATCTTAGCGTAATGTTATATAACCTATAATCTTCCTCAATAACTGTACTGTATACTGAAATATTTTTTCAAATCGGTCCAGTACCTTCTGAGACTAGCGCGTTTAAACATTCAATCAAACAAACAAACTCTTCAGCTTTATATATTAATATAGAATTTGATTTAAAAAATTCCATTACTATACTTATATTTTTGAACCCCTGAATCTAATTACATTTCCTTTAAAATAAGAACTTTTTGGGTCGGCAGCGTTCAAAGATGTTTGAAATAAAAAGTACTTGTTCCCCAATCGCCTTTTTGCTCTATCGAATTAAAACTCGACTAGAGAGTTGGGTCTTGATAATCGATTTTCACTGGCGATCGTTACATCAATTGATACCAATAAGTATTTAAATTAATTCTTAACAAGACTGTGTTAGCAATTACTGGGTCGTTGACCCTGTTCATACATCTTGAATGACGAGATTAGGGTCACCCATTGAATCTCATAGGTGTTTGTAAACCAATCGAAAGTTTTTAGGTTATACAATTACCTTGTTGGAAATTAATCAAGTGTATTTTCAGAGGTCAAGAATTTCTTTGTTTATTTTCTTCTCTTCTTCTTTCTCAACCGGTGGACGTCCACTGCTGAACATATGTCTCCTTAAGGGATCGCCACAATCCACGATTTTGTGCCGCTTGGATCCAGCGGCTCCCCGCGACCTTTTTGAGGTCGTCAGTCCACCTCGTTGGGGGCCTACCAACGCTGCGCTTTCCAGTGCGAGGTCGCCATTCCAGCACCTTAGGACCCCAACGCCCATCGGTTCTACGTACTACGTGCCCCGCCCATTGCCACTTCAGATTCGCGATACGATGAGCTATGTCGGTGACTCTGGTTCGTCTACGGATCTCCTCATTTCTGATTTGATCACGTAGAGATACTCCGAGCATAGCCCGTTCCATCGCCCGCTGAGTGACTCTGAGCTTTCTTATGAGGCCCATAGTCAGCGACCACGTTTCCGATCCGTAAGTCATCACTGGCAACACGCACTGTTCGAAGACCTTGGTCTTCAAGCACTGAGGTATTTTGGACGAAAAGATCTCGCGTAGCTTCCCAAACGCTGCCCATCCGAGTTGGATTCGGCGACTGACCTCTTTCTCGAAATTGGACCTACCTAGCTGGACCGTATGTCCCAGGTATATATATTCGTCTACAATTTCGAGTGCAGAGTTCTCAACGATGACCGGGTGGAGCGGAACATGGGAGTTTGACATAATCTTCGTCTTACTCATGTTCATTTTAAGGCCCACCTGTTGAGATACTCTGCTGAGGTCATCGAGCATTGTGTTAAGGTCCTCCAGAGACTCTGCCATAACGACTATGTCGTCGGCAAATCTAAGGTGAGTGATGTACTCGCCGTTAATGTTGATGCCGTATCCGTGCCAATCCAGAAGCTTAAAGACATCCTCCAATGCAGCGGTAAACAGCTTCGGGGAGATAACATCTCCCTGTCGCACACCTCGCCGCGTTTGGATTGGTCTCGTAGTTCTGTCTTGGACACGGATAGACATTGTGGCGTTTTCATACAAACACTTCAGCGCTTGGACATACCGATAGTCGATGCGGCATCTCTGGAGCGACCTTAGCACAGCCCATGTTTCCACCGAATCGAAGGCCTTCTCATAGTCCACAAACGCCAAGCAAAGTGGCTGGTTATACTCCTCGGTCTTCTGTATAACCTGCCGCAGCGTGAATATGTGGTCTATGGTACTGTAGCCTTTTCGGAAACCGGCTTGTTCGGGAGGCTGGAAGTCGTCAAACCTACGCGCGAGACGGTTCGTTATGACTCTCGAGAACAACTTATAAACATGATTCAGCAGCGCGATGGGTCTGTAATTCTTCAATAAGGTATTATCACCTTTCTTGAAGAACAGAATCACCACGCTCCTGTGCCATGCTTCCGGCGTAGTTCCTTCATGAATGACGGAATTGAACAATCGCTGAAGGACTATAAGTACGGGTTTTCCACCCGCCTTCAGGAGTTCTGTAGTGATTCCGTCATCACCTGGTGCCTTGTTGTTCTTAAGTTGTTTGAGAGCCATACTAATCTCGTATAGGCTGACGTCCGGGATGTCCTCAGTATAGTGTCGGGTTAGCTTGGCTCTAGGATCTTTTGCCAAGGTGACAACAGGCTGTTGTGTTGAGGTGTATAACTGCCCATAGAACCTCTCAACCTCTCTCAAAATCTCAGGTCGAGATGAAATGATACTACCACTATCGGTCTTCAATCGCGTCAACTGCCTCTGCCCAATAGACAAATCTCTTGCGAACACTTTTGAGCCCCTGTTACGCTCAATAGTATCTCGAATACATTCGGTGTTAAAGCGTCGCAGGTCGCATTTCTGCGCCTTCGAAATTTGTCTATTGATCAGACGGTAGCGCGTCGCGTCTACTGAAGACTGTAGTCTCATTTCATTCCTCTCATCCATGAGCTTGAGAGTTTGGGTCGAGAATTTATTAGTCCTTTTACGGTGTGTCTTATAAAATTTGGACCCCACCGTATGGACAGTTTCCACCAGCCTGTTGTTTAAGTCGTCCACAGATGCGCAGTCAGCTAGACAATCAAAGTGGTTCAGCAGCTCGAGTTGAAAGTTTTCGGGGTTTTGGATATGAGCTCGAGTTGGTCGGAGCGTGGACTTCACCAGTCTGGATCTTTCCAGCTGTACGCATATATTCAATGTGCCTCTTACCATACGGTGATCACTCCCCGTCTTTACGGTGTTGATCACAGAGACATCATTGAATATATGACGCCTGCTGGACATGATGAAGTCGATCTCGTTTCTCGTGGAACCGTCGGGACTTACCCAGGTCCATTTTCGATGTGGCGGTTTCTTGAAGAAAGAATTCATCATGTAGAGGTCCTCTCTCTCCAAGAAATCAGCCAACATCTGGCCCCTGTGGTTCCGTTGCCCATATCCAAATTGCCCTACTCTTACTTCTGTGCCACTTCGCTTGCCCAGCTTTGCGTTGAAATCCCCCATCACAACAGTGTAGAAGGTTTTAGAGGCATGTATGGCTCTAGACAAATCCTCATACAAGGCCTCTACCTCCTCGTCCGGATGTGCCGATGTCGGTGCGTAGACCTGTATGACCTTCAGCGAATACCGTTTGGTAATTCTGAGTATAAGGAACGCGACCCTGCTCGACACACTCTCGACTTGAACAATGTTGTTGACAAGGGACTTGTGGACGAGAAACCCGACACCACCCTGGGACTGTTGTTCACCCTCCCGGTAGTATAGCAAGTTGCCGGAGTTCAGAATCATCGTGTCCTCCCCCTCTCTTCGGACTTCAGATAATGCTATCACATCCCAGCGCAACTTGCTTACTGTTTCTTCCAGCTCGAGTATCTTTTCGTCTTCCCTCAAAGTGCGTGCGTTGTACGTTGCCAGGTCTAGTCGTCGGGGTTGGCAGCGGAATCTCTGCCGGAGATTCTTAACACCCCCTGCCCCGCCGTTACCCAAACCGCTGCCAGAGCCAGGAATAGCGGGGCTGCCGGGAACTAGGGGCTGTGGCATTATGTGTCTATCCATTAAGGGTTTTGCCAATAATCACCACGCTTGGCATGCGGGTTGGTGATCGCAGTGCTGACCCTTTCGCACCGACAACGCTGCTGCCCGCTGTCGGTCTGTTAGATTTAAGTCAGCTTGAGAATGGTTATACCGCCATTGGTCGGTCGCCAGAGCCTCGTCGGTTTATTTGCAGGATGTACCACGTGCAGGTGAGGTTGACATTTGAGGAAACTGACTGGGACGAGTTTCCCCCTTACACCCCTTGTTTATTTTAAATAAGTTTAATATATTTATTGGTCGCTTAACTAGATGCACTTTGTTACGAATTTTAACGGATACACCTTCACGCACAAAATATTTCATTTTTTACATTGCGTTATCTATAAAAACCTTTTTGCCATTTTTTATCTAGCTGAGTAGAATAAACTATTCTTACCCAAAGTGTCGTAAATCGCGACTATGGTAAATCGACCCGCCGTGTGGCATTTGTTTGAGTAGAATAGACCACCCCCCTTTCTTAACAAGATATCGTGAAATAGGACTTAGGTGAGTTGATGTCAGGCAGGCGACCGGTCGTAAAATACGCAGCCAAACCATGTGACAACATGCTTATAACATGTTGTGCCGACTCCACTTAGAGTAGGAAAAGGGTAGGAGGAATTTGATGATATGTATAAAACAGCTTTGTTTATGGTTCAATATTATGGTTCACATGGTAATTTAATAAAACAGACAACAGACTTTCAGGTAAATATCTCTATAAAAAAGATTTTAAACATTGCTAATCTAAGGGGTCAATAGCCAAAAAATAATATGCATAATACTTTTTCATTCAGTTTTATGAAAACTGTTGTGTCATGGGACTTATTTACAATGGATTTAGTTTTAAACCGGTTTTTACGACTACATATTTTTGTCCCTAGGCTTAAATATTTGGCTCATTTTATTGTTAAACAGTATTAATTTACATAGTAAACTAAGACAAACATCAATTACTAGTATAAAATCAAGTAATATATTTGGAACCAAACCTGTTATAGAATGCAAATTAAACTATTCTTGTAACAAAAATATTTACTGTTAAAAAATATTACATTTACCAGAAACAAGGTATTGAGGATTTTTTCTTATATAGAATGTTAACGCACACTATATACAATAACACGATATGATAGGAATAACACAATTCCCGTTCCGAGATGCACTTCTCTTGAATGACAAACAAAGACTGACTGTCGCTGAAACGTTTAATCAATACGAAGACTCAACCGGAAACAACACGTCACAGTGTTGTCACCATTTTAATCAAAAAGGGCGCGATACTCTTGTTTCATGACTGTGTTGCTATAAAATACAAAGCTGAAGTCAATGGCGACAACAAGAAAGACCTTTTTTTCTTATATAGAAGAGCTTTTACCCGCGACTTCGTTGGCGTGGACTGTTGTCGTGTGATAGGTTGATACTAGATTGCGTTTTTCAACGTCATCCTATTCCTGTAGAATGAACAGTATTTTATACACTTTTATATATGTTTAGATTATATATTTATAATTTTTTATATCTGTTATTCCGGTGTATAAGGAATAATTGTGCCAAATATCATCAAAAAGAGTAATAAACATACATTCGTACTTACAAACTTTCGCATTTATAATATAAGTAGAATATAATTAATTATTTGGTATATTTGTGTCATGCATAACTATCCAGTTAATGTAGATTTTTTCTTGTTGTTTTTGTCACGTTAGTGAAAGTAAAATAGCAATTTTTTAATTAAATCTCCATTTCATTTGCATTATTTATCGTCTTGTTTACATGTTGATATTTGTAGGTAGATTTAAATGTACAGACATCACGATGGATAGTATCTTCAAACAAAGGTTACCACGCAGATATCTGATAGGTAAGATAGATTTCAATAGTGCCTGAAATATTACTGCTGTCCATTTGATCGGTACTTTAGAGCATAAACAAATGGTAAACGATGTTTGCTTACAAGAAAGGCTCGTGAATAACGATATTTAAATTTATTATTCATACTAACATTCTGTTTCGAAGATTATCTACCGGATATCATTCCTTTTCGAAATATCTATTTCTTAATTGAAATGTTAGAATATATAATAGTAAATATCGGTATCCGGCTGAGTAGATTAGACCACCCTCATTTCTTACCAAGGTGTTATAAAGGGCGACTAAGGTATTTTGACCCGCCGTGTGGTATCCGGCTGAGTAGAATAGACCACCATCTTTCTTACCGAGGTGTCGTAAAATACGACAAAGGTAAGTTGACATCAGGCAGGCGGCCGTATAATACCTAGCCAAGTCATGTGACAACATGTTTATAACTTGTTGTGCCGACTCCACTTACCCCCACTAGAGTGGGATAAGGACATGAGAATGATGACAATAGTAATTAACAGTTTCTTAAAGTTAATCATGAAAGGTCTAACTAGAAACCATAGTCTTCCAAAAGGGCGATCTGCTATTAAAAAAAAATCCTAAGTACTATTCGGATATTGAATGATATAAATACCTTATGTACAGTTATTTTTTTATAGATCTTAACATTAATAGACTAACGTAGCAATCTCACTCGCATCCAACTACATAATAAGTTAAAAGAAACTGCTCACAAAAATCGGGCTCAATACATTTTAATGTGCATGAAGATTTAAGATTTTACTGATGATTTTTGGAACTTAAGCTGTGGTAGCCCAGCGGTAACACCCTGCGACTCTTTCGAGGAGGTCACGGGTTCAAACCCGGGCAGACACCAATGAGTTTTTCTGTTAAAACTTATGTGTCTAATTGATAACTGCAATTTATCACACGCTTTTCGGTGAAGGAAAACATCGTGAGGAAACTTGCATATCTCTAGAGAATTCTGGAGATATGTGTAACTTACCAATCCGCACTGGAGCAGCGTGGTAGGTCTTAGCTCCAAACTTTCTCTCCAAAAACGGAGAGAAGAGGCCTATTCTCAGCAGTGGGATAGTAACAGGCAGCTACTTATTTTACTTTTGGAACTTTAGTTCAGTGCGTACTATTGTTAACTGAAACAATATGAAGTAAATAGCTAATTTTTATATGTGTAGTTTTTGGTATTATATTAAATTGGTAGTACTTCGATAAATTATATTGTCATGCAGATTTACACATTAATATTTATTTTAATTAAGGTGCTCTGAAAAGGCCGCACTTTCTTCAAACCGGTATAGGGTCGACGTAACTGTCTCAGATTTAAATGTTTGGGAAATTAATCATAACGTTTCCACCATGTAATATCAAGTTAAACAAGTTTCATTTAGAACGCATACATTCACATTGAGTTGGCAGGTACTTTCTTTATAAAACAAACTATTGGAAGCCCAACTTTCATTAGTATTGGATATTATCCACATGAAATATATTACACTATTTGTAAAATATTTTAACTCAAGTACCACGTGACTCTTAACAAGGAGACGACAGGTAGAAACCCCAGGTACGGATAAGTTTCCTCGAATAATTCCGGAGACTAATGTAATCTTTCAAGTCTAATTTGATCAGTCTTGTGAGACAAGACCCAATCCTTCTGTAAAAGAAGTAATAGTAATAAGCTTAAACAATACAATACTTTCTGAGAGATGCAAATAATGACCAGTTATGATGATTGAGTATCCCAAAAATTATTTTAAAAAGCGATTGAATTAAAACCCTATATATTACCAATAGTTATTAAATGATAACTTACACGAATAAGGGATAAAATTTGAAACAAGACAACTCGCAGAACATAATGTCCATCTACAGAACTGTTCTCTCGTTTGAACTAGTAAATCTCCACAAGTGCAATGACTGTTTCTTTTTGCACTATAAAAAAGAAAAGGTACATTTTGTCGACATTTGCGCTGCATTTTGCGCGTGCCGACATCGTTTGTTTCTATCCAGCTCCTCTTTATTTTTAATCTTTACCAACTGCTGCTCCTGCTTTATCCATCCAGCCCGCACTATTTAAAAATAAATCGTCTATCTTCATCTAAAACTGTAATTATATTCCATTTTTCCTTTTATATGGTACATATTACGGTCTTCTTTTAATATTAAACCTTACATGACCAAGTATTTTTCAATTCATTTAAGAATTCTAAGAACTTTCTTGGAACATAGTTCAACAAATAAATCACCAAAATAAACAATAATGTACAGAAATTTAAATCTTATATAGAATAAATGAACATTCTAATACTTCTCCTAAATTTTTAGATTGAAGCACGTATAATAATTGACGTATCCTATAAAATACAATCACAGCAAAATTAAAAAGCACAATAAGCTACAAAGGCTCCCAACAGGTTACCAGGCGATAATAATTTGCTCTCATACAAAACGTTATGACAGAATAGATATAATTAATGGTTGAAATTTATAGTAAATTCCTTTAGCCATTGGCCGTTCAGTGCACAAACCGTTGGGTCAGTGATCTCTCTCTGTAATTGAATTCACGCAGAAACTTATCCGAGCGCTAAAACAATACCGTAAAGTTTACTTTACGCAAGCATCAAACAAAACTGTTTATTGCAAATTTCATTTAATCAAGTTAAATTAGGTTCGATTAAGAGTATATTGCAACAAATGATGATATCGTGTGTGTTTTAGACGTTGTAACAAGATTTTTACAATACCATTAAAATATTTTCATATATTTTTATGTAGAAAAGAAAAACAAAACCTAAACGAGGAAGCGATTTGTATTAGAAAATAATAGGTCTGAATATATTTCTTATAATTTTCAAATATCAAGAAAATCCTTTTTGTACCATAGTAAGTAATTCAAAATATTATATTAACCTTCTTATAAAAATTTATATATAAAGGTACATTTTTAAAAAACCTATTAAGCCATATTAAAATTGGGGCCAAATGCAGAACCTTGCGGCACACCTGCCTCTGTTTTCGATTAAAACGAGATTTGAATCTTAAATGCTACCTCAAATTGTTTCCTCTGTTACAGTCCTAGTAAACCTAAATAAGTATTACCAATTTAGTAGCTATCTCCAGTGCTTAAGTAATAAATTTGCAAACTGTACAGTGTAGAAAGCTGACTGTAAAACTTAATGAAGATAGTTGGTTCATATTTGACAATTTTACACCTACTATATACAGGTATATCTAAAGTTTACTTTTTTTGTATAATTTGTATTTTTGATTTATGCAGTTTTGTGCCTTTAAATTGAAAATGAATTTAAATACATGCTTTTTTATTGATTGATTGATTGATTGTAAAGTTGTATAAGCTATGCATGACATTTTTTTTAAATTACAGAGATTTCTATTTTTTTTTAATTAATTGATAAAAATTATTTTCCTCATATAGCTTTCTCTTATTATTTAGTAATATAAGATATTAGAAAGAATGTGTTGGCAAGAATGAAAACAAATAAATAGTCGTTCAAAATTTTACTCACGTATCAAGGACACGTATAAAACGTCCAACCATAATTTAAAATTCAATGTTGTATCGCGATTTTGACTTAATCAAGTACCATTCTGAGTCGTTTCTCTGGGCATTATATCAGAGATTAGCATTGAATTTCAATTATAAGTGCTCGTCGTCCGCAATTGCGTCCAATAAAGTATCTTTTGTGTGACTAATGTTTGCAATTTGCAATCCTATGGGAATAACATGTTTCGTGGTAACTACTTCGCAGGAATATACGTTTACGATCTATTTTTTAGTCCGAAATTTACTGGATATTATACACGTGTATATTTATAACTTCATTACACGTCAAAAAACTAACAATTCGCAACTGTCTAATGTAAAAGTATAATACTTTTTATACGCGATTATTAGAATATTGAGATAATGAGTTAATTGCAGTATTTTTAACTATTTAATGCCTATTTAAGTAAGTAAAAAGTAAGTAGCGGCCTGTTACTCTCCCACTGCTGGGAATAGGCCTTTTCACTCCGTTTTTGGAGAGAAGGATTGGAGCTAAGACCTACCACGCTGCTCCAATGCGGATTGGTAAGTTACACATATCTCCAGAATATCCTATAGATAATCCTCACGATGTTTTCCTTCACCGAAAAGCGTGTGATAAATTGCAATTATCAATTAGACACATAAGTTTTAATAGAAAACTCATTGGTGTCTGCACGGGTTTGAACCCGTGACTTCCTCGAAAGAGTCGCACGGTGTTACCGCTGGGCTACCACAGCTTATATAATGCCTATTTGTTAGACATTTAATATTTGTTTTGCCCTTTTTATGTTGTAAATTTTACACATATAATCTTAATAATACTTAAACATATAACACGGAAACATAAAATCTTGTTTCAGTTGTCTGGTAATTTCAAGTATTATGTAATTCTATACAAGGTAAAGCTTTATAGTAGCTATTTATATTAGCAATTATTTATTTACAGTAACTAATCTATATAATTACACAAAGCCTCCTCTTTTAGGTGATAAGAATTATGGAAATTATATGTTCAAATGGGATTAAATTTAGCATTTAATTATATTAAGCCTTGAGGTTTTGTTAAAGCATTAAAAGTTGATTAGTTAAATAAAATCATTCAAACTTGTCCAATATTCATTTTTCGCAGTGCAAAAAGGAACCAACCTATAGGAATTTCCATTATGAATAGATATTAAGGTATTCTGTAAATTTAAAAGTAAAGTGCCTTAACACTAAGTTGACTATCGAAATAACAGATACTTTTAATAATAACAAGTCTACAAAATCTACATATTCTTTTATACTTGATAAAAAAAAGTAAGGAACGGCATGTTACTATCCCACTGCTGGGCATAGGCCTCTTCTCTCCGTTTTTGGAGAGAAGGATTGGAGCTGAGACCTACCACGCTGCTCCAGTGCGGATTGGTAGGTTATTATACTTGATAATATTTTTAAATTATCATACCCGTAAAATATTAACGATATCATATTATTTAACTTAAATATAGTAGCAGTACGTATACATAAAGTTTCCCTCTTTCGATCTATTTCTTTTGTCAGATTTTATTGAAAACCAGTGACACATAACAATTCAAACTATTCCCATTATTCCCCATCCAAGACATGCAGTGAATAGGGGTTTATCTGCCATATTGCAAATAAGTCACTCAGGAGTCTTGACAACAATAGTATTATATCGGTATAGACGACATACATTTTAAAGAGACATGCCAAGTGCTATTTTCTGTTACTTTTGAAGAAGTTTCTCAATTACTTTTACCAATGTCATGTGATTTTAAAACTGGTTAGTCAAATAGAAAATAATTTTTCCATTGTAAAGTAATTACTCACAGTTCAATATTCATTGATTTGGATTTGCAATTATGTGATTTTTTTTTCTTGTTATTTGTATTGAGTAAGTTATTTTCTCACAGTCAAAATCGATATCAAATTATGTTTCTCTTAAGTTGTCTATATTCTTAAAAATTTCAGCAATGTTATTATTCAAAGATTTTTTAGTATTCAAGATATTATCAAAGCAAAGAAGATACCGAAAATTTATTTGAAACGATCGCACTAAGCTATTCAAATAAATAATTAATTATTTTTGCAAAACACTGCATTAATTTCACATCTCGTTTCACATATTATTGAAGTGTTAATTAAATAACACATGTAAAATGTAAAACAATGTAAATTTTAAATTTATCTTTGATTCATGTTCCGCTGCACGCTACGTGCATAATTTATTATAATTTAAATCTTATTTCATTTTTTACCACAAATTTATATTTCAATTATAACTTAAAAGTTCGTCTTTTAAATAAACTCTGTATTGGGGATTAGACCTATGTAAAGTTATGTCATCATCATCATCAACAACCTGTTTCTGTCCACTGTTGGACATAGATCTCTCCTAAAGAATGCCATTGAGCTTCAGCTCTTCATTTCCAACCGATGCCACCTAGCCGGAAGATGGCCTACAGTTTTGCATTAAGTTATTTGTTAAATGCACATACATATTATAAATATGTTTATGATATCAGTTGTAGCATAATTTTTATTAGCGATGCATATAAATTAATACTTTTATGCCTACATCAAGAATTTTATCATTAACATAACATTTTTATCAAGAAATAAAGTAGGTCAAGTTTTTATATAGGAATCTTTTATTTATTATCTGCGGAGCAGAATTCTTAGCACTCCATTTTTATTGTTTGATTGATGTTCGGATGCTGCGATTAGTGTTCTTAGAAATTATTTTTTAAATGGACGATCAATGATTCGATGAAGCAATAAAATCTTAGGAGGAATTCTATATAAAATTGTAAAGAGGCAAATCTTTTTATTTGTCACAACTTGTTCGATCCCTAAACCAGTATGTCCAAATCAAGAACGAGATATCTAAAACTGATGCTGAGTTATATGGGAATTTAATAACATTTTGTATTATTTCCATGTTTTGAACACTTTTGATTTAAGGCGACTGAGGTACTAACTAATGAATGACTAAATTTTAGATGTGAAACTACTTCCTACTAATATTATAAATGCGAAAGTTTGTCAGTATGGATGTATGATGTTTATTACTCTTTCACAGCAAATCTGCTAAACCGATATCGATTAAATTTGGCACAGTTATTCCTTATACACCGGAACATATAGGCTATAGAAATCCTGTTAATTCTATACTAGGATGATATTGAAAAGTGCCATCTATTATCCACCTATCACACGACAGCAGTCCACGCGAACGAAGTAGCGGGTAAAAGTTAGTAAATAAAAAATATTATTATTATTATCAGTTAAAGACTGTATTATTGAAACACATGCCAAAAGATTATAAAAAATAAACAACAGTGATATAGCGGTTGCAATCAGGGAAATGTGGAACTCTACAATGGAAGGAAATGGAAACAATGATGTAAGCAGACCGTGAATTCAACACTTGTTTTATTTTGTTAGCTTTGGTTTATTATTTCTATTTTGAACTTGTTTTGATATTTGAAATGGTAGCTAGCTATCATTAAATGGTGTAGTGGTGCATTCATATTGAACAACTAAGCACTGATTACGTTTGATATGTTTAGCCAAAATGTTGAATTTCTGTCGTGTGATCATTCACTTCCGTTGCTATTGACGTGTTATTTTTTTCTTA
The DNA here is from genome assembly GCA_947086495.1 of Morpho achilles. Taxonomy (NCBI): domain Eukaryota; kingdom Metazoa; phylum Arthropoda; class Insecta; order Lepidoptera; family Nymphalidae; genus Morpho; species Morpho achilles. The sequence goes on from CAMTZB010000003.1 coordinate 8,329,196, forward strand.
TTTTACTTAAAACACATTAGTACCTATTCCAATCTTATTGCCTACTCTTTCTATTATTCTTCTCAACCGTAGCACATTTTCACCTTTTTTTGAAAAAAATTTGATCGGTCTATCGCATTGGTGACCTTCCGTGCAGTCTATAGGTTGCGCCTTACACTTTTCTATGGACAACGAGACCTTCTGCGGACTGGCTACCCCGTGTAGACACATGTCCGTAAAATGAGAGTCATATACCCTCCCGTGGAAAACAGACGATAGAAAACTCTCTCTATTAATACACTCTTAATATTTTTCGTTACCAAATCGATACGAAGTCCGATTTATCAGCTAGCTGCTCCTGGAATATCCCGTTTCCATCCCTAGCATTCGTTCTTACAATCTCTTCTCTGTTCCCAACATTTCTCTAAAATAATTTTAAAATAAGAATTGACGTTACGTCATCATTCTCCTACCCTTATCCCACTCTAAGTGGGGTCGGCACAACATGTTATAAACAAGTTTTCAGATGATTTGGCTACGTTTTTACGACTGGTCGCCAGCCTGACGTCAACTTACCTTAGTTGTATTTTACGACACCTCGGTAAGAAATAGGGTTGTCTATTCTACTAAACCGGATACCACACGGTGGGTCAATTTACCTTATTCGCCTTTTACGACACCTCGGTAAGAAATGAGGTTGGTCTATTCTACTCAGCCGGATACCACACGGCGGGTCAACTTCCCTTGGTCGCCTTTTACGACACCTCGGTAAAAAATGAGGTTGGTCTATTCTACTCAGCCGGATGCCACACGACATAAGAATAGACGTTACTATAGACGTTTTAACACCTCGGTTGATTGCCTCTTCAGGTGACAAGAGGGCTGGCTCCTTTTTCGCACAAAGAATCAGCTTAGCGATTCAGCGCGGAAACGCTGCCAGCATTCTTGGGACCATTCCACGTGGGCATGATTTGTATAGTCCTAGCGTGTAAGTAATTTAAGATAGATATAACTTGTACATTTTTGCTGTAAATAAAAAGACGTTACTTATTCCCATATAATTTTAAATGCCCTGACACTAGACTAGCTTTACAAGTCAAAAAAATAAGTCTGTTCCGTGACGGTCCGTTTGATAGACACCAATTTAAGTCAATTATAAAGAAACAAAATGTGTCGAGCCTAGCCACTCGGCTAAATAGAAACTAGTTTCCAATTTCGTTAATTGTATATTCGAAAGTGAAATAACACTCGATGCAAACAAAGCTGCGTACTTTCGCTAGTTGCTTTACGCCTGTCAAACGATAATTGTGTCACGACTGCACTTTCTTATATTATCTGTACACACTTGTAAACGAATCTTTAGATTTTCTGATAACGGACTTTTTGTGAAAAATAAAAGAAAATTAGTAGTCACTTTTTGAAAATGCTTAATGAATTGAACTTATAAAAAAACCACTCTCTTTTCTGGTCAATGGTAAGCAGGCGTTTCTGCCTAGATATTACTTTATGATTAAGTTATCCCGTACAATATTGTGTATGTAAGAAGTTCTAGGAAATTCACACAGTATTATATCCTTTTTAGTTAGCGCGGAACCGTCTTTGACTGTATAGGCAAGTGACAATACAGTTAGATAACAAGGTATATGGTGAAGGAAACTTAGAATAATATATTAAAAAATATCTTTAAATCCTAATCATATTAAACAATTTGTGGAATTTTTGTCTGTGTTATGTCCGATAACATAAACAGAAGAATATCATAACACTAAATAGAATTTAGGATTTTAATATTGCAGTCATACTGGGAGGTAATCAAGGTATAATTTTTTAAAAACCTTTTTTACTACTGCCTAGGAGCTAGCAGTAAAAACAGTAGTTAGTTCAAATGATGTCACTATCATTGCATTTAAGTTCTAATAACATAAAACACAAGCGGTCATTGAAATAACAACGATGTTAACTCTAATTAAACAACAAGTCTTAAAAGTCTCCAAGTAGGTACACCTGATTCCTAACCGAGAAACAATCAATTTCACGATTTAGTCAAAGCATCTAGTTGTTATATTAAGTCCACGTTCGACTTCATATTTCTGATTGATATTGGCATTTTTATTTAGTACGCCTATACAACCTTCTTGTTATATCGTACAATGCTTATAAAATAGATGTCAAAAACGTTGCAGATAAAAATAATGAATGAAGATTATTTTTGGATTAGAAAATGGGGGACAAAGAAAGTTATCGTTTACTTTAAGACTTTGCGTGAAGTGAAACCCTTCACTTCACGCATGAATTGAAAAGTTCAAGTACCTTAAAAAATACGAATGCATAAATCATACGTTTAAGTCGCCAATATTTGTCAGTCAAATAAAATATTTCACATGACGCCGCGAACACCATAGTATTTACTGTCCAAACAAATAATAAATGTAATATGTGTCCGCAGAAATATATTGCAAATTTCACGTTCAACTACACTTTGTGTAAGCGTAATCTAGATTGCAAATTAAAGCCTGTCAACTCATCAATTGAAGGCGCCTCTTATAAATAATTCTATACAATTTCTTATTACAAATACCGTAATTATGCCGTTTCACTTTCGAATCCGTTCACAGAATAGTATCTATTGATATACGTGTTATGTACGAGTAGGTACATATTGTAAGGAATTCGATTGGGGACGGAGAAAAGATTTCATCTTGCAAATGTTGAAAAACGATCAGTCAGTTCTCCTTTGTATAATGTAATTTAGTGTTTAGATTTTGTATGGGTATTTCAAAGAGTTTTATATAATAATAAATACAAATATTAAACTTTATAATTTATGAAATACAACATACATTAGTGTAGTATAAACAAGTTTTTGTGAAATCGAATTAAAATACAGTTTCTATTTTGGTTTAAGTTATATTTTATTCATATTTTTTCATTTCATATTTTATTAATTTATTCTAATAATATTAAAAATATAATTTCGTCCGTAAAAAGTCCGTGATTCTTTGGAATTTGGCGGTTAGGCCTTAAGGACATCATTTCTCATATATTTGACATAATTTTTTCATTTCTTGTTGCAGTCTAATGCATTGAGCATTATTTTCTCCTGCCCTTGGCACAACATGTTGTCATGTGACAATCATGTGACAACATGTTATAAACATGTTGTCACATGATTTTGCTAGTTATTTTACGACCGGTCGCCTGCCCGACGTCAACTTACCTTATTCGTATTTTACCACACCTGGGTAAGAAAGATGGATATTCTACACAGCCGATTATTTTTATATTTTGAAATTAAAAATTAATTGATAATGTGATTGAATAAAGGTATTTAAGCATTTCGTACAATTTTGCGATTTCACTAATACGCTGCCAGTTTAATACCATATTTAAGTTATGTGTGATGCATAATCATTCATAACAGGAAAGTAGAACTCAGTCTTATATGAGACTTGTTTCTATGAAATGCATTTTCTTAGAATACTTAAAGCAATTTTTTGTACAAATTAAATTAAGCAAACTTGAAAAAATAAATAACCAATTATGCGTTGTTGCCGGTCTACGACGCTCTCAGTGAGTGTTAGCAAAAAACTTGTATACTTAATAGTGGCAGCAAAAAACTTGACAAGTATTGAAAGAAATTTAATAATATTATAGGTCACAGTTTTTCTATAGTCTATTAGATTTACTATTGACATAGAGACCTGGGGAACGGTATGTCTGTTTGTGTGCCAAACGGTATAGAACCGTTTAATGTGATTTTGATGATGATTTATCTGGTTATAGTAAATGGTTGTAGTAAGACTGTTTAGTATTTGCAACTTATTTGATATCATCAATGCCTGAATTTATATGCTAATATTTGAATTTAATTAAAAATGTATCTAATTAAACTTTTGCTACTTAGAGAGTAAGAGCTTAGATTTGCTTAAAATTAAAAGCATTTATCAATCGATAGATATGATTTTGATAGTCATTTTTTCCACAATGTGATATCCGGCTGAGTAGAATAGGCCATCCTCATTTCTTACCGAGGTGTTGTATAAGGCGACTAAGACATGTCTTGGCTGGTTATTTGTTGACCGGCCGCCTGCTTCACGTCAAATTACCTTTGTCGCCTTTTACGACACCCATCGATAAGAAATGAGTGCGGTCTATTCTACTCAGCCGGATGCCACACGGCGGTTCAATTTACCTTAGTCGCCTCTTATGACACCTCGGTAAGAAATGAAGGTGGTCTATTCTACTCAGCCGTATACCACAAGGCGGGTCGACTTACCTTAGTTGCCTCTTATGACACCTCGGTAAGAAATGAGGGTGGTACTATTCTATTCAGCCGGATACCACACGGCGTGAAAATTTATAAAACAATATAAAACGATTTTAAATTAGTAAGCCAGTAATTGCAAGGAAGGAGGAAAATTCAATCCAAGCAACGCTTTAAAACCGTTGTCTTGACGAATTACTTCACAAATCGAGTTCTGCAAAGGGCCATTACGCATAATTACCACATAATCGGGAACAGTTACGATACTGGGTTTCGAGGTATCTTTTAGGAATCTGAAGTAGTTGAATAATTTAAAGTTTAAACGATTTAGTTTTAAGGATGAGAAGAGTGTAATTTTCAACTGAGCCTTATCTTATTTGCAAAGGACAGGCGTGTTTTGAAAGTAGATCCTCGATAAGTTAAAAAAGAAGCTGTGATAGCCCAGCGGTAACATCGTGCGACTCTTTCGAGGAGGTCACGGGTTCGAACCCAGTCAGACACCAATGAGTTTTTCTGTTAAAATTTATGTGTCTAATTGATAATTGCAATTTATCGCACGCTTTTCGGTGAAGGAAAACATCGTGAGGAAACCTGCATATCTCTAGAGAATTCCGGAGTTATGTGTAACATACCAGGCCGCATTGGAGCAGCGTGGTGGGTCTTAGCTCCAATCGTTCTCTTCTAAAACGAAGATAAGAGGCTTATTCACAGCAGTGGGACAGTAACAGACCGCTACTTTACTTTTTTTTTAATTTAACATCCAAGAGAAGTACAAAATATTGTAAGTTTTAAATTAGAATATTTAAGTTATTGAGGGTCAGGTTGGAATTATTATGATAATTTAAGTTATTGTTTTGCGTATTTTGAGTTATAGAGATTTTGGGGGTCTGAAGAGAAGGGAACAGATTATTTCTAGAAGTAAAAGAGTTTAATAATCGAGGTTCTACTGTATATCATTCCATTTTTTTACTTATTATTATTTTTTACATATTAGGTTATAGTGTCCATTTCCCACACTCACTTTTTATATTTGTGAATAATATTTTTTTAACTTTTGTCTATTTTTTACATAAAATTTTTAGTTTAATATTCAAAGTTATTAATAAATATTCAAAACAATAATGTGGGTAAATTTTATCTTACCTACAGAAGATCTTTCTTCTTTGGATTTACAAATATAAACATTATAACAACGGTACTTACATTTACATTTATTCAATAAATAAGAAGCAAATTTGTCAAAAGTCAACCAATTTATTCTTTTTCAACAACTTTTCACAAATTGCCTGCGACAGTGTTAATTTATATTATTGTATCTTACTATTTGAAGGAGGTTGTATTTGAAACATGCTGTAACATGTATTGTGAATGCGTAAACAACCAAAGGAAATCGAGATATTGGTGCTGATACCCAAAGCTTCAAAGTTCACTCGAAGTTTTTTCCTCTAACCTTTTATGGTACTAAGAACATTTTTGGACAGTTATCATATTGCGCAATTATAATAATGTTAGTTTATAATAATGTAATATTGAAAATCCTAACCCAGACTTGCTATGGCAATTCCATAAATTAAATAGACAAAAATAAAAATAAAAATATTTTATACTGCTAAAGTTTCTTTAATGGTAGATTTTATTTAAGTAAACTCAACAACTTTTTTTTCATTAACTTAACAGAAAAGTATATTAACATTCTAAACCTAAATTTAAGTCTAAAATAACTATAAATGTTATCTTTATTTTTGTAATTACACTACAGTTAAATTAGTACGCATTATTATGACTTAATTCTACATTTACGATACTTAAGCTCGAGGAAGTTATTCTAGTAATCTAGAATACTTAAGTAATCATAAGAGATTCCGTTAATGTAACTACTCCCAACGCGTTTAGAAAGGGTGAACGCCTTTCCACAAGATATAAGCTTTAGACACTAAAAACATATTGGAATTATATTTTTCGATGACCGTATGATTTCCTTGGGTGAAATATTTTAGGCATAGTATGATGATACTATACTGAAGGATATTACAATCAAGCTTCTTCTGTTATGCGGCATATGCTAAATGTAGCATATGCCGCATAACAGCTTGATTGTAATATCCTTCCATTAATTTTTATTCATAAGCGCCTACCCTCTCGCGCATCCGCGCGCATTAATTTAAGTGTGTCAGAAAGTTTTTCCTGCATAAATCCCGACCCGGTGGGAATTGCAGGATAAAAGGAATCTATATGTTGCTCCATAACCTTCTCTATCTTGTAGAGAGTCCCATCAAAATCGGTTAAGCCGTTTCAGAAAATTTAATGTTAAACTAAACACTTAAAAAAATCTTTTAGTAAAAACCGTACGAAAATCTGATTAGTAGATTCTAAGAAAATCGATCACATACAGGCACGGGGACTTTGTTTTATGTGTGTTTGCGTCAAGTATATCGCTACTTCAGCTTTATCACAATATCAGCTATAAAGAAAGAAAAAGATGAAATAAAAGTAAGACATAACAAGCATAGCAAGGAAAGACTGTGATAAATAAATAAATATATGGAACACTTACATACACGGTCGTCCGTCCCCAAAGTAAGTAATTTAATACTTGTGTCATGGGTGAGAGACATGGGTGACATGGGTGAGTGAATATATACATATATAAATTTTTTAAATACATACTTAAAAACAAATATACAATACACCCAGGCTCGAAGAACCAACAAATTATTTTAATAGAAAATGTTGGCCCTCGGCGGGAATCGAAGCCCGCGACCCCCAGAGCCGAAGACAGGATCACTACCCACTGCACCAACGGGCCAGTCCAACAATGGTTATAAATATGCCCGGAAAACATTCATGCTATTATAATCGTATAAACCAATTATGGCAATATTGCCGTGGATCCATGATCCCATCAAATTCCCATTACTGCCCACCCACAGTACTAGATAAATGAGACCACACAGCGAAGTTCCAAACAAGCTAGTATTATCCGCTTCCCATATTATACGGATTAGTATCGGTATGGCACAGAGTTTTACACTAACGAGACACGGTTTACTAAAAAAAATAGTGTAGTATAGAAATCACAATCTTCAAATTTATGAGACGTCTTAAAAAAACACAAAACAATACTTAACAGGTGCCTTGGACTCAAATGCATGAAGATTTAAGAAGCCACAGCTTTGCATTTTACAACTCAAATTATGAGTTGGTATGATTCCTATTTTCATAGTTTTTTAGTGCCCAAAAACCGGGATTAAACGAGTTATTTTTAAATAAATCCTAGCTAGATAGATTTTTCTCCCCCAAAACCCCTACATGCTGAATTTCAGAAAAATTGTTAGAACTGTTTCCGAGATTCAGAAAAATATTTATTTATAAACATACAAGATTAACTCATTTAAATATTAAACATAAATATGAAAGATATTGGGACGCGGTTAACTGTAATCTAAGTAATCTATGTCCGCCTAAGAATATTCATCGATTGAGACAATTTCAAAATGCATCTTAAATCTTTAAATGAGTTATGATATTAATGATATTGTATATGTATGTACAAGTATAAAGAGCGTGAATTTCGAATACGGCGCCAACGATTTGCATGAACTTAGTACGTAGGTGGCGATAAATCAATCTAGTTAGGTTTCATTTACAAAAAAATTGCTTTATCCCTGTTTTTAGGTACTGAAAAACTGCTACAATATTGATAGAAAACAAAGGCTAATTACGCTGTTATTTGCAAAGTTATAATATCTCAGTTGGGAACGGACGGACTTAAATGTATAACTACCTCGGATCAAGTCCCTGATATGACGATCCTTTCTTTTCATATCGTATCTTTTTTATATCTTTTAAAAAATATACCGAGCATAGCTCTGTCACTCAGGTATTTCTAGTTAATACTAAAAACATTCCAGTGTGGGGTAAAACGTGTCTATCTGAAAAATTATTCCGTCTCGCCTTAATGCTTGCTGTTTGCACTATAAATGACAATGAAGATTAAAGCCGTTATGGTACTCCATATCTAACGGTGCGAATGAGGAAACTATGGATGCTTGAGACAGAGGATGATTTGAAAGTACTCCAATTTAAAGCATTTCATGTTAAGTTGACAATAGATGTACAATATAGGAGATATTTGTACATAATGAGCTACTTTAATTTTAAATCATAACTTCCTTTTATCATGGAGTCCACGGGTTCAAACCCCAGATAGGCACCAGAGAGTTTCCATAAAAATCCAACTTATATTTACAATTCATCACGCGTTTTTGGGCTTATTTGGAACATATTGGAGTTGGGTGGTAGATCTCCAACCCGTTTCTCCAATGGGTAGAGACGCCTTATGCCCAGCAATGGGATAGTAACAGGGTGCTTCTTTACTATTGTGCAAATTTTACGATAGCAAAGAATTTGAACTTGCTTCCCAAGAGACACAAGTTAAAGGATCAAATCAAGTTCTTGTGTCACTAATTTATAACCGCTGATATGCTAATGCAACAGTTTCAAATTGTCGACATTTATTTAGTAGTTAGACCATATCAAACATGACACCCAACGCCAAAAGATGAGTCGATTTCGTAGTTTTGGAAAATTTTAGTATCTGTTTTTTAAATATAATATTTGTAACTTACCGTCACAATAAAGCGTTACTCTAAAAAAATATGTCCTATTGTTTCAATATATTTACCATATTTAGAATACTTCCTTAGAATTAATATAGTATTAGGGAAGTTATTAGCTAAGAGTAGTAGTAGCTTAGTTATTAGCTGTAGATTGTAATATATCGTCAAATAGAAATATTGTAGTCTGTAACCAAGCTCATTAGGTGGATTACTGTACGTGACATTTCAGTGTTATTTATTCTATTGATACAAAAAGATATATTAAGCCGTGTGGTATCCGGCTGAATAGAATAGTACCACCCTTTTTTTCTTACCGAGTTGTCGTAAAAGGCGACTGAGATAAGTTGAATCACCATGTGGTATCCGGTTAAGTAGAATAGACCACTCTCTTTCATACCAAGGTGTCGTAACATACATCTAAGATAAGTTGACGTCAGGCAGGCGGCCGGTCGTAAAATACGTATCCAAAACATGTTTATAACATGTTGTGCCGACCCCACTTAGAGTGGGATAAGGGCAGGAAGATTATGACAAAAAGATATATCAAATGAAGCGTATAAGATAAACTTTGCTTAGCCAAACAGTATGTGAACAGTAAGCCAAACGATCGTATCAGAAAAAGATAGGCAAGTTTCTAAAACGAATATTCCAAGCGCATTACAAAGATAAGTTGTGTCTGTAAAATTTTATAGGACATAGGATACGTCCAGTATCGTTTAACCATAAAAAAGATAAGATTTTAACAATGCAAATTCATACAATAATGCCTAACTAAATGGCTCTTTATACGCGAATTGAATCGCGTACCTACTTATCGTAAATTCCTTCTTACTTCCATTGTAACTATGAGTTGGCTCGCATAACTGTAGTTTTGTTTATAGACAAGTCTCGAATAAACCGGGTTCTAGAATTTAACATATAATAAATATGTAGAGTTGTGTTAGAAAACTGCCTAAAACTTGTCTTTACGAAAAACAGTTAGTATGTAGAAAATTTACTTAAAACAAATAAAACGGCTTACGTTTAAGTCATTTACTAATAACATAAATATACATTTTTTATTACACTGACGAAATTGACATTCCCACCCTATAAGATTTAAATGTAATTGATACCTATAATGATTCCCACGCCGTGTGGTATCCGGCTGAATAGAATAGTACCACCCTCTTTTCTTACCGAGGTGTCGTAAAAGGCGACTAAGGTAAGTCGACCCGCCGTTTGGTATCCGGCTGAGTAGAATAGACCAACCTCATTTCTTACCAAGGTGTCGTAAAAGGCGACTAAGGTAAGTTGACGTCAGGCAGGCGGCCGGTCGTAAAAACGCAGCCAAATCATGTAACAGCGTGTTTATAACATGTTGTGCCGACCCCACTTAGAGTGGGATAAGGGCAGGAGGATGATGACCTATAATGATTCCCATGGTTTTTACTTTCCTATAACATTTTTTTTTATAAATTAAATTTTTTGGCACTTCACCTACATTGGTGTTTGTAAAGACCCTATAACTTCGCGATAAAAGCGATTTTTTTTTTGGTTTGCTAATGTGAGACCGATACTGTATCATAAGTCGGATGCGAATCGTCCATAGGTGCACCATGGTGTAGTTATAAAACAGACACACTTCTCTTCGTCTATATTTGTTACAAAATTTGTTAAAAATATATTGTCATTCAATGATCCATGTATTTGTATGCAGTTATATTTGAATTAAATATTTAAAAAAATATATCAATAATATCCTATTCCTCCTACCCTTATCCCATTCTAAGTGTGGTCAGTTCAACATGTAATAAACATGTTGTCTGATGATTTGGCTTGGTTTTTCACAACCGACCGATGACTTTGTCGCCTTTTGCGTCACCTCGGTAAGAAATGAGGGTGGTCTATTCTACTCAGTCGTACACCACCCGGCGGGTGAACTTACCTTAGTCGCCTTTTACTACACCTCGGTACGAAAGCGGGTGGTCTATTCTATTCAACCGGATACTACACAGCGGAACATCAAAAATATAATATTTATAATTAACATAATGTATTATATATATAGTTGGATGAACAATCTGCCCTGAAATAAGTTTTAATAAGCAGAACTTTCAACAACTTATTAACAACTCCTTAAGCGTTTGTGATCCCAATAGATATGCAAGAGTAAAAAAATATATATGCATTAAGCATAATGCTATTACGTTCCTTAACACGCTGTCATTTTTAAATAGGTGGCGATGATATAGCTTATCTATAATATTATTAACAAATTACATGTTCCGCAATAAAGCTATTATAAATTGCGCTTTATCGGTATGATCTGGCGAGAACGCAAAAACAGTATACCGTTTAGCAATGACCGTACTGCAAAGTTGTACATGGGAAACAGTCGTAAGAAACAAGCAAAGCTATAGTTTGATCAAGCTATACAATTGGAAATATGCAGTATAGTAACTTATTTAGCGAAACTTTTAAATGTACTAACGTTAACTTAAAATTTGATTTCAATATTATTTAAATTGAGGAAACTTTATAGTACGTGTGGTATCCTGCTGAGTAGAATAGAACACCCTCATTTCTTAGCGAGGTTTCGTAAAATGCGACAAGGTAAATTGACGTCAGGTAGGTGGCCGGTCGTAAAATACCTTGCCAAATCAGGTCACACCATGATTAATACATACTGTGCCGACTCCACTTAGAGTGGGACAAGGACAGGAGAATGATGTAAAGAATTAATATTTATAAAAGCTTTTTATTTATTTTTTAAAAAGCTTATAAATTTCTTATGAAAATGAGATATTCCCAATCATCTCATTTTCTTTATGGTTATGCGATAATATGTAATGATTACTTTAATATTGCTCTATCACGAATACAATTATAGCGTCATAAAATAATAATATGTCATGTTTAAAAATGTTTCTAACTTATTCTACTATCTCGTTACTATTATCGCTCGCGATGAAACAATAACTTTTGAATTAACGTCCAACGGCAACGGCAGCAACGGTCCAATGACAATGAGTTTATATTTGATGTGCACCCGTGAAATATTACTGCAAACTTCCTGGAAAATTGCATATTCAGGTGTTTGCATTCAAAATTTGCTTTGTTTTAAAACAACTGTGCCTGATTAATATTTATATGAAAAAAGGATTATTAGAAAAAAATAGGAGTGAGTTTCTAATATTTGCAGTACACTTCTTATTTCTGATAATTAAGACTTTTGCGAAACTCACATAGTTCAACAATTCTGTAACGGGAAAGTCTCGAAATAATCAAATAAATTAAATTTAAATACTTCTAATTACAAAAAACAAAATAATAAAAAAAACATTAAAACAATAGTCGTCCACAGGAAGCGGTGCAATATCGCAAGCTACCGGTGGTTAGATTATTGTATGTATTAATTATTTATCGCTTAATTAATATTTAGAAATGATCAAATTATATCATCGGTCACAAAACTGTTAGCTAAGAACCATGATTGTCGGTCAATTTGTCAAACACTAACCTAATATATTAAGAACAGTCTCATAACGGTTGGTGCGTGAAAACGATTTCTGCAATATATGAAATTTAAACCATATTTCCAAGCAATAAGTTTCAAAATTCCTTTATTGCTTTACATATTAGATTTGAACCAGCACGTGTTTCGACGAATTTTTTATCAATAGTCTGAACCAATGAGTTTTTTGTTGATGTATTAAGTTATGTGTGTCAAGATGGACATGACGGATTAACATTAGTAAATAATGTCCGTTTTTTGCTTATAAATGATCTGCTGATTTATGAATTAGTTAAATGGGCTCATCAAGTGAAAGATCTTTTGAACGGTGGTTGGTATTATCTTATCTTCGTGTATAGTGTCAGTCAGTTTATTTCAATGTTTAATGATGTAAGTAAGATGTTAGATTTGAAAGACGTAATGAAAAGGATATGTGATTAAATAAAACATTTCTTAACCAATGTGAATGTATACACATTTTTTAAATGTTCACGGTTCGGATTTAAGCGTATTGAACCTGTTTTAATGACTATACCACGTATTGGAACTTTTTAGTTTACTTACCATTTCTAGTAAACAAATCCGAGTGCGTGTTCATTTGTTTCTACTCCTTTTACGGCTTATTCGAGCAACAAATGTATATAACAATTATAGAGTAGGAAAGCCAACCTAGAATCATCATTCTCCTGCCCTTATCCCACTCTAAGTGGGGTCGGCACAACATGTTATAAACACGCTGTTACATGATTTGGCTGCGTTTTTACGACCGGCCGCCTGCCTGACGTCAACTTACCTCTGTCGTATTTTACGACACCTCGGTAAGAATGAGGGTGGTCTATTCTACTAAACCGGATACCACACGGTGGGTCAACTTACCTTAGTCGCCTTTTACGACACCTCGGTAAGAAATGAGGTTGGTCCATTCTACTCAGCCGGATACCAAACGGCGGGTCGACTTACCTTAGTCGCCCTTTATAACACCTTGGTAAGAAATGAGGGTGGTCTAATCTACTCAGCCGGATACCGATATTTACTATTATATATTCTAACATTTCAATTAAGAAATAGATATTTCGAAAAGGAATGATATCCGGTAGATAATCTTCGAAACAGAATGTTAGTATGAATAATAAATTTAAATATCGTTATTCACGAGCCTTTCTTGTAAGCAAACATCGTTTACCATTTGTTTATGCTATAAAAATGTATATGCTATAAAAAAAAACAAGTATAAAGGTCGATCAGGGTTGAATTAATAATCCGCCTGGTGTAATGTGCTGTACTGATCCGAACGGGGTTTATCGGACGCTCGCTGGAGTTAAGTCCCCGAGGCGTTCGATGCATCTGGTGCTCCCGATGCATCGTCCAGCGGAGGGAGGGGCCACTTTCAGAGAGGCCCCGACCCAGAGGTGGCGCACTCTGGGCTACAGAGTTGCTGCTGGCTGGGATGGGGGGCAATGTCTTCATAGGTACCCTGCCACCAGCAGCGTAGTGGAGCACACAGGTTATTTAAGTCGGTACGAGGCCGACATAACCGTCGCCTGTCCCCCCCGTCGGGCGGCGGTACCCATAAGGGTAAAAAAAAAACCTGTGCTGTACGGTACTGTAAATCAGCTTAAATAAAAACTTTCAGATTTAGATAAAATTGCCGGAGATGCAAGTAAATCTAAAGAAGGTTAGGACTATATCGTATTAACCGTCTCAAGTGACCACTTCTTGTGTTCCCACTCTATCTAACAGCTTAGCCTCTCGAGAGCCCCTTGACATGTTGGTAGTCTCTGATATTCAACTATTACTTGAAACAACTATAGAAACTTCATAGTTAAATCAATATTTCAATAGTCTTAATTTCTCCAAATATTTACTTTCAAATTTCATACAGTATCATCATACCAGTATATTGAATTTAACTATTGAATTAACTAACTATTGAAAAATAGCTTTGACAATTAATGAAGAATTGCGAATTTCAACGAAAACCAAATTTTATTTTACCAAGTACCAATAATACGTATATATTAATCAGTAGGTATATATTTATTTCTATATTCCTTTATGGGCTTAATAAATAAAAAAAAAACAGAATAGACGATCAAACATTTTTTGTACCAGGCGTCCATAGATTCAGAGAAAGCAATACAGATGAACTTTATTATTAACGCTCGGTCATGCCCTCGTGTCAAGCTCAAGGTTGAATGCGTCGACCTCGATGCTTTTATGATTTCTTGGTACCGATGTTTGGATCTGGGTTACATTGAGGTCATTAAAGGTCAAGTTTTTATAAAAAATATTACCGTAACTGGATTTTGTGTTAACGAGTTGGTAATTTATATAGTGCACACATGGATTCAATCAATCAATACAGTTATATAGATGAGAAAAAATATTGTAGAGATGTAAATAACGTTAATAATACGCATTTCTGCCAAATATTAATAAAAATTTTGTTGAAGTAAAACTAAATATAATTTTGATGACGAGTGTAATTGCTAAAAGAAATCCTCAGATTCATGGCTCACTTTTTCTTCTTTGTACAAAAATGAGGACTCTTCCGGGGTGGGTGTAAAATCTAATCTTTATCTTTTGTTAAAACTAATTTAAAAAAAAGAATAAACAAACAATATTACTTAACTTTAAATTAACCAACATTATTATACTTATACAATTTAAATATTACGTTAACTCCCTTCAGTTCCTAGTTGCTACGCAGCCAGAAGAGAAAGGCACATAATTTAAATAAAGCTTTTTACGAATTCCCGTTTAGAGGAAACAGCCAATAAATCTCAAATGAACGCGAAATACGAAAGTTCCATGCAGCATCATCGAGGTCACTGGGCTGAAACAAGAACAATGAACAAATTTTGAATCCAGGCTCGATGAATTATTTATTAATACTTGTGATTCAGATTTTCAGACAAAATAACTTTTGATTGTTTAAAAATGAAATACTGAAAACTCTGTATGCGCATTGCAGCATTTTTTTTATTGTGCATCGAATTGGAAGAGTTATCTATTTTAATTTTCAAGCTAAGCAAGGTTTTTTTAATAGTATTCAGTCAATATATGTACTTAATTGCTTGTGGTTAGATTTCGAGAACATCGATATATAGAATTCTTACTGGATAACTTACTCAGGATAAGAAGCAACAATTTAGTTATAAGTATATAAAAATGAATGTTTGTCTGTATGTCCTTTATAGACTCTGAAACGGCTGCACTGATTATAATGAAATTTCAGACAATGAATGACCCAGCTGATGATGTTGGGTCACTTGTCAAACTGTGGAATTCTGTTTTGATTGGAATTCAAAACCAGAGCCACAGTAACGCATCGCTGGACAACTAATATTCAAGTACTCTAAAGAGCAAGTTATTGACATATAACTAATAGAATAACGTAAGTTAAGAAAGAATAATATTTCTTGCTTTAAGAAGTCAATCAAAGAAGAAGAATCTCAAAGAAGTCAAATCATGTGGCAACATGTTTATAACATGTTGCCAACCCACTTAAGAGTGGGGTAAGGGCAGGAGGATAATGATGAAGCAGTATTCAATTAGCAGTATTGACTTTTTCGAAAAATAAACTTATATACAATCAATGAAAGGATGCTGATAATTGTTTAACTGTGCATTTCAAGTGTCACTTAATAACCGGATAATGCCGCTTTAAGTGATCAATTATATTTTCTGGGTTAAACTTTAACATAAAAAACATAAGCACAGTGAAACCTCTTTTTGAATATACAAAGTGTCATTGGCCACTGACTTCAGTCGACCTTATGGTAAGTAGATGTGATTTCAAACTAATGCAACTGTTATTTTTATGGATTGCGGGTTTTAGATTGACAATGATTTCAAACGGGTCATTGAGACTGATCAGTGCGAATGCGGGTTCTGTATACAAGGTATTTTAAACGACAACGATTTTTTGTTCATATACATATATCCGTCCGCGATATCGCGGATTATACAGAAATAATATTTTCATTAGTTTTATGGACCTCCGCAAAGTAACGCCTTATTCTATCAATTATTTATACATTTAATTCGGAATCCAAATTATACCATTCATCATCCTTCTGCCCTTATCCCACTCGATGTGGGTTTCAGCTGGATAGCACACGGCGTGTTCCAAGCTATACCATTTTATTTTAGGAAATGTTATGTATGTCGATTTTTTAGGATTCCTTTGGAAATTCTCCTTTACATTTACCTATCGATTGCATTACTCTAATATCAATTGCTCTATCGTAATTTTTTTAAAGTTACTAGCAATTTGGGTCACAAATTACTAGTAAACTTGTCAAACCCTCCAGCTGAGCTAAATGCATGTGTGAGGAGTAGGTTCACGTCTATAGTATAATGGTCGGGATTCGAAGCCACGATCTCTCGATCGCACGTCCGTTACGAGTAATTCTTAAGATTCGCGCTAAATCCACTTAACTGTTGATATAGAATCTTATAAACATTAGGCCAAAACAATACCATAAACATCTCTCATGTATCAAATTTACACAACAGATAAATCTAACTCATTCAATCTGATTTGAAAATGTTACTAGCGAAGTAGATTTATAGTATCAAATAACAGGATATAAACTTGATGGCTTCTTAAGTAATAATTAAAGATATGGAAAAAAAACAAATCAATTGCATGAAATTAATTAATTTATTTATCTATTAATCCAGTTGTTGCTACATATATAAATTAAGTATATAATTTAACATGTACAACTTATGAAGGTGTCACAGCATGCACCAAGAAATTATTAAACAATTTATATTAAAAAATACGTAAAAATATAAGCAAATGACTTTGATAGGTAAAAAAAACAATAATATTTACTGTAAACGAAACAAATAAAGAAAAAAAATTCAATTCAATTCTAAGATGATATCGATTACATCAATTTTTTTACTTTTACTTACTTGACTTACATACTGATTACCCTCAACAATCTTAGTCTTTTTTTTTAGAATTTTCGTAAAGTGACATCAAAAATATCCACTTCTCCGCAGATGGAATTAAATAATTCAGGCAACCTAGACATGAGCGAAAACTGTTGTAGATTGATTTTAGCAAAAGACTGTTAAAACAAAATAACTATAAAAATCGGAACGGTATTTGCTGCGTCCAGTAATTCACTTTCTCTATACGCCTTTTAATCGGCCATGTAATTGAAATATTTTTTGCACTACTGATATTTAAACTACATACAATACAACTAAAATATTTGATACGGAATAGAAATATCTAAGCTTTGTTGTAGATTTATTGGAGAAATTGCCCAGAATCTTCGGATCTGTGCCAAAACTACAAAGTAAACTTTATAAGTTGAAACGGCAAGACATTCTTGGAATAATCACAAACTTCGCACGGCCTCACAACCTCTGTTACCCTGGTCCACCGACATACTTTGGGAAAACGTCACTATTTTGCACTTAAGGCTGTGTACACGAATAAATATTTTTAAATTGAGCATACATTTGTTATTTGACTATAAAAGATATAAGATAGTTTTTTTATCATTCATTGAAAAATCCTTTCTTGCGAAGAAATGGTTAATTATCCATATCATCTTCTATTCATATAAATTAAAAGGTGTACTTTGTAGTTCAATCATTTATATTTCTGAAGTCAACATCATCCTCCTGCCCATTTCCAACTATAAGTGGGATCGGCACAACATGCTATAAACATGTTGTCACAAGATTTGGCTACGTATTTTATGACCGGCCGCTTACTGTCGTCAATTTACCTTAGTCATCTTTTACGACACCTCGGTAAGAAATATGGTGGTCTATTCTATTCAACCGGATACCACACGGTGAGTCAACTTACCTTAGTTGTTTTTACGACACCTCGGTAAGAAATAAGGTTGATCTATTCTCTTCAGCCGGATACGAATGGGAAAAATATAAAAAAAAAATCGATCTAACATATTATTTTAGTTTACTATCGGTTCAAGTTTTTGGTAACGAGAAACATTTTATTAATACGATAAATTGTTTAATTAATCATATAAATCGTCGGAACAATACATCATAACTAAACCTTTGCTTAATTCAGGTAGAAAATTTTCTGTTTGACTTTCAAGATTTTACCGATGACGATGTGTTATTGCCCTTATATATTTTAAATTTTACGACGCACTTACGCCTATGTGTTTATGATTCCCTAGTAGTGCATATTTTCATAGCTTTTTTAACATACATACGTGCAACCATGAAAGCAAATTTACAAACGTTTTATGATGAACGGTAAAGATATAAAATATATCCGTAGTACAAAAGACGTAAGAGTGTGTTGTAATTTAAGATTGTTAAATAATGTTTTTTTAGGAATAAGGCATTGTTGTTTTGTAACGGTAGTTTAAATGACATCCAAACTCGGCAAAAAATTGAAAATAATAATAATAATAAACGACTCTTAGTCTGTTGACTTGTTCTACTTAATATAAGCTTAGAAGGTGTTTGGGTTAATTTTTGGGTGGAATTTTGTTATATAATATAAATGATTATTTCTACGGCGACTTCGGTCAGCAAAACTTCGGTCATTTAATAGGTGATTTGTACGTTTTTAACGCATTCAAATAATTCAACAATACAAAGACGTCCGCTCAAGCTCTCCTAGCTTTATATATCTATAAGGTTATTACTATTCAAAAGGCTATGCTTTTGAAAAGCTTTTCATGAATATTCAGCCGTATATCAAGAGCCCTTATATCTTTCAACCTAGGGATTTTGTCTGACTCAGCTTTTAGCCGTATAACGTGACGGAAAAAAGTTAGGATTGCGTTCATTTTCAAATATACATAAATGACTTATATAATATTAACTCTAATAAATTTCTATTAATGCGTGAAGCTAAAACTTTATAGCAAATTGCGCCCCGAAGATGCTACATTTGGTATTTGTAGAGATGTAAGGACTTGACATAAAAAGGTTCTCAAACAGATAGAATAGAGGAAAAATAAAAATGTCCATAGTATATATTACAATTTACAAAAACATTAAATGAAATGTAGTAAAATACTCAATAATTTTTTGATAAAAATAATTTTATATCAAGTTAAAGCTAGAGAATCTAGCTAAATAACAGCCGGCATTACATCAGATACTCGTAGGAAACGTGGAACTGTTTTTGTTGTCGAAACGACCAGTGTTTTCAAAGCTTCTTTCATTTGATCATCACCAAAATTTGGTTCCTGGTCTAATCAGGCCTTAAATTTTGGTTAGGTAAATGTAGTATTAACAGGCTCATGACGTAAGAATAATATGTACGGACACGACAACCCTGCGGCAAAAACCATCTATTTCAATTTTTACGCGATTTCATCAAAGCATTTCGCAAATGTCCATGCTCTTCCACTTTACAGAAGCACAAAAATATAAAAACTTTTTATTAGGGTCTTCACACACAATTTTACGATTCACTCGTCTACGTTTAAATGACTTTAACTGTTTATTACTTCGAATAAACTATATATATGTGCTTGTGAAAAGTATTTTATGACTAATAAAGTATAACTTCAACATGTAATTTCATACCGGACCTCTAAATCTGATGTTATCCACTTATATTTTTTATATTTCAGCATATTTTTTTCTTAGTCCAGTTATAAAACCATTTTTAATAGGTGGCAACCTTAAGAATAGTATTCTCAGGAAACTCCTTTTTAGTTTCTTTGCTAGTGATGTACGTGTGTCGATTTTAGGGCGCTGTATTTATGTTTACCTAATAAGTCATTATTAGTTAGAAATAAGAAAACAATTTATACAAACATTCTTATTATATCTATTTAAATTTACAATCATCATTCTGTCTGCACTATTCACAGTACCTGGGTGACTGAACGTTGGTCAGATAATTTTTTTTAAGATAAAAAATGCAATAAAAGAGAAAAAAAAGTCATGTGATACCTGGGACTAGATCTGGGTTATTTTCACTTCTATAATCCGCTCGTTCTCCTTTGAGCTATTACAACTTTATAAATGACAGCTAAATTAACCTCTGCATTCAATTTATATTTTAGCAGTTTTTCAGTGCCTGAAAATGGGGATTATACGATATTTTTTTTTAACCTAACTAGCTCGATTTATAGCCCCCTAAACTCCCCAAATACTAGGTTTCATGAAAATCGTTTGAGCCGTTTCCAAAATTCAGATGTATATTTATATATACCTATGTATACAAGATTAACTTATTTAAATATTAAAGATAAATAAGAACATTGGTTATTATTTTTATCTCGCAAGTGAGTACACTCCAATCATAATACCTTAGTTCTATCATGTTTTGACGATCGGCTAGTTTCCTTTCTAGACATAGTGAAAGCTATTAATGTAATTGGGCTCGATGGAATAACAAATGAAGGATTATCGTGCCGATGGTTTATGTAAAGCAGTGACACCGCTGGGCTTTAGTTAAACGAAATCATGTTTTATGCATGTTTAATAATAATTCTATCTTACCATGTTATAGTTACTAGGGCTAAACTTTATCAGCAAAGTAATGGCTTGTTAATATTTTACATATAGGCTTGCTCTTTCTTTGGAGGAAATTATAAGGACCTCACTAAACTAAATTTTTTTTTAAGTATTTCAAATGAATGTGATATACACATTATAGTTTAAGGTACTTTAGATAGGTTCAATTTTAAGAAATGTCAATTCTAGGATGGGGTCGGCACATGTTATAAACATATTGTCACATGATTTGGCTAGGTATTTTACGACCGCCTGCCTGACGTCAACTTACCGTAGTCATATTTTACGACGCCTCGGTAGGAAAGAGGGTCTAATCTACTCAGCCAGATACCACACGGTGGGTCAACTTACCTTTTTCGCCTTTTACGACACCTCGGTAAGAAATGAGGGCGGTCGGTTCTACTCAGAAGGATACCACTACCACAGAAGGCAAATATAATTTTCCATCTATTCTACATTTTTGAATTTTTTCAGTGCTCGAAAAGAGGGATAAAAAAACTTTTTTTTAATGAAACATTGCTAGTTCAATTTTTTCTACCTAAAACTCTCTACATGCTTAATTTCATGAAAATCGTTGGTGCCGTTTCCGAGATTATTTCATTTAAATATTAAAGATATTTCAATTTCCCATTGCAAAAATACTGTTGTTATATACTTTGCCTTACTTAACACATACAAATTGGAGTAAAGACAACTAATTTACATTTTATTCGCATCAATTCTTAAATAATGTGACACGGATTCCGCCGTAATGACGTCATCAAGCACGTCCAGTCAGGTAACAATCAGAATGTGGGAAATACTTTCTTTAACCACTTTATATGTACCAGTTGTTTAGGAGGAAAAACTGTAGCGAACTGTTGTTTAAGTCAAGAGGGAAAGTGAATATTTTAGACTTAAATCCCTAGTGATTATACAAAGGGGTTATTTAAATTCAGTACGAGTAAGGCTAATACGTGAAGATGTATTACAAATACCTTTCACTGGTATCTAATTATTTAAATATATGATATTTACGATAGGCATTTATTTACTGCGTGGTTTTTTGCGACATACTAATTCTACTTAGAATTTCTACACAAAGTTATATTTAACTGAATATTTTGGTAATATACTGGTATATACTGGTAATGAATATTTTGATGTACTTCCAAATTTATCGCCGAAATGTGAAATGAAATTTAGAATGAGTAAGAAGATTGTGACTGGATTTAGTTAGGTGCAATATAAAAAAGAATTTGATATAAATATACTTAGTAAAGAAAATTAAGAATTATATGAACGTATCCCAAAAAGCTGTGATAGCCCAGGGGTTGACCTTACGACACTCGCGACAGGATCACTGATTCAATCCCCTTGCAAAAATTAATGAGTTTTCTTTTTAAAACTGATGGGTCTAATTGATAATTACAAATTATCAATGTAGGTGAAGTAAAACATCGTGAGAAAATCTGCATATGTCTAAACAAATATGTGTAATCTACCGATCCGCATTGGAGCTGCGTGGTGGGCTTAGCTCCGACTTAGCTTCAGCTGTGGGATAGCCACTTTTTCACTTACACTTTATATTTCTGTAGTTTGCTAAAATTTTTCTCTTTTTTTACAGATCCAAACATCATGGACGACTGACTTCAACATCTAGTGTTATTATAAAAGTATTTAAGTGTTTTATTAAACGTACAGTGTAGATATATAGACATTAATAAAATGGAGTTCAAGACGCAGTTTCTAGCAGTAGTGACTTTAGTAATTATAGGTAAGTTTTATCACTAATTTAACGATTTCACTTTTATTACCTAATGAACGTATTATTTATTAACCAATTTCTAAATATTTCTAATCATAAAAATAAAGCTTTTGCCGTGATATTATTACCGGAAACTGTTAAATATTCAATAAAAATAAGTTGTATCAAAAATATACATATATATTCTCTAAAAACGACGCCATTTAATCCTTAATGGGCTAGTGAAAATAGTTGAATTACAGAATTTGCTATATGTAAGTAGACTTCAATACCAATTTAATCAATTCACCATCACTTTCTGCCCTTATCCCACTCTAAGTGGGGTCGGAACAACTTGTTATAAACATGCTGTCACATGATTTGGCTGCGTTATTACGACCGGCCGCCTGCCTGACGTCAACTTACCTCTGTCGTATTTTAGACATCTCGGTAAGAAAGAGGGTGGTCTATTCTACTAAACCGGATACCACACGGTGGGTCAACTTACCTTAGTCGCCTTTTACGACACCTCGGTAAGAAATGAGGTTGGTCTATTCTACCCAGCCAGATACCACACGGCGGGTCGACTTACCTTAGTCGCCTTTTACGACACCTCGGTAAGAAATGAGGTTGGTCTATTCTACCCAGCCGGATACCACACGGCGGGTCGACTTACCTTAGTCGCCTTTTACGACATCTCGGTAAGAAATGAGAGTGGTACTATTATATACAGCCGGATACTACAAGGCGTACCATTTTAATCAATTAAAAAAGTAATTAAGAATGTAAAAGTAACACTTTTACAGACAATAATTAATTTCACATTTCGCGTTATTAAGTTAATTGAGCATCACAAAAAATGTACAAAGCGGATTAGGCTTACTTTTATAGAAGCTGTGAAAATTAGGAACATGAAACAATTTGACGGTGAAAGCTTTGAAAAGTTTGCTGAGTAAAATATTTTGTTAAAGCAGTACCTTGATATTTGAATATTTTAAAGAAGTTATTTCAAAACATTTATATCTCATACAGTATGTAATTATTATATAAACATTCAAGTCATATCGCGTTTAAATCTAGTTACCTTTGTATAAGGTTCGACGTTACGACAAAGTCGTATCTGCCGCGGTCACGAATTGACTGAAGTGCCTTTTCGTCTTCTTTCCCAAGTACTATAGTAATTATTTTGTTCATATAACATCCATGTAAGGTCTCTTGCACACCACACTGATATTATCTGCCCGCGATATATCTTGCAAGAAACCTTATACAAAGGTAACTCGATTTTAACGCGATGTGACCCGAAATTTGTATATACTCGTAATAATAAGTATGAATCGCGAAAGTTTATAATCTAGTATATAATTAGTCTTAGTAACTGGTAATTTTTTTATAGAACATTGACCTAAACACACATTACATCAACGAATTAGAAAAATGTTTAAAAGCTAATATAAGGAAGGAAAGAAAAAGTTATATTTTTTAAAAATATATTGATTTTTTCTTTATAAATACGTAAGTTATTTCTGGGTATTTATTTGAACGGTCGTGCGAACCCGAAAACAGGCATGTATTTGAATTCGTATTCTGATACAAGAGAGTTAGAAATGGTAAATGAAGGAATTTTATATATCAAAATTTTTTATATTGGATCGATCTAAAACATCAAACACAACAAACAAAACACAAGAATATATTTAAGATAGATTTACTAACTTAAAGATATTGCAGGTTTATGCTAATAAAAGTAAGAGAAAGCGTACTATATTTTTCTATTGATAAATTATATATGTAAACGTCATAAGTAAACATTATAAGGAGAAATCATTAATCTAAATGTCACATTAACGGTATACCTACGCGAATCGATCATGATAATATATCGATCAATTTTCTGCATGATGAATTAGGCGCCATCCTATTAGTTATATTTGAAGCTTTCGAATAAACTGGCAGATATTTGCAATATCGTGGGAGTAATATAGATTTATTATACTTAGAGTAGAGGAGCCATGGGCAGGCCTGTGTGTTTAGTGCGAGTTTTCTTAACCTACGCGATCGCGTTAGCGTTCGCCAATTTGTATGGCGCTGGAATAGCGGTCACTAGATGTCGCTCTCGCACACTGTAAGTGACTTAACATAACAATTAAATAATGAGAGTGAAGATGAAACTCGTATACTTCATCTTTTTCTAATCACAGATAGAAAAGAGAGACAGATAGATCAACCTCATTTGTTTTTCTTGTCTTTTTATTATAATTTATCACATTTCAGACTGGCTTCCCTACTCTGCGTGTTATAACTCTAAACGGGGAGATGTTACTCCCCATTTAGAGTTTTAACACGCAGAGTATTTAACGTTGTTACGTTAAATATTTCAACAGGTAGACTATCTACAGAGACTGCATTACATCTTATTTTATTAAGAAATTCAAATTCAAAATTTTGTTATTGAAGTAAATTTGTAAACAAGTGATTTTGAAACGTCAACTCTACTGCTGGTACTGAAAACTGCTAAAAATTCTACCAATCTAAACAATTATTATAAAAAATAATAAAAATAATTAAATAAAGAAATGAGGGCGAACTATTCTACTCAGCCGGATACCACACGGCGGGTCGACTTACCTTAGTCGCCTTTACGACACCTCGGTAAGAAATTAGGGTGGTACTATTCTACTCAGCCGGATACCACACGGCGTACTTATGATATACACATATTTTTATTTAATACCGGAGGCTACAACTGTTTGCCTCTCAGTATGACGTATCCAACAGTTAATGTACTTTATTATCAACTTGAGTGATGTATCGCATTGTAGACCACGTACGTTTTACACTTAGCCTATTTTTTGCGAATTATTTGTAGCGGTAATTTAAACAGGATGTTTAGTTATTGGAATAAACGTTTACGTATTAGTTTGTACTTATTAGTTTTTAAGTTTATTATTATACACCGCCTACCTGCTCTTTGAATTACAGTTTTCCTAATCTAAATGTTGTCTGGAAGAAATATCTTATAAGCAATAAGGCCGACTTTTGTGCAGTACAAAAATTTTATTTTTGTTTAGTATTAATCAAATGTTTGTATTTATAAAATGTACAATAAAGTATAAATAAATAAATAAATAAAGCGATGTGGTATCTGGCTGATTAGAATAGACCACCCTCAGTTCTTACCGAGATGTCGTAAAAGGCGACTAAGGTAAGTTGACCCACCGTGTGGAATCCGGTTGAGTAGTATAGACTATAATAGACAACGCTCTTACTTACCGAGTTATCGTAAATACGTAGCCAAACATATAACAACATGTTTATAACATGTTGTGCTGACCACACTTAGATTGTATATATTAGAGCTTTCCGCGTCTTACAAGTAACCACAAGTTCTGTTAAAAATTACGAAATAATCAAAAAGCCTCTATGTCAATAATACTCGGCGCTGCCGAAGTGGGTAGTGATCTTGCCTGCAGCTCCGCGGGTCGCGGGTTCGATTCCCGCCGAGGTCCTACATTTTCTATAAAAAGAATTTGTTGGTTCTTCGAGCCAGGGTGTATATTTGTAATTAAGTATGTATTAAAAAATCACATAATTAACAATAACATAACACAAGTATTAAATTACTTACTTTGGGGACGGGCGATCATGAGTGTAACTGTTCCATATATTTATATTTATATGTATAATAGGATTCAAATTCTAATACCTGGTACATGCAGAATTTGTAAGGACTCATACACTACCCGACACCGATGGCACAACAATACACAAGCACTGCATACATCCACCACCACAATAGGATTTATCAAAATAAAATAAACATTCTGTATATTGAACATTACCCGCGTCACGTCGTTAAGCACTAACCCACATATCAGTTTTTTACGCTGGCATGCGCTTGAGGCTAAAATTAACAACCATTGACGTGTGAAAATATTTTACATTGCCCAAAATAGGTTATCATCCTTTGTATATACCAATTACAGTATGCTCGTAATAAGGTATGCAATAAACTGAACCGTTAAGTCTTATTACACATGTAATTAATGAATGAGGTAAATCAATTTATGGAGTTTTGCTTGACCTCTGTCTGAAAAGCTCTCTAGGTCCAAACGCTTCTACTGCTGATGTTGACATGAATGTCTTCGTTAATTTGTTACCTGTAGCAAAATGGAGCATATTCGGGTTGCAACTGGTGCGAATTGAACGTAACATTAAAGTAATGATAAAATTATTTTTCTATAATCAGCGATGAAGTAAAATAGAAAATATATATAATGCTAAATGTAGAGTGGACAATCTTTTTTCATACCTGATACATGTAGATTCGTAAAAACACATGTACAAACCTCCACCACCGCCACCACAATACACAAACACTACATACGTTCACGATCACAAACTCAACAATTTCTTGGCACCGCAAACGAAGCATCATCAGGAGATAAACTCCACGACAAATCGCAAAGTATCAAAATCGCAAAATCTCAATAACCGTTTCGCTCCATAACCGAAGCATAGTCAGGAGATAGAATGCACGACAAAATCGCATAGCGAGCAAAGCATGTTGTGTTATTGGTGGCGGTTAGTGCATAAGTTATTACAAATTCTGCATGTATCAGATATGAGAACGGATAGTATAAATAAATAAATATTTGGGACACTTACGCACACGGTCGTCCGTCTCCAAAGTAAGTAACTTAATACTTGTGTTATAGAAGACAGACAACTGGTGAATATGTACTTATATATTTTTTAAATACAAATATACACCCAGGCTCAACAAATTCGTTTATAGAAAATGTTAGTACTCGGCGAGAATCAAACCCGCGACCCGCGGAGCTGAAGGTGAAGTATACTCTACATTGAGCATGAGATACATCTTTTATAACGAATTAAAGCATAATAATATTTTCATTACAAATATAGATACTAAAAAGCTCAGCCTGAAAATGAATAAAATTATAACCCACTTCTAAGGGAAAGCTAACACAATAGCAAGTAGAAGTGAAAAAACATCTTAGTATATGCAGGTTCTTAGTTTTGCGACATAAAACATGTTATTGTGGTTAAACGCAAATCTGTGTTGTTTAACTTACAGATTTACTAAGCGTCTGTTTTCGGAAGAGATCTGTAAAGAAACGCATTCTTCCGTTGATAGTCATCGTTAAACTAGTTTTGGTACGTGAACGTTAAATTTAACCACTTAAAAAGAGATCAATCTAAATAATTATATAAAAGAATTTTGTTTGCGGTATCGTTTTATATGACGATTTACTTAACTTGTTAGTCCTCGTCATTGTATAACTTTTTAATTTCCTGTTAAATAATTAATATCATCATCTACAGCTCCTTATTCCATTCCAAGTGGGCCCGGCACAACATGTTATAAACATGTTTCGACATGATTTGGCTGCGTATATTACGACCACGACGTCAACTTACCTTTGCCATATTTTACGACACCTCGACAAGGAAGAGGGTGATCTATTCTACTCAACCGGATACAACATGGCGCGTCGACTTACTTTAGTCACCTTTTACGACACCTCGGTAAGAAATGAGGGTGATCTATTCTACTCAGCCGGGTACCACGCGGCGGGTCGACTTAGTTTAGTCGCTTTTTACGACACCTCGGTAAGAAATGAGAGTTATTTATTTAAATAAGCCGGATACCACATGGCTAAAATAATTAACTGATATATAAATTTTAAATTCCACAATATCAGTTTCCACATATTTTCTCAAATATGTGGAAACGGTTTAAACTTAAGATTGTGTTTATAATTTGGTGTTTATTCTTTGGAAATATACTCGTTTTTTATAATTAGGAATGTCATATTAATACAAGATCTTATTACTAAGCCTAACTACGACAGCTTTATAATATTTTATAATGTTCTGTTACGCGAGCGAAACCGCAAGCTTCTTGTAGTATAACAAGGTTTTCTGAGATTATTCTGGAGATAACATTAGTATGCAGTTCGTTTCGTATGATACACTTTACATATTAATATATCGTACGGTGACCACACTTTTTACTGTATATTATAAGTAAATGAAGCGTGAATTTAACTTTTGATAGTAATATCAATATCAAAAAGATTTTTGTATATGTTTAACCGTTCAATTAACTTCACAGCTAAAAACTGGCAGTCACGATTATCATGGTTATTTTTTATTTCTCTTTTTTCAAATTTAGGACGTTTGTTGTTAATGTTCATTGTCATTTTATCTCAATATAGTTCTTGATAGTTGTTGTCAATCTGCCCATGTTGTTGCCATTTATAGTTAATATAGCACTTAATTTAATAATCCTAATATATAGGGTATTTGTAGCTATGTATAATGTTTATATTGTTGATGGCCTTTTTAAATTAATAAATAAATAAATGATCACAGCTTACCGATTTCTTATTGTTATTGTTTATTGTAAACAAGAACTTTTGACCCCTCATCTCTACTATTCCTGCAATATATACCAAATTTATATAATAACGACTGTCACAAAGAATTTTTAAATAATTGTAATCGTTTTCATAAATATCAATACCTTATTTTCCAACAAATGTAATAAGTAACAGCAACGATCACTTTTAACAGGTAACAGAATCAACAGGAAAACGAAACAAAGAAAATGTCATAACGCGCGAAACAAAGCCTACATTATTCATGTCGTCGAAGAAATTTAATTTCCCTCCTTTTAATAAATTTACTCTATTGTATACAGTACCTAAATAAATAATAAACGTAATATTTAACATACCGTTTAGTAAATATATAAGTAAACGAGAGTTGGGAACTAGAATCATGAAATATTTCACAATATTACATGATTTTTAATTTTAACACTGAAGCTTAATGTCTGTTTTATCCCCGAAAAAGTGTAAAACAAATAAACGGCATTTAGTATACAGGATTTATTTATTTATGTAAATAATTTAGATCTTCTTTTATTTAGGTATTCATAAGATATTTCACCATATAAACCATCAACCTGATTTATTTTAATCAAATCAAGACATATTAAAAATAATTGCCAGATCGGATTATAAAATTAATTAATTAGTAGAATTAATTAATATAAAGACGCCAAATTTATGGTCATCCTGAAGCATACTCTATTTACATAATTTAATAATAATTTTTACCATAAAGAAGCGCGGTCGTCTGCTAACAAGATTTAAGATTGGCTTGAAATGGTCCGACATTTATCTCTCTTGATAGAAATTCTAACGAAGAATTCTTACATGTCTTTATACGATAATATAAATTTGAGGTAAGGCTAGTAAATATTGAAAAATTACGATATAACAGTGGAACGAAAGATATCATTGTGGGATGTCAGAAAAATGGTTGAAATAAAGAGATGTTGAAGAACTTGACAGCGTATTCCAAAGGGATCTAGACTTAATTAACTTCAAAGACTAAAAGAGATGTTTTTTACATTTTTATTTTTACCCATTTGTTTATCATCTTATTCACGATTCTTTATTAAGATATTTGATTCGTTTTATTTTTACTTAACTGCTTTTATTCTCTCTAGTCAGTCAACGAAATCATAAAACATGTACTATATATTTCTATATATTTCTGTTGACACTTTTTATCATACTTTCACACACGTTTAATAGTTTAAAATTAATTTATCCTTATACGATTCAATATAAAACAAGTTACTCAAAACATATTAGTATATGTATGATGGTAAATATTTAATTCAATTTACAAAAGCATAGATAATATAGTAGTAATGTAGTTCAGGTTAGGGTTCTACGAAATTACTGGTTGTAGAGCAAAGTGTTATATTGATATTTAGTTATTTCTTTATGTGATTAAAATTAAGCTAAATGTCGCTTAAAATCTCGAAACAACACTTGTTAATTTAATTTTGCAAAGGAATGGATACTGTAAAGAAAGCACCGATTTACCGTTTGCTCTACATTTTTGAACTTAAGCGCAAAACCTTGTAAATACCGCGCCCGTGATTTAAGTATTCGATTATCTCGAAATAAGTAGAAATGTTTAAATTTAATACAACGCTGACTCATAATACTAAATACAGAGAGAATTTATAAACAATATTAGATAAGATTTGTTTCATACTTTTTAGTTAACATTTTATATCCAGTTACTAGTCATTACTTTTAATAGGTAAATCTTTTAATAGGTATGACAATATTATATAACTGGATTTTTTAATATTTGCTAAGTTATTTCATTGTTGGTAGGTATGTAATTGATAAGATGTTAACAAATTTATATAATAGTGTATCTTTTTTAAAAAACGAATTTTATATGATATAACTATACATTGCAATAATTTTGTAAGATAAAGTCTGTTCTATAATAGTAATATATAGATTATAAAACAGATAACAAACAAAAATGTTGATATTATTTTCTACATAGTCTTCTTCTTTATTCAACACTACTCGACTGAGACGACGAAAGTAAAAAAAACAATAAATGTCCATTCCATATATTGCAGTAGAATTTAGCTTTTATTTTTCTAATTATAAATATTTTTTGTAATGTAAATAAAATGAATAATAATATTAAAATATAAACTACATATATGTGCCTCGTAAAATATTTGCTATTTACTTATGAGACGTCAACTTGATAGCTAAGTTTCACTGTCATTCGAATCACTCTCGCTCTTCCAGTTTTATATAATGCTAGTTTTTCTTAAGATTTCACTCTATGGAAGAGCTAAAGAATGCTGCCTAGGTGTTTCCATTTACAGAAGCTATTGAAGTTATGTCAGATATAACCCAGACATCGAACACCGACATCTAAAGAGCGGAACTTTGTATTGTTTGCATTGTATAAGAAATATTCTTATATCTTTTCTTTAATATTTAAATGAGTTAATCTTGTTTGTAAATATATATTTTTTCGGAATCTCGGAAATGGCTCCAACGATTATCTTCTTGGATTTTCCTGAAATTCATCATGTAGGGCGTTTTGGGGAGATAAAAATCGATCTAGCTAGGTTTTATTAAAAAAAAAACCATTCCCTGTTTTGGGGCATTAAAAAATACAAAAATTTATATTGAATTGAATTTTTGCCATTAACTGTCAAAATAACTGTGAGAAATAAAAATACCTAGGATCAAGCCCCAACTACCCTAATATTACTTTTTTTTGTTTCTTTTTTTATCTTGTAAAAAATTAAAGAGCTCGGT
The DNA here is from genome assembly GCA_947086495.1 of Morpho achilles. Classification (NCBI taxonomy): domain Eukaryota; kingdom Metazoa; phylum Arthropoda; class Insecta; order Lepidoptera; family Nymphalidae; genus Morpho; species Morpho achilles. Next base: position 8,360,961 of record CAMTZB010000003.1, read on the forward strand.
CACCCAGATATTTAAAGATAATGTAAGGTATAAGATATTATAGAATATAAATAGAAAAAGGGTCCATCTGGAATTTTCACACTATGATTCTGAATAAAGAAGTTTGTGGTCGAATCTCTTAATTTCTAAGTAATACTTATGTATATACTTCAAGTTTGAAAGTGCCGACAAATATAATTAATGTAGTTCCTGGTTTACCGAGCTTTGCTCGGTGTTTTTTTTTAGAAGATATAAAACAGATGCAATATGAAAAAGAAAAAAGGATGGTCGTATCTGAGATTTGATGGTGTTTTCACTTTTTAAGTCCGTCTCTTCCCAACTGAGCTATTATAACTTTGCAAGTAACACCGTAATTAGTCTTAGTTTTCTGATAATATTGTAGCAGTTTGTCAGTAATTTTGTGGCATTAGGGATAAAACGATATCGATAATTGATTTTTTTAGCTTCTGGTACATGAATAACTCTTAATTGGACTGGCAAATATTGGCTTAAGCCTTCTAAATGTATCGGAGTAACTGATTCTTGAAATTATAAGTTGCACTTAGCTGATTGGATATTGAGTTGCCTTTGTCGTAGCCAACTTTTAAGTTCGTCCTACAAAGTCAGTACAAAAGTCCTTTAAGTTGGTCCTACTAAGCAACATGGAGTTTTGTAGTTATTCACAGCCGTATTTTTATATTGAATTTCTCATTGAACTCAATAAGTATACGCTCTATGTCTTAGCTAATTTAAATATGATAATATGACAAGCTTAACCGGCTGAATAGAATAGTACCACCCTCATTTCTTACCGAGGTGTGGTAAAAGCCGACTAAGGTGAGTCTACCCGCCGTGTGGTATCCGGCTGAGTAGAATAGACCAACCTCATTTGTTACCGAGATGTCGTAAAAGGCGACTAAGGTTAGTTGACCCACCGTATGGTATCTGGTTTAGTAGAATAGACCACCCTCTTTCTTACCGAGGTGTCGTAAAATACGACTGAGGTAAGTTGACGTCAGCAGGTCGTCGTACGGTACACCAGTCGTAAAAACCATAATCATGTGAGGGCATGTTTATAACATGAGCCGACCCCACTTAGAGTGGGATAATGGCAGGAACATGATGAATATGACAAGCTTAAACATAAACACTCGGGTATTAAATGAGAATAGCGAAGACACCGAGATTTCATAAAGAAAGTTTGCCGTTACGAAGTATACTGGTTGAAACTTGTGATGGATATATAAAAATTAAATGAAACAAAAACCGGTCGCTATTAAAAGCGTTATTTATAAAAATCAATGGCATGCTTGGAATTTGTGAGGGCTGTGCAAAGGCCCAGAAAATTATGAACCGGTACTTTTACCCAAGCACTGAATCAAAACTTGTTCTATCGTAATAATTATAATTTCAGTAGTAAATTCATTGATATATCAACCATCATTTTCCTACCCTTATACCAGCCATAACACGCTATAAAGATATTGTAACATCATTTGGTTATGTATTATACGATCGGCCGCCTGCCTCACGTCAACTTACCTTAGTCGTATTTTACGACACCTCAGTAATAAAGAGGGTGGTCTATTCTAATCAGGCGGATAACACACGGTGTGTCAACTTAACTTAGTTGCCTTTTACGACACCTCGGTAATAAAGAGGGTGGTCTATTCTAATCAGCCGGATAACACACGGCGGGTCAACGTTACCTAGTCGCCTTTTACGACACCTCAGTAATAAAGAGGGTTGTCTATTCAAATCAGCCGGATAACACACGGCGGGTCAACGTAACTTAGTTGCCTTTTACGACATCTCTGTAAGAAAGAGTGTGGTCTATTCTACTCAGCCGGATAGCACACGGCGGGTCGACTTACCTTAGTCGCCTTTTACGACACCTCGGTAATAAAGAGGGTTGTCTATTCTAATCAGCCGGATAACACACGGCAGGTCAACATAACTAAGTTGCCTTTTACGACACCTCAGTAATAAAGACGGTTGTCTATTCTAATTAGCCGAATAACACACGGCGGGTCAACGTAACTTAGTTGCTTTTTACGACACCTCGGTAAGAAATTAGGGTGGTCTTTTCTACTCAGCCGGATACCACACAGCGGGTCAACTTAACTTACTACCCTTTTAGTATGAGGGTGGTCTATTCTACACAGCCGGATAACACATGGCAGGTCAACTTAACTTAGTCGCCTTTAACGACACCTCGGTAAGAAATGAGTATTACTCATTATCACTACAGACATGTACTTGACAAACCCGGATTATAGCAAAATAGTTGTATCGTAACTTCTGTACTATGGAATTCCGCAAAGTAACGCTTACTTCTGTACATTATTTAAAATTGATATTTAAGATGCTATTATAATTTTATCTCTATCTCTCCTGTAATATTATCTACCTGTAATATTAGCTTAGAAACATAATTTCCCATGAAGCAAGTAAATCGTGTTTACAATGTAAAGGTTAAAGCTTGATAACTTTCCCAAAGTCAATTCACGAAGCAGTTGTGAATTATGCGTATCGTTTAAAGCTCTCACCGATTGTGGTATCGCCACATCCTATCATATAATATCGAATATTTATCTTTATTATGTATAATGATTTTTTTATTTTACATCAAGATACAGATCTATAGCTTAATCTATTTTTATCAAAATTTTTATTAGTACACAATTTTTTTAATGGAAATATGTTTGGAATATATTTGATATTAAAGGATGTAATTTGTTGAATTTTATCGTCATCAATCTCCTGCGCTTATCCCTTTCTAAGTGGGGTCAATATTGTTATATGTTTTGACTAGTTATATTACGACCGGCCGCCAACGTCAACTTATCTTAGTCGCCTTTTACGATACCTCGGTAAGAAATGGGGGTGGTCAATTCTACTCAGACGGATACACACGACGGATGTTCAATAGTATTGTATAAATTATTTATTTACATTTTTATCTAAATTCGTTCTATACTTATTTGTACTAAACCCACAACTTATAAAACTCCACAGGTATTTATTGGATCACAATACAATATCTCTTATTATGTTAATCTCTTAAAGAGACCCATGAGTAGCATATATGGATTACTTTTAATTTAAAAAAAAAAATATTCACACAACATTGATTTAAATACAAAACACGTGTATTTTATTTCGCAAAATAATTTTAAGATATATATAAATATACTATAAAATTTGAAGTGTAAGTAAATCTTTATTTGTAACATCAACATAATTTGCAATAAACGTTTAATTTAGACAGTAAAGTAAGTAACGGCCTGTTACTATCCCACTGCTGAGAATAGGCCTCTTCTCTCCGTTTTGGGAGAGAAGGATTGGAGCTAAGACCTACCACGCTGCTCCAATGCGGATTGGTAGGTTACACATACCTCCAGAATTCTCTAGAGATATGCAGGTTTCCTCACGATGTTTTCCTTCACCGAAAAGCGTGTGATAAATTGCAATTATCAATTAGACACATAAGTTTTAAGAGAAAAACTCATTGGTGTCTGCCCGGGTTCGAACCCTTGATCGTCTCACACGGTCGCACCGATGGGCCATCACAGCTTCAAATTAGACAGTATTATAAGGTATATTATAGTATGTTTCATACTATGTAACATATTTCAATATCTGTTTTCTAAAGAATCAGTGAGAGCCAAGTTATACTGGGAGGATTCAGCTTAGATAATTACTACGCTATCGATTATGACGACCATCCCGTACGAATCCGTGTAAAAATTGGAAAATAGTACGTTTACATTTTCTATTGACTATGGAATCATTAATTAACAAACACATAGTAGAAGTCAAATGTTAATTAGTCATATTTTTGAAAACACCAATTATAATGTGGCGATGCCCTAACCAGGGCCCATACCAATTCACAAGGTCTCGATAATTCCTCGCGTGTCATTGTTTTTATCAGGGTTTACTGTTAGGTGCATGCTTGGTTTTTTAGTCAAAGCATACTTAACACCGTTACTGGGTGAGATATTGGCATATGAATGTTGAAGTCACTGATCCTTAGAAATTAAAGAAAATTTTATAGCTCTGTTAACATTGGTTAATTAACACCTTCATCTATGACATGACAACGCAATATTCATTTTATTGACTCTTCTGTCTTTTGTTTAATTAAGGAATATGTTACTTCTGACAGATAAACGATTCAAATGTCTACAATGTATTAAAAGATACGTTTAAATTCAATAATGTGAGGATAAACACCATTTTTAATCTTAATTTTAGGAAAACAGAGCCTACACTATTTTACATATTATTATAGGAAACACAAGTTTATTTTTAAATTAGTATGTATACGCGGTAATAATTTTTTTTTAATTATTCCGGATTATTTAAATTATTCCACAATAAAGTTGTTAGAACTTTTGTGCTAAGAAATTAAACAACGTAACACCTAATTCTTTATATTAATTTTGCTCCTAATCTATACTAATATATAAAGCTGAAGAGTTTGTTTGGACGCGCAAATATCAGGAACTACAGGACCGATTAAAAAAATTCTTTAAGTGTAAGATAGTCCATTTATCGAAGAAGGCAACAGACTATATAACATCACACTAAGGTGAATAGGAGAGAAGAAAAAATCTCTTATAATTAACTCACGATAACTTCAATTCATAATGTTCATAATTTCAATTCGGCAAAAAATTAGTAACACACTGATTTCCATGCGGGCAAAGCTGCTGGCACAGCTAGTTCTTTTTAAAGTAATTTCATTAAAAAAGTTTAACTTACAAATATTTGGAATAGTAAAGCAGTACAGTTCTGCTGATCCCACTGGTTAAAAAAATGGGGCATGAAAATATTAAAAAAAATGTATGATATACATATACATATGGTATGATACTATAAATATAAAACGATGTGATTAATATATTGCAGGAGATTCCAAGCGCAATCAATTTCTTCATAGGACCCTCATTAGTGTAGACGCATATTACACCATAAAACTGTACATACATTATATTATAGGGGTGTTATTAAAGTGGTATTTACGGGTGTAAGTTACTATAAAACTAATATATTGAGCTTATGTAAAAGGCTTAAAACAAGACCGTTAGTCAGTTGGAATAAAATCGATGGTCGCTAGGCACTAGGCTAGGACTACTGGACAATGTTACGTAACTTTTCAGGGACCAATCTTTGGATTCGAACAAGAAAAAGACGTCATTGTTGTGCAGTCTATCTCTTGATGATGCTTCGGTTGCGGGGCGAAACGATTGTTAAGTTTGTGATATTGAACGTATGTAGTGCTTGTGTTTTGTGGCGGCGTGCCTGCATTCATCAGGTATAAAAATGGATTGTCCACTCTACATTTAGCATTATATATATTTTCTATTTTACTTGATCGCGGATTATAGCAAAATAATTTTATTATTACTTCTGTATTATGGATCTCCGCAAAGTAACGCTTAATTCTATAAATTACCTATGTCAGCGAGTTATTGATCGGCTGTCAGTGTTATTAACACTGAAAAGTTAAGATACATAAAAAAATATATTTAAAGAAAATAGCTTCTGAATTACAATAACTATTCCTACTCGTGTAAGCTTTGTTACGGTAGTTGGATCCCTTCATAAATCAGATTGCTTAATCACACTATATGCATCGTGTTTACCCGACGTACTAATGTACTCGATATCGCAAACAAATTTCTGCCGTCTTGCAAAGTAGCAGCGCTGATACATTTTATTACCTTAGTATCGAGTGTTACTTAGCGAGTAAGTGAAGTGATATCGTGGCCATTGAACAGAACAAATGAGTGTAACGTCTTTTACTACAAGTAACATCAATACTTCATTATAAGAGAAAATTAAACCAATATCGGTCACCAATACATGGCAACACAGCGTTATGCACTTTTTATTTAGTTTAATTAAATAATACTGTGACATAATTAGTTACTAAGATGTTGTATCTGGCTGAGTAGAATAGACCACCCTCATTTCTTACCGAGCTGTCGTAAGAGGCGACTAAGGTAAGTAACCCACCGTGCAGTATCTGGCTGAGTAGAAGACCGCCCTCTTTCTTAACGAGGTGATGTAAAAGGCAACTAAGCTAGGTTGACGTCAGGCAGGTGACCGGTCGTAAAATACGTAGCCAAATTATGTGACATGTTTATAACATGTTGTGCCCACCCCACTTGGAGTGGGATAAGGGTAAGAGGATGATGATACTTAGTGGTGGACTTTCAGATGCAAACATCGAGATTTTACAAAAACTTTTCATAAAATCAAATAATCGACGATTGGCAAACATGACATTCATCCGTTAAAACGACTATGTAAAATTCCATTAATTGTGCATTATATTGTTGTCACTACTTACGAAGGAAATACTATAATTTTTTACATTATATGTTGGTCATATGTTCTAACATAAATATATATCATCATCATATATTTTCAGTTTTGCCAAATTTTATCAATAATTAGCCGTCAAAGCGTAACAGACAAGACATGGAGGTATTGATTTTAAAATTTTATTTATCCGTAAACAAATAATATCCAATCAGTATTATATATTAACTATACATTAACACTGCCAGTAACGCAATAACAATACAATACATCTAAATGAGAAATGTTTGTGCATCCCTAATAAATGGCCGCTTGCTTTATCAAGCGTAGGCGGAAATCTCAAGCTCGATGCTCATTGAATGTAGTACCTGTTGCTGCAAAACACAGTGCTTTGACAAAGGTTAATGATCGTTAGTCGAGTACATTACGAGCAAATAATATATTTAGACCATCCTCGGGTACGCACCAATGAGTTTCTCTTAACCCTTTGAATGACTAAGGGGTTATAAAACGAATTTTTGACATTAATTATTAGATCTTGTTATTTACTGATATATAATAGTCCCTCTATTATAAGGAAGAAAATGGTAAGTTAATCATAAGTATAATTATTATATAGTGAAAAAATGGTCATTGGTCAAACATTGATTAGTGCACATTGTGTTCACTCGACGTGTGAGGGATTAAAACTGTCTAATTGATAATTGCAATATATTACACGCTTTTCGGTGAAGGACAACATCGGGACGAAATCTGCATTTTTCTAGGGAACTCTAAATGGAGAGAATGGAGAGAGGAGGCCTATACCCAGAAGTGGGATAGTAACAGGCCGTTACTTTACCTTTTTTAAAGACATTTTGAATAATCAATTTCGCGAACCTATTAATTTTAAGCATGTAATCGTCTATGCGCTACACGGCTAGGTGAGGAACTATAATTTACTAAAACATATAATACTAATAATTATAATAACAATACACCAATATGCTACGCAGAAATCTATTTGTTTAGTTTTTTTTGAGGCATCGAAAATTTCGCCTTACTTGGCAATGTGATTGCTATAATAAAATATAAAATTAATTTAAAAGATAAGACACAAGTTTACTTTAATTTATTGAATAAAAAAGGATAAATTCTTGGTCATATATTAATAGTGGTATGCCAAAAGAACGCTACAATACAAAGAGCTATCGACATAAAAGGAGCAGAACTAAAGCACGCGACGGTAGTTAATAAGATAAAAGTTGAGATAAGCAAGCCCTTTTGAATATATTTTAAACTTTTAAAAATATTTGAATTTATGCTTACGTTCTTTCAATTTTAATTGACTTTCAGTATTTTATTAACACACTTTATACCTCGAACCACATAGAAGGTGTTCTATATAGTATATTATCTATGACAGATAAATATAATATAAATATAAATATATGGGACACTTACACACACGGTCGTCCGTCCCCAAAGTAAGTAACTTAATACTTGTGTTATGGGTGACAGACAACTGGTGAATATATACTTATATATTATTTTAAATGCATACTTAAATACAAATATACACCCAGGCTCAAAGACCAACAAATTCATTTATAGAAAATGTTGGCCCTCGGCGGGAATCGAACCCGCGACCCGCGGAGCTAAAGGCAGGGTCACTACCCACTGCGCCAACGGGCCAGTCAATTGGAATGGATGGTATGGAAATTCCGACATCTCTGCATCAAATGGAGAAAGAAGGCCTTTGTTCTGCAGTATAACGCGGTAAGAAGCAAAGATAATACACTATATGGTAAGAAGTCATCAATTCAGTGTTCTAGTGACACCATGTCAATTTGAAAAGTCATAATGGTTAAATAAACTCTATTCCATTCATTTGAATATCTAGGTAACTAAACGAATTTCTACAGCAACGTCTTTAAATGAAATAACATTTTGGATAAAACTAGTTTTACATTCTATACTTTCATTCGAAATTGGTTCACTTCATATCATTTGATTCGTTCCAACATAAAAAGCTAATGTATTCTCAAGCTATTTGCTATTCACACATCAAACCGTGGAGTGAACATAAATCTAGGTTCAGACTGGTTAAATTACCCCGAATTCGACATCGAAAACTTAAGAAGACGTTACGTTTGTTTTTTATTATATAAAGAGTTGTACGTTTGTATCAGTGACAATTATAAAAATAATTAAGTTGACTTTTTATGTGTACTATATTTTAAATATTTCGGATCTACCTACCGATGTTAAAGGTAAATGTAACGACGAAATGAATAACCAGAATTCGACAATTATCGAAATGACGAAACTTACGACATATATTAATATTTTTAGTATCCCAGTCACTATTTAAAGGGAACGTATATCACACGACACTCGACAGTGGACATTATCTAATGTTATCTAAGCTCGGGGGTGCCTGTCGGTACACGACGGCTCTTGTCACGGATTATTCCAACCATTTCCCCATATTGGGACATGAGCTTCAATGTTGTCGCCAAACCAGTCGCTTTAGCAAACCTGATAATATCTGAAGGGAATATTTATTATCGTACATTGGACATTGATAACTATACTAAGCTTATTTTAAAACGAAATAGCCGAATGACCAGAACTAATATTATTATATCTTATATTATATATACTACCTAGGTGACCGAGACTTGCTCAGAAATTTGGTACAAAAATTAATAAAGAAACAGAAAAAAAAACGAGTCCACCCATTCCCCGAAAAAGCTACGCTGACTTTTTTATGTCCAAAAACAGGGGATAAAACGCATTTTTTTTAATAAAACCTAGCTAGATCGATTTTTCTCCCCAAACTACATGCTGAATTTCAGGAAAATTTCAAAATTCAGCAGCCGTTTCCGAGATTCCGAATATATGAGTGTGTAATAAATGTTAAAGATAATATAATATACAGCTTTTAATAACATTTCAGCCCTATCTGTACCTAGCATAATACCATCGGGGATTTGCATGCTATACCTGTGCTTACTTTCACGCGCGAGAGTGAAATAGAAATCGCCGGGTCAAGATTGTTTACATGTGCACTTGTGCCCGATATGTCCGCAATTATGGCGGTTATAAACAACAATGCCTTATAATTAACCATGCAGTTAACCACTTGTCAAACTGTACTATACTGTTTAGAAAATCAACTCTCAAATAGCCCTACTCTCTAGTATTTTCTTCATATATTATAATATAATTTTCCCCTTACCTACATATGGTTAAAACTGCCTTATTATGAGTAATTTTAAATATGTGAAAATATTAAAGCGATTTAACATTTAGTTGTCATAGGTTTATATAATAGTAATTGATTATTTTATTTTAAACAGTTTATGTAAATGTTATGTAAGTAAAGAAAAAATCTATAGGAGCTTATAATGTTTCGAAAACTGTAATGGTTATAACCATTACTTCTTGAAAGTATTTTAAACTAGTGAATACCTTCAGTTTCATTTGAGCCCAATAATAATGACAATAGAACGCAAATTTAGACTTGACTACATTAAATTATGAACGCATTCCAGCAAAAGTTTTACTTTAAAGATTTTCTGACGATGCTTTTGATAACGATTGTTACTTTGCACATTAGTATAAACGGTTTAAACTAAACAAAATCCTACAAATATTAAAAGTGCGAAAGTTTTTGAATATGGATGTATGTTTTTTACTCTTTCACGGCAAATCCGCTGAACTAATGTGAATGAAATTTGGCACAATTATTCCTTATAAACCGGAATAACATATAGGCTATAGAAATCCTGTTAATTCTACAGGAACAGGATAACATTAAAAAGCGCCATCTATTAACAATTATTATTTGTATATTTTAACAAAGTATAAAACTTTTTATGTCGTTAATCGTAGTCAGTAACTATTTAGTAAATCAGTATAACCTCGACACTGCACATGCACCGAGAGTTACCTGATAGGGATATGGCCTAATTCCATTTACACGTCAAGGTCTGTGATCGAATAATATCAATTTATTTCTAGTGTTGCTAGATTCTTATAATAATATAGGATATGTGAAGAAATATATAGGAAATGTGCGGTATCAGGCTAAGTAAAATAGACCTCATTTCTTATCGAGGGGTCGTAAAATGCTTCTAAGGTAAGTTAACCCACCTTGTGCTATCCGACTGAGTAGAATAGACAAACCTCATATTTTCAACGAGGTGTATACATGATTCAATTTTAACCATAAAATTCAATTTTAATAAAAATTTAAATTCATGGAGTCAATTTTGCATGTATATAGATATTGTTCGACCCTGTACAAGATAGAAACGATTAAATGGTACTAGTATTAAGAATTGTATTTTAAAAGCAACCGCCGAGTTTCTTGCTGGCTTTTCTCGGTAGGAACATCTTTCCGAACCAGCAGCAGAATTGACGATTCAAAAGCACTAGTTTACAAGTTTATTTGAATAAAGAATATTTTGAAATGAACTTAATACACTTCTTATTTCTATTAATTTATAAGTCAAGAATCTTCTATCTATAAATCGTGATCAGTATTGTTTTGTATAAAAATCCTTCTTCTAAATTTATTACACCACTATACAAAGAGTTCGCGACAAAAAAGGAACAGAGCTGAAGCACGCGATGCTAGTTAAAAAGATAAAAGGTGGGATAAGCGAGTCGTTTTAAATTTATTTTAAGCCATACAAATATTTGAATCTCCTTATCGGTGAATATAAAAGATTACGCGGTACAGATGGCGGCGAATACTTTATAAAGCACCTTAAGGCATTAATTATACTACTTGAGTGACCGAACCTTGCACGGTAATTTTATTAAAAGACTAAATTTTACCCGCGACTTCGTTCACGTGGACTGTTGTCGTGTGATATTTGTTCAGCAGAGACGCCGTGAAAGAGTAACAAACATACGTCCATACTCACAATCTTTCATATTTATAATGTTAGTAGGATAGTATATAAAAAATGCAAGTACAAAAAAGAAAAGGCTGCTGATCATCCCAGTATTTTATAATCCTTATACAATCCCTTTGAAAAAGCTGTGATGGCCTAGCGGTGCGACCGTGTGAATCTCTAGAGACGATCATGGGTTCAAACCCGGGCAGACACCAATGAGTTTTTCTAATAAAACTTATGTGTCTAATTGATAATTGCAATTTATCACACGCTTTTCGGTGAAGGAAAACATCGTGAGGAAACCTGCATATCTCTAGAGAATCCTAGGGATATGTGTAACCTACCAATCCGCATTGGAGCAGCGTGGTAGGTCTTAGCTCCAACCCTTCTCTCCAAAAATGGAGAGAGGAGGCCTATGCCCAGCAGTGGGATAGTAACAGGCCGTTACTTACTTTTTTTTTTATACAATCCCTTTATATCAATCTCCTCTCCTTATCCCACTCTAAGTAGGGTCGGCAAATCATGTTATAAACATGTTGTCACATGATTTACCGACCGGCCGCCTGCCTGACGTCAACTTACCTTAGTCGTATTTTACGACACCTCGGTAAGAAAGAGGATGGCCTATTCTAATCAACCGGATACCACACGGTGGGTGAACTTACCATAGTCGCCTTTTTAACACTTCGGTAAGAAACAAGGTTGGTCTATTCTACTCAGCCGGATACCACACGGCGGGCCAACTTACCTTAGTTGCCTTTTACGACACCTGGATAAAGAATGAGGGTGGTCTATTCTACTCAGCCAGATACCACACGGCATATACAATCCCTTTATATGAGTATTGTAAATTAGTTTTCACATTCTGTGAAAAATAATTCACAGTCTGTGAAAAATAATTTACATTCTGTGAAAACTAATTTAAACTTTATTACATTTATTTGTAGCGTAATATACTCTTAAACATAACCCGTGGAACTCGCGGTCCTAATGCAGTTTCGTCGTTCGCATAGAATGCCGCCAGCTATTTTCTAAATTAAGCGGGGCCATCAAACGAGAGTACTAAAAGTTTTCAGCCAAAGTGCAAGGAACGTGTTCTGTATTTTAGTATACATTACGAAATGTTTCTGAACAGAAATATTATGTTGTAGAGGTGAATGTCATTTAATCTCGCAAACCTTCGCTTGATAAGTTTATCGTAGATACATGTACTAAGAACAGAAGCCGCCGTCTAATTATTTGTATAACTGCTTTCGGAATTAAACTTTCGCAGTCATATATGCGTGAATGTATACAAGTAGCATTAACATTGGCATGCTATTAAACAGAATTGACAAAAATAACTGGTTCATCATAGTATGAGTGACATTTATATTTTATACAAACATGTAATGTTTTTTAAAGTTAGAACATTACAGTTTGCCAATATATAGTTTTGCATAATTATTATTAAATTACAGTGCTTGCAAACCCTATTCATATAAAATTGAATTTTTACCTATCGATTTTAAATTGTAATGTAAATTTTATGTAACAAGAACATACCTTACAAAATAAGTAAGGTATGTAATGAAGATGATTGATAAAAATCCTCCTCCTCCTGCCCTTATCCCACTTTAAGTGGGGTCGGCGAAACATGTTATAAACATGTTCGCACATGACTTAGCCTCGTATTTAACATGTGGCCGCCTGCCTCACGTCAACTTACCTTAGTCATATTTTACGACACCTTGGTAAGAAAGAGTGTGGTCTATTCTACTCAACCGAACACAACACGGTGAGCAATAATACCTTAGTCGCCTTTTACGATATCTCAGTAAAAAATGTGGCTATTTTACTCAGCCGGATACCACCCGGCGGGTCGACTTACCTTAGACGCCTTTTACTGCACATCGGTAAGAAATGTTGTTAGTCTGTTCTACTCAGCCGGACACCACACGGCTAAATGGTATTTTTTAAAAAATCTCCTGCCTTCTTTCCAGGAGTATCGTACTGCAATGGCGCTCGGGATGCATCCTGTCCCCGAATTTGCGGACCCGCGCTACAGGGAGAGCCAGTTTGTGCCACCGATGGCTATATCTATCCCTCGCTTTGTGAAATGAGGAAGAAAACTTGTGGAAAAGGTAAGTTGTAAATACTTTAAAATTGATTACGTAATAATTTATAGAATTAGGCATTACTTTGCTGAGGTCCATAATACAAAAGTAATGAAAGTATTGTTCTGCTTTAATCCACGATAAAAGAAAATATATGTAATGCTTAATGTAGTGTACTATTCGTCTTCATACATGCAGTATTTGTAAAAATTCATGCATTACCCGCCACATAACAACACGGATTAGCAAGATAATATTTTCATTACCTCTGATTACGTAATTTGAATATAGTAAAGTATAGCAAACTGTTGTTCCAGTACCCAGCTGTAGAATCGTGTAAACATATATGTATTCCTATTGTTACCTGCGTCTTTGTTAACCCTCACTTATGTACGTACGTACGTATGTATAATGAATATAGTTTTTTCCTATACCTGAAGGAAAAATGGGACTTTTATCCAATATATTAGCCCGGTTTTAACTTAAATTTTTACTAAATTTCATGAATATTACTTCAGCAATTTAGCGGAGAAAGCGTTACAGACTTTCGCATTTCTAGTATTATAGTACGAGTATGTGAATAATATTAAAATATTTATTTACAATATACATCTATGATATTTCTCTAAACTTATGTTATGACAAAATAATTCTTTGGTTTTTGAAGTGTCAAATTCTGGAAAATAACGACATGTAACATATAATTGGTTTAAAGAAAGCAACTAAAAATAACCACATACATAGAAATGATAATATTAAGATAGAGTAAGATAAAGTATGGATTAAAATTTCTATTTTACTAAAAGCTCCCATCCAATTTTGCTAACATTTGTTAAAATATTTTTATATTGAAACATGCTTTATCTCTTTTCAAAGGCGATTTTATATAAAATACTAAACGGATTAAAAATTAATTGAAAAAGCAAATAAAGCAGAGAAAAATTATTGAAAAATTATGTAAAGCAAGAGAGTTGTATTCACTTCAAGTCCGTAATTTGCGGACAGACAAGATAAAATCCATAATTCTGTTGGTGTTATGACTTTTATGGCGCCTACCGGGTATTTAATGGCAATGTTATAGCTGCCCCGAGTTATACAATAGCCTTTATAACCAATATATTGTATTTTAATAGAATACATTAAAGTGCTTAGACACGAAATGTTCGTTATATATGTATTAAATACTGATTCGTTATCGATGCGTCATAAGCATTTACATACAATTAATACTAAAAACGCGTATCATTATTTTATTTAAGTATAAAATTCGCTAATTAATATAAATGCCCTTTTCACATATAATCATATTTGTGTATTTCATTGTTTTCCAAAAAATAATAAACTATAAAGAAATAGACACTTTAAATTGCATTCAATGTACTAGATCATAGATAATAGAAATCTATACGCGAATTCGAACGTCATTGTTCTTTCAAAAAAAATGCTTTGTATTCATTCCATACACCATACTTTTATATAAAAAATGCTAAATTCAGGCTGTCTTTTAATAAACTTTCATAGTAAATCCGTTGAACTAATATTGATGAAATTTAGAACAACTCTAGGTTAAACACAGTGGTTATATATTATGTATATAACTCAAGATAATATACGTAGGTCATATACAGTGTTGCTAAAGAGGGTTACAGTGTTACTATAAAGGATACAAAAGACTAGTCTTACAAATTCTAATCCATAAAGTCGAAGTCATGGGTACAGCTAGTTTATAATAAATATCATATTACAGGAGTTGCAAGCGGCATCTGTTCGTAATCTCTTGATTTAAACAAATTTTCATTCAATAACCGTAAGGCTACGAGCATTGTATACAATGTAGAATATCTGCAGTGCAGCAGCATAGAATATCATTACTAGCATAGAAATACTATTTATATCGTGATCATAATTTAGCAGTAGCTGAATGTTAAGTAATCATTTATTTTAATTAAACTGAAATAAAATATGTTATAAATATAAAAAAGCCGCAAAATTTACATTGGCGCAACTTGGTCTAGGTCTATGATTCAATGATTTTCGAACAGGAAAAAAGGAATCCTTGTCCTGAAGTGGGATAGTAACAGTCTGCTACTTTACTTTGTAGTTCACATGAGAAACGGAATTAACCGCAACATTCTTTTAACAGGACTTTTAGAGTGTTTACTTATCATAATTTTAAAAAATGAACACTGTTTTTAATTATTTCTAGCTATCATATTAACACTTATATTATGAATACGAAAGTGTGTTGGACTGGTTCTTGCGTATAACTGATGGATTTAATTATGGATATAGTTGAAACTGACATAGATATGCTACTTTTTATCTCGGTGCTGAAGTTCACGCAGACGAAGCCCTAGCCAGGAGTTAGTTTTAAAATTAAACATCCAGATGAGAGATTATTAAATTTAATTAAAGGCGTGCTCAGTCTTTTATAGAAACAGAATGAATAAGAACCCATAATTAAAATCGAAATTACACAAACATTTTTTTTAATTAAGTAATTTTATGATATATGTAGTTCAGGTTGCCTTGATGATCGCCGAACTTTACAAGAAGATACCACTCTAAGAAGTATTTATATAAACTGTGTGTTCGAACTAAATATTGGATATGTTGGATAACAACCTTTTATTAATATTCTTAATAATATAATCAATAATCAAAACAATTTCTAGGTGTAAGACTTGCTCAAGATCAGGGATCGTGCTCTCGCGCGCAAGGCTCAAAATGTGAACATCGCTGTACTGGCGAAAGAGACCCCGTGTGTGGTACAAATGGACGGACGTATCTAAATCGATGCATGTTGCAGGTTGAAATATGCAGGTAGAGTATTTTTTTTCTTCATTATTACAGTACCGATACGTCATTAGCCCTCAATATTTGTCATTTCTTAAGGCTTTTATTTAACTTGCCGTGTATTTATGAAGGTGAAATCTTGCAAGTTGAATTTGACCCACTTTGCGGTGTCCGATTGAGTTGAAATTTAACATACTGGTCCAGTCTAGATTGTAAAGATTATCAGTCACATCAGTGTATCACTGACACTAAGCCAAGGGGAGGGGGGGGCTTCGCCATGCGGTACAAGACCGCGCGCGCTCCCGGCATCGTCCGCTAGACTTCCATAACCTTTCTATGCCTGTTGTGACATTCGGCGCCAATGAAAATTTAGTATGGAAAATTTTGATTAAAATATTTTTATTAAAAATGTACATATATGTAATGAATATCAACTACTCATTCCGAAAAACCATATTACATGACAAACAAATATTTTTATTTATATACCAATATGTGATGTAAGGTCGAGACTGTCACAAGATGACAATGTATGTTTATGAAAAGCATGACCTGATACTGCTGACAGGATTGGCTCGAGATGAGGTAACTCCTCAACGGTTAACAGTAGGCACACGAAAATTTTTAAAAAGCGTTTCTCAAACCTTTTAACTTCATTTGTTGTTAGTATTATCATCAGCAATATATTTTGTTATCACTAGTAGTAACCTTTGTAGTAAAAAGAAACGGGCATTTTTATCTTCTATTTAAGCCCCGCTTATAAGCTTTTATTGTACCAAATTTCGTCTCTATTGCTCCAGCGGAATAGCTGTTAAAGTGTAGCATAGATAGACAGACGATTTTGCATTTATAATATTAGTATATGAATAATCTTTTGCAATGTTAAACGATATTAAAATTGTACATTTTTCAGAGTCGGCATCGGACTTTCCCATTTGGGAGCGTGTAATAACATCAGTGCCCATCGAGAGAATTGTCCGGTAGATTGTTCCCAGGCTCCGCTGGATGGACCAATCTGTGGTTCTGATGGAAACGTGTATAAAAGCACTTGTCAGATGAAGCTTCTTACGTGCGGGTTAGTTTAAAATAGTTTTATTTATTTATTTAATGTAACAACATGTTTCAAATATGACCTCCTTCATATAGCTGGTTGATAATATAAAAAAATTCTCGTCTATGTGTCATTGAGTTTTAAAAATGATAAAATGGGTTGAATTTTGAGGAAATTGCTTTTTATTATTGCATAACTATAAAGGAAGAATGTAGTTTTTTTTATATAATAGTTAATTCTAATCTTATTTATATATCTCCTTAGTCTTCACATTTTGAAAAATTCCAATAAATGAACTAAACTTATTTCATACAATGCATGAAAATATTCAAACTATTCTATTTAAACTATCAATTCTATCCCAAACAAAATATTTTAATAATCTTCATTGAAATAACACTAGCATAAACCTTTTATTGGACGAATTTTTAATTGAAATTTTTATTTGGCCCTGTTTTCTTATTTCTGTAGTTGTATTTCTACATATATCATACTAAACAGATGTGTATTCAATAATTGTAGCATAATAAATTTGGTATAATTATTTATAAAGCTGTTGTTGTTAAAATATTGTTATTCATTGATTATTGATATTGGAACTAAATAAATAATGTTGACTTATGGAAATATACATTTGAGTATATCTTATATTTCTCTAGCACATTGTTTTTAAAGGTCATTTATATTTTTAATACTCATTAAAATTATAAGAAATTTCTTTAATTGAAATTATAGACAAGGTGTCGTAAGAACGAGCAAGAAACACTGTCAAACAACAAGACATTGTCGCGAATCCTGTTGGAGGGCATCGAGACCCACTTGCGGATCTGATGGGAAGCTATATGCGAACGCTTGTAGAATGAAGGCTACAAACTGCGGGTGAGTTATATTCAAATTCAAGTTTTCTTGTACAAGCTCTTCGAGTCATCAAATTTTTATGAAGTTTCTAGTTCGGGAAGGTGCTCTTACCGTGAAGAACCAGCAAAAAACACAAATAATTATTTATTTATTCAGCAAAACAAAAAAATCATATTCTCATCTATAGGCTAACTGTTTGACTCGGACTTTGCCTGCATGGTACAAGGGGGATGGTAGGATGGGAACGGGGGGTAAATCTCATAAGCTTACCAAAATTATTATGGAATTTAATATTTGTATCGCACTTGCTCGATTTGTATGCATTGTTGATATTTTTCGTCTGCCTTCCATATTTCCAGTCTATAATAAAACCGTTCTTATACTGTTAATTCCAATGTAGCTTGTTATTTATGCTATGTACTGTATGACTTCCATAAGCCATATCCCATAGAACCAAAAATTACATAATACATTTAATAATGTAAATGAAAAGCGCTGAGTCAAATATTTCTGTAATCACAACTCACTTAATTTTCCTTACAGTAAACACGTATTTGAAGTACCAATGGCTTTCTGCGTGTCCCAAGAAAGGACATCTGGAGGTGACTCTTGTCCAACAGACTGTTCTGGACAAAGAGAAAAATTGGTTTGCGGGTCGGATGAGAATATATACAGAAATGAATGTGAAATGAAAATGCTGAATTGTGGGTAAGTCCTAAGTGATTACGTCCACAAAATTGACTTCACTCGTATTTACGTTACAATTAATAAAATCATCAAAAATTTACTGTTAAGCGACCTCAAAAGTTGTCTATGTAAGATTTACAAATTTCAAAAAATAATGTCATGATACAATCATAATCATCAATCTCGTGACTTTATCCCACACGAAGTGGGTTCAGCACAACATGTTGTTAGATGATTTGGCTAGTTATTTTACGACCAGCCGCCTGCCTGACGTCAAATTACATTAGTCGGCTTTTACGACACCTGTTAAGGAATGACGGTGGACTATGCTACTCAGCCGAATACTACACGGCAGAATTTCAAGATAGATTAAAAGAATGACATAATTTAGCAAAATAATATTCTTATTTCTTTTGTACTACAGATTTCAGCACATTATTTGAGAATTACCTCGGATCAAAAAAAAAATATTGTAATTTTTTTATCATATGATTAATTATTTTTATTAGTATATCATAATTTTGAATAACAAAATATATTTATAGTGCTAGCAATAGAAAAATGGTCAAGAAAGTGGACATGGAGAAATGCAAGGCTAAGATGAGCAAGTGTTTGAAAGTGAAGTGCCCCACTGAATCCGACCCAGTCTGTGGAACTGATGCAAACGTGTACACCAACCCTTGCTATTTGAAGGTTGCTACATGCCTGTAAGTATAAAGTACTTGGTTGACCGAACTTGGCTCGGTAATTTTTTACAAAATAAAAAAAAGAAAAAAAATAGGGTAGGTGGTGCTCGATCCTATTTTATCGATCGTATTTTCATTTCTCGCGACCACCCGTTCTCCGAATAAGCGAATTAGCGGCAAAAATGGTATTTATATATTCAATAAATTAAAAGAAAATTTTAGTATATTTTAATGCCCATAAACAGGGATAAAAGATTTTTTTTATATAAAACCTAGCTAGATCGATTTTACTCCACCAAAACCTCCTGCATGCTAAATTTCAGGAAAATCGTTGCAGTAGTTTCCGAGATTCCAATAAAATATATAAATACATACAAGATTAACTCATTTAAATATTAAAGATACTTAAAATAAAAAATATAAAATCTCACATTGTCATGCATTACATAGTTGAAGCAACCCTATTAAATTAATAGGATATTTGTGATAGGGTTGCGTAACTAAAAAAATTACCTATATTTTCGTGGGTGTCTTGAACATTTTACAACTTTGTACTTTTAAAGATTTTGATACTTTTCGTTAAATTATTTTAAATTATTTAATGAAAAAATAATATTTTATTTCTTTTTTATATTATGGAACACTCCGAAAGAACGCGTAATTACGCGTAATTTATAGAATTCTATAAATGATTTATAACGATTATTATGATACAAGAAACGATTTTCTCAAAAATCAATCAATTTATTCTTTTTAACAACATGACAAATCCGCACACAAATCACAACTACGTCAAATAGCACTACCACTTTCATCTCCGCACCGCTCCGCACCTTTCGCATCGTACTACACCGTACCGCACCGCAACTCTCCGCCTGTCACCACACCTCGCCACAGTCCTTATGCTACTACTTTCGCTCTCCTCCTTTTCCTTCGGTTACAGATTATTAAATAATTTTTATTTCAGAACCAGTGTGGTATAAACCAACCGTACTAATTAGATATTTATTGAATATGCTTGTAAATCGATCACAATAAATATTTCCATTAATTTGACTTGAAATGAAGTTTTATAATGTTTTCAGTAAGGGAGTTCAGCTAGCTCACTTCGGTAATTGCACTTTACTGCCACGTATGGAAACTGACTGTTCCGAAAACTGTGATAATGCTGTAGAACAACCTGTTTGTGGATCTGATGGGAACGTCTATAAGTAAGTAAAATTCTATTTACAACTTAACAAAAAAATTTCAGATACGAAATCAACTCCACGGACCTGCATAATAAGTTATGTTTAATATATATGCCCCAAAAAATTAGACTCACATATTATCATAATTAATATCATCATAATTCATATAATCGTATAATTTATATCGTCATAATTTATTTGTCAACCGTCGTGTCTTTGCTCAACAGAACTTGTTAAATAATCCCCACACAGTAATATCCTACTAATATTATAAATGCAAAAGCTTTCGAGTATGGATGTATGTTATACGTATAGGGTAACATATAGGCTATAGAAATTCTGTTAATTTTACGGAGTGTGATGACATGAAAAAGCGTCATTTATTATCAACATATCACGCGACAACAGTCCACGCGAATGAAGTTGCGAGTAAAAGCTAGTTTTTATATATAAGTGTAATTATGTTAGACTTATTTTGCAAAATTATGGGAAAATTGATTATGTGTTTTTATTCACTATATTTAGTGAAATTGAATTTTCATACTAAAAATTAAAAAATACTTTTCTACTTACAAATTGCTTAAGTACCTTACTTTAAAAGGATTATTTGTTTTACTGTCCGATCAAAACTGTGAGACGAACAAGAGCGTAGTACGATGCTTTAAGTTACGATTATGTTATTTGCAACAAAAACTGTTTAAGTTATGTACCTAATTCATATTAATATATAATCACTCGCAAATTATCGTAAAGAAAACTGCATATCTCAAGCAAATGCCTGGGAGGTAACAACGTCGTATCCTTTTATCCAATCGGAGGAGCAATATATGACCAACAGTGGAATAGCAATAGGAGGCTACTTACAATTAAATCGGCTTTAAGTACTGTACATAATTACATAGTCTCCTTGGAAGTTTAAACGCTTTACTTGTAAAGACTAGAAAATATTTATCTTAAGTATCTTTTCAACTATTTATTTTACCAAAATTATTTAATAGAATAAATAGTTAAATTTATATAAACTGTATCTTTTTTTCTATATTACCCGTACTCTCTTTCTTCTTCAATCTTGTCCTTTTCCTTCTATTATTCAAAAGTTGACTGGAAGAGATCCCTTTTAGGGATAAGTCCGCCTTTATACATGTGCTTATTTAATTTTTCTTTCTCTTTTCTAAATATATGTATAAAAAGAAATAAATAAAGACAGCCCTGAGAATAACTTTTCCTTCACCCGCTGAGTGAGCAAGATAGGAAACTGCCAAAAATAGGAATGTATATTTATTTTTTTCTCTGTTACAGATCAGAATGCGAACTCAGGAAGCTTACTTGCGGGCAACACGTGGTTTCCGTGGCTGCTGCCCACTGCAGAACCACTGCTCTGTGCCACGAAGACTGTCCTGATACTCCAGCATTTGTTTGTGGGTCAGACAATAGGTTCTATAAGAACGAGTGTATAATGAAGAAGGAGAACTGCGGGTATGTTGAGCAATGTATACGAATTCTTTTGAAAATTGCTTTGGTGTAAGAATTAATAGTAAATTTAATGTATAATCAATGCAGATTTACTTCAAACATGATAGTTTAAGGGCCTGTTTCATAAGTTACCAATAGTTTGTTGGTAACTTGTCAGATAGCTTATTTGGAAAATATCTCGGACTTTTGCGTTTCTCAGGTATCTGATAAGCTTATTCAGCACTTTAAGTCCCTAATAAGTTAAAGTATAGATCATGTCGCTGTTATTTTGTTTATCTACTGGATAGCAAATACCTATTTCAAAATGACCGCGCTTTTTTTAATTTTTTCACTTAGAGTCTCTTTTTAGAGACATTTATCTGCTACTTAGTTTATTTGTCAGTTAACTCCGATACTTTATCAGTAGCTTGTGGAACAGGCCCTAAAAATTGTGTTAAACGACATCTCTAATAAATGATATTTTAATTTTCGACATAATTCATTCTATTTTGTGTTACAATAAACACAATATATTTTTTTAGTCTATTTTTGATTATGGAAATACATCATTAATCTGTAATAAGAATTGGTTAAAACTTTTCTTTATGTTCGTAACGTTAAGAAATCGTTAAAGATTTTTTCAAGTGTTCGTAGCGCTAACAATTTGTTAAAGCTTTTCTGGTATGTCACAAAATTTTGCTTGTTATTCTATCACCGCTACTAATATTTAGATTAAACTAATGCAATTTGACTCACCAACTCGCTAGAAATGAGGATACAGAAACTTTAACAAATATCGTCCGATAATAATAATATGACATATGCTATTGACAGCTCATCTTGTTCGTATCAATCTATTTCTTGTTTAAACGAGTTACAAGACTATAAAATAGAACATTCCGATGTCAATCAGTCATCCAACTATCGAATCTGATTCATCATAATCCACTGTGTGTGTTTTAAATTGCTTGAACATCAGATATGCGTTTTTAAAATTAGACCGTACTTTTAAGCCATTAGACCGTTTTAACCAGACATTTTAAGCCTTCTCTTGTCTTTTGCAGTAAGCACGTATTTGTCGTGCCATTGAAGAGATGCCTGGCTCGCTTCCAGTACTCCGGCTGTGCGCGTGTCTGCCCACCTGAATATGATCCAGTGTGTGGCACTGATTATAAGACATATTCAAATAAATGCTTCTTGGAAATGGAGAATTGCCAATCAAGGTATGTTAAGTAAAGTCAATAAAATTTATTTAGGCTACAGAATCAAGGGGTTTTACAATCAAATTGTGCGTCATTGTCGTACATAATCATTTTCCCGCCCTAATTCCACGCTAAGTGGAGTCGGCACGACAGGTTCTACACATGTTTTGGCTAATTTATCGGGTAAGCTCGACTAGTTTAATAAGACGTGAGTATAGCCGGTTTCTAAACATTAATTATGAATAATAATCACGATAGTTTAAATTCAAAAATGTTTGCGCTACTTATTGTCAAGAAATGAGGATGGTTCATTTTACTCAGCCGGATACCACACAGCGGTGACCCGCTTATCTTAGTCGCCTTTTACGACACCTCGGTAAGAAATTGAGGATGGTCTTTTCTACTCAGCCGAATACTACGTGGCGGGTCAATTTACCTTAGTCGCTATTTACGACACCTTGGTAGGAAATGAGAGTGATCTATTCTACTCAGCCGGATACCACACGGCGCTGTCATTGTCCTACATATATAAAAATGCATGGTATTTATATATGTTGTTACAGTAACGTAATTTCATTACAGGAGTCTCGTCCAAATGAAACATCTAGGAACCTGCACCGATCCTATTGCTGAGGAACCGAAAAACTATCTCTATCGATAAATGGTGCATTTACATGACTAGTTTCTTAATAGTTAAAATTATATCAACATATTCCGCTTTCAAATATCGATGCATTTTGGACTAAATGTCCCTTAAAAGTAGTGCCAACATTAAGTAAAATATAAGCTTATTGTAGAGACCAATATTAAAACGTCTTCCATTTTCTATTTATGTTGGCGACTTGTTTTTATTATAAGTACAAAATTGTATAGGCGTCTGAAATGCAGCGTCAGAGAAAAACGTCTAGATTGGATAGAAATAAAGTAATATTAATGTGCATGTTTGTGAACATATTGAATTTTTTCAATGATTGGTTTATTTTTCAGTTTACAACGATCTAAATTTGAAATAAAACTCTCTGATATCACGTCTATAGTCTATGGAGGTTGCGTAGAAAAATTCGCGCGAACTTTCACTTTAGACAGACCTTTTAAAAATTTTCAGTTTTTATCTGAAAAGCTTTCGGATAAATACTGAAAAAGAAATATCACGAGTCGCTATATATGCTTATAGATTATTCGGCATACTAATGATGTAAGTATATAAATAAACTAAACCCATAATTAATTAAAGAAAAAAGAATACCACTGCTCAACCATAAATATGTTAGTTCAAAATCATAAATAATTACGCATTTATAGTAAGTAATCTTTATTTTAGTCTGATCTTGCATTTATGATTACAATTTTATAATGCAATTCGTGAAATTATCTATCCACGAATAGTGTTATAAATAGGTAGAATAGAATAAAAATATTTAACTAAGTTCGACTGTTTATTTATTTCTATTTATTATATGAATAGTTAGTGATATGTAAATAAAAATAGGGATTCATGACGCCATCTTTGAAACAAATGTAACTTTAAATACAAGTCTGATGTTATGATTATAATAATAATACTCGATGGCACTGAAAACTATTTTTCATGTCTTGCTTATTATTATTATACAGCTAATGTAGATCGCCATACCATCCCATGTTTTTATAATAACGCTGTTGTAGTAAAATTATTTTAAAGCTTAAGACTTAATTTATCACTTAACACTACAGGTACGAATGATTTATATAATAAAAAAGCTGTTCTGACAGGATCCTGTCTTAACTATCAAAGTAAGAAAGTTTTTAAAAGTTTCCAATTTTTCGCTAAACTGTTTTTTGACTTTTTCTGAGAATAATTAACACAACAAAATCATCATTTGTTTCATCTGTTGACCACTACCAAGGAATAGAATCCTTTTGTAATTACGTGGTCATTCGTAAATCAAATTTGCCATTTATTTTACGTGTTAAAGGTTTATTGGCTATTTTCGAAACAATAAAGTACCTTGGGATGGTCTGGCGACTTAATAAAATCTCATTAAGAAAACGTCAATGGACAAAGTTTTGTTCTTGAGATTTATTTTTATGTGTTAAGTAAACATTTTCATTGGACTTTCTAATAATATATTTACAATATCAAAAGTTGATGAATACTCCATGTATACGTGTTGTAACGACCTAAAATAAAATTCATTTAAAAATATATAATCGTGATTTTATTGAATATTCCTTGTAACGATGAAAACATACAATTTCACATCTGTATAGATTTAGATTCGGTGTATCGATCTCTGCATATAGTTCTCGACTACGACGCTGTCAAATCTAAAATTGTAATCAGATATATTACGATAATATTATTTTATATACAAGCTCCAAATAAATTTTATTATTAATAGGAAAGCATTGAAGGTTTCAACAGATATTTACAATTATACAGGTATTACAGTGTAAAAACACTCATCTTAACTGTATCTGTCATCCACGGTGTCCTATAAAACTAGTTGTCAAAAGATAACCCCTTAAAAGTTAACTTATATTGTGTAACGGAAGGAAAAGAAGGAGAGCGGAAGTTGTAGTATACAGACGTGAGAATAGCTGGGGCGAGGTGTGGTGAGGGGCGGAGAGGTGCGAAGAGGCGCGGAGAGGAGAGGTGCGGAAAGGAGAGTAGTGGCGCCGTTTGACGTAGTTGTGTACGCGGAGTTGACAAGTTGAAAAAAGTAATAAATCGATTGACTTTGGAGCAAAACATTTCCTATTTAATAAATAAGAAATGATTTTCTCTCTTAAAAAATAAAAAATATCTTTTTAATTATTGATTACAGTTTTTTTTTTAACTACGAACTAAATATATGCTGTTAGTCACCGGTTATTTCAGTCTAAAAATATTCTATACTAAAAGAACAATATAATGTTATGATAATATGTATGATGATTTAGAATTATACGAATCTCTATATTTTTATTTAGTTAAAGAACATACTATCCGCATGGATTTTTTCCATACGTGTATTTGTATTTGTATTGAACGCTTCAGTTAAAAATAATTCCGAGCTGAATGACAACAGTATCATTACACGTATATACATACATCTTAGTCGCCTTTTACGACACCTCGGTAAGAAATGAGGTTGGTCTATTCTACTCAGCCGGATACCACACGGCGGGTCGACTTACCTTAGTCGCCTTTTACGACACCTCGGTAAGAAAACAGGGTGGTACTATTCTATTCAGCCGGATACCACACGGCGTTGTTTAATAAGTGTTTCTTTAAAAAAAAAAATATAATAATAATAAATGACAACAGTATCATTACACGTATATACATACATCTTAGTCGCCTTTTACGACACCTCGGTAAGAAAGAGGTTGCTCTATGTTAGTAAACCGGATACCACATAGTGGGTCAACTTAACTTAGTCGCCTTTTACGACACCTCGGTAAGAAATGAGGGTGGTACTATTCTATTCATCTGGATACCACACGGCGTTATCATTACACGTATAAAAAATTTCTTTCATGCATACTTTTAAAAAGAAATGCAGATATGAAACAGAGCCAGCTAATTCTTGTAATATACCCAATAATACAAGAAATAGCTGGCTCTGTTTCATCGAATCCAATGATACTTTGAGGTTTTAAACTTTCACCCTTAACCGCTGATCATACCGTCCAATTTATTCTCTGCAATTTTTCCATACAGCACCTCGCTACTAATTCAATTGGGAATCCGCAGGGCTCGAAGAATTCCGACATTTCATCGACTAAATTTCTAAAGTTGTTCATAAACTCCAAAAACGTCAACATGTTGAGAGCGTTGTTCAGCTTTAATATCATGGCTGAAAGAAATAGATTCAATACTCGTCGAAAGCATTAATTATTAAATCATCAACCTCCTGCCTTTGTCCGACTATGGGGTCGGCGCAATATGTTATAAACATTGTGTTACATGATTTGGCTACGTATTTTACGAGCGCCCACCTACCTAACGCCAACTTACCTTAGTCGTATTTTGCGACACCTTGATTAGAAAGCGGGTGGTCTATTGTACTCAACCGGATATCACGCATTTACGACACTTCAGTAAGAAATGAGGGTGGTCTATTCTACTCAGCCGAATACCACACGACAGTGGAAGCCTATTATCATATATAAATATTATTCGCCTGACGTCAACTTAACGTAAGAAATGAACCGTGATATCTTACCGAGGTCTATTCTACTCAGTCGGATACCACAAGATGGTTTGACTTACCTTAGTCGCCTTTTACGACACTTCGGTAAGAAATGAGGGTTGTCTATTCTACTCTGCAGCCCAGATAGATAGATAGCCCAGGGGTGCGACCGTGTGAATCTCTAGAGACGATCATGGGTTCAAACCCGGGCAGACAACAATGAGTTTTTCTATTTAAAACTTATGTGTCTAATTGATAATTGCCATTTATCACACGCTTTTCGGTGAATGAAAACATCGTAAGGAAACCTGCATATTTCTAGAGAATCCTAGGTGTAGTGTTCATAAACTAATGTTGTATGAATGTAGCACAGGCTCAAACACGCACTAATAAGTAACAACATGTTACTTCACGACCACTCTCACCAAAGGCTCTCGTGTCACTGTCGTGGTGCGTCATGAGACTCGTGTGAGTTAGTGTGACTATGTTCATGTATGTGTCACATATATGTGTCTTGTATATAAATGTACAAAGTACGTTACACACGTCAATCCGCATACACTACACTAGGGATATGTGAAACCTACGAATCCGCATTGGACTCACGAGGTAGGTCTTAGCTCCAATACTTCTCTCCAAAAACGGAGAGAGGAGGCCTATGCCCAGCAGTAGGATAGTAGCAGGCCGTTACTTAAAAAAAATGCAAGCTGAGATAATTATCTCAATTTTCAATATGAAATATTATAGAAGGCTCAAGTTTTAACCACTCCCATCGCTATACGATCTTGACATACAATGATAGCATCCCAGCACAAATACTGTGAAATAATCAATGGGTAAACCATACAGACTGTAAATGTTTGTTACCTTCAGTATTCACGTATTATTAAAACGGTAGTACTAACCAACTACAACAATATACGAGAACAACCATAACCAAGCCATTCAAGGACCTTTATTGTTACTGGAAAAATAAATTTTCATACATTGACAATATTTGAAACAAGATTTTAAGTTACTGAAAATTCTGTAAACAACAGTTAATAATTTGCATACTTCATTATATATTTGCTTCCGGCGACTAATTTTTAATACACATATAAAGTTTATAGGAATTTTATAACAATTTTACACATATTTGTAGCAATTTTATAATCCCCATAGCTCAATAGTGACATATCAAATTGAGATTGTCAATAATTTTATAATTCAGGAGGTTTCATAGTTACAGTTTCTCCTATCTCAGACTAGATATTGCATTCATCATTCTTCTGCCCTTATCCAACTCTATGTGGGGTCGACACAACATCTTTTATACATGTTGTTACATGTTTTAGCCAGTTATTTTACGACCGAGCGCCTGCCACTTCAGTAAGAAATGAGGATGGTCAATTCCACTCAGCCGGATACCACAAAGCGAGACTAGTCATTACTATAAATTGTGAAATACATTTTTTTCATTGTAGAATATTCAACCAAGGGACGTACGTTAATACTGACAAACATTGTAAATCCATTATCTTGAGCTGAGATTATCAGCCTTTTCAATGTATAAGAGATGTTTTAAAACCTATTATATGTACAATATTGTACTCTTAAGCCGTTTAAAAGTCAGAAACCGTCTTTGAGGTCAAGCTGAAGAATCTAAATTAATATAGAAAAGGCGATAGTTAACTACTCTCCAACAACTTCAGGATTTATGAAGATACATAATCAAACAATATCCGAGTGTCTCTACAAGTTAACAATACTCATAATAAAGTGTTTTCAACATTTAGCTGGCGATGAAAGGAACTTTTATGAGTGATTTTAAGTGATCATAACGGAAATAAAGGAGTAGTAAACCCTTGCATATAGAAGACCAAAAGCTGTAGAGGCTTTAAGATATTTAAAGGACGATCCAAAATTAGAAGAAACAGTGTTGGTAGATCCCTCATTTGAGTGGCTGATGACCTCAAAAAGATCACAGGGATCCATTGCCCATATAGCACAAACTATAAGGCTTTGTATAGATCTATCCCAACAGTAAACGTCTATGGTTCAATAAGAAATAAAAGAAAGAAAAGTTATGAAACTTTTAACTAGTTATCAGTTACCAATTTTTGGGAAAAACGTATTCTAATTAACAACCACCGTGTACCGTATTTTACATAAATTAGTTACGTTTTCACAGATGACAGACTAACAATAGACATATTTTTACAGATGACTTAAGTAGCTCAGAACAAAGAACACAAAATATTATACTGTATTATGCAAACTCATCAAAATTGTTAATAACAACATATAAGTGTAGTAAGTCGGCTCGAAAATATGTTGTTTTCATGATCACTCTGTATCTGAAAATGATTACATGTATGTAGTTAGAGGATTAGCCTCAAATATTATAAAGATAAATTGTTAAAGTGAGTTTATTGTACATAACAAAGGAAAATTGTGATAAGAGAGACTTAATGTGAAATGGAGTTGAATCTACAGCCAAGAAAAGGACATACTTATTTGCAATGGATGTTCACTCTTATAGGTATGACGATTTTTTAAATTTGGTTAAAGATAGCCCAGCTTTTTAGTAATAAATCCTGCTAGAGATCATAACTTATTTTTATCTTCAGTTAATGCGCTGTTTGGTTTTAATATAATATAAAACTTGCAGAGATGTCACGAAATGTAATAGTTTTGTTTTCATCAATTTATTCTGTAACTTCCCCATTGTTTTGGATGTATCAAATTCAATGTTTCTGCAACGAATTAACGGTATAGAACTGTTTAATCAACTCGAGTGTAGTCTAATATGATTTATCAAAATAAAATCTTCTTCCAATAATGTATTTCTAAGTTTATTTAGACGACTACAAAACTTAAGTTGAGCCAAAGAGACAAAAATATATTTCAAGTTGGTAACATTGTTTGTTTGCGTGTTTGTATATTCCAAATATTTTCAAAATTATTATCAATAAGTGCCGAAAGTCTGATATTACGTTCAAAATTTATTTGATTGTATTGAACAAAATAATTATTTCATTCACTTTTTCATTTTCAGCGAACATAACGATTTTGGTGCAAGGGATTGACAACGGTTGGATATCTCCTATAGAAAAATATCTCCAATCGGAGAAATCACCTACGGGTTATCCCATTTCCGATGTATCTTTGAATTGGATCGTCAGCTCAATGAGTCTGGCTGCAATATTTAGTGTACCAATTTATACATACCTCGTTGATAATTTTGGACGAAGATTAGGAGTAATATTTGTTGCCCTTCCACAAGTGGTATGTGCATATTTTTCAAAAGAATGTGTATATCTGTATCAAAATGGAGCGTAGAAAGAAGTAATATATATACTTTTTATTATAGCAGTCTTTATTTGTTTATTCATTTAGCCGAGTTTCTTGCGAAACTTCCGAATTAGTGGTAGGTTCTTTAAAACATTTGATGATACAAAAGTACTAGAAACAGTCTCTCTATGAAGAATATTTCGGATTTGAGTTTGTGGTTTCTCCTAATGTATTTTTGGAATTTATTCTCCATTCAAATCTACTAACCTATTTTTATAAAATAATGAGTAAGCCTTGTACATCGTTAATAGATAAAACTTTACTTCTTTAATATTATTATTTTCCTATTTGCTAATTTTCAGATCTCATGGACTATAAGGTTGTCGTATTCTTCTACAACATCTTTAATAATAGCAAGAGTTTTTTCGGGCATAGCATCCGGTGGTTGTTTCAACGTTGTACCAATATATGTTAAGGAAATAAGCCAAGACAATATAAGAGGCACTTTGGGATCAATGTCGACGTTATTTCAAACCCTTGGTGTATTGCTCATATATATTATAGGAGCTTATTTAGATTATTTTACCGTTAACTATATTGTATTGAGTTTTCCGATTTTGTCTATTCTGCTAATGGTCAAAGCTCCTGAATCTCCTGCTTACCTCGTGAAACAGGATAAGATTGATGTAAGTGACAAACGTCTTTATATATAAATATAGCTTGGAGATTTATATTTATGAGTGATCAACTTCTAGTAAAATTAATTAATTTAAATAACATGTTTTACAAAAGATTATGGATGACATTTTCCGACAGGTCATATTTTTTTTGTTATTCAAAGTCAATAGACCGATTAGTTCAATAAAATTAGTATCAAATTATTTTTTTTTTTAATTTAACAGGAAGCAGCAAATAAAGTTGCATTTTTAAGAGGTCTACAAGAAGATGAAAAAATAGTACAAAGTGTCGTAGCGGATATTAAAAAAGAAGATGACCATTTTAAATCCCTACCTAATATCAGTGTACTTAGTATATGTAAGTCAAATTATTGTATGACAAAAAATATTACTTAATTATGACACGTGAGAAGAGTAAATTGTAAACTATTAATCTAAACAAAATATGTATATAAATAATAACTTAAGTAGATTTAATTTATTTGCACGAATATCAAAAATTAATAATTCATTGTATTTGAATGGTGATTTTTGCAAAAAAGAGGCTACTTTTCTGTCTCATTTCTATCTGTCATAAAAAGTTTATGCGTGATTAGGCAAACATACGCATGGGTCTCTAATTTTCCATCTCTTATTATTTGTTGATCACTCGCACTTCCTGGCCTGCTTGTGGCTCTCCCTCTATAATTACTAAACTCTATGAACTCTATGAATTTTTATGAATGATGTTAAAATTATATTTTTTAAATTTTTCAGTGCGACAAAAGCCGTGGCGCAAAGCGTTTATACTCTCAATGTTTACGTTCACATTTTTCGAACTGAACGGAACACTCGTTGTAGTAACATATGCGACAACAATATTAAGTTCTACCGGAGTAAAATTTAACGTTCGTCCAGAATTACAGGCTCTCAGTTTTCCCATTATGATGATCATAGGTTCTCTTATGGTCGCCGTATTAGTTGATAGAGTAGAGAGAGTAGAAAGGTAAGATTTATTGATAACACTTTCTTAAATCGCCGTACATAGGGATGTAATTAATTTAAAGCCTACTCTCTCAGTTTTTAGAGGAAGGGTTAGAGCTGAGACTTACCACGCTGCTCCATCGCGGATTGCTAGGTTACATATATGCCTATAATTCTCGAGACATATACAAGTTTCCTCATGATGTTTTCTTACATCGAAAAGCGTATGATAAATTGCTATTATCAAAAATTTATTGGTGCCTACACGGGTCTGAACCTGTGCTGCTCTCAAGAGATTCGCACGATCTCATCACTGTGCTATCACAACATACCATTTCTATTTAATAGTACAAACAATAAAAACGGCACAAAATTTATTTATTTTCGCATTTACGGTAAGAAATTTAAACATTTTTTTGCATTGCAAGTATCAATTAGACAAGTTTTAATAGAAAAATTAATTGGTGCCTGCCCGGCGTTTTTAATTAAAGCATTTAAAGTTATAACAAATTCACACAGCACTGCTACATATCCTATCTGAGGAGTGACAGAAGTTTGTCATATATTTTGAATCAAAATACTTCATTACGAATCACTTCAATTACGAGTCCACCCAAAATATGATATATTACAATAGAGAAAGCAATTAAGAGTGTTTATCTATCTGTCTCTCGTTTTTATTTGTGATTAGACAAAGATTTAATAATGCTACCTACTTCTAAGTAGGTAGCATTATTAAATTAATTAGTAGGCGCTCGCGGCGACATAAAAAGTGCTTTAGAGAGTTTCACCTCCCAATAAATTTAATAAATCCTCAATAAATTATTATTTTCAGCCGCTTTTGATCTCAGCGTTTTTCTTCAGCGGTTGTGCTATGTTCTGTGTGCCAATAATGATGTTTGTAAACATGAATGGAGGGACTGTACCACCATGGTTGCCAGTACTGGTTATGATGATATGCGTGTTTATGTACAGCGGTGGTGTTCTTCCGTTATCATATATCATCATGACGGAGATGTTTAATTTTCGGGTAATGTACTTATAAATTTGATATTTATCTACTTATTCTGATTGCACTAAAACTTAAGAATCAATCATAGATCCAAATCAATTGTCAAAAAAGGTTACACATGGATAATAACTTTTGAAACAGATGTAACCAAATGCCGCTAATGAGAAAATATTATTTTGAAGGTTTATGTGCTTTTTAAATAGATATTTATGAAAGTTAAAGAAGTTTTTTATTCATTATTTAAATTTTTACTACTTATTATTTCAATTTTTTATTTATTGTTTCAGTTTTATTTTGGCACTTGGCAATCTTGGCAATCTTGTTGGCACAATTAAAAAAAAGTGATCCAAATTAAAAATTTTGTTATTTTATATATACTTACGATTCACATACGTATCAACAAAAGTATTAAAATACCCTCAATTACGTATATTTACCCTGTTTCTGAAGGAAAAACGGGATTGATTTTATCCTATACGTGAATTCGGTATATAAGCTTGAATTTTTCCAACTTTAATTAATTTTGCTTCAAGGTACAGTCGCGAAAGCGTAACAGATAGACAGACTGATTGTCATATTTATAATATTAGTACGGAGGCCACCCATCTATCATAACTGGCTGAGTAAAACTGAAATTAAAAGTTGATGAGTCGTTATTTAACGCTAACCTAATTCACAAGTAATAGATAGATTCTAAAAGAGAAAATCCCTTAGTTAAAGATTAGTTTTTTATTATTTCTGTTATCACTAAAAGCTAATGAGTGCTTGTCCTTTGTTTTTAGATTCGAGCTAAGCTAATGGGCTTTGTGGTGACATACGCGTGGTTTTTAACCTTTTGGTTACTTAATATACACTCATTATTGTCAAACAACCTAGGAACTTATTCGGCGTTTTTGTTTTACGGCATAATAAATCTAAGTGGAGCTGTATTCACAATGATATTTCTACCGGAAACGAAAGGGAAGAGTGAGGAGGAAATTCTTAAAATTTTGGTAAACGACAAGAAGATCAGAAATGGCGATGGCGAAACCTGCAATAACCAATGAAATAACCATAACATTGTGTATAAAGTTTAACTTAGTATTGAATTAATGTGACTATTTTTTTCTGGACTAATTGTACTCGTACTACATATAAAGTATATTTTCTTAAATTGTATGTAAATTGTTTAGAATCTTAATAATTATAAATTTTAATAAAATTTAAAGCTTTCGCATAATATTGTGTCCATGGAATAAGATACATTGAAATTTGTTATAATATATTTTTATCAAATTTATGACGTTAATAACAATTTTTCAAAGTTTATCATTTATTATTCGTAATGGTAATAATAGTCAAAAATTTACTCATGATTATTAAGGTAATTAATAAAAACATATAAAAAGAGATTTTTGTATTTTGTTTTTGTTGCTTGTAAATTTTGCTTTTTGAAACTAGAAAGTCAAGTAATAATATTTTTTAAGCATAAATAATAAAATATAAAGATTAGAACGTTTTATTTTTAAGACTTTTATGCGGCAACAAAAATCGTTCCGGATATTGTCAAATTATATTTAAAAAAAAAAATAATGTTCCGAACGAGTTACATATGTTCTTATTTTTTTAAATTCAATTTTAAAATTTATTTATTGTCTGCCATATCAATTGGTATTGCATTTTCACCACTGTCCACACTCTCGTTGCGCTCCGTTTCATTAAGCACTTTGTCTATCCAAGTTCGACTGCTAGAAACCTGAAAAAGCCAATCAATAGGTAATCAGTTATATTTTATAGAGTTTTTGTGACGATGTTTATCTGCGATGAATCCAAAACTTTTTTTAATGTTTTATTTGTTCCTACTTCAAAGATATTGTTTAATAGTAATTAACTAATAGGAAAGGATTTTTTTTTCACAATACAAAGTACTACACTAATAATACGATTTAGAAAAATCCAATTTTCGTTTTTCGTTTGAAGAAATTTTTTTATATAATAATTAAATGTTAACGCATGTATATATAAAAGAAACATTGACTGCATTTAAAAATTTCAAAAAGGCAATTTAAGTGATATATTCCAAATAATTAGAACCATTAGCAATCCTTAGATATCCTCCAATAATAAGAGATATAGAGCGATAGAGCTATACATGAACATACTCCTTTGTCTAGCTTCTGGGTGAAAACAAATAGATTATTTCACAATTTGAATATTTTCCTATACTTTATTTGTATTCATTCATTGTTATAGAATAGCACTTTGATGTTTAAAAATAGAATACCTTAGCGTATACACCAGGCTTTGATTTGTAAGCACATTCTTCAGTGCCAGAAAACAGCGCAATTCCAAATAGTGTACCAGCTCGCTTCATACCACTAAAGTGAACTGCAGGGTCTCCAGTATCACCCTATATCGAAGTAGACAGTATTATAGATATCACGTGCCGCAGTCTTCAACCGCGTGAAAATAAGTGTATTTATTGAAATTATAAGTGAACTTTAAGAGCTAGAGATATGCTGTCGCGGATTTTCTTGTAGTATTTTTGTAGATCTACAATTCTTGACTACATCATTTTCGTGTATCTGTGTTGGTTTACGCAGCGCACGCAACTAAAGCTCACAGCAGGCGAGTTTTTGTAAAATTTCGCGACCCCTTCAACACAAATTACATAAAGCTGTAATCCACAACTGATCTAAACCTTTCAGAAGCGTTGCACTTTACACACCTTTAAGTAAAAACGGTACGAAAATCCTTTCATTATATTTTGAAAAAATCGATCACATACAGACAGACGGCTTTTGACTTTGTTTTATAAATGTATAGAAGTCTATTGCACTTTTACTAATGTAAAAAATAATGCCAACTACTAATGCCAAGCGTCCCTTACAAATATAATGGAGCCCTATTAACTTACGCAAAATGTATATAATTTACGCTTACAAGAAAATGTTTAAATAATTAAAGGACATCCGTGTAGTATCCGGCTTAATAGAATCCCTCATATCTTACCGAGTGGTATTAAAAGGCGACTAAGGTAAATTGACATTAGACAGGTTGAGAGTCGTAAAATAACTAACCAATATATGTAACAATATGTTCAAAACATGTGCTGACCCCATTTAGAGTGGGATAAGAACGATGATGAATGATGAATTTAATTCTATAAAAAGAATTAATATCCAAGCCTTTATGATAACAAATAAATTATATGTTTAAATTAATGTTTGTCCAATAGCAATTCACCTGCCGTGGTTTCTCGTTCAATTGGAAAACGAACTGCCTTATAAATATTCTACTTGATATTTGTACTTTAACTAAATTCTTAATTTACTGCTTACCGCACATAAAGCAATCCCTTTCACCACACTTTGTAAACACATATGGTCATGCTGAAGATGATAATCATTGCCGTACTCCACGCGGCATTGGGAAATGGGCACCTCTTTTACAATCATCCGACGGAGTTCTTGATTTACGCCTTCGCGTATCTGGCCGGTACTCTGCAAATGTCCAAAATAAAATAAAGACAGATCAATAGGAGTTAAACTATCGTGTAACTTATCGCAGTATACTGCGCCAGTTAAGCCAAAGCCAAAGCTTAGCCATAACTGTCACAGCGTAAGCGGCGCGGCCACTTTTTCAAATTTGGCTTTATACATTTATATTAGTTATGAAGTCATTTTGTTATATTAGTTGAAAGGTTTTTTAATACTTCTAAAATCTTACCACAGAACCGTATCCAGTAACCACAACCTCCCCGAAGAGTGGGATGGAAAGATAAGCAACTTCTGGATTGTCTGATGCTAAGCTCACTGCTTGAATGCGGCTATTCCATACAATTTGAATATTCACCTGAAAATATGTCATCTGTATAAAGATTCGTAATATTTTTTTTTTAATATAAATATGCGTATTGTTTAGTTTTCAACAGTAAGGTGAGTGGATACAGACTGAGATTTATTACAGGATTCCATTTAATAATATTTCAAAATATTAGTAGTAAATACCTTTATCAATGCAAGATTATGATCAGGATAATACTGATTGGTCTTGTACTCCGGATGACGCAGGATATCAGTCACGGATAAGATCTGACCCCCGAAGTCCCTGAAAACTGATCCTATTCGAACTGTTACTTCTTCTTTAGATACACTGTGAAAAACAAGTGTAAATTACTTTCATTATTTACTATTTCCCTCAATTCTTTTAATAATGCACTGCAATTGACGAAGATAATTGAGTGAACTTGTATTTGAAGATATTTACTGCACTGAATATCGTCTTTAAGCTTTAGGAATGGAACGTTTACAGTATTAATATTAATCGCGTATGCAATATTATATTTAGTCACCTTAGATTTACCGACGACATACTTATAATACAAAATTGTAGAAGAGTATATACCTGAGATTTAGAAATCGACTTGTCGACTACATTTCAGAGAGCTAGGTTCGGTTTCGATTTGGGAAGAGATCTCATACAAAATTATTTAAACTGTGGACGTTTATTGATGGAAAAGGGGATGATATTTTTTTCTTTAATTACCTATTTTCTTATAGTGTATGTTGATTATAAAATCTGTAAAATTAAACTTACTAGTCGAAGCATTGCGCTGCCGTCAAAATCCACTGTTTATCAAGTATACTGCCTCCACACCAATGTTTTCCATGTAACCTTAAGAAGAAATTATAAAAGATAGCGAAATTTAATAAAAAACTGTAAACAGGCCGATTTCAATAGTCATTAAAAAAATATTTGGTCTAATTGAAGACAAATAATTTAATTGAATTGAATAATTTAATTGAATTAATCCAATTGAAGACAAATATATATTTCTTTACGTTTACAGTGTAAACCTCTGGATAAATATTAATGAAACTCTGCATAATTGAAACTTCTATATCGACTTAGTAGTAATAAAGGCCAAAATCTACACTGAATTGCTTATTTTTAGTACTATATACTGCTTTACAGCCCTTCAATGATAGCAAATAAATTGGCTCTCAATCTTCAACGGAATACTAAGTAGCTACAGAAGAATATACTATATGGGTGTAATTGATAGTTAGAAACCTGCATGCAAAAAATTTCGTAAATAAATCTGCCTTTAAATAAGTTCTACATTATATGTAATCTGCCGATTCTATAATTATGGGTCTATTCACATCCTTCTCTCCAAAAGAGAAGAGAAGATGGTAAAAACTTAATATTGACTAAAGGTTGTTATTTTGTAATTGTAAGAATATTATAATTAATTTTGCCAGAATTAAGTGAAGAGTCAAGTGTTATAACTGGAGTTTACTTAAATTACTTTACCAACTCTTTGAAGAAAATATACCTTATAGAAACAGTATACGGATAATCTTCTAAGCAAACGAGCCCAGACTCCGTTGTCAACCGCTTTCGTCTGACGTGTGTGAGATCTTCTTCTGTTTTAGGTGGGAACTCGCATTCTAATTCTGCCTTGTTTGTAGTAAATGCTGTAGTAAATTTATAAATTATAATTCTGAGCCTTTATATACTCTATAGGACACTGTCCCACTAAATTCCTAATAATGCAGCAATTCAGACATTCCTACAAATATATGATATGGAACTGGATGAAAATATAACTAGTCCTTGAAATTTGGACAGCTGCCAGAGACATTAAGAGGCGGCTAATTTCTCTAAGGCTTCCTATACACTTACTATCAGGCATGATTAACAAGTCTTATTATTGGGCAAAAGAAAATCAAAATGAAATAATAA